>NC_047566.1:29464944-30664944 GCF_902806645.1 Magallana gigas | reverse complement strand
TAAGCAATGCATCAAAATGTATATTATATAAACATGTTGTTGATCATTTTTGTTTACAAGTTTACCTAAAGAAACCAATTCATGTAAAATATCGTAAATTAATTACACGCTTACGGTTGTCCTCACATGACTTAAAGATTGAAACAGGGAGGTATGATAATTTAACACGTGATTGTCGAAAATGTGAATCTTGCAACTTAAATGTAATTGAAGATGAGTTCCATTTTTTACTTATTTGTCCATCACTTTGTAGTTTAAGAGATAAGTATATTAAAAAATACTACTCCCGAAAACCAAGTGTCTATAAAGTTATACAGTTATTATCTACCTCTAATACTAAAGAACTGTGTAATTTAGGTAAATATTTATATTATGCAAACAAGCAACGAACTCTCCATGTGAATTATCCAAATTGATTATGTACACTTTGTTTTTTCTTACTGTTTACTTAATATGTATATGTTCATATGTATAACCTATGAGACATTTGTCTCTTGGAATAAAGAACTAGAACTAGAACTGTCTGTCTTTTATTCATACTACATTGTATTACGAGTACTTTTCAAAGTATAAAGCTTATGTTCTATGGAAAAAAAATAGATTTTTTTAAGCTTGTGTACTGTCAATCTGTCATTGTTGCAAGATCCATAACTCTTGTTAACGGTCATTGTTGCAAGATCTATAATCCTTGTTGAATACATCTTTATGACAGGTTGACATGCACAGGTGATGCTTCCTTTTCATGCTCAACACAAAGTTGAAATACCCAGTGCATTGAAGGATAAAGAGGAAAACGTGTACATTATGAATTAATTTGATATATTGCTTTAACAATTTTAAAATATGAATATTTACCGTGTATTTAAGCATTCGTTTTTATTATTCTGCTGGGGGTTTTTTGGTTTGTTTTGGTTTTTTTATGGGGGGGGGGGGCGGGGTTCTTTTGAGGGGGTTTTTCTTCTTCTTTTTTTTTTTTTTTGGGGGGGGGGGGGGTGGGGGGCGGGTTGTTTTGAGGGGTTTTTTCTTCTTCTTTTTTTTTTGGGGGGGGGGGGGGGGGGGGGGGGGGGGGGGGGGGTGGGGGGGGGGCATTTTTTTTTGCTAAAAAGTATTTTGCTTTGTCAAAATCCTCAGTTTCATTTCAATGTGAATCTTCGACCTGACCAGTTAAACGTTGGACAGCGCAGTTGACACAAGGTCTAGTAAAACCTATGGGAGTTATATGTCAAATAAATACAAAATATCAGTGCTCCACATGGATATTGGATTTAATCGTGGTGGAATCCTATTTATTCTAAAGCAAATACACAGTTAGAGTGCCGTAGCATTTTAGAAATAACATGAATTACATTAAATTTTGTTTTTCGTACATATAAAAACCATCTGATGTAATTTTCTTCATAGATAATTGCATTGGCTTGTTAAGTTCAGGAAAAAAATGAAAAAAAAAGCAAAATGGTGTTTTGTTTCAGAAGTTTCAAACCGAAATCATTTAGCATCAGTTAACTTTGTTTATTTAGGGTCTGTGTATTTGTCAATCGTCTCGAGCATTAGAACTATCAGGCGGACGCTGTAAATAAGAGGTAAATATGTTTATGTTCGCACCATTTCTATATCTTTAGCTTTTAATTATATTTATCTGCATTATAAAACAGTTTGTCATGCATTTAATAATTTTAACAGATTGGACTTTTTATTTAAGCATATTATTAATTTTAAAAGCAATGGCAACATTCAATGCAATTATAAGGAAGTTTTTATAAAAAAAGTAATGAAATCAAACTGCATGACAGAAAACTGACAAATCATCCTGCGGGTTTAAGAAGAGCTAATTAAAAGTTAATGATGTTAACCTCATTAAGAACAGTTCACTGAAAAATAAATCAAAAAAAGGGTTCTAAAAATAAATTAAAATAATGACCTTCCCACGCTAATTTTATTTTGAATTCGAATTCATTAGTCCAATTTCAGAAGTATATACAAAACATAAAAGGCCAACATGATTAAAAGCAGTCACATACTAACATATCCTTTAGTCGTTAGAGAGGTAGGATTCGAAAATTTTACAATCCAGAAATAAACTTACTAATAAGAAATGTTAGATCATTCCAATAATTGATTGTAAATTAAAACTAATATCAAAAGGCCTTCCGAGCAGAAACATTTTATATTTAAACAGTGCTTAAAGGAGAACATATGTACGTCGACAAAATGATTAACCCGGTAGAATCAAAATGTGGAGCACAGCCTTGTCCTCCCAATGGTGATTGATACCTTTTATTTTGTGTAACGAGTACCTTGTAGATTCATCTGCAGGATATTTTTGCACTTTAATCTTGTAAAGTATTGCATTGGCATTGCTGCGTGATATATCTATATATTTTAAGAATTTTAAGATAATTTGATAGTAGATTTTTGTTTGATCGCAAGCATACACATAATGTTTGATATATTGATTTATGAGTTTATATTTAGTTTGTTAAGTATTCAAAGATTATAATCTTAACTTTTTTTTCAATTTCACCCTGAAAATGTGAAAAAAGTCTTTAATTACGAATTTTTCACGATTTTGATATTTGATTATTTAACAGCGTAAAGTAATGATTTTTTTATCTACAAGTCAAGAAGTTGAATTCAAACTGTTATTTTCTGCTTTTTTAAGACTTTTAAATGCAGTTATGGTAAACCATTATAAGATGTCATAAATAAAAAGCTTTTTATTATGTTGAGTTGTTATCCCTCTTTGATACCTGTATGCATTTACTTATATAAATTACATTCTCATTGCTGATGCATATGTATAATAATATCATTTCTAAAATGCTTGAATCAAAAACACCAGGAGAAGTCATTAATATAAACCTACAATATTTTATGGTTAGTAGATGTTCACACAGTCCCCAAATTTACCAACAATGTTTGTAAAGCCTTCATAGTTTCATACCTTTAAATTAATCATTCTCATTGGTTGATATAGGTCCTAGAGTGTCCACTGGAACTGATCGATATATATTGAGTATATTTATTGCTTGGGACTGGAGTGTAAAAATGTGAAAAAGGATTTTTTTCGGAAAATGTTGAGTTCATCCCTGGCTATTATTTAAAGTGCTATATGTAAGTTGTATTTGTTTTTATTCTAAAATATTAAAAATTCTTAAAAGTCAGGACCATATGTCCACTGCATGCAAACCAGCACATTGCAAATTTAGAAATCCAATAAAATATTAGATCACATATATGAGCACTATCTGTTTCATATTTCCTATTCCTAACAAAAAAAAAAAACTATCCTGCCACCTAAGTTTTTTTTTCACTTTTAGTGATTTTGACTAAATCGTTCTCAGAGTTATTTCCAAATAAAATCGTTTGTCTAAATTCATTCGAACAGCGTATCATATTTTCTTAACTGGTTCACATTAAATAAAAATACCATTTTTAATTAAATATTTTTATTTTGATAAAACCAATCATATAGTATGAGCATATTTGGCAAAGTTCATATTATATTTTCCAATTTTCCATTTTTCACATGGTCATATCTTTAAGAATGCCCTACTTTTCAGATCATTATACTTTTGATATTTTCATCTACCATAGTTTGATATCATAATCTTAATATTTTTACATTCTTTCCGTTTGAAATTTTTACTCATACATTTTTATCATATGTGGTTTTGATAGGTTTTCTTACATATTTCTTGACACAATAGACAACATTGTCATTTCATTTTTGGTGTTTATTTATAATCATATTAAATTTGTTAAACTTTTAGTTGGTGTTGTTCTCTCAAACTATAGCTCATCCTGCATTTTGTGTGACAATTAAGGCTAGTGTGCATGATTTCCATTTAATTACATCTTATTATCATTCAATATTGCAAGAAAATATCATTTCTACAACATTGTTAATAGTGTCGATAACCATGCAATGGTATTAACACCCTTAACATTCAGACGCAACAGTACAGTTATAATTCTATATCTCAACTGATTCATACCGTTCGTTTACATTGCACTGTACGTAATATTCATCACTTTGTCGACAACAAATTCATTACGATTATACCCCTGACCATCAAGTAATTTCAAATGAAACTGCATTGTTTAAAAACCTGCATGTTGTTAACCTCTGATGAGCAACAGCGTCTACGCCATGAATTCGGAAAAAGTCTAATTCAGAACGCAGTTGAAATAAACTTCAAATCAAAAACCGACATTTAATTAATGCTTGCAGTGTAATGTTAACCTCATTAAGAACAGTACAAACGTTCATAAATCATAGAAAGTGATTGCATAATAACTTGATAAAAGGATAAAACTTCCTTAATTAACGTTTTTGCTCTATTGAAATTTTATTTCAGTTGTTAGATGTTTTATGATACATTTGATAAATGCAGTTGTGTTTGAAAAGATTCTTAAAATGAAGATATATTTGACTTTTCAACCATTAAATTCCAAGTAATCTTGCGGTTACAAGATATATTGGGTGACTTTTAATAGTAAATTTCCGATGAAGGCTATGCATATTTAATTTATAGAAAGTTGTCTGTCTTAAAAGTGCATTGACAAACGAATCGGACAAACAGTCTATCCCAGAATGCTCGTTATCCTTCGGAAAACACAAAGGAAATGTATTTTTAGGTATGTCTAAAGTTATATTTTAGAAAAAGGATAATTTTGTATATAAGAATTTCCACCTCAGATAACAATTCATGATGTTTAGCTGTAAACATGTGGTTCTGATTGTTGTAAACCTTGAAGTGATCGTTTAAGTTGATAGCTCTATTAAGATTAAGTATTCAAATCAGCGTACATTAATATAAAAATACATCGACAAAAATAGTTTAAAACAGTAAAGAGCTCAATAAAATACAGCCGAACTGTTTTTATAAATTCTTTAACAAGCTTTAAAAGAATTATTTTCTTTTTTGTCAAAGCGAGGTTTACTATCGATTTGTTTCCCAAGATGTACCTAAATTACAGACGGTGAAACATACTACTATATGTACACCTATAAAACGAACCGTACCGTTCTGTGCAAGAAACAAACCGTATCCTGCAAGAAACGAAACACACTTTTGATACAACAAACCAACCGTGCAAAAGGCGTGCAGTAATAACTTATCCAAGGCCCGCCTAAAAATGATTAAAAAAATGCGTACCGTACTCGGCAATTAGCGTACATGTTTCATATAATGCTTTTTGACAACTGTCTGCCGCTCAATGAAGACGGCCAGAGATTGACGCTGACCAGATAAGTTCAAGATTATGATTTTTTCGAACGAAATTAGATGATGATTGTATACTTTAATTTTGCGGTGTTATTTCTGTATTAAAGAACATGCAATAAACCGTTTAATTTATTTTCATTACATCAGTCCTACGGTTATCGAAAAATCGTTCATGGCCAATTTAGAAAAAAAATAAAAGAGATATCTGCACAATGATTGGTAATATACTTATTCTACTTATGATATGTGTTAAACATTGTATACATACATATTTTACTTTAAAAATTACCTGATTCAGAGAGAGAGAGAGAGAGAGAGAGAGAGAGAGAGAGAGAGAGAGAGAGAGAGAGAGAGAGAGAGAGAGAGAGAGAGAATGGTAATTATAATTACACAGTTGTATCCCTGAAATTAAATATTTTGCTTTTACAAAATTCATATTGTTTGCCATGTCAATCATAAACAGACTGGGTCATTTGAGTGGATTATTTCATGTCTCCACGTGCTACGCCTGTCTATAGCAATTTAAAATATCACAGATCACTCCGTTTGAAAAATTCTTAAATCAACAGAAAACTAGTATATAAAAACCCTAACCCTACTTTTTTTTTAAACCTTCAAAAATGAATATTACTTTTTCTCTTAAATGCAAACTAATTCACAAGAACGGAACATACTCCAATGACCTTAAAAGAATATATTCCATCGGCATCTTTATTTTAAAGCTGGATTTATTACAAATCTAATTCATATTAACTGCATGTTAGGAATCGAGATTTTCCTGCAGTATTAAAATGCAACTAAAACTGAAACACAGCGACGACTTGTACTTTATAGGTCTGTGAATACAAACACATGACATAAAGGTAAGAAACTTCGAGATAAGGAAAAATTACAAATACGGTTCAACAATGTCGGGAATGGTTTTGATAGCAGATTTTTTATTGATATACCAAATTTACTCAATAAACGTGTGCGAGGGTTGTGTTGAGTCAAGCAAGAGATTTGTTCTTGATGGCACTCAGGACTCAAACTCAAAGATGCATATGCTCGAAGAAAGAATACAGGAACTGGTCACCGAGCTTGGTCAAGTGGAAACTCAGCTTCGTACTCAGCACCAAAGTCTCCAGTCTTCCATCGACCACCTGACAAGGACAACCCAGCAACAGGCGTCCACGATAAGTAGTCTGACGTCACAACTGAACAATTTCAAATCAGGTAATTTTAAACATTGTATATTTTTTAAAAGTTTGAAATGTTTCTTACATGTACCTCTATAACAATGAACAAACATCATTTTATTAATTTTTAATTTTTATTTTTTCCCCATTGAATCATTTCGCGAAATTGTCAAAAATGAAATGAGAGTTTTAAAGAAATATGTTTTTGGGAGTTGATTTTAATCAACTCTCCTATGCAGTTACTTAGACAAACCGAAAGTGAAACAGTATTTGGACCTCATCACAAATCATTGCTGCTGACAAGAGTTCTTGAAAATAATTGATAAATTCGATGTAATGTATGCTAAAGCATTGTTTTTCAAGGAATTTTATTTATAAATACCTTCAAAATAGTCAGATTTTAAATGGTACGAACAATTTAAATATTCTTTGTAGTCGTACGTATTCACGAATACGAATAACGCGCGCTAACGCGCGTTATTCAATTTGTATGCACACACCGTTGCAGTTATGAGACTATATCTTTCAAAAAATAAGGATTCAATACTTAAATGTACATTGAAGAAATTTTGAATTATTGTATAAATGTGTACTATTTTGTTGCAACGTTAATTTTAAAAGTACATTGCGTTTGATAAATCTAAGGGATAACAATTTTTGCGGTTTTTTGGGGGGTTATTTTGTCATTATACATATATCTAACAAAAGAAAATTAACTAACAGGAATAATCAAATGCTAATTCATTGCTTAAGTTGAATGTCATTCAATCTATTTGTGCTATACAGGTGGAGGAGTTTTCATCAGATGGGGACATCACCACTGCCCAGACAGCGATTCAGAAGAACTTTATTCCGGTAAAAAATTGAAATACATGTAACATTAGCCCCGCAAATATATATAACACTGTACCGGATAATTATTTTAGTGCTGTTGTGGCATTTTTACACCCACTTAAGATGCAAATTTGTAAAAATCCGTATATACCAAATTATAGATCGTTGCCTAGAGAGTTTAAAACTAGCTTTGTTTTTAATGTGTTTCACACGACAGGTGAAATATTTACCTTTTAAAATTATTATTCTGTAGGGAAAAAAAATCCCCGTAGAAGAAATAATTTTCCTTCAGGAAATATTGAAAACCATTTAGAATTTTCTACAAAATACATTTTGAAATTATTTTTCCTCTCAGAGAAAAAAATTTCTAATTGATTCAGATAGGTATTTCTTCTATAGGAAAATAAGAAAATCTTTTCCTATTGGATTATAAAATCTTCTGGGAGTTTTGTTCAAAATTAGTCCTGTCGAAATTTAAATTCCTATTGGAAGTTCTTTTTTCCGCTAGGAAATTCTAAATATCCTATAATGAAATTGGTTCTGCTATGGGAAAAAATATTTTTCTGTAGGAATTTATTTCTTAAAGATTATATCTCACCTGACAAGTGGGATACATACTTATCAAAGGTTTATCATTTGGCATACACGTATTTGAAGTTTTTGATATATGCAACTTAGCCGGGTGCAAAATGCCACCTTGGCACCGGCATATTTATCCGGCACAGTGTTATGTATCTCATATATTATATAACGTATTATTCCACAAAGTGTTTAAATTTGCATGATGAAAACATTGCAAGTTAACAAGAGCAACTTACAATGTGTACGAACTGACGAACAGCCGACGTGCAATCTGTTTCCATTTTTTTAGACAAAATGCATCGAGAATGAAATAATATTAATTTTGCTAATTCCCTCGTTTTCCTCATTGTTTTTTTTTACATAATCATAAGCAAACCTTTTTCTTATTCATGCAATTAATTGTTCTTACAATCGTTATTCAACAAACAGCAATAACATAAACATATTCTATTTGAACGGATTATACATACAAACTAAGGTGACCACCATCGATAATAAGTTGAAATTTCTCCTTTTTATATAAATATAGTTTCTGAAAAGTTGACGAGCAATAAAGACATACCTATATACTTTTAAAAAATGAACAGCAGTTAAATAGTATTTTGAGAAATAAAACCTCGTCAACTAATATACAGCCTTTTAGCATTTAAACAATAAAATGTTTTCTAGGGTGATTTATCCGACTATGACGGTAGCAGACATAGCAGAAAAAAATTAAAATAACCCGCGTTAACAATGTTCCCCACCTTCACAGTCAATGAAATTAATCATAGATGGCATTTAAGTGTAGGAAGTTTTAAGTAAAAATCTTTCTTAAATATTGAATTATTACGGAAGCTTATTGAGGCCAGATCAGTGAATAAATTAATTTATATTGCGTTAAATCGCAATAGTTATTACGTTTTAATGCAATCTTTTGCGTTTATTCGCAATGTATTTTGTGTTTAAATGCAAAAGATTGCGATAAAACGCAAAAGGTTATGCGATAAAACGCAAAGTGGATTGCGTTAAAACGCAAGTTTTGCGTTTAAACGCAATGTATTGCGTTTAATCGCAAAATTATTGCGTTTAAACGCAAAACAAATATTGCGTTTAAACGCAAAGCTATTATTGCGTTTAAACGCGATATATTTTGCGAATAAACGCAAACGTTTTTGCGATTAAACGCAATAATTTTTGCGATTAAACGCAATAATTTTGCGATTAAATGCAATGATTTTGCGATTAAACGCAATGATTTTTGCGTTAAATCGCAATTAATTCATTTGCTTATATATACACTTAGTATATGTACCAAGTCCGTGATTTGATGTCACCATTTGACACATCACAAAGACTCAATTTCTGGTTTTTACTTTGAATAACTTATAATGAAATAATAAGTTGTCATAACTTGAAAGCATCAGGCACTTCTAAGCAAACGTATCCTGAAAAGAAGGATCGCACTATAATTAAGTACAAGAGAGAGAATAAGTCTTTGCTTATATTTGTTTCCAAATTCTTCCTTAGAGATGACATGCAAAATGGCTATTGATTGATGCACCAGTGATGTTTGCTTGCCGGATACTTTGTATCTAGACTGTGAGAAACAGTTGGATTGAAAAAACGGTAAAGACTTCATCACATTGAGCATTATGCCAAGGGGCCTTCTAAATAGAGGCATGTCGATTCGTGTGACAAATTAAAACAAATAGAACTTGCACAAACAGTTGCATTGATGGCTATACAATGAACATTTATTGTCTCCAAGATATAACCAAATTGAATAGGTTATATAACCTTTTCAAAAAGTAAAATCATCTATTTAAATTGGTGATTCCATCTATTCACACTCAAAGAGTGATACACGTATCATTTTTTCAAATATGTAATATCCCTTGTTCACATCACAAGATAAATAAGTGATTGATAGGTAATTATACCAAGTCTAATAAATGCTATCACTTTTTCAATAGTTGATATCACTAATTCAAATCAGTGATATAACAATTACAATAAATGCCAAACCAGTTCGCCATATTGAATAAACAGTATCACTTTCATTTGACAATGATATAATAAAGCATTATGGATGGCAGTTATACAGTGTATGTGCGGACTATTTGATTTTATTAAATAATTAATATTCGATTTATGAGGAACAATATGAAAAACAATTAGAAATAGATGAGAGAGTACGACGAAAAAAGCGAGAAATGTCTAACATAACGTTTAATGAACAGACTGACGGATGATTGTGGCATAACATTAGTATGTCCTACTTATACGTAACATAAGTATGTCATAAATCTCTTCTTGAAAAGTAATGTCCAAATTAAAAAAAAACAGTTTTGCAATAAAACGTAATAACTATTGCGTTTAAACCCAATACCTTTTGCGATTAAACGCAACGATTATTGCGTTTAATCGCAAAATTGTTGCGTGTAATTTCAAAAACGTTTGCATTTATTCGCAAAAATTATTTCGTTTAAACGCAATATTACCTTTGCGTTTAAACGCAATATTTTTTTGCGATTAAACGCAATACTTTTGCGTTTAAACGCAAAACTTTGCGTTTAAACGCAAACCTTTGCGTTAAAACGCAATAGCTATTGCGTTTAATCGCAATCTTTTGCGTTTAAACGCAAAACTTATTGCGACTTAACGCAAAAGATTGCGATTAAACGCAATAATTAATGCGTTTAAACGCAAAAGAAATTATTGTTTCTGCTAAGCTGACCTCAATAAGCTTCCGTAAGTTATATATTAAGAGGAAGAAAAAATAGTCAATACATTGTGATTATAAATTAGTATACGTCAGATATGTACGGAAGCTTATTGAGGCCAGTTCAGTAAATAAATAAATTTATATTGCGTTAAATCCCAATAGAAATTGCGTTTAAATGCAATCTTTTGCGTTAATTCGCAATGTATTTTGCGTTTAAACGCAAAAGATTGCGATAAAACGCAAAAAGTATTGCGATTTAACGCAAAGTGGATTGCGTTTAAACGCAAAGTTTTGCGTTTAAACGCAATGTATTGCGTTTAATCGCAAAAGTATTTCATTTAAACGCAAAACAAATATTGCGTTTAAACGCAAAGCTATTATTGTGTTTAAACACAATATATTTTGCGAATAAACGCAAAAGTTTTTGCGATTAAACGCAATTATTTTTGCGATTAAACGCAATAATTTTGCGATTAATTGCAATGATTTTGCGTTTAAACGCAATGATTTTTGCGTTAAATTGCAGTTTATTCATTTGCTTATATATACACTTCAGTATATGTACCAAGTGCGTAATTTGATGACAACACTTGACACATCACAAAGACTCAGTTTCTGGTTTTCACTTGGATTAACTTATAATGAAATAGTAAGTTAAAGCATCAGGCACTTCTAAGCAAAAAAAGGATCGCGCTATAAATAAATACAAGAGAGAGAATAAGTCTTTGCTTATATTTGTTTCCAAATTCTTCCTTAGAGATGACATGCGAAATGGCAATTGATGGATGCACCAGTGATGTTTGCTTGCCGGATACTTGGTATCTAGACTGTGAGAAACAGTTGAATTGAAAAAACGGAAAAGACTCCTTCGCAAAGAGCATAATGCCAAGGGGCCTTATTAATAGAGGCATGTCAATTCGTGTGACAAATTAAAACAATGGAACTTGCACAAACAGTTGCATTGATGGCTATACTATGAAAATTTATTGTCTCAAATATATTACCGAATTGAATAGGTGATAAAACCTTTCCAAAAAGTAAAATCATCTATCTGAATAGGTGATTCCATCTATTCAAACTCAAGAGTGATACATGTACCTTTTTTCAAATATGTGATATCCCTTGTTCAAATCACAAGATAAATAGGTGATTGATGGGTGATAATACCTATTCTAATAAATGCTATCACTTTTTGAATATGTGATATCACTAATTAAAATCAGTAATATAACAATTACAATAAATGCCAAATCAGTCCGTCATATTGAATAAACATTATCATTTTCATTTAACAATGATATAATAAAGCATTATGGATGGCAATTATACAGTGTATGTACGGACTATTTGATTTTATTGAATAATTAAGATTTGATTTATGAGAAACAATATGAAAAACAAATAAGAAATAGAGGAGAGAGCACGACGAAAAAAGCGAGAAATGTCTAACATTAGGTTTAATTAACAGATTAAAAAACAGTTTTGCAATAAAACGCAGTAACTATTGCGTTTAAACCCAATACCTTTTTCGATTAAACGCAACGATTATTGCGTTTAATCGCAAAATCATTGCGTTTAATCGCAAAAACGTTTGCGTTTATTTGCAAAAAATTATTGCGTTTAAACGCAATATTACCTTTGCGTTTAAACGCAATAATTTTTTGCGTTTAAACGCAAATCTTTGCGTTAAAACGCAATGTTCTTTGCGTTTATACGCAATAGCTACTGCGTTTAATCGCAATCTTTTGCGTTTAAACGCAAAACATATTGCGATTTAACGCAAAAGATTGCGATTAAACGCAATAATTATTGCGTTTTAACGCAAAAGAATTTATTCTTTCTGCTTAGCTGGCCTCAATGAGCTTCCGTAGATATCTCGGAATCTGCCTACACATGATTATTTTTTACAGTCCGTGATTTTTACTTGTGCTGCCAACGGTTTCGGTCGATAAATAAACTGGTTCAAACTAGATTGTATACATTTCAGTCATGTCAACTTCTAAAACAATGAATCCCAATCATTTTTTCTTAATGAATGGAGGAGAGGAGAAACTACTCGGAAATGTAAATATTTACCTCGAATGTTATCATTTGTTAACTAGGTATAGCTGCCGGTTCCCACCCAAGCTTCACTGGAGGAGCTGCAGATTTCCTATGTTTACCGGGTCAAAATCCAGATTTAAAAAGTCCAGCATACTCCGGTCATGCGGTTATCTACGGAGCTGAATACGGTAAGTCTACGTTCTTGGGAGCTGATGGGAACGACGTTCCTTGCGCCGTCTGCCGGTCTCGTTCTGGAACAAGTTCCGTGATGATTCCCGCCAGGAGATCTTGCAACTCAGGATGGAAGAGACAGTACTATGGCTATCTAATGACCGGCAATCCTTCTCAACCAGGATCGGCCAACTTTATATGTGTAGATGTAAACAGGGAAACGGTGCTTGGAGGAGAACACATGTACGTCGACAAAATGATCTACCCAGTAGAAGCCAAATGTGGAGCACTTCCCTGTCCGCCTTATGCCGACGGATACTTTGTGTATTGTGTTGTATGCACCAAATAGAATGGAATTAAAGTTTCTTTTCAAATTTATCTAACCAAGTGATTTCATTTTGTTAAACTGGGCTAGAAATAAAACCATATATGGTTTCTTAAATTTTATCTATGAAAGCATGCAGTTGCAAAACGTTCGAAACTACCAAAACAAAATACTGCAGAACTTCTTATAAAGTTATGTTTATTTACTTTTGTTTATTATTTCAAAAAAAATACTGTATGAATTTGTCTATGAAGAATAAAAAAGTTGTTTTTTCTAGCAGTAGAACGAGTGTCTTTAAAGAAATGGCAATTTTGGATATAGATGTCGTAAAAATTGTTATGTTTTCTTTTTATTTATACTTATTTCAAAATCTGTTCAAAGCAAAATACTTTCATGTTTTTGATTTAGAAGATATTGAAGATATTGATATTTACATTAAAAAAAATATTCAAGGAGCAACTGATACATGTCTGGTAGAGAACGTATGTTGGTATGGGACTTCTGTCGATAATAATGTGGAAAAAAGTACATTATAACTAAAACACTTTCAGCTGGATTCTCATATTTTCAATAAATATATGTTTAAAATATTGTTAAATATGTAAATGAAAATGTAAAATTTTTAAAACACCTTAAAAGTTCTGCACGCAAGCAATAAAAAAAGACACACTTCTTATAAATACACGTAAATGATGCATTTGATAATGCAACCGTATGAATAAAAAGATTAAAAAAACGTAAGCCGTAAATTAACGTGTTTTTTATACTCTTAAGTTTTCACTTCACCAAGCCAACCTCACAAATATACATTAGTGTTGTTGTTTTCTTATCCATCTCTGGAACTGTGCAAATTAACAAGGGGTCAGTTAAATGACAAGAGCTATGTGGCCCATGGGCCTCATGTTACTCATTTCCTTTGACAACTTACAAAAACATGTATGTATAATGATATACATGTATCATGATACTTTTCATCATTTAATATCATTGCATTTAAAAGTCACTGGTATTATCATAACCTAGCTACTTGCATTCTTCTATTATATCGATCCTGCTTTATTAAATGGACACGTATCCATGATAAAGAAAAAGATCATTATTTAATATCATCTTACAAGAAAATCTGGCATTGATTCTATTATACAAACTCCATCAATTTGTGTAAAGCCATTGTCTTTGTACAACCAATTCCCAGTATTTTTCACGTAATCATTTGTTTTTGTTTATTTGCAAACGAACAAGTGAAAACACCAAATAATGTGCACTTGATTGTACATCACATAAGTTACAAACAAAACAAACAAAAGGCCAGAATGGGATCGGTCAAATGTTTATTTTAACATTTTCAACATTTTTACAAAGATCTCTGAATGCTCTCTAGCATTGCATCAATCTCTTCTGATATCTCGCGGTCCATATCCGCTCCATCTGAAATAATATAATAATTACAAAATGCATTATTCATTGTTTTCAGATAATTTCATTTAGTAGCACATATCAAAATATCAATATATACATATACATACAAAATGTATATATTAAAACTATTGGTGTTTGTTTTCATAAGTGGAGAATATTTACCGTCTTTTCTCAACCACTTGAATCCTTCAAATACGGCCAGGACGAAAAACGTGAATCCTATCATTTTGGTATCTATCAATAAAAAGGGAAACAATTGGATATTTCATTGAATTTCAAATCAACCCGAAGTTAGAATGACTAATTTTTAAAAATAATTTTCAGGTAATAAGAATTATATCTACTTACAGAATTCTTCTCTTTTTGGTAAACTTCTAAATGTAGCAATATATATATATATAACTACAATGTTCCGTTTTAGGAATAATCGAAAACTGAATTTTTTCCGAAGAATATTCCTGGGTCTCAGTGGGAGGCAAGCAACACCTTTACTCAGAAACAGCTGAGAAGATATGACGTATGAATCGTGACATCACAATTGCTTCTGAATCATAAAGATGCTTACCTATATTTTATTTACAGCTCAAAAGTTATTATGACGTTGCATAATTTGTGATGTCACAGTTGCTTCTGAGTCATTTCGATGGCTTCTTTTTAATTTTTTTTTTATTTATACATCCGATATGAAACAAGGAGTCATATTGACGCAAGTCTCTCTCTCTTTCTCTCTCTCTCTCTCTCTCTCTCTCTCTCTCTCTCTCTCTCTCTCTCTCTTATAAGCAAAAGTATGTGCAGTATTGTCGATTATTGCGTTAATTTAGAGGAACAACGATATTTCTACATATTGAAGCTCTGTCGGCACACCTCTGTCAATTCTAATCACCTTAAGATGAATAAATAAAAACAAAGACATTCCTTATCAAACACTACTTAAGATACATTAACTCACTCTTAAGAATGTTTTATGTCAATATATTTTAAATTTGCACAATGAAATATCGGATGGCATGATACTTGAATCTGAATACCCTCTTATTGGCTACTATAATTCATAACCATTATATCATAATTGTTTTAGATGTACCCACTGAACAAAACAAATTGTCTAACTCTTTATTTTGCTTTTTTATCTCTCTCAAAACTTGCTGATTTCGATATGTGCTATGTGGAGATCTCGCAACATTCCAGAACATTGTATATCTCTCTCTCTCTCTCTCTCTCTCTCTCTCTCTCTCTCTCTCTCTCTCTCTCTCTCTCTCTCTCAGAGAAATGTCCACGATACGATATATCAATATTAAAACTTTGACGTTAAACTGATTCTACACTTGCTTTCACTACATACTGTTGTACATGTACATGTAACGAGTCAGAAATTACCAAATGAGATTATGAATGCAACTACAGATTCAATGCGAAGAATCAATGGACGTTGGAAAAAATTCTAAAATGACTTATTGTACTAACTCAATGTTTTGTGATCCTGTTGTTTATATACATGTACCTAATAATTCTCATTTTTTCCAAGTCAACCTTAACTCTGTCCACAATCTCACCCCATCCACAGCCTTAAATGCGTTACATATACCTCTGGGTATGATTCTTTGTAAAATTACAAAAATGTAAACATTCAACATGCTTTTCTATCTGTGAAATAGTTTCCGTACAATCTGCCCAAAGTAAATAGTCATGGTTTACAGTGACAATAATTTTGACTATACAGGGGGATCAAACATTTGTAATGCGTGTCCTCGCCATTTAAGTATGAACTGCGATACCTGCCTCATATGACTAGTTTTTTATTTTATTTTATTTTTTATTTTTTTTTTTTTTTTATTTTTTTTTTTTGGGGGGGGGGGGGCTTAGATAGAGAGCCTATTTGTGGTCATTCCTCCTCTTATATATATATATATATATATATATATATATATATATACATATATATATATACATATATACACAACAACTTTACCTGCTTATCGATCCAATGTTAAGCTTATTTTGCATACAGAAGTAAAATAAAGGAAGAAATGAGAAATATTTGGACAAAATTGCTATCGGATACAGCCACATCATTGTGAACTCAAATGAAAAAAAAAAGCACAAAGCGAAAAATACACATTTATAAATACAATGTGTAGGTATTGTATATTAAAATTGTCAGGTCATAAAATTAGAAATAGCTCTCTTTCAAAATGGGTCCGGGGCCATGGGTAAAACGTACGTTTTTAGCATGCGCGGATCAAGAGGGGGCCAGGGGGTCCAGACCCCGTACTGTAATTCAAATTTCTTTAAATTTACACTATAAAATTACCAAATATATGCCTCCGAACCCCCTGGTAAACTCAAATAACTGTCGGAGCCACCCTTGAAAAATATTCTTGATCCGCACATGTTTAGCATGCAATATCAAAAAATGAAATAAACGCAAAATTATATTTATCGTTTACATATTTGTGTTTCCAAAACGATTTTAGGGAAAGCAAGTTTATGTTATGTACTCTCTCTCTCTCTCTCTCTCTCTCTCTCTCTCTCTCTCTCTCTCTCTCTCTCTCTCAAAATACATGTCAAAATTTCACAAAGATGACACTAATACTAGATATATGTGTAATTCTTACTGTCCTCGCCTCAACGATAGTTTATGTAATTTGAAAGTAATTTTAGCAATGAAATCAAATGCACATCCTGAATATTACTAAGTATTCAATTAGTTAGTTGTGAAAATAATCCCCTAACACTTATTCCTCGTCTTTGCTTATAGTCATGACTGTATTCGAGACATATGTAGTGTGATTTTCAAAAATAATCCTTGTGTAAACAGTTGAAAGTTCTGAGTAGATTAAGGTAGTCTAATCTGTCTGAGCGGTTTTATGTTACGTATTTGTCGAGTCTACCAACCTCCGGATTCTGAGTGACGTAAGCTCACGGATACCTCTCTTAAAAATACCGGATATCTTACATTACTATGACGTCACTTCTTACCAAGTCTCTCGAAGTCGGTGTGAGTTTGTACTTTAAACTCTTTTAATTCTACAATTGTCCATTTCAATATTTTACTAAAAAGTTGAACAAATCTGTCTAAAAACTGATTAGACTTTTAAGGAAACAAGCAAGTACATGTACATCAACGAGATTTCATGCTTACTCGCATACTTATATGTACTATATGTGTGCGCGTACAAGGGGTAGGGAATGGACCTCATTGGTCTGCATTTTATTGTCTTTTTACATTTTACTCCTTTGATTGTCACTATGGTATCAAGTATATACATGTATATTAATGTGTGCCGTCAATTAGCCGAAATGTAGGCGCCATATAATTGCACTTCAAAGAGGATCAGAACGGGGTCACAGTAATTTGCGTTTTCACGTATGAAATTATATTGGTGTTAGGGTTGTCAGCACTCTAAACCAACTGAAACTAAAAGGAAATTAACTCTGAAGAATATAAATGTTCTTGAATTTGAAAATGAAGCAACCTTGTTTTGAAAAAAAAAACACATCTTAATAGTAAACAGCTTGAATTACGCAAAGAATCATTTTGCTCATGTAACTACGAAAGCCGAGAAGGATCATTCGAGATTCGACATTCGAAATACGAGATTCGAAATACGAGATTCGAGATTCGAAATTCGAGATTCAATATCTAAATTAACCAATCAAATAATGGATCTGAAACCTGTATCCTAGCAACATCAAACTGTTCTAAATAAAGATCATTCGTACATGCTCTTTCCTACAAATAAATGTCTTTATAGCTCTTAATAAATGCTATGTTCACTTCTCCCTACCTAACTAAATAATTATGTGTATTTACTTTTACACAGAATATCTAAGTAGACTAGTAATAATGCAGTGTGCTTCGCGGATCTAAGTGATTTTGTTTGCCCTGCCGCATTTCCACCTGATGCGTTTGAACCCTGGGGTATTTCACCACCAGTAATAGTTTAAAACCCGGGTTTATTCACCCCTTTTGTGTAAAACTGCGGTTATGGTAGAGAACTTCATAAGCGTAGCTAATTTTTTCTGTAGGGGGTCCTAGGCCAATTTTAAAAAATTTTACTATGTAAATTTAATAAGCTCCAATTTTCCCGAGGAGGGGGTCCAGATCCCCTGACCCCCTCCTTTCTAGATCCCCGCATGAAGATTAGTACATGTATCTAAATAATCTAAATATAAATAACCTGTCCTGTTTCACTAATAAATATAAGCATTACTTATCGTTTTTATGTATGCATACGGTGATACACTAGTACTATGATTATAAACAAATCATTGAGATATTATCACATTATACGGAATTATTGATAAATACAATTTTTTTCCTTTTCCTCAGTAAACAACTTATTATGAGTCTTACTTTTGGAATTGTTTTCAATATAGAAGGATACCTACTCTCTACAATTAAAGGTAGGGATGATAGGGTGCCAATTTGTTCACATTGCCGATTTCTTGTGCAGAGAACAGTAAAACTTTTTAAAAAATTGATTGTGCATGAATATTTCAAAATTAATCGTTGTACATGTATTTTGTTATAATTCATTCATTGATATATCAATAAGAAAGATTAAAAGCATATGTTTCACAGCCAAGGTAAGTTTCTCTGTAGTTTCCTCCCCCCCCCCCCCCCCCGCACCAAAATTGACAATAATAACATATAAGTCATACAAATGTTTACTTTTTTTGTAAGTAAATCTCTAAGGATGTAAATAAGCACTGCAAACATACTACTACATTACACTTAGCCAGATCAAATGTAATCAGGATGAAGCTACAAGGGGTGAGTGGTGCAAATTTACCAATTTGTCGCCATACACACAGAACACCAAATAAAGAAACTGTGAGTGGTGTGTGGAATGCATAAAAGATGGCGGCAAATTATCTCAAATAATCAGTGCAAAAACCAACAAATAGACTGTTATTAGTTACAAATCCTGCAAAAACATTGATAAAAAATGTTATCGTCCCATAACATAACCGATTAAGTTAATGTGTACATATGGTCAACGTACATGTAATTCTAATATACAAGAAGGCGGACGTATCAGGCGGGAATCCAGAAAATTAAATTTCAAAAATGATCGGTTGAATTACATTAAATGCTTTGAAAATTGTTTTAAACTATCGCACGGGTCAAAATGCATTATAGAAGCTATGTACAGTGTAATTTGAAACTTTCATTTTATATCATTATGTAGTATTACCTATTATAACAAATGAGAGTATAGCACAACTGCCACAAGCAATACATGTCCTTTACCGGCACCACCTCCCTCCCCATAAAAAAATGAAATAATTGTCGTTTTATTTGCTAAAATGTGTGTGGTTCAAGATTTTTCTAAAGGACATACCCGATTAGAATTGAAAAAGAGTCGTACGTTTAAAACTAATTTTATCAAATTTTTTAGATTCATTTGGTTATATTTTGGTCCATTTGGGTAAATAGATGCACCAGCGCAGCTCTTATTTATATATAATCAGGCCATAAATTCAAAATATTTTCAAAAATTAATAGGTTTAAATCCAGTGGATGAAAAAAAGGAAAGCAAGTCGAACTCGATGAGTGCTAATACCTGTGTTGAATGAATGGTACAGTAGGATATGCGCAAAAAAGTCCCGTCTACTCTTTCCTACCCTATATTTATTGGAATATTAAATCCGATTATAAGAGTCAAATTAAAAACCAAGTACGGATATGTACCTGGTTATCAAAAGTAAAACTACTCATAATTTATCTACAGTGTATCGTTATGGAGCTACACAAAAAGTTTTATATTAATTTGCCGAGCCAAATAAAAAAACCCTGGAAAACGAAGAGAAAACAAAGTGGGGACAGAATAACTGGCAAACTTATTAGGACTTTATAGCCCCGCCCCCCCCCCCCCCCCCTCTTGAAATGAAAACAGATTATTGGAGTACAACATCCGCACACAATTTAAAGAAAATTTCATATTTTTTTTATCATTTTCGCTAGCTAATGTAAGACATCACAAATACCCCAAACCCCCTCACGGAAAAGGAAATGCTAGGTGATGAGAGAGAGAGAGAGAGAGAGAGGAGAGAGAGAGAGAGAGAGAGAGAGAGAGAGAGAGAGAGAGAGAGAGAGAGAGTGTGTCGATGTAAATCACAGTGCGCTAACATCGTACAAATAAAGCTTGCTAGTTGCTAGTTGGTCTGCCGATTTTTACACAGTTGGGGCGAATACACTTCGGGTTAAAATTGTTCGGGGGGGGGGGGGGGGAATACATACAGGGCAAACAAAACCACTTAGATTCGCAAAGCCAACAGTGTTATTTCTAATTTAATTGTTTATACTGTGTGGGGTTAATTCATCAATGTTAATTTAACCATGTTATAACCACTATATAAGAGCTATTAAGACATTTATTTGTAGGAAAGAGCATGTACGAATGATCTTTATTTAGAACAGTTTGATGTTGCTAGGATACAGGTTTCAGATCCATGATTTGATTGGTTAATTTAGATATTGAATCTCGAATTTCGAATCTCGAATCTCGTATTTCGAATCTCGTATTTTGAATCTCGAATCTCGAATGATCCTTCTCGGCTTTCGTATGTAACAGATGCAGTTCGTTCAATTCTCTTCCGGATAAGTAGGTTTTTTAATGGAAAACAATTGCAAGTTTGATATTCCATGACTAAACAAAATATTTTGTTCTGGTGAATGAAACTTATTTTCCCTTCGTTTCAATTCTTTTTAATTTGGTCTAATTTGCCTTTCTTTTTTTTCGAAAATGTATGAATTATTATACAAACATCGTATGTTTCGACAAGAAAACCAACAAGTTTTCTGTACTTGGATGACGAGATATATTAATGAAATGATTTAAACTCTAGCAATAATTACATTTAAAAAAAATCATGAACCATTTAGGTTGTATAAACTCCTTTTTTTATTTATCAAACCTAGGCATACCTTCAAAATGGGTTCAAACTAAATTGTTAATTCAATTATGTTCCTTGGCATATCAAAGAACGTGTGGATGACGGGGCTAGGTGCATGATGGCCATATGTAACAAACGTTATATTCAGTGGGGTTTTCAGTTTAAAAAAACCTCTTTTTTGTTAATGAGTAATTTTTTTTATAAATAATAATGTTTCAGGGTATATTGAGGGATTGCAATTGAAAATATAATAAGCAAAACATTGCAATAACTCTCAAACTGACATATACTTCTCATTGTGAAAGGGTTAGATAAACGATTACGTAAAGCATTCATTGCATTGGAGCCCCACCTCCGCTCAGGCCGGGGGCTTGAACTCACAACCTATGGAACACAGTCTACTTATAGTGGGTCGTCAGTTTCTTAGCCACATGTCTATCTAGGCAAAACGAGAGATCGATGCTTCGATGACGAACGAACCCTAGAGCGCAGGTTGCGCACTACACGATCGTTTGAGATATGTGTGAAATACAGTTAAACGGCGATTTGAGAAGATCGGAACTATACACATTGCATAGATATATGAATATTATAAGCAAAATATTGCAATAATTCTCGCATTGACCTTTACATGCCCATAGCGTACAATTAGATATACATAAAACACAGTGAAATTAACTATATTGGAGCTCCGCCTTTAATTACATGTATCAGCATGTGTCAATTTGAGTAAACTTGAACACAAATCATGTTTACACAAGATATATATTTTCAATTCAGCAAAACAAAACAAAACAAAAAAATCTTCAACAAATGATATTCATTTTCCTGGTATACACAGCCCACTGGTATCGAAAAGCTTCCTCCAAGCAATAGGCTTCCTTTGGAGACTGCCATTGTTTAGTCCATCCAAATATTTACATAAATCACACTGGAACTTGTAGACTGCTCTTTCAACGAAATCAGAGGGAAGGAAATATTCAATCTAATTAAAATTAGAACTTCCATCCGCTCCCCGGTTTTCGATATGTCGCGTGGAAGATCTAACAACATTCCGTAAGAGGTCATGTTCTGGTGAACTCTGTATTAACCAATCAAATCTCAGTAGACTTTCTTGTGTCCGGTAGAGACTGGTTCTCTGTCATTGCGTTCGGAAGTTTTCTCATTCTATGTATTTTAGTACATACCCGATGTGTTCCGAATTACAAAAAATGGCTGCATCAACACCTCGAAAAACGTGTGTTTTGTCAGACGTTTGCATTCTATGCGGATTTTCCTTCATTCAAATTGAAAAAACGGATGGTGGAGAGAAAATTCACAAGTTTTTTGATATTAAGTTAAAATTAAATAAGGAAAGAGTCGACAATGTAAAGAAGATTACCGGACTGCCAGACATTGATGTAGCAACGAATGCTGGCGTTTGCAAAAAATGTTACAGATCAGTAGAATCTATTTTAAAGACGGAAGAAAAAAACCAGATAACCAAGCAGAGATTCCGCGAAATTGCAGAAACCACAATGAAATCACACATGCTACAACTGCCCTCACCTAGGAGAAAATCCATAAGTAAACGAATGCTGAGAAGCCCGTCCATGCCATCTTCAAAAAAGCAGACATTGGTGAACCTATCATATCGAAAGCTCGTGCAAATAGCGCCATTTAAGGACCTGACGAATACAACAGAATGGCAGAAAACTGAGGTAAGTCTGCTGTCATACTGTTATGGGATGTAGGAAGTAATTCGAAATTCCTCTATATCAATTAACAGGTAGACATTCACTTTATTGTTTACAATATGAAGATAATGAAGATTTTGCCGTTTTAATCTGACATTGGCGTCGGAAGCAAATTGAAAGTGAAGGGCTAGGCTTATCAGGAATGTTGACAAGAAAAAAAACTAAACAAAAAATAACCAGGAATATAGTTGTCCAAAATGCACCCCCTGTTCTGACGCCTATGTCTGAAAGAATTAACTGTATTGTCCATATATTAAACTACCCGGTAAATACAGATACAGATGTATATCAACTGTGTTTTAATCAATAGGATTTGGTTATTTATCTACTCTATTTGAAGTTATACATGTATGACATGTATGATTAAAGATTTTATGATTTACTACATTATATTCACAGCTGTCTCTACCAGTCACCTGTCCACCGGAATTTAGTGCATCCACCAATATCCCTATTGCACCAAAGGAGAAACAAGGTATGTTGGATTTGTTTTAAAAAATTGAAGTTATGAATGTATGAAATAATAAAATATGACCATATTTCACATGAAGTACTCGTTATATAATTTTAACTGAGTGATATGTTGTTGTTGTTGTAAGTACATGTAAACATGAAACACAAATAAATCATAAATTTAATTTGAATATACTGGCAGACAATCAATTCTCACCAAGTACCAATTCTTGCCACCTCTTTTATTTTTGACGCAACAATTTACTGGCAGGAAATGGTACTTGGAGAGAATTGGTCGTTGGTGAGTAGCGATCTAAAATAAAATATTTGTTTTAAATAATTTTTATCTTGTATTATCAATTTATTCTGGATTTTTCTTCTTCATCGATGTTACATCTAGTTTGGAAATACAAGGGTTTAAGCGATCTTAAGATCTTAGTGACATTCATTCCACACTATTAGACGGATTGAGGTTAATTCAAAACATTTAGTAGTTGTTAAGTGTTGAAAATGTTATAATGCTAATTATGTATTTACTGCCCCAAATCATGATAGAAAATATTTTTATTGTATTGATAAATTTATGATGAATTGTAACAGAATCAGTTCCTAAATCCTCTAAGAGGGCCTTATTCTCAAGCGCACTAAAATCGGACCAGTGTTGTCTAGATGGGAAAGTTGAGGTGCAATGTTACAAATTTTTTTTTTTTCAATTTCGTTTGTTTCGATTAGTCTTAGATTACACCTGTTTTATTTGAATGTTATGTAGAAATGTAGGGAACTTGTTAATTAACTGTGTTGAACATTCCTTTAACAGTATGTTTTGTGTACCGATATATACCATAAAATAAATACTTAAGGGTTCCAATGTCAATAAATGAATACACCCAGAAAGATAATCACTGCTCTTTTGAATATCTATGTAGGTAGTCGGTCATTTTCCACCTACTTCAAATTTATGTATCGGTATTCAATTCATTCAGACAATTTTTTTTTTTATTTTACAAAAGACTTCCAAAGTTGTTTTTAAAAGTTTTCCAATGACAGAAATCTTTGGAAAACTTTAAACTTAAACCTTCACTAGTAATCTCATTAAGATTTGTTGAGACTAAAAGATTTTGACGGATCGGTCAAAATTTTTCAGTCAAAATCTCTCTGAGATTATATTACTAGAGGAGACTATTGTAAAAAAAATTCTGATTTATACATGTTTTATTTTCTATCTGACTTTTGTCACACTGATTCAAATATTGTAAAAAAAAAAAATGTAAAATTCTTATTGCCAACAAACTACTTGTTGGTTTAAATATCAAATTTTATATTAAGCAGTCATGACTCAAATGTAAACATGTATAAATTTTCATTGTTCCTTATAGACCTTAATTGATTTTTGTTTTATTGAACTGTTAAATCATTTCTTTGTTTTTGTTTCTGATTTTGTTGTACAGGTTAAAATCAACATAATGACCAACCAATGTCTACCAGTATTAAATTTCCAACAAGTAACCTTGCCAATGCAAGTAACTGAATATTGTAATGTACTTTTGTCTAAATCAGCTTTTTAAGTATATAAAAGGACAAATGAATTGGCATTAGAAAAAATTAATAATGAATGAGCTTTAAGAAAATGTTAAATTATTTTGTGTAATGATGAACACTTACAACTGAGATACTCCAATGAAAATTTGATGCTGATATTAATGATCAGTTTAAATTCAAAAATTCAAACTACTGACAAGTGTTGACCTTGTTAACTTTAGATTTTGATATTTGCGTTTATAGGTGTCCGTGTATTATGCCAGTGGAAAGAAGAGTGTTGAAATCACAAATGATGCACACAAAACTATATGTAAAGCATTCATCAGAGGAAAAGGTGTGGAAAAAATCATAGTTGATAGTATTTGCAAAGCAAATAAGTCAGCAGTAATTCATGGTGCAGGGCAAATTCTGAAGGAGGAGTCTCAAAGAACATGCAAGAGAGGAAATTCCCTGTTACAGAGAAAAGACTATCATAACTTCTTTGGCTTCCATTGGAAAGATATGTATGATGACTTGAGCAGAACCTGTCCTTCACTTCTTGAATTACTATCATCTGTTGTATGTGACATCCCGCCTGCACCTCCCAGTAAACCCTTTGTTCATATCATGTTAGCTGCTGCAGTGGCACTACATGGTAGAAATCAGGAGATGTCATTGATGCATTACTTTACCGGGTTTATACTTACACATGGAGGTTGCACGCAACGGGTAAGTTATACATGTACATGTATATAATTTACTAAGTCTATTTTAAATTGCAGTTGTAATTGTGGTTTTCTGCCAACCATATCATTTTAAAATTGGTAATTTATATCTAGGATATACAAAGTATGCATCAGGTTTGTGCTGAACTAGCATAACATTTTTAATTTGCAGGAGCCATGCTGTGCAAATTTTAATCTATATTTCTTTTTAATCTTCATAACAGGATATTGAGAGGTTGTCTAAAATTGGATTTAGTGTCCACCCACAAACCGTTCACAAGAAACTTATCAGCTGGCAAGACAATTTAGACATGGATTTGGTTTCTATTAGAGACTCATGGGCAGAAGGTGATCAGACGAAGTTCCAGATCATAGGCGATAACTGGGATAAGAATATACTACCATCTTATAGAACTTCAGATAGAAAAACCCTCTCGCTTCATCTCTTTAATATGTATGCCATTGTGGATCGGGTTGTACCAGCATCTTCAACAAACTCCCTGACAGAGAATAGACCAGAACTTGACAATCTGAAATTCATTCCATCAACTCAAGAACAGGAGCTTCTGTTAAAGGAAATGACCTTTCTATGTGCACGTTCTGTCATTGAAAACATACCACAGATTGGAAATTTGTTCCACAAAATATATCCTGATCATCTTGAGCACAAATACAGTCGCTTTGCTGGTTTGAAGACCACTCAGGTGATTTAGATTGAATTATAAAGTAGTTAAAAGAAGGAGCAAATTAATATGTGCCAGCATTGTTTGTATGACCATCCCATCCCATAATATGTACCTACCGAAAGCTTATGAGCATAATCACGTCTCGGAAATTAGCTTAAACTAATAATTGGCCATATTTTAGATTATAGATTGTTATATAAATATTGCTTATGATAAGTAAGTACCTCATTAATGTTTATAATCCAATATCATTCTTATAACTATATGTACATTGTATGCATTTTATTTTGCAGTATCCACTTGGATTGTATGACTGTAACGAAACAAAAACTGCTGATGTTGTCCAGTTGCTGAAGAAGCTAACAAACATGTATGTGCCAATGAAAGATGATGAAATTGTTGAGCCAGTATTTTTTGGAGGTTTGTCTTTTATATTTTTTTTTTATTTAATAGTTAACACCTCTACAAGTAGAAATATTTACACAATGTCACATCTTCAATACTATGAATATAAGCTTGTTTTCAAAGAAATGAAATTTAGAACCCATCCAACCCTGTATTCAAGCCTAAAAACTGATATCAGATCTTGTTATGGGAGTATATCTATAGCTTATATCCTACTTAATATCATGTATATCTTACCTGTGAGAAATTAACATAAATGCAATCCATCTATTTATGGATCTCAGGTACACTGATATATGAATCTCAGAATAGTGAAAATTCTTTCAGATGGTCCACAGTTGGCTACTGATTTATAAGTTATATTGCATAATATCTTATTCATTTTCAGGAGACCGACTCACCGACGAACGAGTGCAGGGAGCTCAACAAGCAATGAGCAATGCAGGTTCTGCGAAAGAGAGGCTAGAGGGGTTTATTTCTAAGACAGAGGATTTCCACCGTCTCATGAATTTCTTAGAGGTACAATTTTTGCTATGGTTGAAGGCAATTTTTTCACATTAAAATTTTAAGAAATATTTGTGTATGGTTAGCTAAATCATTCTTAATTTTGATATTATTATACCATTGTTTCCAAAATTAATTACCAAGCATTCAATATTTAAATTGATATATTTAAATTTTAGGCAATACACAAGATGACATTCAGTACGGAAAGTGCAAGTGATCCTGGAACTGTTTATTATTATAGAAATGTCCTTAACATGAGAAATGTCAAAGGAAAAGTAAAGAATTCATATCGACCACACAAAATGTTATACTATACTGTTTTGGATGGTATAATCATGGCACTTTTCTATAATCATTTTGGGTTAAAGGATTTTGAAAGCGATATTCCTGTACCAGAACATTTTCAGAATTTTACAGAGGAGCAGAAATTGCATTGGTTGAATGACATTTGTGAAGAAATTGTACAGAAGTGGTTTTTTGACAATGGCACAGATATTTGTCAATCCCTTAGAGAAGTACTATCAGATCCCAATCACCCTGAAAATTACTGGACTGAAAACATTTGTGAAGGTGGTCGGATTAAGTGTCACTTTTGTGAAAAGGATTATGCTTTTATAGGTTCATTAAAGTCGCATGAATCTAAAGTTCATAATTTCGTTGTTATGAAGGATAAAAAGCCAAAGAAAAAAAATGACTCGGATGAATTACAAGACTACATTTCTCTGCTGTTTAAGTTAACCTTGCTGCACAAAAACCTTGACACTGCTGTAGATATGGGAGACGGTGAGCGTTCAGTACGTTCTACTAAGTATGAACTACCTATTTATAACAGAACAAGAAAAGTCAAGTATGTGATTGGTTCTATTCATTTATCAGCTTTGACATCTGGAGTACTTGAAGAGGAGCAATGTGAGCGTTTGGTTGCTAATCGATTTGTCAATGTACAAGGAGGGCGAAACAATAACATAGCTTTGGATGAATACCTCGAGATATTAAACCGGGAAAGCAAAATAGCCTGTTCAGGACATCAGACTAAAAAAAGTATTATAGAGCATTCAAAGGAATATCCGCATTTAGTTGGATTTGTGCAACATTTGGAGTCCATCAGCGATATGAACCCAAGGAAAGGATTTCATCACTTACCAAATTACCATGATGATGTTAAAAAAGTTGCCTTAGATTTGGTGAAACATAATGTACTGTGTAACATTCCAAAACGTCAATTACAATGCAGATGCCTTGTTAATGACAAAAACCCTTTTGAAAACTGTTACTCTGGACTTCCAGAAATGATCCATCGCCACAAGCCAAGCTTACCATACCGACGACTCCGAAGTCATCATATTTAGCTTAAGGTACCTCACTACACCTTGAAGTAGTTTCTTAATTCACCAGAAAATTACTTGATTATGATAGATAGCATGATGGATAAGAAGTATATGTGTCAAATAGGCGAAAAAATGTGCAATTTTAGATAAAAAATGACATTTTCAAAAATTTCATTCAGTAAACATAAACAAAAGCCCCAGTCGGATTCGAGTTCATGACCTGCGGTTCACAAGCCTGATACTTTAACCACTGAGCTATTACGATATACATCTGAGTCAATTGATACAAACAGTTTAACGAAACATTTAAATCGCCATCTTGTGACGTAGCGTCTTGAAAAGTACAAGTCTTGGTGTAGTGAAGTACCTTAACATAATGATTGTACATTGTATTGTAGTACAGGAATTATCATCCATGTCATGTTAATATTGAACAGTCATCTAAAGTAAATAATGTCACAGTGAAAATTTTTCTGTGGATGTTTTTCAAGATTCTTGCCTTTAATTCACCCTCACTAAGGCTGTCCAAAGATAATTTTTTGTTGAACATCACCAACAAACATGAAGAAATTGCCATTTTGAAAAATAACTTATTATAAGTCCAACGTTAATCTTCCTTGTACAGTAGGTAATGTATTTCGAAGGTGACAATAAATATAGAATTAACTTTGGACAGCCTAATTACTGTTTAAAAAGTTTGATATTTTAGCAAAAATCAATTTAAGTAATTTTTCTCGCATATAAATAAAAGCAGTAAAAAGTTCAATTTTTATTTGATCAAGACAATTCTAAATTTTCATCATTGGAGAAGTACTCCTCTGTATCACTGTCAGAAATATCACTGTCTTTCTGATTGACGCTTACCGATGAATGGTAATAGATTTCTTCCAGTGGAAGCATACTACAGTTCTGACACTTGCATTTGGTTTTACATAAATCACAACATGTGTGTTTCCTGCTTTCATTCTCTTTAAGCAATGCAATAGCTTCTGGCTTTAAAAAACACTGCATCAATGAAATTCTCCTACAGTCAGTTGATTTCAAAATTTCTTTCACATCTGATGAGAGTTTTCTAAGATGATAACAGTTATATAAAATAATAGCAACTGAAGGTCCTCCATCCCTGCCGACTCGTCCGATTTCTTGAAGCAGGTCAACAATTTGCACAGGTGGTCCAAATAATACGACACTGTGACAATTTTTCACATCCAATCCCATGCCCAATGCGCTAGTGGCAATAACAATTTTGATTTCCCCTGTAATGTTTGTTAGACTTTCCAGGATTCTTTGTTTTTTGGTCTGTGGGGTTTCAGAATGAAACATTTCCAGTAAAGTTGAAGTGAAAGGTAATTCCTTTGTAACATATGAATAAATTTCAGAGACATCCTTTATCGAGGTGCAATATATAATCGTTCTTGGAAATTTTTCTTTGAGTTCACTCAGCCCCTCGATAAGCCAATGCATTGCTGTTTCTACAGTGTTTGATACTTTGGCTACTGATATTCTAATATTTGTTTTATTTGGAGAAATAACTATCTCTTTGAAATTGTCAGCTAAATGCAGTACCTTCATCACCCTCTTTCTAATCTTTATAGTGCACGTTGCACTGAGTGCCAACACTGATGATCTTGGGTAAAGGGAGCGTAATTCTCCAACATCATTAAACCATTTACGAAATGTTTCCTTGCCTTGACTTTCACTATCGTCCCCCCTGTAAAAAAGATTTCAACAAAACTTTGAAACCAGGTATATTTATCAATATATTGTGCATTATGAAGATTAATCAAATACCAGTAATTAATGGTGCCAATGCTAATTTACCCCGGTATATGGAGGGACATTTCCATTAAGTAGATAATTTTTTTCTTAATTGATTTGGACTAACTGAAGAAATTTAATATGAACAATTATATATATAAACACTGGTATAAAATCTGTAGCTCAGCTTTTGAGATGTGAACATTTTTATCACTGATAATTTTGGTGTTTGCACATGCATTATTCCTGAATCCATATAGTTTTTGACAATGACATGTTCCAGACAAATGAGTGACAAAAAAAATTATATTTTTTTTGTTTTTGTCATCAGTTATTCAGTATCTTCAGAGAACATAGTTCAGTATGGAACTTGATAAATAATACCTGTATTTTTAATTAAACATACCATGTAGCAATTGTGTGGAATTCGTCTATGACAAGCACAGACACTGGCAAATTTTGGATGCTTGCCCTCCATTCTGGATCACCTACCAAGGTTTCTGGCGATGCATATATGATGTCCACTTTGCCTTCCTTTATTTCAATGTCACTCTGTGGACATGAACCTAACGGGAAAAGAAAATGCCATGGAATTTGATAAGTACAAATGAGTAAATATTACGAATTACAGTCAACTCGTAAACAAACTGACTTGTAAACAAATAGTCCGAGTGAAAAATTACCTTGTTATAATATTAGTCATGCTTTCAAAGAGTGAGAAGAATATTTAAACTTGGCCATATAATTAATCTTTTTGTTTAAAGATAAGATTGCATGGAAACAGAAATTTTCTATCAAATGTTGATATAGGGGCCTCTTTGGCAAACTTATAGGAGATGACACTAAATTGCCTAAAGTTCTACATTCAGTTATCTCACAATTTCTGAATTATTTGTAATCATATCAAAACTTAACATTAACAGCTTTTCTTTTATATGTTTACAATCCAAGTATCATTGTTTTATATCAACGGTATTATTACCCATACATGTAGCAAGTGATTTTTGCAACATTATTGCTGAAAAAAAAAGAATAGAAAGGTAAATACCTGCGTAGGCTGATTTCACACCTGGAATCTTTGACATTTTTTCTACTTGATCTTGCATTAAGGCCACAAGTGGACAGCACACGAGAACGATTTCTTTATCACTCGTCAGTCGTCGGTTTACCAAACTGTACATCTGATAAGGCAGGGACTTTCCATAGCCCGTGGGAAGAACTGCCATGCAGTCCGTTTTATTCATCAGACACTGTAGTATTGTTTTTTGTTCGTCCTTTAACGCATCGACTCCAAAAACTGGTAATAAATCGCAAACTAACGCTTCTATCGTGGACGCCGCCATCTTGTAAGCATAAACGAATCAAGCAAGAAAGACGCTTTCTGATTGGGTGCTTGAAAAGGTTGATCCATATTTTGATTGGCTTGTTAAAAAATAAGATAATGTATTCATATTGAACTCTGACGTGACCCTTAATGGGATGTTGTTAGATCTTCCACGCGACATAACGAAAACCGGGGAGCGGATGGAAGTTCTAATTTTAATTAGATTGGGAAATATTTATCCTTTTCTTGTAAATAACGGATATACTTAGATTCATCGGATCCAATTTCTTTTAGTTTTTCTGCCAATTTCTCTGGTGAAGAGAATTCTCGACTGTTGATGAATGTTCCTTTGGGGAGATACTTATTAACGTCTCGCGGACCGTTTATGACAGGAATTATGGGTGAATGATCGCGATAAAGTGAATACAATTTTTCAGTAGTATAATCATCACAAATGGAGTTTTCAAACGCAAAGAAAAACTTGTAGTCCTTTTCAAATATTGATTTGCACTTTGTGTAATCGTCATATTGTTTGCCACACTTTTTCGTTCCACATTTTCCGTATTTGTCAACCGTAAGGTGTTTGCTTAGCTCTTTTACCAGATTTTCTCTTTTAGATGGTGTGCTGCAGTGACTCGACACCCACACAGCATCTTTGGTTTTATTGGCTAAAACTCCGGTATAATTCTGTAAGGGGTATGTTTTATTATGCAAAAGTCTTCCATACAATGGCACAAAGAAATCTGATGTCTCCATGTAGGAAGCAGATAAATCAATTTTATCGGCCCATTGTTTGGGTGGTCGAAAGGTATGGTACGGGCTCTCGTTAGTATGCAATACCCACATTTGTCCTTTAGTTTTTTCGATGGTTTTATGATAAGGGAGATAACTGTGACGTAATACAATGATGTCTGCCAACGAAGTGTTTTTCTCTACGAGACAATTGGGAATGTTGCATTTAGTCGGATCATATTTCGATATACCAAATAGAACTTCAGAATTCTGCTCGTACCATGCAATGCGAAACATTTTTTGAGTTCGATTAGATTTTATTTTCTCGAGTTGGCTCGAGTTCAAGTTTATGTAACTTTGTTTCTGAGTTCGATTAGATTTTATTTTCTCGGGTTGGCTTGAGTTCGACTTTATGTAGCTTTGTTTCTGAGTTCGATTAGATTTTGTTTTCACGGGTTGGCTTGAGTTCGAATATATGTAGCTTTGTTTCTGGGTTCGATTAGATTTTATTTTCTCGGGTTGGCTTGAGTTCGAGTTTATGTAGCTTTGTTTCTGAGTTCGATTAGATTTTGTTTTCACGGGTTGGCTTGAGTTCGAATATATGTAACTTTGTTTGTGAGTTTGATAAGATTTTATTTTCTCGGGTGGGCTTGAGTTCGAATGTATGTAGTTTTTGTGATCCGTATCATTTTGTGTTGACCATAGGAATACGAAAATAATACAAAGAATAGCCAAATAAGATATAGTCTGCCAATAGTCAAACAGTTTCATTGGAAGTCTTCTTCGAACTAGTGTTTTAAACGTTGATAGGTACGTTCCGCTTCGAAAAATCCTCCTCCTAATTTTTAGACCTGTAAAGAGGATCAAAATTTAAAACTAGATAGATAGATAGATAGATAGATAGATAGATAGATAGATAGATAGATAGATAGATAGATAGATAGATAGATAGATAGATTCTTAAATATTCGTACAATCTTCGATGTTTGACATTACTTCATCCCATTGTCTATATATAGACATCGTTGTTCCCCGGTGAAATAATTTCAAAACACCTGAAGTTACATAAATTTATAGGATAATTTATATTATATACTAGACCTTGATTTGTCACTTTATAACTATTGATAAAAACCGTATATCCGGTTTTTTTCGCGTGTCACAAAATGGTAAAATGGGGAGAATGTGTAGCATTTTTAATTTGCGCAAGTCATCTTTTGCAATTTTAAAAAGTTTCTTATAGAAAATAATACAGAATATAATTTATGCGTATCCAAACATTTGCGATTTAAAAGACATCGCGAAAAAAGCGAAAATTAGATAATCGCGAAAATAACCGGATATACAGTTCATCTAGCTTGCTCATCGGTGTGATCTATAATTTACTCTCTCTCTCTCTCTCTCTCTCTCTCTCTCTCTCTCTCTCTCTCTCTCTCATCAAGAAGAACGGTAATCTCTCAACTCCGCGCACTACGATCTGATTCAACAAAGATCAGTCAAAACATTACGTTGAAACTTTTCTAGAGTTGACGCCTATTTAAAGCTTCTAGTACGTACAAGTATTTTATTTAAGGAATGAATTCAATATTTATTTGTTTTATACGATATAAAATGGTTTGGGGCAGTTTACGCTTTATAAACCGCGAAGCGGTTTATAAAAAAGCGTAAACTGTTCCAAACCATTTTATATCGTATAAAACTAATAAATATTGAATTCATTCCTTATAATTTAATTTTTTGCAATCAATTGTTGATAAAAACAGTCATTTGATCTATAGAATGACATCAAATTGAACAAAATTCAAACGTAACGTCAGGCGGATTGATACGTTTTTGACGTTAGTCTTATTATGACGTAGGCAACATTCTTTATACGATATAAAATAAATATTTCAACCAATCAGAAAGTGTGTTACAACCAGAATTAAATTATTATAATATCAAAACGAATTTGGTGATGTTTTTCCGAAGGCGTCAGGATCAGTTCTGACTGTTGCGTCACACATAAACAAAACAAAGCAAAACGCCGGTGTTAAAACTTTATGATTGGTCAACTCGTTTTCTTAGGCAGAGTTACATGTATCTATGCACGCTAACGCAAACCCAGAGGTTATAGATTTCACAGGGCAGTTTATTTTCTAAAAACATCTACTCTTCCCTTGTGTTTTAATTATATGCAAAACTCTCTCTCTCTCTCTCTCTCTCTCTCTCTCTCTCTCTCTCTCTCTCTCTCTCTCTCTCTCTCTCTCTCTCTCTCTCTCTCTCTCTCTCTCTCTCTCCAACTCTGTATTGCATGTGCTCGTTTCGTTTTATGTATTTTTAAGGAATAAAGAGTTATTCCGTTTTATCGGGGTGTGATCAAATCCAATAAAGTCAAAGGGCTTTTAGCCTGGTTCCAGCCTACCCATAAAGCTCCGCACAGTAGCATTATGGGTACATGTAGGCCGGAACCAGGCTAAAGGGCTTTATGATAGATTTGACCACGCTCCGACCGAAATTATCATCTCATAAAATTTAAAGAATGATTCCTTTAAAATTACTTATATCATTTTAAATTTGTACACTTTAAAACAACATTTTTAAACCAGTATTTTTTCATGTAGCACTGATGCTATGTTTCACTACGCAGCGCAGCAAATACCGTTTGGATATCAATTCTAGAATTTTTGTTCCACCGTTAAGGTTGACATACATATTGATTCCAACCAATAGCTTCTAGTCTATCTTGAGTTTTCTGATAAACATTAATATCTCCCTAGAATTGGTTTTCTGTGAGCAAATTTTAACATTTCTGAGTTTGCAGGCCCAGCGTTTATTAGTTTGTCAGTGTCAAGATCAATTGTCTTTGAAGTAACATTATTTTTTGAAGTCATTAATATAATTAACAATTTTACCTTATCCAATGGATATTAAAGCTTTTATAGAGCACTCTATATATAATATAATCATTTTAAAGGGACATGGTCACGATTTTGGTAAAAAATTATTTTTCCGATCGTATTGTTTACAATGCTTTAATAAGGCATGTTTAGCAGGCTACTTAAATTTGAGTGTCATTCGTTGGGTTTTAAGCCAGTTACAGAGCTTATAATTCTTTACTATGTAAACAAAGCTTTTGTTTAAATTTAGAATGCTGAAGAGAAAAATTTCAGTTTTAGGCCTAAAATGAATGTGTTAAACGTTAGAAACTGTTTATTTATGCTTTAAATGAATAAAAAAAATAGACAAATCAGCTTGAAAAAGATTTTTTACTGGTATTTTGAACCTGTGTAAACAAAACCAAGGCACGAGCCTTGTTTACATGGCAAAGAATTGTGAGCCTTGTATCTTGCATATAACTCTACGACGGACTCTCAAATTCCATTTGATCATGAGAAATGCATTCCTAAAGCATTTTAGTTAATAAAAAAAGAAAAGGAAAATTTGACCAAAATCGTGATCATGCCCCTTTCATAACATATTTGATTTTTAAACTTACTAATTTGTCATAATTCATTCTAAAAGTCTTAGAAAGATCTACATCATATTGAATACTGAGAGGTTTAAAATTGATAGGGTTTTTGTTTTTTAAAAAAATGATATAATATCTGTTTTTATTTTTAAAAAGTTATACAATAAGAGAACTATACACAAAACGTACAAAGAATAGGTTTTTTGGATAACCACGCATTCTACATATAGTTACATGGAATGAAGATATCTTAAATTATAAACCGTTAAATATATCAAAATAAATCATTTTTTTGTTAAAACCTTTACATTATCATTGTAATACTCACTTGCTCTGGTGCGGTAGCTTCTTCAATCGCCCTTTGGGGTATGAAATCAATTTTTTAAAGTTTTTCTCATCTTTGGTAAAGCAATCATGGTATCTCCTTTGGATATCGATGATGCAGATCAGTACGTACAATGTAAGATATAGACAAGCTCATTGAAATATTGACTAGTCGGGATATATAGCAACATCGGACCTTGACCATAGTTCTGACCTTTCATCATCCAATTTTTTGTGTATATTTAACCTCTTATGACTGGTACATATAAATCTTAATGCGTTTTAGATTGAACAGATTTAGATCCGGTTATGAATAAGATGGAATCCGTCTAACATGTTAAGCGTTTTTCATGTACGTCCTTTGAAACTCTTAAGTATAGTCACAGTTAGTCCAGCCGGAAAACGGCCAAATTATTTGTACGGGATGTTGGGAATGCATTACATCTATTTAAATAATAAAATACTTCCTTTGGTGATTCATGCGGGATACGAGGGTGGAGACATTGCATTAGAAATACATACAACCCGCGTCAGTAGGTAATGATAATTTTATCGGCAATGATCGCTACAATGTACCTTCATAACCCGCATGAATTGTGGAGGAAAGCATTTTATTGTTTAAATTTACATCTGTCTTGATAACAAATTAACCATTTATATTATTTGTTATAAGTTTGTTAAATTAACTAAATTACTGCTAATTCATGTACATCAGTACGTTAGATAAAAAAACCAGGCAAATCGTCTCCTATGAAAATTTGAGACTGACATCATCATTATAATTTCGTGCAGTCCGTGATTTTTCTTAGGTAGCTGTAGATTATGGCCAATCGATAAATGGGACGGATAGATTTCAAGTCTTGGTTATTCTCAATAGGCCAACAAGAAGATTGGCGTTTCCCCTATATACAAGGAGGCTAAGTGTTCTTAAGGACAGAAAAATAGAAGGAAAAAAGAAATCACCAAAAAGACTGCACCTTAAAGCAGAGAGGTTTGAATGAAATACCTTACCATTACCATAATGTTAATGTATTGGATTTTATTTTGAAATAGAGATTGCTTAAAAGTATACTAATGCATGCCAACCAGTGTCCAGACTTTTGATGACAGTGAAATGATACTAAATGCTGGTATTTATATGATTTACAGATTACAAATAGAGTAGACTCTTAATAATAAGTGATCTGATCATACCTAAATGCATATACAGTAGAAATCTTTTGATTCATAGAAAGCAAATAACAGCGGAAGAGGAGTTTTTTCAGAAGGTCCTACCTATTGCTCTGAAGTCGCCCCGCAGACCACTTACTGGTATAGGTGAAAAACTACCACCTTAAGCTTTGTGTATACCGTCCTCCCAGCCAATTGAAAACTTTTACCAACACGTCTACTTTGACCTTGAAACAACAGGACTAGGTTTGTACTGCGTGTTTACTAAAATTATGTCCCATATCGAATTTTATTTTATTGTCTGGATGATATTTCGAATAGATATACATTATAATTGTTATAATTTCAAGAACATGTTTTGCTGAAGAGTCAGTAAAACAAAGCTACTGAAGGCATTGGATTAAGAGTTTTGATGGGAAAATGTTTCGTGATGGTGAAGAAGTGGACGCTGTACACTCGGTGGCTGCTGTTGATGCTCTTTTGAAATTCTTCACAAGATTCCAGTCAAAAGTTGTTTTAGTTGGACATAATGTCAACTTTTGCCATATTTTTTTTTTATTTTTAATTTTTTTTTTGGGCCATAATGCCAAATTTTTCTAAACTCTCTGCAGAATTGTGATGAAACACAAGAAATTGGTAACTGTGTTGCAAGGTTTGTTGACAAAAAACAGTTGTTCAAATCTTTTGATTCAAAAGTCGGTTCATTTTACTTGGAGAATTAAATTTGTACTATCACTATGTGTGTGAACCTTATAAGGCTCATGATGCACCAGAGGTTGTTTACATTACATATACAGAAACTAGTGACCTATGTAGGTGTGGATTTAAGAGATCCAAAGTATTTGTCTTCGTCTTTCAAATATTAAAATGCAATTAATAGCCACTCTAATAGTTTAGAAGTACGTAAGAACTTGCCCTTCTTAGAATAGTTGACTTCTGAGAAGATAGTTAGTAGACACATTGCAAACAGGATTGCAGGGAGTGGACTTTGTTTTAATTTTTACAACGTGTTTAAAACAGAGATAGCAAAGATGGAAAATACCGCCACTCCGTTTCTTTTCTGAAAATGTGAAAAAAGAGTCCACATGTTACAACGTCTTTGAAAATATGTTCATATTTAAACAAAAATTTTGCATCAAATTGTGAAAGATAAGATTTTAAACTAGTGCTTTGGGTGAACTATTAATTTTTTTTTTCATGAACAAGTATGAATACTATCAATTTCGTTTTAGTACGACTTTTCTAATTTGCATGGTTGATAGTAGTTAGCATTTATTTTGCATTGACACTGATATATGTCAACCACACCAGCCTAAATCTCATTGTATGCAGGAAGATATTTATTTATACATTTTCAGATTTGTGATCAATATAGTTATACGTACATCTAAGATGCCATATATTGATAGTATTTTTAGCGTTTTTACACTGATATCTGTTAATCATATCCGCCAAATGGTCATTGTAAACAGGAAGATGTAATTTCATTATACATTTTTTAGACTTGTCAATATACTAGTTTTACTATCAATGATATCCGATAGTTAGAGTAAATGTGCGTACATTTTAAAAATTTCATAATACAGCTTCATTATTTGGCTTATATTTGCAACGTAACTTTAATGAGCTGCAAGAAAAAAATGTTACTTTTTTAAATCATTTAAACTTACATACTAAAGCTATAACATTTATGAATGAATATCTAATGATTCCTTTACTGTGAATGATTTTCTCATTATGAATCTTCTCTATGAGTGTAAAAAAAAAAAGTCTGAATATATGATTATATGAAAAAAAATTTAAAATGGGATTGGCGAACACCAAAATACCATTTCATAGAGTGTACAGCACAAAAGTTAGGTTTTATTTTACTTTTGAAACAATCCATACTTAATTGGTTTTATGTTTTTCATAAACAAATAAAGCTAGGAAACCAATTAAATTGGGTCGCTTTAAAAACCACATCCCGAGAAACATTTCGAACTTGCGTTCCACGTTTTTAACCGGGTTTTCCGAAGGAAAAATCCGGTTATTGAAAATTTGGAAATAGTGGGCGGGCGGGCATGGGGCTGCCAAAAGGGTACCTCTATTGTACAGAAAACTATAACTCCTCCTACAGTTTTCAATATAGGAAGTTGTTCTTTAGCAGATTAATTGGACATATATTAGAGGTGTGCATATTGTTAGGGTTTTGATTACTGATGAATGATGAAAAAAATACCAGCTGTTGCACTTAGTCATTTTTGGCAAAGTATTGCATATAGGGTACCCCTATTTTTCGTGATAGGTAGGTAGTGTTAATCAATTCAAGGTTGACATGGATGATAGATACTGTTCACACAATAGAAAACCCGGTTTGTTGTCACATTGACAGCTTTCCTCTTGATTAACAAATACGGTCATGGTTGAATAATTAGAATAGGGTGAGTGTGCATGCGCTCATGTGGTGTTTCATATATCCCTGAAGTGGAACTAATGAACATTATTATCATTCAGATTTGACAGTCACATTGTCAAAAAATAGCAGTATATGCATCGTAAAATGACTTCAAATACGCCATAATTGAAAATGTAGTTACGAAAATTATACACAACAGCATTATTTGATTCAATGTTGTGCATTTGATTGTGAATAGGCTAATCGAAAATTCACTTTCCACCTGTAATAAAAAGAAATAAGTTATGAAACAAAATTTGACTAAAATAGGCACAACCATAGGTTTCATAATTTTATTTCAATTAGTGTCAAGGTCATTTTTGCTCCATATATTCAGTTTGCCATGGATCGGACACAAATTAACCATGCATCGGACAGTATTCAATGCATGATTTCTTATAATAATTAAAATGTTAGGTCCCATTCCCTTTGATATACTTAATGTGAATTAAAATAAAAAAAATTAAAAATCATTGACCACCTAAAATGAGTTTTACAGACACAGGCTTTTTAACTCAAAGTTTCTGTAGGAGCTGGCACGATAAAGAACCCTTTATGATAAATATTCCTTTAAAGGGTCATGGTCACGATTATGGTCAAAAAATTAATTTTCCGATTTTAATATTTACAATGCTTCAGAAAGGCATTTTTAATAGGCAACAATACTTTAAGTGTCATTAGTTGAGTTATAAACAAGTTACAGAGCTTGAAATTCTTCGCTATGTTAACAATGCGTTTGTTTACATTTTGAACGTTAAAGTAAAAACTTCAGGATTAAACCTAAAACGAATGTGTTAAACGTTATGAATTGCTTATCTATGCCTATAATAGATAAAAAGATAGCCAAATGAGCTGGAAAAAGATTGTTTACGGGTAAATTGAACCTAAGTATATAAAGAAAAACAGGGCACGAGCCTTGTTTACATCACAAAGAATTGTGAGCCCTGCATCTTGCTTGCAACTCTACAAACGACTCTCAATTTTATTTGATCTTTAGAAATGCATTTTAAAGCATTGGAAATAATAAAAACAGAAAAATAGAATTTGACCAAAAACGTGACCATGCCTCTTTAAACAGAAGCACTACTCTAAATTCCTGACTGCAGATTCGTTGATTTACATTGAAAGAAATCTGAATAGCAATTGATAAATTAAGTTTTTCGAACCTTTGTATTTTTGAATTAAAATCAGAAAAATCTTATTTTAAATCTCTACTGTATAGCTGACATCCATATCAATTATTTACTCAAAAATATGAAAGAACTGAAAATTTGAATTGAATTGAACTTGAACTTACGTGATTTATTTTTAATTCTTTTGAGAACCTCATGCAAATAAATTACTATGATTAACGTCGGAAACTGAAGTAGAGATGAGATTTAAAATTCCATTTAGGAAAAAAATTATCCAGTTAATTTTTTTACCTTTAAAATTGTGCAGATTCTATCAGCTGAGCATGATCTTATATGTACCTTTAAAATAATCCATTTCTATTTTATCATGTGGTCCCTTGAAATCATTTAAACTAATGCATATAGTTTTAAAATTCAATACAATGCAACAAAAAAAATTACATAATCTCCAAGAGGAAAATGATGAGTTAAACTTTGTATTAGAATAATGTACAAATCAATGTGTTCCCCAATACTTCATACTATGGCAATAATCATACAATTACCGTTAGAAATGCTTAAAGTAATGAACTCGATTCTTAATAAGTAAAATTACTTATAAATTAGTTAGTAAAATGTCAAACTTCAAAACAAGTTGCTGAAAGTATATTACAATTTACCATAAAAATTAGTACAAAAAATACGTTATTTTCTCCTTTGTGTTGTGTTTTTATGTAAACAACAAATGATGATTCATACAACAGTTAAATTTTTTGCGGCCCATTTGACGCTTGCGTCATTATGATTTCTTGTTGCTTTTTTAAAAACATTTACCTTAAAATGTCCACTACAACATACATCATTTTCATGAATACTTTCATACCTTGAAAGGGAGACGTTTTGATAGGGATTATCCCTCTTTTCTGGCATTATAAAATTTTTTAGCAATTTTAATTTTTATGCAATAATTATTTTATTTAATGGAATTTATCTGCAAAAATCATATTCATTAATTTTTAGAACGAAAACTAATTACATAATCGTTTACAAAATTTGCTTTTTTACTTAGCAATATCATAGTTTTATCAAAATATTGCTAAAATCAGCACTTCTTTTGAAGTTTTTTATTCGAAATTTAAACAAAACGTGATAGCACATTGGCACATAAAAGATTGTTTATGAATTATTTTAAAACATTTCATATATCAACCTTAGAATGTTCTTTATAACTCAGACAATTTTCATGTCAACTTTCTTAGCATTTAAGAGAGAAACTACAATATGAATCACCCTTAACCCTTATTCTAGTAGTATGACTTTTTGTGACAAATTCTGTTTATAACCATCAAAAAGGTAATGCTTTTTTAGATTAATCAATGAACACGAACTGATCTTTATCAGAATATATATCTGATCATATTCACCGCTCATTGTCTTGAGCGTTTACATTTCTTAAACTTAGATTGTCAAATTTCCACCAGCTCATGTTTTGACAATGATTACTTTTGAGCCGTTTAGTACGGGGAAATGATCTATCAAATCCTGAATTATGTCATAATCATTTAATATTTATTCGTTTGATGAGATATCGGCGCTTCTGATTGGTCGAAAAATTTCTTTGATACCTGCATCAATAAAATTTTCGCCGGATCTACTTTTCTCAACTGTTCTGATCTAACACTATTTATAGAACGGGAATTTCCAAAATAAACACTGTCAACAAAGTGTAAAGTTGTGTCTGTTTTATTGTCAGCAAACAAAATACAACTTTATAAACATAAAAACTTGAAAGTCTAACCTTCAAAAATAAACAAAACACAATATCTTATTCACGAAACAGAAAATTAAGCGTCTTCTCACGATTTCGTCTGCTTGAACAGATCAATCAACATTACTGCGAGGCTGGCTGTTCCTTTTCCAGAATAATCATAACAACCATATAGGCCCATACACTTTCACGGTAACACTGCTGTTCAAATTTGGTAACGATGATTTTTAAACTGACACAGTACCCTACATGATCGGTCATCAGAAATTCAGAATAAGCATCGTTTTGAGTACAATGCATCAACTCCTTCGGCGCATTCCAAGCGGCAGATACTATAGTATACCATTTAAGTACATCACTGGCTATATAGTTACCACAATGTTTACAAAAGTCGCTTATACATACTATTCTTTGTCGACATATCAACTATTTTCGTCCACGATCGCCTCTCCTTGGATGGTTACGTCCAGTTGAATTTTCCATCGATCTCACATGAAAACTAGTGTTATTACGAGTTTTTCTGCACAGTGAATAATATCACAAGCTATCGCATGTATTTTCCTTTCGTTTTCAATTCAACCGGTTCAGATTTTAACTCACTATTTGTATTTAATCCATTAAATTCAGTTCAATAGCTCTGCATCAGCTGAAGGCGCATCCATTTTGAATATTGTTGCTGTTGTAATTTTGTATTCATACGCGCCGCTTCATTTACATTATTTACATTTTTGATCAATGACACTTCACATTTTTTGATTTGAAAATGTTTTATTAAATGATAAGAAATGAAGAAGTTTTCCGGTCAATTTTTTCTTTGATACGTCGATCAATAGAAAAATTATTATCTTCATTTCTTAAATGAATAAATGACATCATAGCAATTTACAATCAAATCAATTATGACGTCAAAATAGAGTTTGCACATCAAAGCATCATTTCAATGATAATCACGTGATATGTGTCCTGTTCCCCTTTAAAGCCAGAAAATGTTATTTTTAATCTCTACTGTAGAGCTGTTCGATGCTTGGTAAATATTGTATGAATCAATGGTGAAATATTTCAACACTCATTAATTTGCTTTATTTTCTACATTTTTAATAATTTCACTATTTTTCCAATAATTAAGCATTAAGCTTTACATGTCTTTTAGATTAAGGTTTAGCTTTATTTGGACGGTTATCTAAGCGTGATCAAAGGGAAAAATTAGAGGGTGCCCGATGCATTGTGAAATCACCCTACTCAGGTACAATTTTGTTGAATAATATGCACAGTTGAGGATTGTAATAAATAGACGATAGTGTCAACGACTTAAAAACTGAAGCTAAGGTTTTCTACATAATAAATATTTAAAGTGGGGTGTTAGAAATATGGCCAATATGTAAACAAACTGTAACTTTCTTGTTTGAATCTTCTTACAATTCTTAAACACTCTTTTTAAGTTATATTTCATCATTTACTCACGTACATGTATCCTATGCACACGTAAAAGTGGGTTTTTTTGTTATGTTAAGTAGTTCATTCACACGTGAACAAATACATATGTAAAAACATTTCGTGTTATTTGTTTTGTTTATAAAAAATATCATTCGGTGAAATCCGATATCAATGTTGATTCAATGGTTTACCCAGGATAAAAGATCTCCCTCGGGACTCGCTGCGCATATACATCCACATGAAATGCCATTTCTTTCTCTAACCTGGTTATTTTGATTTTCACATTTGTTTTTGAACTTTTTAAAAAAGAATGTTTATGTGCAAGGCATACATCATTCAGGGACAGTATACCAGAGAATGAGGCCTGTGAAAATACACAAGACTATCAGCCACATAGTGCACGTTACCGATCCGCAGTAGCACCTTAAACTGTTTTGTGCGTCGTATAAAATTTCCACTTTTTAACACGTTACTCCTGTTGCTCTCAGTTTGATCATCCAATTTTTATTAGATTGAGACTTCAAACCTGCAGCTTAGTATGAGGTAGATTTAATGCTTCATTTGTTTACAACAGCATCTGCGTACTAAAACCACCAAAACGCTCATAGTTGAATCATTAGATGTCGTGGTGGCTGTTGCATTTTCGTGGAATTCATGGGTATTTCTCATCCACGAATAAAAATTATCTACGAATTAATGAACTAGGGTCATGGAGTGGTATTTCCCTTTGCAGGTGTAAGATATAGGAAAGTACGTCCCTACGAACCTATAAAAAATTAAGGATTCCATGAAAATTGGCCAGGACGAATTTTAATGATTTCACAGTATTTATCCAGTATCCACCAATCTGGAAGTCAGTATTGTGAATACTTAGTTTTTTAAAAAAAAAACATGGCAGTGTTACAGTCTTTGTCCAATTCAATGAATTATTTCCGATGAAATACATTTTTATCATTTTAGAGACAGTAAGTTAATATGTACACTAATATAATAATTATTTTTATTAAATTACTTTTCTATACCAAAGGTAAACACAAAACTTTTCTGTGGCGCATTATTTGTTGACTGATCAATGGCGGTATATATTGATGTCTACAGAAAACTTGGTAAAACTGTGTATCATCTAATCGATCACTCTACTTTTTTATTTGCTACAAACTAAGTCTACCTCTTTCCAAATCAATAGATTCCTACATACAAATCCTACACGCATGTATAATGTTCTGACTTAAAAGAATACGTAGTACAAGTATAACCATATTGCAAGTAAATTCAGCTAAATATAAGATATTTAACATGTAAACCATGATGACTAAAAACTATGTAATTAAATATACATGTACTGCATATCTGTACAGTTAAATATTAAAGAACATTTTAATTGAAATTTTTGGATTTAAAATATCGTTTGACGCCACATATCTGCAAAAATTGTTCATATAGCACTTCCTTGTATGAAATTTTATGTAATTGGCATGACAGAATTTCATTATATACCCGTAAATATAATTTTGTAATTAATTGAGCAAACATGTAATCAACTGAGCAGATATATTTGATAGTAAAAAGGTATAACTCAAATAAATGTTTTATATTCCTGGAATACAGTGCACACTAGGGTCAAATATACGTTGCCAATTTTTCGGATTCGGGGCAGGACTACTATTGTTACGTCCAGACAGATAAATACACATATCACATTGAAACTTATGAATCCCTCTAACTATCAATTCAGAGATAGAATATTTCATCACATATTTATCCTTTTCTTGTAAATAACGGATATATTCAGTTTCATTGGATCCGATCTGCTTCAGTTTCTCTGCCAATTCTTTTGGTGAATTGAAATCGAGGCTGTTGATGTAAGTTCCTTTGGGAAGGTATTTCCCCGCGTCTTGTGGGCCATTTATGACGGGAATGATGAGCGCATGTTCCCGATAAAGTGAATACAATTTTTCAGTGGTATAGTTGTTACAAATGGAGTTTTCAAACGCCAAGTAAAACTTGTAGTCCTCTTCAAATATTGCTTTGCACTTTGTGTAATCGTCATATTGTGTGCCACACTTTTTCGTTCCACATTGTCCGTATATATCAACCGTAAGGTGTTTACTTAACTCTTTTACCAGATTTTCTCTTCTAGATGGTGTGCTGCAGTGACTCGACACCCACACAGCATCTTTGGTTTTATTGGCTAAAACTCCGGTATAATTCAGTAAGGGGTATGTTTTATTATGTAAAAGTCTTCCATACAATGGCACATAGAAATCTGCTGTCTCCATGTAGGAAGCAGATAAATCAATTTTATCGGCCCATTGTTTGGGGGGTCGAAGGGTGTGGTACTGGCTTTCGGTACTATACAATACCCACAGTTGTCCTTTCTTTTTTGCAATCGCTCGATTAAAAGGGAGATGACTGTGACGTAATACAACGATATCCGCCAGAGCGGGGCTTTTTTCTATGAGGCAATTTGGAATTTTGCATTTAGTCGGATCATACTTGGAAAGACTTTCCCGAATCTCAGGATCTTGTTCATGCCATGCAATGCGAAAGATTCTTTGATGTTGTTTTGAATTTAAACTTGTTTTGTTATTTGTGTTGCTCGGCTGAAATTGTGAAAATGTTTTGTTGTGTGCATTACTTTGATTCTTACTTAATATATACGGTTTTTTTACTTTTAAACTTTGGATTAAGTTTGTATGCGTTACATTATATGACTGGTTTTGGTTGAGAAAGGATCCCTTTTTATTGGATTTGTAGTTTTTCGTAGAATATATAAATGTTTTGTTGTATTCTGGATTTTGGTTAGATTTTTCTACTGTTCCTATATAATCCTGCCTGGACCATAAAAAGACAACGAACAACATTATCATCAAAACGAGGATTTTCCATTTTTTAGCAAATGTCATTCTAATAGCGGACATATTCAGAAGGCTGTCTCCTGAACACTGCTACATGTATCTGATTTTACTGAATTCCATTCTTTTCTTTTCACTTCTGAACGACTCCTCCTCTTATCAGATTTCTTGGCGTATAAACAGGTTAATGAGAGGTTATGAGGTGCAAACAAAATGCTTTACTAGATTGCTGTTTTTAGTCTTCGCTCGTCTTCATCTGATTCTGACCAATTCCTCGTCCTAGATTTTTGGACGCATAAACAGGTTTAAAGAGCCATACCTGAAAAAACGAAAAACAAGAGACTGTGAGCTCAGAAGATATTCTTTGGTCTTAAACGCCTTTTTCATATAATTGTAAATCCCCGCAACCCCCATCCCCCACAAAAAAAGAAATATAATTATAACTGAGAATCATTTCATAAGCATTTATATACGAATGCCTCTTACAAATCAATTAATCCTATCCTATTTTTCTGCTGGAGTAGGAAGAACAGTTTTAAAGCGTAATCAAAAAACAAAAAACAAAAAAAAAGTCATAACGTCATGACTGTTAAAAAATTACAAGGAGAATGAAACAAAATCTATAGTACATTATTCAACAAGCCGTACATGTAACATTTTACCTCTTAAACATTCCTGAGATATGTGCTGTTCAGAAATAAAGTATGTCAATGAAATTCCCCACCCAGCTATGGTTCGGCAGTTTTTTTGTGCATGTGTATTTATTTTTGTAATGAGACTTTTTACCTGTTGGCCCTATTCAGTATACGGTCTAATATACTAAACGTGCATGGGTATTTCGACTTCCAATGATAATGAACGAACTGAACCATTAACTCTATTTAAAGGGTGACGTATTTTGAAGAAAAAAACATCAGCATCTTCTTTGATGTTAAGGAAAGGAGCCGCTATAACAGCTATCGGAATTTTTTATCAATATCATTTATTACACATTCTACCTCTAGCCAACCTTTTCATGATCCGATATATGGGCACACGATGAGCCATTAACATATGCAAAGTCCACCGAACGAGCAAGATGTCACCACAATCATGGTTCCATTCAAACAGCGCACGTGTTGGAAGTTGTCCACGAATTGTGATCCGCTGTCAATCAATAATACATTATTCATTGCCGTATTTGTGAATCGGTAGTCTAACTGGTTGATAAGATTATACGTATACAATATTCAATCGCTTTTCCAAAAATATAATGACATAAACTATAAAACCGCACGTAGCATCCACATCTAATTAAAAATTTATAAAGTTTTGACGTTGGTTCGAATTTTTTTTCCCATGCTGGGCGCATCTCATAAATGTTTCTTTACATGGTCTTGGTTTTCATAGCAACGGTTCAATAGCCTACTGAAATTAAGTTATAGATGATAAATGGCACATCAGATTGGGGAGATTTAAAACCATCGTGCGTAAAAGTAATTTAAAAAATCCGGGTATGAATTTTGCAAGCCAAGCAATAGTCATAGATTTCGCAAGGACCTACACACTGACAGCTGCTAGCTTCTAGTTATTTGTCTCTGGTTGATCTAACATTTTCATTAATATGTTATTCTGGGTTTTTTAAATTTTCATTTCTATTTAAATTACATGTATTATCATTATATTTTGGCATCAATCCAACAAATGAAAGGATCACCAACCGTAAAACTATTACACTTGATACAAATTCTTGATACAAATTCTTTATTACCATATTTTTTTTTTTTGAAATCAAGCAGAAATAATAAAAGCTACTTCTTTTTACTTGTTAAAATATTTTAGACAATATATATTAATCTTTTTAAGAAGAAGAGCTTTGTGTCAACATAAAATACTTACTGTATAAAGGGTTATTTTTTGCCCCGTGTTATTTTTGCCCTTCTACACTTGCAAATGGTTTCATCCCGTCTTGAATATGCCCAGACTCGTTTGTGTACTAAAGAAATAGCTTGGAACATTGGAAGTCGCCCAGTCTTAAATTTGCCCGCTGACAACAAGAGCGAAAGGGGCGAAAAAAAAACGGGGGCGAATATTTCCCTGTACATACAGTATATTATCAACAGTGAAGATCAAATATTAAGAATATCCCTGTTATTACTTAATAAGAGGTTATGGCTGAAACATTCGTATCTACAATCCGTGGGTAGATCTGATAACTACATGTAGTTTGCTGACCATTCACCCTCCTTAAGGGCTAGCTAGGTTAGTGTACCGTAGAAGATAGCATCCACGCCGCTAGCTAAGATACACATGTTGCATGATGTAAAAGTGAGTTCCATGTCCTTGCACGGTATGCAAGACAGGATGACACGTGTACATAAACAAACTGTAACAATGCTTTAGGAATTCATTTCTGATGATCAATTGAAGTTTGAGAGCCGGTCGTAGAGTTATAAGCAAGATACAGGGCTCACAATTCTTTGTCATGTAAACAAGGTCCGTGCCCTGTTTTTATTTACATACGAGGGTTGTTCGGAAATTATTGAGACATTTACTCTTATTTCCTTGGGGGAAAAGATAAACCCTTGAAATTTCACCAAAATGTACACCAGGATAGCGTGTATCAATGTAAAACATTTATTGTCCATAGCATGATTAGATCATTCCTGGTAAGCAGACCAAGTTGCCATCGCCCAGTGACCCGGCGCAACCGCAAACTTACCGCAACGTCATTTTAACGCATGTTATTGATCCTATGATTTAAACACCTAACAAACAAAGGGAAATTAGAATTAATTCTTCATTTCTCATCTTTTGTTTACATTTCAAGATGTCAACATTCGCATATTTCCTCCATTCTTGAATTTTGTGGGGAAAAATCGGGTCATTTCTAACCAAAGGTAAAATTACTGTGAAATGTCTCCTACAGTGATTCTGTGTACATATTTTAGAACTGTTGACATCAGTTAGTGTGTAAAAATTACTTGATATTTAGTCATTTTGTCTGAATTCTAGCTAAACAATTAGTGAAAAAAGACGATAAACTGAACTTCTTTATCCCTTGCCATCGTATAGTTTTTGTTAAAGCAATTGGTTGGCATTAAAAGGTCTTTTTCCGAAAATTTCATCAATTTGATGTATATTCGCTGCGCCGCCTTGACGTCCAATTTCTATATGCCGTCGTTTTCAAATTCCTATTGCTTGGTAAATATATCTGTACCATATCCGTATTTCAACTCAAACACTAGTGAAACTTGATCAAAAGTTAGTCACAATAAATAGCAACATGAACATTTATAATCTGATTTCTTTAAGTATAAGCTGTAAGTTTGCGGACACTTAGATAGACGATGTATTAGTTCTCTTATTCTCCGAGTTTATGCTTGCGCCGGGTACCCCGACCACCGATTTGTTTATCTACCGTTGTAAACAAAATATTAAATATTTTTTAAAGATTACTTTCTTTAATTATTTTTTAAGGTTTCTTCAATGTTCATGCCAATTTTCACCATAATTCGTCACTTAGAAATGGAAATATCCGTGTTGTCTCAATAATTTCCGAACAACCCTCGTAGGTTCAATACACCAGTAAAAAATCTTTTTCAAGTTGATTTGTCTGTCTATTTTTTAATTTTAAGCACAAATAAACAGATCCTAACGTTTAACACATGAATATTAGGTCTAAAACTGAAGTTTTTACTTCAACATTCAAAATATAAACCAAAGCTTTGTTTTCATATCAAAGAATTGCAAGCTCTGTAACTCGCTTATAACTCAACGAATGACACTCAAATTTTGGTTGACTATTAAAAATGCTTTAATGAAGCATAGTGAACATTAAGATCAGGAACATTTTTGACCAAAATCGTGACCATGCACCTTTAAACATAAATGTTTTTTAATCAAATTTGTAAATGAAATTACTCATTTTATAAATGACGCGTTAAAATTATGCCAGCGGGGGTCTCAAAATTACTTCGATATATATAGCTGTAAATTCGCTAAATAGCCTATATATAACTGTTGATTCGCTATATCCCTGTCTGCTATATTCGTCATATTCGAGCTTTGTCGTAACCACTTACTTTGTAAAACGTATCCTGAATTTACTGGGGCTGGGGTTTTCTCCATTCGCCGTATAAATGTATATGTCAATGCATGGAGTGTGAGACGGAAGAAAACGTATCACTTTAACTTTCTCTCTATCTTCTTACAATCCCTATCATTTCCCTAATCATGCAAACTCACGTGTCCTGTGTTGCAGTAGCTGTTGACGTTTCCGTTCGCCACGAATGGATATCTGATTAAGACAGTCAAACTTCTTGGTCGTTCACTTAAATTTCATCATTGACGTGTCTCAATGCGCTGTCTCGTGCTTCAGATCAATGTGGCTGTGTTTGAAAACGGATGATATTTAAATAGTGTTTGATGTTGTTTTTTAACTTATTCAAACCGCCGTATATTTGAGATCGATTTTTTTATAAAAACGGTGCCCTAGTTAAGAGAGTATGAATATGTAGAGATATTCATGAGTTATACCATTGGTTGGGTTGGGTTTTTTTAATTTGTAGACTTGCACGTTGCATTAGGTGGACCAGGACCCCACCCCCCCCCCCCCCCCCCACCCCCCCCCCCCCCCCCACACACACACACCTTTTTGTGCAGCAAAGATTTTTTTTTTAAATTTAGATACAAAAAATTGAATTAACATGGAGTTTCCCCCCACTTTTATGGAACCATGTAAAAACTAAATTGATAATACAGTGTAAGGAAATAAACAGTAAAATTGAAGTTGCAACAACCCCCCCCCCCCCCCCCCACGGATAAGGATTTTCAGGGTTTTTGGATAGTAAACTTCCTCTTTTTCTTTTACTTGTCAAGATGTTTTGGATTGATGAGTCTGCCCCCCTCCTCCCACTTTCAAAATCGATGCCACGTGCCTGTGGGTATATCTTGCAATTGCTTAAAAGTCCGCTTTCTATATCATCGATATACAATGTAAAACGTACGTGTGTTAATGTAAAAAACAAATTAAAGATGTACAATAAAAGTGGATACACCAAGTATAAGATTATAGATATAATACTTCACACCTGTCCTGTCGTGAATATAGGTTTTAGGCCTTCAATTTTGTTGAGATCTTCAAAACGATTAAATAAATATATACATTACATGTATGTGAAAAATTGCCTATTTACACCACAAAAGCATGCCAATGATAGTGTGAACTTTGATATTTTACATTAAGAAAAAAAAAAGTTTTATCTCGTATCACAGGTGTTTTTACTACCACGCGGTTGTTTTTCGGCAATGCTCACTCATTTGAACAGTTCAGCAATTTTAGTGTAATTGTAATGTATAATCATGACAACAGCAGAAAGAAGCCGAAAATTTTGAAGTTAGTTTAAACATGATCATTACGCTTACGTTGATAAAAAGCATGAACGCTACTTTTTCTTCAGATTTGTTTTTGGGTGATTTTTTATTGCTGTCATTATGAAATTACATATATATCATACAACAGAATATTATCGCTCCATATTGATAACCTTTTTTTGTATTAAAAATTTTCATTAGAATATATATATATATATATATATATATATATATATATATATATATATATATATATATATATATATATATATATATATATATATATATATATATATTCAAGTATTTAAGAAAAACTACATTTCACGGTACTGCTTTTCTTACCGAAACATAGAATATGAAACGTATGTTCGTAACTCTATATCGTAGTAGATTTTGTAAATTTTTAGAACGAAAGAATGTTAAAATCAAAAAATCAATGCTTATTCATACATGTATTATTCATTCTAAAAAGCTTCTTTATAACATAATTATCGCGCTTGGTACGGTTCTCTCTCTCTCTCCTCTCTCTCTCTCTCTCTCTCTCTCTCTCTCTCTCTCTCTCTCTCTCTCTCTCTCCACACACACACACACACATAGTCACCATGTATTTTTGTAATGAAATGAAAATTGAAAGCAAAAACGAAAGAAAATCTGTAAAGGACACATAACTCGTGTAAGACGCAATACCCGTTAAGCTCTAAAAACGAAAGAAGGTTAAAATCAATACAACCCAAAACAAGTTCGAACCGTCAGTGCTTATAAATACATATCATATATTCTAATAGTTTTCAGTGTCTGTTAAATTATGTCTTTCGGAGTCTAGGTATACACTTAGACAATTAACACCTTACCTGTGTATGTATCTGGCCCACACACACTACGGCGCACGATTAAATTCAACAGTCAGCACCTTGATGTGTTTGAATTTCATGACCCATTGACTTACCGCTAGTTTTTACTGGTAAAAAAATAAAAGCACACGGAAAAAGAGTTGTTGGAGTTGCGTTTTATTTCCCTCTTTTTTTTACCTGAATGAAAACTCGCAAATTATTATGTAATAAATATCGTTTGTTTTTATTTATTAATTTTGCGTCTTATGTGACCGTCTCTATGATCACGTATCATATATTACCTTTCCACCAGATGTTGAGTCTTTCACTGGCTTTTGGCGTAATAAGACATAATAAAGAGATGTCATAAAGATATGAGAGAGAGAGAGAGAGAGAGAGAGAGAGAGAGGGGGGATGAGAGAGGATGAGACAGAGAGAGAGAGAGGATGAGACAGAGAGAGAAAGAGAGAGAGGATGAGACAGAGAGAGAGAGGATGAGACGGAGAGAGAGGATGAGACAGAGAGAGAGATGAGGATGAGAGAGAGAGAGAGGATTAGACACACAGAGAGACAGAGAGAGAACTGGTACTGTTTTTATCAAGATATTTACTATTAGAATGTACGTGTTGAAATACCACGAGGGGAGTCACTAGATCGGGCGACGTTCCAATCTGCTACAGTATATCTTTATCTCTAGAAGGACAAATAGCATACAATGCACATGTATATCTGCGCAGTTTAAAAAAACGTAATACTACGGATCAATTATCGTGTGCTGAAGCATCCCCCACCCTAAATTCAAATTTTCTAAATTTACACACTAAAGTTACCAAATTAGCAGGTCCAAGCATAAGTGTGTTAACTTACTAAAATTTTACATAAACGGCTGAATTAAGTTTTAAAAAAAGGTATAGTAGTGAACTTGCATAACGACATTTAATTGTGTAAATGAATCAAAATTACGCGAAACGTATTTGAACAGGTAAAGTATGTGTGCAGCGAACAAACATATTAATTTATATGACAAAAAAAAGTGCCAGTTCTAAACTGACTTTATTTGAGAATAGAACATAATTTGGAAAATTTTGAAAAATCAATTTGAATATGAAGTTCACTTAACTCTTCGATGTCAAAAGTTTAATTGTTGTGGTAGATACGCAGTCGGAGGTCTTGAAATCAATAGCAACAAAGCAATATATATGTTGCACACACGTGCGTGATTAATGTTTAATCATTACAGAGCGATGTCAATTTATTTGGGCTAAGCCTTTTAATTTATTCGCCAGGCGCTGATCAACCTGAAATGTGAATATTTCAAAGTAAAACAATGAACAGGGAAATTTTTCTAATGTGAAAACCGGTCATGACATTTTAGTTGTACATATATATATCCAGTGTTGTCCTTTAGTAGACAAAAAAACCCAAATCAATTATTCAGCAATAATCATTTACGCTGCATATAAAAGGTCGAGAATTCAAACCTTGGATTTCGGATAGAGGCATACATTAATATTAATATATGAAATATAATAAGTAAAGCATGTGATGGCACGTGCAGATTAATTAACTATATATATATTTACATTTACACATCATATTAAAATGATTTTTATTATTTTATTTTGTGTGTGTGTGTTTCTACTCCAATAATTACATTACAAAACTGACTGAATGTGATGAGTTTGATGAAGAAAGAAATTTTAAATACGTAAGACTTTGCATATCTATCTTAACCCAATTTTTCTACGAGAATAATTTTCTCAGCCATGTAAAGAATCGCAAGTAACATAACGGGTCATGTCAGAAAAAATTCATAAACAACGGACTCAAATGAGAGACCACACTCAACTTCAAAAGACAAGCTAAAATAACAAGAGGTCCAAGGTCCACATCGCTCACCTGAGCAACAAAAGCCAACAAATGCTTTTGACCGTCTTTGGAGTAACAAATACAAACTTAGTAGAGTAAAATTTGATTTTCAATGATTTTTAATTTTTTCTTAGTATAGTTTTCAGTTAATCATTGCTCTTTTTTGTTGTTTCAGTTTTTGAGAATAAGATCGACTTACCCACAAGCGCAGGTTATGTACTTTTCCTGCAGTGCTAGCCATGTACATATATGTACCTTCATGACCATATGAAGCACCAAATAAAACATTTTATTGCTTTAAATATTAACAGACGTCACAAAGATAACATTTGTTAATGTCAATAATGGGGTGTGGTCACGATTTTGGTAAAATTCTATTTTCTGTTTTTTAATATTTACACTGCTTTATGAATGCATTATTAATGATAAAATGAAAGAGAGTCAGTCGTAGAGTTCCATGTATAAGCAAGATAGCTAAGGACTCGTAGCTCTTTGTCATGTAAGTAAGGCTCGTGCTTTTTTTTTCTTTTGTTTACAAGGGTTCAATATACCAATAAAAAATCTTTTTCAAGCTGATTTGTCTAGCTTCTAATTCGTTTTAAGCATAAAGCAACAGTTTCTCACGTTTAACACATTCATTTTAGGTTTAAAACTGGATTTTTCACTTCATCATTTAAAATGCAAACAACATCTTTGTTTACATAGCAAAGAATTGTAAGATTGTACGCTCTGTTACTCGCTTAAAACTCAGTGACTGGCAGTTAAAATTTGATTGCCTATTAGAAATGTCTCACTGAAGCATTGAAAACATTAAAATGGGGAAACTTGTTTTTATCAAAATTGTGACCGTACCCTTTTAAACCTCACTTAAAAACTGTATTAATGGTATGTAGACTATTTAAGTTGGGGGCAGTATTTACATATTAAATGGTATATATTCCGGATGCGTTTATTTTCGAATTAATGCTAGTTACATGTAAATAGCCACCATTTCACCACACAAGTTTTTGGAGGCGGTAAATTATCATATCACACTAAAACACTTGTGATCGTCTCTATTTTTGTAGTTTGTATAGAAATTTCCAACGACGATGTGTGTAGAGAGATTATCAAATGATTTGTTTGTATATGCAATATTATACCAATTTACAATTTTAAGGCATACGCGTGTACATGTTTTTTCTCTGTTTACACTTCTTCAGAAAATCGGTTGTACATGTACATGCAATTCATACGACAATAAACTGACAATACAGATTATGATCTAGATCTACACGATTCAATAAAAAAATTGTATTTTTCGCATTTCTCATAGATAAATCAAATAAGTAAAACTAAGATAATAATGTTTTAATATTATATATTTTTCTTCTTTAAGAGTACATATATGTCCAACTACTTTATCAATGAGAGTTGTGTATTTTTCGACAATGCTAGCTACTGTCTTAATATCCGCATAAATCACCAAAGAAAGCACGTTGCTGTTTAACAAACTGCAACGTACTCCATGAGGCGCATGTTGGGTATCGGCTGTAAAGCAGGCGATTATGTTTGTCGAATGTTTAAAATACTGTGATTGCATATTTTCCAAGGGATGTCATTTGTAGGACAATACCTCTTTTCTTCGATCGTGCAGTGCAAGTCAATAATACTTAGAACATTTCGCGGCTCGACACAATAAGTCTGACTTTTTCATTACAAGAAAGCAATCTATAATCCTCGCTTTTATAATTAGATCTAATTTGTAAAGAACACTAGCGCCTCGGACCCTTTTTTAAAAATAGACTTTTCTTTAACATGTACCAGATAGACGATTAATTGAGACAAATGTGACAAAATCTGTCAGTGACCAACATGCCAATTGATTTTAGTCGACGCTTCACTTAATGAGAATTCAAAACTTAGCATTTTTCGTTAAAGTCAACTGTACATACAGCATGCATATATTAACTCAGCCATTTCATTCTAAAAACAAAAATGCAAATTTATCTGACATAATCAATTGTATGTAGGATATGGCTAATAATCTTTTATGAATCAATAGCACTGAGTGTCATACTAGCTTAGAAATAAAAACCATTGAATTGATTGTTGGAAAAACTAAGCGTTTCCTCTTCAACATTTTGTTCATAATACATGTATTTATTCGCTTTTCTTGGAAGAGAAAGGTGAATTGTACTGCAATACGAGACTTACATTGTAAAATGCAAAACCGTCAACGATGTGGTCTAAGGTATCAAACTTATTTAACATATACCCATAACCTTCGTTTAAGGTAACGTTTTCAAATCTTTGTAAAGTAAATTAATAATTCATATTTTTTGCATTTTTATGTATTACATGGTATATTATCTCTCGCATCAACCCCTATGTATAGCTAGCATTCTACTGTAGGTGTTATTTTTGTTTAAAAATTAAAAAAAAAACATAGTAAGTCAATTAAATCAACATTGTCTTGTCGTCCATAGTTTGTAAGAGGATTGCGTGAGTAGCGTATTCTTCCAATACATCAACACATTTGCGCCTTATTGTACAAAACCTAAGATAATGTACAAAGAAATACAATGTAACAACATCATCTATCACTAAACTAACTGAATTACGTGTGATGCATAACCTCGGAGGCATAAGATTCGCGGATCCAGAAAATTTGTCCAGGGTGTCCGAGGGATAATCGTGTTTTCCGATTTGGGGGAGTGGGTCCAAGGCATATTTGCGATAATTGACTGGCAAATTTAATAAATAATAGATAATTTTAAACCGGAGTCCACCCATCCCCGACCACCCCACCCCACCACACCCAACCACCAGTTCCGCTCATGCATAAAATCAAGATATATCCTCTAACTAGTGTGTTGGTTTTTTAAAAATCCATTTTTATATCAACTTTCAGATTGTAACTTTGTAACTTTCTGCATGCGCAGATCCAGAAAATATTCCCCGGGGGTGGGTGATTCGGATAATAATTTGGTTTGCCAAATGGGTCTTAGACCTATTTTCGGTAATTTTACTATGCGAATTTGATAGGAAGATTCCGGACCCCCCCCCCCTTCCCCTAGATCTGCACGTGCTGAGGTTAATGTAGCTTTTATAACGGATGAGAATTCAGGCAAGGATCCAATTATATTTCCTTGGTATGATTTATTTTCTTTAACCGCGTGAATTCATAAGATCTAAATTTCGCTTGGGTGCTAAAAAGGGGTGGAATAAGCATTAAACAGAGAGTGTCAGTCAGTTTTGAATCATGAAACATAACTCTTGTAGGATCTAAAGCTCTCTGACGAAAAATCCTGTTAGGCAAGAGCAATCCTTATAATCATCACCCGTTCATACAAACATGCATAACACAACTTCTGAATGTACAATAACAGTACTTATTTAATACATGTATAGATTTTTTGTGACATGAAACTATTTTTTAAACCGAATTAATGTATCAAATTTGAAACAAAAGCACATTATTTATGTTTAACACAAAAAACATAACTCTATATCAACACTATAACTGTAACACTGTAAACAGGTATTGTACAAAGTAAATATATAAATAAATAACCGGCTCTAAATTACAGCTTTTTTCTTCGGTTTCATCAGGTTGGAGGTTTTAAAAGTCTTCTGTTCTTACATGTACACTATATAAAAATATCTATTAATATATTATGTATCTGATATTCCTCTAAACTTATTAAACAAGTGCCATGAAACAAACCAAAACCAAGTTTTCACACTTGCATGACCTCAGTACTAGTACAGTTTAATACTGAGTTAAAAATTATCTAGTACAATCTTAAAAATAAATACAAATAAAGGATTATAACAGTTAAATATAAAAGTCTGGAATTTTTGATTTGGATTATACATGTACATGTTTATCAAAACATGCATTTACAACAACAACAAAAAGATCAAAGAAGAACAGAGAATATAAATATACATGCTCTAGATTAAACAACAAGCTACATTACGCAATGAAATGGTGGGTTGTGAATTTTTCGTTCCACAAAAAAAAGGGAAATAATCAAAATCCATTAGATTGCACGGTACATTTTTGTTGATAAAACTTTTGTATAATTATACATGTATGTACATATATGTTTGTGTTTAAAAAAAAGAAAATTTAAACATTAATTTATAGTATTTTGATTCCAAGTAAAAGATTATTATCAATACTACTACTACAAGCACTTGTTTTGTTTACATTGGACTAAACAGACTTGTAATTTATCTAACCAACTAAAATAGACAGAGTGAATACTTGTAGATTTTAATCCAGTGTTTCACAGATGAAAAACCCTTTAGCAACTTAAAGATATATCAAGATGTCTTCAAAATACAAACTTTGTACAATATATTGGATTAATTCTAAAAAAAAAAATCAACAAGATCTATGGCTGTTGAACTTGTGCATTGACATACATGTATATGTAAATTTTTCAATAAAATATGTGCAGTTCAAATATTTACTCAAATATTATGATTTTGGAAGAAAAAAGTTTTGATATATATAAAAAAAATTCCAAAACATTTACACTGTATTAAACATAAATTCATCCATCAAATTTCTTTTTCTTTTCTTTTCATACACAATTTTTTTTCTTAGTTTTAAAGTATCATTTCAAGCAAAAAAAAAATTCAAATCAAAAGAATATAAAAGTGATTGTAATGTTAATGTATCATAATAAATTTGTGAATATTTTTGCTATATACATGCAATAGAAGATATTATTGTATTTAAAGATTAAACAGTTCAGACAAAACATTAAAAAATAAAATCTATAGAAAAACACTACAAGAAAAAAAAAAGGAGACAAAACGTCACCTAAAAAGATACATAAATACACATGTACATGTACTTCTAAAATAATAACAAAAATACACACAAGTTTACAATACAAGCATGGTATGTACTATGTAGATAATATATTAAGTAATTGTGGTTTAATTAAGCTTTACACTTATTAAGGTACACTGTTATAATCCTCATTGTCCGTGTAATCATCTGTAGATGATCCATTCTGTCCTTCATCATAGCCAGTTGATGTATTTTTCAGCGCTTGCTGTCCGTCATCCAAATGGTTGTCAATGACATTCTTGTCTATTTCATCCATGGGTGAAACCCTTGAGTTTTTGTATATTAGGAGGTTTTCCACAGAGCCTGAGATTTCTCCATCTTCTAATTTAAAATCAGTTTTAGATTCATCAAATATTAATTCTGGTTCTTGGTTGGAAGTGTGGCTGGTATCATTTTCATCATCATCAAAATTCTCCTCTTCTTCATCAGTATCATCATCATCATTGATTGTGTATGTGTACTGTGGTACAAAGTTACTATCCTCATCATTAGAGAAGTTTTCCACTTCATTAAAAGACAAACTAATATTTGCATCATCATAGTATTGATTAAGCGAATTCTTTTCCTCTTCATCAGCCACGGAGCTTCCATACTCCAAACTATCCCTAGTAAAGCTATCACGTGACAGAGATTCGTGCGGGTCTTTCCGACCCACATTTTTGTGTCTTCTGGCAATGTGTCGAACCAGACTTCTCTTGTAGCGTACTTTCATTGGGCAGTAAGGGCACTGAATATCACTCGTCATCGTATGAGTAAGCTTGTGAACTTTCAAATTAGACTTCCGATCAAATATTTTTTCACAAATGTCACACGGATAGGCAGTTCCCTCGTGTCGTTTCATATGACATTTAAGCGTGTCGTCTCGACTGAAGATCTTTAGACATATTTTACATTGGTGGATTTTCTCTTCTTCTGGGTGTCTCCTAGAAATGTGCAACAACAGCTGTTTTCTCAACTGGAATGTTTCATCACATTCGGGACATTTGAAATGGGTGTCTTTCTCGTGAATTGTGGCATGCTTAATCATATCTCTTTCTCGAGAAAATGCTCGGTTGCATACCTCACATGCGAATGGCTTATTGTCCATATGTGTCGCCAAATGGTAACGTAGACTACTTGCCGAAAGAAACTTTTTTCCACACTGTTCACAGAGATGCGTAGCTTTCTTTTCCCGTTCCACTGGATTGTGGACAAAACCATGTCGTTGCAGGGCATATTTGTCTTTGAACGTACAGGAACAAATATCGCACTTAAAATTTCTCTCCGTCTTGTGGGTAGTCATGTGAGATTTAAGTAGGCCATCAGTGGAAAATTTCTTTTCACAAACACCGCAAAAGAACTTTTTGTAGTCCTCGTTTTTATCCTCGCTTACCTTATGAGTTAGCTGATGACGTTTCAGATGGGCTTTGGTCAGAAAATAACATCCACATTTCTCACAGGTTATTCTCTGTTCAGGGTCATGAGTTTTCATGTGTTTGTTTAAAGTCTCTTTCCTGGAATAACTCTTCTTGCAGATGGTACAGTCATAGCGAGCCTTTGTTCCTGACCGAATTTCGTGAGATTCTTTGTGCGATTTGAGTGTGGTACTAGTATAGAACGTCTTCTCACAAACTTCACACTGATATGGACGAATTCCAAGATGCCTTCGAACATGACGCTTCAGACTTGATCGTTCACTGAAGTTCATCCCACATAAATCACAGGTGTGCGGTTTCTCTCCTGAGTGAATTTTCATGTGGGAGTTCATGTGAGCAATTTGTTTGAAAGCTTTGCCACATACTTCACAGGAATACGGTTTTTCATTGGAATGGATGCGAAAATGAATGCGCAATTCTTTGCGAGTCTTAAAGAGTTTCGAGCACTCTGAGCATTCACGCCATCTCTTGCCGTCGATGACTTTAACATCAACGTCCATTATGGTTTCTCTATGCATTCTGTTGTGGGCTTTTCTTTCAGCTCTGGTTTTGAACAGTTTGGTACACAGTGAACATTCATGAAATTTCTTTCCATTGATAATTTTGATGAAATATTTCCTAGTTCCTTTAGTAGGTTTAAGTCGGTTTTGTTCTTCAGTGATTGCATTTTCACCATCATTTGTTTTATTGTCTTCACTAACCTCATTTGTTAATTCGTTTTCGCAAATATCTAAATTCAACTGCGTTGCTTGAGGAATATCCATAGATTCTTTTTCAGGTAACGCACTAACCTCCTTTGAATGTACCACACTTTGGCTGTTTCCCAGTTCAATGAACATACTATTCCCTGAGAACCGTGTAAACATCTGCATATCATCAGAGTTTTCTAGACCTGAATTCTTCATCAAAGTAGCTTTTTTTTGGGAATGGTTCACAAAATTATGCCTATTGTCCCCAAGACCAAGTTCCATGGGTCTGCTGTCTGTGATATTTTCATACTTATCAAACATGGCATCCATATCGGTGTTCATTTCTTTGGGTAGGTTTATATTCGGTTTCTTTTTGAAAGCTAAGCTTCTTCTGGAGGAACTTGCTCCAGCAGTTTCATTTATAGTGGAATGACCTGAATCAACTTGCAAACTTTTGGAATCTGGAAGAACACTGGAATTCAATGGAATATTTAAGTGGTCCATTGCACTTTCATGTGAACTCATGAAAAATTGGGACCCCATCATCATTGAGGGGTGGGGCGGTCGTTGATGGTTGCAATGGTCGTTGTCTAAACTTTCTGGCTCCCTCTTTACCATGTTGTTTATTGTGCTGTACAGTATTGAATCCAGTTTGGACATCGCCTCCATTTTATCACGAGAGCTCCCATTGGTCCAAAGGATCGGATTGGAGAAAATATCTCGGATAGGGTCACGATGTTGTTGCTGTGAATTCATTTTGAATTTTTGTGCAAGTTCCCGAGTTTCTCACTTTAAGTTTTCTTTCATTATTTAATCTTTTTACTGGTGTCTTCTTAAGTTACATACTTTTTAAAATATGTTTAGAAAATATGTGTTTACGGGTAATGTAAGCTGTTTCCAAATCTAAGTTGCATCTGTGTCTCATGTTATCCCAAACATCTGAAAAATACATTTTAAATATCTCAGTTAAAGTAACAAATTTGTTACCATGGAAACTATGGTTTGTCAAATAGTCAAATATATATATACAAATATCTTAAATTTGGGTTTATTTTTTGATGGATTCTGCAATATCTTGGAATGCTAAATAAATTATGAACAAAAACAAATCAAATTCAAGATTAATTTGATATATTTTCTCTGTTATTCATGAAAAACAACTATACATTATGCTTTTGATTAGCTCTTAACTTAACTCTTAACACACAAAAAAATTTTTTTTTTCATTTCATAAATATATTTCATGTAAAAAAGAAATTTCTAATTGACTCTTTTGAAACTGGTATAAGTATCATACATTTATTAATTTATTATCAGCAAATTCAGAACTCTAAGTGACATATTTGCAACCAGAACATTTAGGTAATTTTTTCTTTAAAGTTTTCTGTAATTTTTTTTTTTAAAAGGCAATGATGTATACATAAAAAATTTTAAAAGCACATATAAACCCCTGAGTAATATGAATATTTGTCTTCTTGTGATTGATAAATTTTTGTGTATAAAATTCATACTCAGCAGTATATATATATAGCTTTCATGTGAATTTCAAATAAACAGAAAACATGCAAAATAGGGGAAAATATAAAAAAAAAATCATTTTACAAATCTTTGATATCGTTTTCCAGAAATACATGCACCTTTGCACATCTTCATATCATTTATTGTTCTCTATCATGTCTAAGTTGTGGTTTTCCGTCTTTTAGCACAATCATAAATGACAAAACTCGGTCTCGTCTCTCAGCTGACTCGAAACTTCTTAAGTTTAATATTTTTAACGCTATAAACACAAAAATCTTTTTATCATCGATAATTTAGCTAAGCTTGATAAGAAAATATCGCATTAATAGCGTATCGACTCAATGAAAACATTCCTCATTGCCAAACAAAAGATAAAATATTCATGACCCTGACCTTCCTCTAGGCGGATCTGGGTTCGAATGCTAATTTAATGCACAGACAAAGCCACTAAACACCTGATACTGGTTCGATGTCTGTGAAAATGGGAGAATTTTCACGATTAACATAACTTGCATTCAGCAATAAACAAATTTTAACATCACTAAGGATTCTTTTATTTACCTGCCGATCTTTTGGTCGATCAATGATCGTTGTTTTGTTCGAACCCATTCCGGAATGGTTGCGTTCGCTCATAGTTAGATCGTCCCTAAATTACAGATTGGCGGATCTTATATTACACTCCCACATGTATTTCCCAACGAAACAAAAGATTTAAATAAATTTGATTACATCTTTCTGGCCCTACATTCAATCTATTTTCTATAGATGTTGTTAACTTGCAAGATATGGAAATAAATCGATCAGTGGTCCGTAGCTCAACCACTGGTGACCGACCCCCCCCCCCCCCCCCAGCCACGGGTATGATTAATATTTATAAAGTGTTTGTTGTTGTTTTTTTTAAATTATTATTTTCAGACTGGTGGTATAAATTATATCAGAAATGAATGATTTATGAAAGAAAAAAAACAGTAAAAATCTGGAGGTTTCGAGGGGTATTTTTATGGGGCAGGGGGTCATGCAGTAGTCAGCTATATAGCAAGTTTACATACCGTCTTGAAGCACCTGTGTATTCAACAACCAGCTTAGTTAATTTCATGCAAGATAACTTGGATACGAGACTTGATGGCTAAAAAAGTATCAGTCCAATCTTTCTTAAAATTTTAGAAATTAAAATGTTTGCGATAAACATGTTAGTTAGTGAATAAAAATTAAAAATACTTCAGCTCTCTATATAGAGCATTTCTTCTCAAAGAAATTGAATATAGTCTGTAAGTGTCCAGGACCATCGAGCTCTCTTTAAGCCGCATTGATTTTAATTAATCTATTCATTATAAAAATTAAGACAAATACATGTAAACTCCTTTCCTAAATAAGGATATGCAACAACAAAAAAAAGGATTATGTCATATTTCAATTTTAAATGCTATCATTTTTGGCATTAAAAACTTTAGATAACATTGAAATAGCCGTTGCAATTACTGTACGGTGTTATATAGTGCCTTTTCCCCCTAGCCATCTTTCCCCCCGGAAAAATGGCTATATAGCAGTTCTTCCCCCCGGAAAAATGGCTATATAGCAGTTTTTCCCCCACGGAAAGCTGACTATATAGTGGGCTTTCCCCCTTTTTATAGCCAGATTACCCCCTCGGAAAACCTACTATATAGTGGATTTCCCCCCAGTTTTACTTTCCGGCCATGTTTATTGCGGACCATTCGTGACAATTATTTGCAATTCCTGATATGATATTAATTTCTCAAAAAAGGATACTTATGGCATTTATTAATACATAGAATAAAATACATGGTTTTTTCAACCCCAAATATGAACTAAGGCATGCGCATTCATAACATTCATGTGTCATCATCGTTTATTTCACCTATTCTCACACCTTTTTGGTACACCTTTTACACGGATTTTGAATACCTCGAATCTTTTTCATCTAATCGATACTTATCTACAGTTTTCACTTCAACGTTATGAACACGTGAGAACACATTTGAGTGAAAATACGCCGGTTTGGAACTTTAATTTTCCAATGTAATACCATCAATGTATAAGCTTCTCCCAGGGAACTAACTGACCAATCTTGACTTAATTTTGTAGAGGAATGGAATAAAAAGTGGAAATGTATTACTCCCTTCGTCCAAAAGGCTATCAATTTTAAATTAATACCGTTAGAATTGACGATCTTAAAAACAATTATATATTTCTTTTTCTGAATTTCAAACGGGAGACAGGATGCAATGATATGATGAAAAACTGAAATGATTTAGTTTTACTTTGATTGATGGGGTTCTTAATCATAGGTAAGGGGTATTTTAATTATGTATTAAAAGCATGTGTAAAGTTGGTGTTTACCATTTCGTTTTAAAGTTACGCATATCCATATTTGTTTCATATGTTTGCAATATAGATTTACTTGTAAACCATATTATTTCTTCGAACAATTAAACAACGGTAATTAAAAAAACAAAACAAAAAAAAAACAAACAAAAAACAACAAACACATATATTGTGATGAGCTGACTTTTTTTAAAGATAAGCTTGTTCTTCTTATCAACTTACGAGTAAAAAAGTCGTATATGCGCTTAGGTTGGTTATTGATTTTGGTTTTCGGTTTCTTCTTTTATGAATAAAAGTTCATTGATTTATTTATCTAATTATTTATTATATCATTGGTCATCTTATGAATTGATTGAATGTTTTGACGAATAATGAATTTTACCTGCGTACCTTTTTAAAAAATTTTGTTCGTAAATTTAAAAAAAGCAGCAGAATGAAACATAATTTTCAATCATTTTGATAAAGAAATATATGAGTGATTGTGTATTTTTAAATGCTATTTTTACTTTTAAATGACCGTAAAAATATGTTCATATGGTCATTTATAGTTTTTAAGATATGGGGCCCTAAAAATACATATTCTTTATAATTGGATTTCAAACATCGGGATCGAAAACAACAAAGGCTCCTACTCTGCGTGGGGGCTTAAATTTTCGGTGTCATCTACTAGTGGTATATCACTATCACTGTGAAAATATGGTTAATTGGTCATCTCTAGAATTTGAGATTCGGGTCCCCACTTAGAGAACACTATTCAATCATTATAATGGGGTTTTAAACATCGGGCCCTGAAAGATCAAGGGCCCCTACCCTGAGGGCTGAAATTTTCAGAGTCATCTTCAAGTGGTAAACCACTGCCACTATAAAAATATGGTGATATGGTCATCTCTAGTTTATGAGACATTGGACCCTAAAGAATATGCATTATAATTAATATAATAGGATTTTAAAAATCGGGCTCTGAAACATCGGAAACAAAATTTCTCTAAAACAGAGGTTTAGCCTTGATGAAATTTTCACAAACAGACAAACAGTCTGATAGATTTATCAAAAAATTCTTAAAACATTCTCGCTTTTAATACAATTTCAGAACATAAAATTATGCATATAAGTGTATAACTTGTAAAACTTTTTTCAATAAATTACCTAAATTAAGTTCTATGTGTAATTCCATTACACAAATGTTCAACTTTCAGCATTGTCTATAAAAATAATAAATTGGCAAAACAAAACTTAACCTGTACAGATGAATGCAGATATACATGTATGCAACATGGGAGTGTAGAAACATTGATTTTAATCCTTACTGGATTTCCATAAATATTTTTTATAAAATCTGAACCAAAAACGTGAGGGAGAAACCCTACTATGGGGGAAAAGCTACTATATAGTAGCTTTTCCCCCCGGGGGGAAAGGCTACTATATAATAGGTTTTCCGGGGGGAAAAACTACTATGGGGGAAAAACTGCTATACAACACCGGTAGTACGTACATGTATATTCATAACAGTTTTTGCAATACGTACATTTATCTACAGAAATAATGACTGCAAACCAGTACGGTTCGCATGATCCCGAAATTAAAATATCGAAAAATATTAATGAAAATTTGACCGTGGGTTATAGGTTAACTGAGGTTTAATTGCATGTATTTGACGAAGGTGAAAATTTAAAAAAAATCCTAAATGATGTAATTATCCTTGACCTTTTGATATGACCTTAAAATTTAATGGACATAAAGTCTGGACATTGCATGATGATTATTGTGTCTAAATTTCAAGTCTTTTCTGTGAACGGAACACAAGTTACACTTTATTTAAATGTTAGAAGGTTAATGTATAGGTTTCAAAAATATCAAAATACGCTGTACCTCAATTTTTTTTCTGCCTGAAAGATTGATGGGTATGATGGATATCATTTTCGGAAGATAATTGATTAAAGTAAACTTTTACATGATATCAAGCCATTAATTTTGTTTAATTGAAAAAAATTTCCAAATCATTAATTTCACGGATGTTTCGGACTATAGCGCATTTTTTCCGGTTTGGAGGTGCGTTTTATATATGCCGGTAGCAATAGGTCTATTGTAGCTTTATTGACGAAAACGATTGCAAAAAATTAATCAATCTCTCTCTCTCTCTCTCTCTCTCTCTCTCTCTCTCTCTCTCTCTAAAACAAAACCAAAATCGAAAGGGTTACCAGTTTTTATTACATTTGTACAAAGATTGTCTAAGGTGCTCTTTAAAAAGCATCGAACTGTATATATATGTAACCGTTCACAATTCATGAATATTAAATTGGCCGTACCAAGACTTAAGAAATTAAATATAGCACAGAACGTGCATGCATATGCATGGTCATTTAAATAAAGAACAATATATACAATCAAAAACGTGACTGTTATGGACTTGTTCAGATTAGTGCATTTAAACGAGCATTGTTAATGATTTAAATGAATTCAGACACCAGATGAGTATTGTTTGTTTTTTTTCTAATTTTTTTATCTTTACGTGATTTTAAAACCTAAGTTTAACAGTGCATACTTATAAATTGTAGGGTGCCTATGCACTTGTCCACGTATGCAATTTTCTTTTTTTTTTTTACTATTGTATACACTTTTTTACTACATGTATAATAATACACGTTTTTATTGTATACACCTTTTTACTTCATACACTTTTTTTTTATTCATGGTACCTCATTGAAAAACAAACTTTTAAAAAAAACTATTAAAAAGTCACCCCTTAATTGATTTTGACAAGATTTTAATTGATTAATTTCGAATTGCTTTTACCTCTCTGATATAATATTTTTACAACCCTTTGTTTCTAAGCTTTGGTAATAATCCGAAGGGGAAAAATGGCTTGCATATTGCAAAAGTAAACCTCTTGTTAATTATCATAATTCATTGTTGAAATGCCATATTTTACCCCATGCAAAAAAATGAGAACAAAAAAACTTTGTCCAAAAATTGCAAAAAGAATCCGCTATAAATAATCTATATATAAATTTCTTCAAAATTCAACCAAAAATGACGTCATCAAAACCGTTAAAAGAAAAGTCTTGTTTTCAATGAAATTATTATATAGGAAAAAATAATAGAGAGTACTTTCTGCCATGCGAGTGAGCAATATATATAGTAAGTTAATTTCTGTAGCAGATGTCAAGATAAGAATGCGGGTATTAACATGCAACACGTACATTAACAGTATCGGTCAATATCTCATATTCCATTCGGTTTTTGTTTTTTACTTCAATACGAATGCAAACGCAATAAACTAATTCAAAGAAATTGCGTCTGAGAGGAAAAAGAAGAGTGTTATTCACAGACAGAATGAATTACACGCAATTCATGACATTGACCTTTTCACAAGTATACATATATACACTGGCCCGAAATAATGTAAGATGTGCATATAGATACACAGCTTCCTTCTCTTAATAACTTCGATTTCAAGTTGTCGATGTTTTTTACTGACTTTGTAATCTCGGTAAGGTAGTGAGACAAGGCCCAGGGGGAGGGGTGCGGGAAGGGAGAATTTATTTAAGAAAATGTTTCAGGACGCAGTCAATCTTTTATTTTAGAAGCCACGAGTAATAAAGTCATAAAAAATATAAACGGCTTGCAATTGTTGAGTGCTGGTGTTGACAGCGTGTGACTCCGGTAATTCTGGTACATGCATGTACTATAAATTTTAGAGCAATAAATTTATTGGGGCAATGACGAATTAAGTTTATCTAATGTGTCACTGACGACAAGGCTGTGAATAAATTCTATTTTAAGATGTTCATTTTTTTCAGAGGGTATCAAAATATTCATTAAACGATAAAAAAACAAATAATCAAACCAACATTAAAATAAACCATCAAAAAACGTATAAATGTTTGCATGTTTCGTTTTTTTTAAACACTGTCGACCCGAGTTATTAAGATTAAAACTAAAAATTCAATATAATAGTAGATTATTTAGACGTAACAGTTTAATGTACTTGTAAGATATGGCTAATTGGAAAACGCATCATTGAAGAAATTAATAAGAAGGTAAAATAAACAAATATATATTCAAATTTTCGATGAAAGACTACTAACACCTTTTTTTATTATTATTAACATTAATTTATATTTATTCCACGTCCTCTTTCGACATGCACAGATCCAAGATATTTTACCAGGGCGTCGAACTTTTGCAAAAGAAAAAAACCAAGTCCTCTTCAAAAAAATATCTGTCAGCATTGAAGACGCACAATTTATAATGAACTTTAAAATTCCACTCCAAACATGTATTTTATATTAGATCTATAATTAAAAAAATGTACCTATGTACATAAGTATATACAGTGATGAGATTATTTTAAAAATCATCTAGTAGACGTAACTTTGTCAGTTAATTAGTTTACTATTTACCAAACGCTAGCTATTTATATAATCTCTGTATAAGCTCAATATCTGTTCGTGACTTATTATTCAAAAGATTGCGCACCCGATACGTCCTATTTATGCGGATATTTAACTCTGGTCGCTGCACAAACCGATTCAAACTGCCTTTGGTGTTGACCACGGTAAGTGCTATTATAATTGATTAACTATACAACTACCATCCTTATGTAATGCATGTAATATTCAAACATTGATTGCACATTCTTTGTACACGCTTTACACTACACTGTATCATTTTGTATTCTTCGAAAATATAGTCCATTTCTTAATTACATGTATCGTTGTAATTTTAGATAGCTAGAATCTTGTTATAGTTGTGCATGATTAATTTCTATTTATATATACCTACATGTACATATGTATGCAGATTGTGAGTTATAACTATAACATATGAATGTTATTAATGACATGTCCGTGTATCACGGTCTTCCATCTTTTTATTGATTTTAAGAATCACTTTTAGCGCTTCATTGTATATTGGTCTATTTTACTAAATAAAGTTGCTTTGTGCATTATGCATTTCGTGTATTACGAAATGCATCAATTCATCTGGTGACTTTTCTATATTCTTTGCATTTTATCGTAAAACTATTCAGTTTATTATGCAATTTTATTTTTATTATGTACACGTACCTGTAGTATATCGATGTACATATTATATTGATTCGTCAGGTGTGTTATTATATCATCCATTGCTATTACAATCATGAGAGAGAGAGAGAGAGAGAGAGAGAGAGAGAGATTGCAGTAATTTTTTAAAGTTGATATTTTTATGACGTACTATATAATTTACTAGGATTTTTCAGGATTCGCATCATCAAAACGATTTAAGCTATCAACAATACCTAGACTAAGTATAGTATTTTCAGAGAGATTAACACAAAAACTAATATAATTTACGTAAGAGATATTTTTTTTTTAAAAAGAGGCCCATGGGCCACATCGCTCACCTGAGCAACACTAGACATAATAAAATCAGCTTAATATAAACCTACATCAAACTTTGAACCTTATATGTGGCACAACAGTTATCCAGAACCACAGTCTAAACAACTGAGAATCAACAAATGTCAACATGATTGCATATTAGTAATACTATATACTAAATATTTTTGCGAATGATCAAATTTATTTCCAATGTAAAAATTTGACCCCCCCCCCTTTATAGTTTCATCCTTTTTAATTTGATTTTTAAAGGTTTTTCTCTCTATATATAACACTACCTGAGAACGCTATCACTCAAGTAACAGCTTTTCTGCTCAATTGATTTTCAAAACTAAGATATTTCTCTTTACATTCCTATGTAAAAACTTGACCCCCCCAATTGTGGCCCCACCGTACCCCTGGGGATCATGATTTGAACAAACTTGAATCTACTTTACCTGAGGATGCTTCCATGCAAGTTACAGCTTTTCTGGCCATTTGGTTCTTGAGAAGAAGATTTTTAAATAATATTTTTCTATATATTCCTAAGCAAAAAATTCGACCCCCCATTGTGGCCTTCACCGTACCCCCGGGGATCATGATTTGAACAAACTTGAATCTACACTACCTGAGGATTCTACCACGCAAGTTACAGCTTTTCTGGCCAATTGGTTATAGAGAAGAAGATTTTTAAAATAAACCATTACTTTTTCACTAATTCCAATTTTAATTAGATTGACTAATTCCTAATTATCTCCCCTTAAAAGAGGGTGTGGCTCTTCATTTGAACAAACCTGAATCCCCTTTACCTAAGGATACTTTATGGCCAATTTGGTTGAAATTGGCTCAGTGGTTCTTGAGAAGAAGATGAAAATGTGAAAAGTTTACAACGACGACGACAACGACGACGACGACAACGACGACAGACAACGGACAAATTGTGACCAGAAAAGATCACTTGAGCCTTTGGCTCAGGTGATCTAAAAACTAAGTTGTTTTTAAATCAGCGGAAATTGTCAATCGTCAAATTTAATTTTGTATATGAAAACGTTCCAAATAAGATTTCATGAAATATTACGAATGGCCAATTTTGTTGAACATCGCATCCGACTCTTTCAGCAACAGGTATTGTAATAAACTATGAATAAAGAAAGCCAACTTTTTAACGTCGACTTGAATGCCTGTATATAGTTTTTAAGGCAACTTTTTTCAAATATTTTAAGATTTAATTTTTTCATTAAATAGGAACACAATTAAAAAAGTACATATTTCATAATAGGAGATTTCTTGAAGAGTAAGGATCCATATGTAAATGTATAATAGTATGCATGTAAAATTATTTATAAATAATGAAATTTTAATCCCGTTCAATTCGTTTCAGAAAATGCCCCATAATCATGAATCGTGGGCGATATCTTGTGTTCTGTTATTTTCTCTGCATGGAGCGACTGCCCTGACAACCACTGAAATCAACGCCTTCACAGTCACGGGGAGTTATGACGCCACCGTTAGTGTGGACGCCACCACTTACGCCTCTCAAAACAGGTATGCTCTCTCTCTCTCTCTCTCTCTCTCTCTCTCTCTCTCTCTCTCTCTCTCTCTCTCTCTCTCTCTCTCGATCGAGATAACTGATCAATCAGAACATGCATAAATTAAAAAAAAACAACTGTAAGATCTAATCAATTGGGCACGGTGCATATATGATGTGTTAATTAGAGATCTATACACTTGCATGTATATTTAATCAGGCCATGAAAGGTTATAATTATATCTCTTAAAGCACATTTTAATTATGATTTAAGTATTTTTTGGTTTACTGCAGAATCAAAATAACAGCCAGTGGGATGCCAGACCATGCCTGGCAAATGGTGAACCCCAACACCCCTACCGTACAGAACCACGAAATCAACGTACTGAACACGCCGGAGGACCAGTCGTCCTATGGTTGCCTACCCATGGGGAAGATAGGGCTCGCGAAAACTGGGGTGGCGCTGTTCAACCCACTGACCGCAGAGAGTTACAACGCTGTAGAAGGCAGCAAAGCTGAGACCTTTGACAGCTGTGACGGTCATGCTACCAATAGAGGAGAATACCACTACCACAAAATCCCCCATAACTGTCTATACAGCAAAGGGGTGGACGAGTTTTTAGGAATAATAAATACTTATATAATTGAAAAAAACTACATGGCTTAAGGATATGTGTAGGGTCTAAACGTCAAATGTCGTTCGAATGATAATGATACAACAATAAATTATATATTGGTAAACTTTTGGGGCCACTTGATACCCCCACCATCTGCAAGACCCGCTGCTGAACGCGTGCTTATGATGCTTTTTCATGACTTGGAATTACTCTCTCTTGAACTATATGCATAATGAGTTTAAAAGAATCTAACATGAACGGGATTGGTACACTTCTTAGCTGTTTTCACAATCATATCCAAAAATCAATGGGTAAAATTTATTGTGCGTAAAAGAAAAGTCGTGTACATGGATCTACCTTTTCAGGTGTAGCACTAGATGGATACCCTATCTACGGCCCTCTAGCCTCCTGGCACAATGGCGGCGGCAGTAACCTGACGACAGATGACCTTGACAAATGTCACGGGTCAAACAGTAGCGGGAGTTATCGTTACTACATGACCTACGACTGGCCTTATATCCTGAGCTGTTTCAAAGGGAAGGTTATAGATCGGCGAGCTTCTTCTAGTGTGTCATACACCTGTAGTTCATCGAGTTCATCGTGTGAGTATACATTATATATACATCATTCTACTTAGTTTGCATATACATGTTTGGTGTGTTTTGCAAAATTAAATGAAATATACCTACATTGTAAATGTATAACTGCAGTATAGTGTATGTACTGATATACAAATTCATATTGATAACAAACAGTATTTTGTCCACTCAAACACATACATGTATTATGCATAAAAAAAGCTTATTGTAAGCTATAAATATTTCACATCAGAAATTTAAACATACAACAAGCCCACCATGTACAGTCATTACAAGTCGTACAAAATGTACATACATGTATATACAAACTCATTGTCATTCTCTCTGTGTATGTCTGTCTGTCTGTCTCTCTCTCTCTCTCTACTAATCCCAAATTTTTGTCAAATGACCCTTGCACTTCTCTTTTTTCAACATTTGTTATCAATATGTTTTTGCAGCATTTGACAGTTCCTGGGGATTCCTCTGTAGCTGTACAAACTCCAACAATGGTGGTGCTGATTGGAGGGTTAAAACGGAAGTCGTTCTTCTATCAGTCTTAGTCGCCATGGTCTATAATAATTCGAAATAGAAATGATTGCTAAATAACTCGTTTCGATATATATACAGCACTATTTGTATTATGAAGGCGGGGGTATTTCATTTATCACAAAAAATAATCTTAAATTTCAATTTGTGTTATTTGTACGAAGCTGAAACTACAAAATTTATGTACAAAGTGTACATTGTATTTGATTGTGATAATCACTTTTGGTAATGAACATTTCTTTCTTTATATATCGTACATGCAGATACATGTATATCAGTGAAGTCACATTTATGTTTAAAAACTCATAAATACCGGTATATGGACATGCTTTATATATATTGCAAGTTCATTTAAGCTTGAACATTAGTATATACAATGTATAATATATAGATAGTTTAATTTTTATAATTAATTTTGTTTTTAAGCTGGACTTAATTTAACATTATGCACTCTACATGTAGGTGCAGTCCCATAAGATTTTTTGTCATTATCAATGCATGTAAAATTCACCGGAATTATATAATTAATCTTCATAATAACATAATTATTCCATGTTTCTGTAATATGATTTTTGCTTTTTACCGTGTAATATAGTTTGTTTATCGTGTTGTTGACCACAATTGATCATAATAGATAAATTGATGCAACATTAATTAGTTTTTTTATTTCACTACATGTTCTACACAGTTCTGGTAACAATCTTATCCTTAGATTTTTTTAAATCCCCGGTGGATCAAAGAATCTACATGTAGTAAAACGATAATAATATGGATATTCCGTTTATGTTTCATATCCTTGACAAGAAGGTTACATGCATACACATGCATGTAGAACCATTTTAACAAGACCTTGGACTTTCAGTAGGACGTAGCTATCTATTTCTTGCGTCAAAGGAAGTTAAAAATGACGCGGTTTCAAGCGAAATATGCACCGACTGCGTAGTCTTAGCTCAAAAGCCAAACAAATCTTGTTGATTTCAGAGAGCCTAGGCTGCGTGTCTGACAATGAAATAGACAGGCCTGCGTCACATTGCTGTTTAACACAACTACACTGTACTAAAAGTCCAAGCTCTTGTTAAAATGGTTCTACAATGAATAAAAAGTGACGATACACAAAAATCTTACAAAAGAATTTTCAATATAAATATAAGCATTGAATGATACAAATATGCTAGTTAAATTGTATAGGACTGAGCAACATGTCTATAAAATCTACTTTTGTCCTGATAATTCAGTAACTGACACACCGCTTGTTAGTTTACTTGATTAGGTACAATAGCTGTATATAACATGCAAACAATGCTTAAATGCCCTCTCTCCAAATGATATTAATGAAATAAGATAAGAGAATTTCTTATTGCTGATTAAAGTTATAAATGAATACACTTTGTATATTCATCAGTGTATACATTTGCAAGTAAGGTAAAGAATGAAATTCAACATACACATAACTGTACAGAGGAAAAGTCCACTTCTGTTTGATGAAAATCACGTTTTTATATTTGATGATGTTTACTTAAAATATTTGATTTTCTTTACATTGCCCCTTGAAACCTCACACACAAACAAATTGTCATTATTGTCCACACATAAACCAGTTGGATCCTGTAGATCACAGTTATCAATGTAACGGAGAAACTGTCCATTATGATCCAGAATGTGGATACAATGGTTGTTGAAGTCTGCTGTCAGGATACGGCTCTGACTGTCTGTTGTGATACCCCAGGGTCTAAATTCTTCGTTCTTGGTAACTGAGCGATGACCGGTGTATTTCCATCTGAGTTTTCCATCCTGATTAACAACCACTACTGCACCAGCCCAAAAGTCAGCTACACAGATGTCATGGTTTCTAATATCTGTGATGTATTTAGAACCTTGTCCCGAGTACAAAGGTTTACCTTCATCATCATATTGAATTGTTTGTTTCTCTGTAGATCCTGAATAACGGACAACTTTTGATTGAGTTAGATCTTCACTGTGCATGGTAACCAGGAGATCACCAGTAGAGGTGACACAAAGATTACTAGGCATCCATCCCTGTAATCTGATTAACTCTTCTGTATGTCCATTCTTTACTTTATTCACTGTTCTTGTTTCATTATCTGAGTACAGAAGGCTCCCATCGCTGTCTACAGCTAAATATCTGGGACAAGAACCTGATTTTGTATGGATTGTGTGAAGTGTTGTACCTTTGATATTGAAGCATTTGATGTCAGTACTCTTTCCACTTGTCCATATCATGTCTTCATTTACACAGGTAACATTTGGATTTTTATGCCCAGTCTGTATTTTGGTAACAAGCTCCGGTTCATCCAGTAGTTCTTTGACTGAAGTGTTTGGTTGGTTTAGTGACAAGACATTTTCTTCTGTAACTGTAGATAATGGGGTGATCTGTCCAAACAAAACATACAGCTTCTCACAGTCTATTGGTTTTGGAATGAATGTGGGCATTGTAACCTTAACTTTGGGTGGAGGCTTGCTGAACTCTCTGATCTTAGAGTTGTATTCAATGGTAGGAGATACTTCAGTGGACTCCTCAATTTTCCTTAAAGCATGCAGTGTTTCTTTTATGAGAGACTGTATCTGTTTGATTTCATTCAAATGTTTCTGTAAAAGTTCTTTGTGTTTTACTTTTATCTTGCTGATTTCAGTTTTCATTTTGTTGACAATGATGTCAATTTCTCTGTGCCATTGCTCTCCTTGTTTGGACATTGTTGTTGTAAGTTTATCATATCCTCCATCAAGGCTTGCAAGCTGATTTTCTAAGTCGAATGCAATTTCTTCATATGTAGGGGAAATATGATTTTCTAACTCTTTTGTATCTTTTTTAATATCATCTTTCTTAGTTTTGTAAACTTCTGTAACTTCTAAGAAGTTATGTCCCTTGTGCTGTTTAGATGCCATGCAGGAAGAACAAACAAACATATTGTTGCAATCCTTGCACTGGAATTCACAATTTCTGTGTGGATGTGTTTCACATTTCGAATGAATAAGGGTTGATCTTCGTTTCTGGAAAGGAACTATTTTATGTTTGTCATATTCATCTAATATATGATCTAATATACAGGGTTTACATAGGTTGACATGACAAAAGTCACAGTAGCTGTGTACTATGGCGGTCTCACAAAGGTCACATCGATGTACATCCTGGGCACTAGAACGGGGATCCATTGTTTTTCTATGAAAAAATAAATTAAAGACTTAAGATTGTACATTGATAAAGATAAAAAAAAATTCATATGTGTAGTCAGAGTGAATACTACAAATTAATTTGGCTAGTAAAACGAATTTCTGATTTTTTTTTAATTCATCTACTACACCCCTTTCCTCACAGGAATCGGCGATTTTATCAATTTGTTTCTCATTTAGAACCATTTTGACAAGAGCTTGGACTTTAGGTAGTTGGTGTCAAACAGCAATGTGACGTACGCCTGTCTATTTCATTGTGGGCTACTCAGCCATTGCTCTTTGAAATCAACAAGATTTGTCTGGCTTTTGAGCTAAGACTACGCAATCGGTGTATATTTCACTCGAAACCAGCATCATTTTTAACTTGTTTTGACGCAAGAAATTGATAGTAACGTGACGTCCTACTTAAAGTCCAAGGCCTTGTTAAACATGTTAAAATGGTTCTACTTTCAACAAATTGATAAAATCGCCGACTCCTGTGCTTTCCCCGTTAAGCTTCGTTTTTTTTCAGTCGGACATTGAAACAAATTATAGAACACTTTTCAACACAGCTGTCTCATTTTATAAATCATTAGATTATAATAAATCAAGTTGTCATAGATGCGTTTGATAAACTATAGTTTACTATACTCTGTCCCAAGATATCCTGGATTTACATTTGGCTTAATTGCTTGATATTTATAAATACTTCAAGGTTCAAACGATGTTCATATAAAAGTATGAAAAATTGCCAAGATTTCTCAGTCGAAACGCCCCTGTTAGCTTATCAGGTTTTAATACAATGCTAAAAAATGTGATGTCTACGGATATTTTGTATTGCAGCAAACTCGGATGATAACGTTGAAATTGCGCGATGGATTCTCAGTGTATTCCGAATGAAACAAGAGGCCCATGGGCCACATCGCTCACCTGAGGAACAATAGGTATGATAAAATCATCTTAATGGAATCATAATACAAACTTTCTGGACAATGTACTAACAATAATACATGTAGATCCTGTGTAAATAAAATCCATCCCCCCCCCCCCGGATATTCATATGTTTATAATCATTAGTCCCTTTTCTAAGAGGATGATTTTATAGTCAGATCATATGTTGAGTATTGCAGTTCTCAAAAAGATCATTAACAATTGTTTATATATTGGATATAAAGCTACATCAAACTCTCAACCTTCTTGTGAGGCCGAAGAATTGTCCTGGGGCCAAAGCCTTCACAATTATAAAGAATCATCTGGCTGATTAGTTTCTGAGAAGAAGATTTTTAAAGATTTACTCTATATCGATTCCTATGTAAAACTTTAACACCCCAACACCCCAAATGTGGCCCCACCCTACCCCCAGGGACCATGATTTTTACAACTTTGAATCTAAACTACCTGAGGATGCTTCAACACAAGTTTCAGCTTTCCTGGCTGATTAGTTTCTGAGAAGATTTTTAAGGATTTACTCTATATATTCCTATGTAAAACTTTGACCCCCATTGTGGCATCACCCTACCCCCGGGAGTCATGATTTTTACAACCTTGAATCTACACTACCTGAGGATGCTTCACCACAAGTTTCAGCTTTCCTGGCTTTATGGTTCTTGAGAAGAAGATTTTTAAAAATTTCTAAATTTTTTTCATTAATTTCTAATTATCATCCCTTGCAAAAGGGTGTGGCCCTTGCTTTTAAGGAGAGATAATTAGAATCCCCTTTGCCTAAGGATGATTTAATTGTGTCAAGTTTGGTTGAAATTGGCCCAGTAGTTCTTGAGAAGGAGTTGAAAATGTAAACAGTTTACGGACAGATGGAGAGACGGACGACAGACAAAATGCTCAAGTGAGCTAAAAAGATGTAAACAATCTCCGTAAGGAATCCGTTCCTGTGAATTTTTCCGAGTGAAAGATGATAATGTGTCAATGAAATTATCTTGGAAAATATCCCTTTCAGCTATTTCAATGGCATTTCTTTCACATGTATGTGTATATTTTTTATAAAAAAAAATCGTCCAAATGTGCTGCATTAATATTTTGGGACAGACTATAAACATCACATTATTCAAAACGAAAGTAGCTATAAAATTTCTAATGTAGGAATAATTGTAATTGTTTTAATCCTCATAGCTAGCAACTTATGTGTTGGTTTAAATGCAATTATAGATAGATAACAAACCTTATCAGCAAGAATTTACACAATTTATAACTGTCTGTATGCGTTCCCAATGCAAAACATGGCTGATCCTGTTCTGGTAACCACCTGATCTGAGATAAAAAAAAAAAAAAAAAAGAAGAAAAGAAATCAGAATTCTTTCCCTTTCATCACTATCGCCCGTTGTCTGGCCATGGGCGGATCAAAAGGGAGGGGGGGGGGTGTTGGGAGGTTAGACCATCCTCCCCCTTTCTCTGGGCCAAATGATATTTTAAATTTTGATTGTACCGGTTATAATTATTGATCTGGTCATATACATGCAGTCATGTAGCTGTGATTGTTATGAAAGTAGCACAAACAGAAATTGAATTTTCCGGGGATCAATTAAATGGAGGATTTTGTCCCCGGATCAAATGGAGGATTTTAGTTTAAACAATATTTATTTAGTGAATTTCATCATACATATTATAATAACAGTACACAGAAGATTGAGAAACAAGCCAAAAGGCTTATGTAAATTTACCGATGGAGGGGGGGGGGGGGGCGAGGGTCTACCGGTATTGTTTTGTATTTATACCATAGGGTTTGATGCAGAAGAATTTTGCTGGGCGTCCTGTCCCTATCCCGTAGATCCGCGCATGAAAGTACCCATCCGGCGATTTATATATTATAACTAAAACACTTTTAATGTAGATGAAAAATGGTTTTGATAACTGAATATGGTTTCTGCCCTCCTTCTCTCTTTATTTCGTCTACTTAGATTGTTTACAATTATATTGTTCATTTTTTGTTCTTATGGGGTGTTTTTGTATCTGTATCAATATTCGGACCACATTTTTGACAAATCGAATTCAGTGACTGATCTGGCAAGTCAACAAAACACATGAAGTCAAATAAATCATAAATATACTGATAAAAACTGATGAAGACACATGTACGTCATTTTAATTATATGTTGTCAGATAAATATATTGACTTAATTCTCAGAAAATGTTGTCGATGTGCCCGAAAATAAACGTTAATGGTAGACAGACACATGTATCGATTTATTATAATAAATTGATATTAAATAAGACGACAGTCATAATTTTTTTTTACAGATCGAAGTCGGTTTGTGCAATCCGTCTCATAGACTTTTGGGTAATTTTTTTGCTTTCGTTAATTTGCAAGCGCCCCTGAAAAAAACCAGTTAGTAAGTTGTACTTGATTGTACATCACACGACTTAAAATCAAATCAAACAAAAGGCCAGCATGAGATCGGTCAAATGTTTTATTTCAACAAATTGAATCTAATTTGTTTTACAATGATCTCTGAATGATTTCCAGGTGAACATTGCATCAATCTCTGCGGAGATTTCGCGGTCCATATCTACTTCGTCTGTAATGACAAAATTACATGTAACTAATGACACAAGTATTCAATGTGTTTAAAGAATTGTATCATAGTAGCACTGATAAATTAAAGAATAACATCAATGTATATGTAAAGTTTTATGTATTGATATCTGTGTATATGAATGGTAAATATTTACCGTCTTTTCTCAGTCACTTGAAACCTTCAAATACAACCATCACAAAGATTGAGAATCCTATCATTTTGATATCTATCAATGGAATAAAAAACACAATATTTTAATGAATAAAAATAAAATTAACTCGTGAAACGTGACGAATCGTGACATAGAGTAATGATAAACAAAGCTCGAATTCACCTTACTGTGGTTTCATCAATATTCGGTTATTCGTTGAATACCGATTTTCGTGGATTTCGTCATTAAGTTGATCCACGAAGTTAAGTGTTGATTGAAGTGTAATTTCTATTAACATTTCGTATAATATTGATAGGGTCATTGGCCACGAATTTACGTATCCTTGAAACTGTGATTCTCACTTTATCCACGAAAATTGATACCTTTGAATATTAATGAAACCACAGTATATATTACTTGTACGAAGAATTATGACTGACATAACATTTCAATTTTGATTCAACAGAAATACTTGTGTATTGTGCAAAAAAAATATACATTTATAATATGCTATTAAAAAAATTACACACAAAAAAGCCAAGTGGTTTTAATACCTTCTAATCTACATCTAGTTAAAGAATAGTTTGAGAACTATCAGGGACTGGAACAGTCTGCCAGATCACGTCAAAGAAGCCAGTACCATCGAGGGCTTCAAGAAACAGCTAATTAACACCATGGCTGCCTCCTACAACCCTTAGAAATCTGCAAAAGTTTAGTTTTTAAACCAGTTTTCCACTTGTTAATATTTTAGCTGACACATGTTTGATGCGCTTCTTACGATCTATACCGAGTCAGCACAGAATAGGAACTTAGATGATTTTTTTTCCGACCGGGAGCTACAAACCTGCAGATATGCCGGAATATGGCCCGAGAAGCTGCGATTGAGTTACTTGTATATACTATATATGTTATTATATTGTCAGTGCCAGACAATGCTGAAATTACGTGTATTAATATAATAACAAATGTGTAATAGTATGTGTATAAACACAGATTTAATTATTCTTGATTTAATTTGTTTGCCAGATTGATTTAATTATTCTTAATTAAATCAATTATTACACCTGACAAAGATGAATTATTTGGATGAAAAGTTATGATCATTATACATGCCGAGGATTCGGAGATACGAGACAACCCCCAGATGACTTACAATAAAATGAATTGTTGGAGGTGCTATGTACGTAGAAATTGTATCGGCGTTTGAACATGATTCTCTCAAAACCTGCGTTCTCTTGTATGTACATATAATGATATACACAAATTACATAATAAACACGTTCATGTACCATAAATTAAAGCTTATAAACTGTTAATATTATACAGCAGAAAACTTAAACATGCAAATGAATATTTATACCACGTACTGTACAGCCATTACATGTACGTACAAATTAATTGACATCCACATGTCTCATTGTTTATACTTGGTTCACAATCCTTGCTATAATAAACAACAATTTGTTTAAGTTATCAATAATAATAAAATTTGATATGTATATTATTATTATTATTATTAGCATGATATATATATATTAATTGACTGCATGTCCATGCAAGACACTTATCAAGTCAAATCTTTTGATACGTCCACCCAGTGAAGCAATCGTTGATTGGCGGATCCATGTGGCTGCATGAGCTTGTGATGAAAGTAACACAAACAGAAAATTGAATTCTTTTATAAAGCTATGTAGACAATGTATAATTATAAGATGATACGTCCAGAAGTATCCAGACCCAGACACTTTTTTCCGGAGATCATATGGGGAAGTTTGTTTACTGGTTGGGGGCGGGGTTTTCAAAGGCCTACTTTCGGTATTTCACGATGGGAATTTGAAAAATAAAAATGTCACCGGAGGTCTTGGCCTTCGCACCCTATCCCTAAGATCCGTTCATAAAAGTACGGATCCGGCGTTTTATATACATTGTACTATAGAAAAGATATACTTACACTCAAGCTCAAAACGATAAAATTAATGTGATTTTCTTATCACTGTTAACCGAATCTTGTTTCTTCTCTCTTTCGATCTTATTTTATATTTTGTAGATTTTTTTTTGATTTCTTTTTTTTTTGGGGGGGGGGGGGGGGGAGGGTATCTGTATCAGACATCATTGATGAAGATACACCATTAATTATATGCTGTACATGTCAGATTAATTGTTTTACAATAAATTCTCAGAAGAAGATGAGTGGATAAGGCGTGTAAAATGCCAATACACCGATGCATGGATAAGATGCTGAAAAATTAGAATATCAATAAATCTGATATTTTAGAAAACAATATTCAAAACAATAAATATTGAACATATCAACGATTTTTAACCTTTAAATATGTTCAGTACTTGGAATATATTGACTTTAAACGGGCTAATACGTATCAAAACCTCCAAATAGTGACATATTTTTAGAACTTTAATGCATCTTCTTTGATAGAGTGGGTTTAGCTGTGCAAAGTGTAAATAAGGACAAACCGAAAACAAACTGATTTCAATAATAAAAAAAAAACGTGGAGGGATGACCCACCATACATTAAAAAGATAATTTTGTATTTCAACAGTTAAGCGTTTTGAAAAAAATAATACAAGTCCGTAAATTCGTGGCCAAAGTCACACATAGTGTTTACACAGTGTACTATGTGGTGTTTTAAATGGCTCAGTGTACATGGTTAAATTAGAGCACCAAACATTACTATATAGGTAACGTTTTAGAATTAGGGTTTTTATGTTGTGTGTTCGATACTACACTGTACCAATATTAAGGCTTATCCTTATTGTTAAAAAAACAATTGTGCTTTTGCAAAGTTGTATTATAATATATTTAAATGCATGGATTGCATTTCACGTCTAAACCGAATGTGCATTTCGCTATCTAACCCCCCCCCACCCCCCCCACCCCCCCTATCTTCTTCTGCTGTCAATTTGCCAAAATAAAAAAAACCTCCTTTAATAGCAAATGTCTGTTTGGTTGGAAATAAACGTTACCTGTTATTGGTTAGACAAATACCTTAAATTATTATGTTAAGTGTTATTGATGAAGAAGACACTCATTATTTTTCGATCGAGGTAATTGAGTTGGAGGTGGGTGGGTGGGATAGTGCTGTTAACATTTGAAAATGGACATGTATTCGTTAGGGAAAAAAAAGATACTCGTTTTTGTTAATTTGCAAACGTCCCAGTAAAGATACTAAACAATTTGTACTTGACACATCACATCACATCACACATGATACATCACACAAGTTACAATCAAACAAAAGGCCAGAATGGGATCGGTCAAATGTTTTATTTCAACATTTTTACAAAGATCTCTGAATGCTCTCTAGCATTGCATCAATCTGTTCGGATATCTCACGGTCCATATCCGCTTCATCTGAAATGATATGATATAACAAAATGCATTACTCATTGCTTTCAAAAATTTTACCTTAGTAGCATTGATAAAAAAATAAATATCATATTTACCTATAAATGTATGTATTTTAATATTATTGATGTTTGTGTACATAACTGGTAAATATTTACCGTCTTTTCTCAGCCACTTATATCCTTCAAACACGGCCATAACGAAGATCGTGAATCCTATCATTTTGGTATCTATCAATGAAAAGGGAAAAAATTGGATACGTCATTGAATTAAAACACACCAGCCCGTGAAACGTGACAAGAATTGTGTAAAGCGAGACATTAAACAAAGGATAAGAAGAATGAGAACAAGAAGTTAGAATAATTCATTTTTAAAATTAATTTTCAGATATTCAGAATTACATCTACTTACAGAATTCTTGACTTCTCGGTAAACTTCTTAATGTAGAAATGAATACAATTTTCCGCTTTAGGAATAATCGAAAACTGAAATTTTCCGAAAAATATTCCTGGGAGGCAAGCAACACCTTTACTCAGAAACAGCTGAGAAGATATTATGACGTATGAATCGTGACATCACAATTACGTCTGAATCATGTAGATGCTTTATTTTCGAGAAGATATTATGACGTTGCATGATTTGTGACATCACAGTTGGTTCAGGTGTCACTAGTCATCTTCATCGCATTCTGATGATTCCGGTATTTTATTCACCCAAAAACGTTGGACGAAAAGACTTGTAGAAATGCGTTTTGAATAAAAATTACATGACAGCCACTGCACTGATAAGGAATATCAAATGAATGACGAAACGAAACAGATCTGCCACATCTGTCACATACTCTCTCTCTCTCTCTCTCTCTCTCTCTCTCTCTCTCTCTCTCTCTCTCTCTCTCTCTCTCTCTCTCTCTCAAAATTCTTTCGCGGCTATGTTAAGGCTGCCCGATTAATTTCACAGCGATATGTAGAAAGTCACTTGTCTGTACTTCATAAGATATGACGTCATAGTTAACTTTGACGTCACGATCTGCATTCCTTTCGATCGTTCTTAGGGAATGAATCGTAACGTAATAAGTGATATTTGTGCATAATAAAACCGCTTCGTTCCGATGTAAATACCAGTGATACTAAATTTAATATCACCGATATGGAGTATATAAAAATCAACAGTTTTAAAGCTTCGTAATAGGTAAATAACCATGCGCGGATCTAGAGGGGGGGTCGGGGGGGTCCCGACCCCCCCTGGAAAATGAAAATTTATTAAATTTACATAGTAAAATTATCGCGAAAATATGCCTCGGACCCCCCCCCTGGCAAACACAATTATCCTTCGGACCCCCCCATGAAAAATTTTCTGGATCCGCGCATGAATAACTATTCATAAACTAATGGTTTTGAGACTCCCCCTGCTACGTGTAATCTAATGAATGGTGATATGTATATGCATATAAAAAACGGCTTGGCACAAGTGAAAGATAAAAACATTCTAAGTATATTTTACGTGAAATCGGGAGAGAAAATAAGTACCCATGTGAATCTTGCTGGGGGAAATCTACCGATTGACCCGATTTTGTGTAAATCGAGCCTAAAATGTAAAAATGTTCCTAATTTCGATGGCGGTGCGAAATGTTTTGACAATATTTTAAATAAACGAAATATTTATATGAACCCCCAGCAAGAACTGCAAAATACATTACTTATCGAAGGATTTTTCATAAAAATATTTTTGATTTAATGTCATTATTCACTTGACGATGCGATTTTTATAGGTTATTTACCCTGTTAGAATACACCTGTCACGTGCTTAAGAAAAATATATGACGTCACAAAATACATCAAATATAGTGTTGGATGTCACTGTTAATTTATGTAATAAAAGTTAAAGAAACTCGCTCGGTGAAAGTATTTTTCGATAATTAAAATAGTATCATTTTTCGATATATATTTAGCTTTGGACAGCCTTAACATAGCCGCGTTGATGTTAGTTGATTATTGTCAAAATATCACTTAGATGCAAGGTATGTGTAATTTTTGCTGCGCTCGCCAGAACGCACCATAAAACTTATCAAATTTAGAAATGACTTGGCATAAAAAATACTGTTATATTTTTTGGCATTTATGTAGAGGTTAAACAACCAAACACAAAACTTCAGATTATCTGTAGATGGTTAAAACGAAATTGACAAGGTGCAATTTATAAACAGAAGTATTCCATGAATGCCCTAGAATGTGGAGTCGAGCATGCGTATTCCAGTAAAAAGGACTAATGTACATGTAGTAGCTATTATAGCGCTCGAGAGCGCTAGCAAACACTTTTTCATCAATGCGCGTAGCGACGTTTTCCGGTCAAATTTTCCTTTGATACGTCGATCAATAAAAATTATTTAATTTATTTCTTAAATCAAATCAACCCTTTCTGAATTTGATATTGGATACGTAAATAAAAAAAAAATAAAAAAAAAAAGAAAATATCATCGAAATAATTCAAACTTCCGCCAGATTCCTTTGTACCAAACCAAATCTCTGTGTGCGGAGAGACAGAGAACTATGGGTTTGCGAATTGATTCAGAAGCAACTGTGACGTCACAGATTATGCAACGTCATAATATCTTCACAGCTGCAAATTAAAAAAAAAGGCATCTACATGATTCAGAAGCAACTGTGACGTCACGATTCATACGTCATAATACCCTCCAGCTATTTCTGAGTAAAGGTGTTGCTTGCCTCCCAGGAATATTCTTCGGAAAATTTTCAGTTTTCAATTATTCCTAAAGCGGAATATTGTATTCATTGTTCATTAAGAAGTTTACCAGGAAGTCAAGAATTCTGTAAGTATAGATGTAATTCTGAATATCTGAAAATTAATTTTATTATTTTTAAAAATGTAAATGTCTCATTTCACACAATTCTTGTCATGTTTCACGGGTTGATTTATAATTCAATGAAATATCCAATTGTTTCCCTTCTCATTGATAGATACTAAAATGATAGGATTCACGATCTTCGTTATGGCGGTGTTTGAAGGATTCAAGTGGCTGAGAAAAGACGGTAAATATTTACCATATATGTACATAAATATCAATAACATTAATATATACATGCATTGTTATGTATATTTTTTTTCAGTGCTTCTAAGATGAACTTGTTTGAAAACAATGAATAATGCATTTTGTATTCATATCATTTCAGATGGAGCGGATATGAACCGCGAGATCTCTGAACAGATTGATGCAATGCTAGAGAGCATTCAGAGATCTTTGTAAAAATGTTGAAATAAAACATTTGACCGATCCCATTCTGGTCTTGTGTTTGATTTGGTTTTATCTCGTGTTATGTACAGTCAAGTACAAATTATTTGATGTTTTTACCGGAGCGATTGCAAATTACCACAAACAAAGGATTACCACAAAAGTACAGGGAATGGGTTATACAAAGACAGTGGCTTTACGCAAAAGGTTGGAGAGAGAGAGAGAGAGAGAGAGAGAGAGAGAGAGAGAGAGAGAGAGAGAGAGAGAGAGAGAGAGAGAGAGAGAGAGAGAGAGAGAGAGAGAGAGAGAGAGATATTTGCGTTTAGAGCAATGACTTATACCAATTTAAAAAGTTAAGATCGAGGTTTGGGCAGCATACATTATTTGTTTCATTTTTCAATGCATAAAAAGTGTCCTAATTGAGAAATAATTATAAACAATGAGACATGGTTATCTAAATGTACATGATAAACAGTCATCTTGCATGTTTAAGATATTTTGTATTCACGGCACATATGAACGTGTTTGGACATACAATATATATATGATTATTTCATTTGTATATATCAGTGCATACAACAGATCGCAATTTTTTACACCACCATCTCCAACAATTTATTTCATTATAAGCCATCTGGGGGCTGTCTAGTATCTCTGAGTCCTCAGCATGTCTAATGATCATACGTTTGTAACTTCTTCGTCTAAATTATTTACATGTATCTTTGTCAGGAGTAGTCATGAATTGATCATGATTTAATTTTTCTTACATCTATGTTGGCCAGACTCCACTCATTTGATATGACGTTTGAAAAGCAAAAAAAAAAAAAAATAGATAGATAAATAATGATAAAAAAAAAATAATAAAAAAAGACGTACAATTTTCCAAACTCCGTTGAAAGGGGGGGGGGTGCCTTCAGTATGAGTTGTTGTTGTTGTTGGTGTAGTGTAAATGTACATGCATGTACTGTACCTAAAACTTCATTAATTCCTTCATTTCCTCCATTTCCCTTTAATTTTCACATGTTCCCAAAAAAGTGGGGGCGGGCGGCAACTCCATCAAGGTTAATTAACTTTTTTCTGTAAATTGAAAAAAAAAATGTTTGCTGCGATAAAAAAGTGTGTATGTGTCTTACTATTTATTTCACAAGTTAACTCTTCTATAAGGAGGGTGATTTTGGCAAAAACTGTGTGAATAGATTTTTTTCTTCATGTTTTTAAAGTTATTTCAGAAATACATTCCGGATAAAATAAAATAGGTTGGGTTTTATTATTACTATTTTAGTGTCTTGAACGTTTGATTTAAGGTTCAGAGCATATAGTATTTTTCAAGCGTTTGACAAACATTGACTTCGATTAAGAAAACAACGTGTTGTTCATGTCCTGTTTTTAAAATGCCATTTTTCATCAAATCAAAAAGGAAGCAATCAAAGTCTAAGGTATTATTTTTTCTATGAAGTAATGCTGCATTATATGGTTTTGTTTTCCTTTCACAATAACTCTCTTATTCAACATTTCCATCGATGATAAAAACGCTAAAAAGTGACATATACATGTATATCTGTATATTATATATACAATCATGTGAACGGTTGCAAATGAACGTAGAAACATACCTGATTTATGGCACTATTCAATAGAAGCACCTGTTCATAGGGAAGAATATGCGTTCTCGTTTAAATCATCTAAGAAGACTCCCCCCCCCCCCCCAAACTCTGACTCAAAAATGCAGAGAAAGGAGATGGGTAGAAAGAATAATCTTACCGTGACAAGGCATGTCTCCAATAATATCATTGACATGGCGAACGTAAACAGCGAATTTCAAATAAGATGTTAAAAGTGGCAGTGATTTTGTCGCAAAATCAGTTAATGTGGTAAAATGGGATTATAAAAGAGCAACATTGTATTTGAGACCAATCATCAGAAAATTAAGGCAACATACAGCGCGATATATTTTTTTTGCAATGAAGCGAGTATATTGGACGAATTCAATCCTTGAACCGGGTCTGTAGGACATCTGTCATTTTAACGATAGAGAATTCTATCTAGGAGATTTCATGGTTTTGGAGGAGATTCTGTCCACCTTCTTATTTGGTTTGACACCTTCACCCAATCTTGGAACAGTCTTTCATAACCATGTTGTGGTTGAAAATTAAAGATTGTGAAACCTGCTGATGGATAATAATCATAATATAGCTGATCCAGACATGTAATGGATTGGTCACTGCACCAAATGTAATGGGATGGGAGAAATAATGATTGACCAGACAGGGATTCGAACCCGGGCCCCCAGAATCTCTAGTCAGGTACTCTACTAACTGAGCTATCTGACACCTATATTCTAACTGGTCTGACCGCCACATTCCTCCCCCTCAAATGATCTTTGCCCTCGATTATCACCCCAGGCTCTTCCCATGGCAAGAGTTCACCTGTCAGTTCCAGGTTTGGTCACAGCACCAAATGTAATGGGATGGGAAAAATATTGACGTATCAGACCCGGATTTGAACAGGGGCCCCCTGAATCTCTGGTCAGGTGCTCTTCCAACTGAGCTATCTGGCGCCAGCATTTGAACCAGTTTGACAGTCACACATGCATGATTATGAACAAGTTAGGACTGTCAAGAGATTCAGTGAGGGTGTCAGTCAAATTAAAAGCTGAGCCAAATCTCTGCCAAAACTTGGTTGTTAAAAGAGTTCAGAAGTCCAATCATCTCTGTAAAACATTATTTTATCAGGGTGGGAATAGTGAACCATCTTGATATCGTTGAAACAATTTAGCCTTCACTGAATGCATGCAAGCATTTATTCAGTTATACAATGTCAAACTCAAGCAGTAAGAAATTAGAATTGAATTTTGAAATTAGCATTGGATACATATTACAGAGTACTAAATATGAGTGACTAAGATGTACATGACTGCATTAAATAAGTAACCATTTATTAAACTTAATAAACTTATTAAAGTTGTGTTGTTTGATTTACTTAAAGATACTGTAATTGTATGTAATGCAAATTCAATTTATTAGTACATGTTGAATCATGTTCCAGTACATAACTGGTAATACTATATTTAGAGCTTTTTTTTTCCAGACAAAAAATCAGAGACCACAGGTGTCGCTCAGTGGAGAACCCTCAAAACGTAAAAGGAAGAAGCTTAGGCTGCAGAATGAAGAAATAGAGAGTGAATCAGAGATAGAAAGGTTGGAATAGCTTAGCTTGTTTTATGCATATATAAAGTTCTCAATGGCTTATACAGCATACACTTAGACAAGCTGTATCAATGTCCACAAAACATAATATGGTGCTGTTGAAATGGGGTATTATTTTCAACATCAACAACTAGAATTTTGGTGCTATGGACAGGATATTTTGATTCGAGTCCAAGTCCCAACCTCTGTTTGTTTTTGTACTTCAACTTCAATTGAATATCTTGCATATATGAAAAATTTGTTTGGTCCCATTGAGATTCAAAACAAAGTGTGAATGTTATTATAAAAATAACCTTACTGTAACGGTATTACATTTGGCTGTGTATTCTATTTAGAGTTTTTGGCAGAATATAGCTTCCACTAAATCAGGTACATGTCATGCATATATGTATAAGAATAGCAACATTCAGTAATATGCCAATTCAAATCCACGCCAACTTGTTCAAAATTAGTTTCCGCCAAATATCGTTTACGCCAACTATGATACATTTACAGTATTTGCAGTAATTGTGATATTTATACAGACTACACTGTCTTGTATTCAGTACCTTAATTACTACTTTATGTGTTATATTTTTATCTGTTTTTGACAGTGATGAAGGTGAAAGAAAGGCTGAAGTGGTGACATCTTCAGACGAGGAGGAAACTGCACAGGAAAAAAAGTTGCGTCTTGCAAAAGAATATCTAGCCAACCTAGAGCAAGAAGGTATGGATACCTTATATGGTATATTGGTTGCATTGTACATCAATTAAAAGGAATATTTACTGAAAGATGATATTTTTGTTGAATTTCTTGTCATGTAATTAATTTGTTTTTGAACACATGAAATATTTATTAATATCTAATAAGTTTTTATGCTTTTTAAATTCTTGGAAATGACACGTTCAGATACAAAATTTATTTGGAATAAAGATGTTAAACATTAAGTTACTCTCAAAAAAGCAGCATTTTCTTTTGTAACAACATTTGTTGTAAATTAATTCTTTATTAAAAAAATATTCAAAATAGAAATAACTTTTTATCTAGAGTACAAAGTCTATAACATTGAATGACTCGAGGCCAAAAAATATGTAGAGTTATCAAAGCATTGACTTAATTATTCATGTCTCTGTCATTCAGAGGCAGAGAAGAGAGAAGAGGATGACATCCACAGAGACATTATATCTCACAGACTAAAGCAGGACCTGGTAAGAATAAGATAATCTTCCATTAAATGGGTAGTAGATTGTAAAATTTGGTAGGTTTTTTTTCATGTCTAGAATGCCAAACTTTTTTAAATTTCATGAAAACCACTTTAAACTCAGCAAGTGATTAATGTAAGTAATGTCAAGTACTATTTACATTTGCAAGATGGGACTTTGCGTATGTACATGTAACTATTAAAGTAATAGTTATATCATATTATGTAAAATTTACGCGATTAAGAAGGGGCGGAGGGAGTGAAATTACTTAAATCAATTTTACTCAATTGAAATGTGACTTTGCTGTGATCTTAGAAAAATTCTTGACCATTAAAAACAACACTTAGAAGAATATTTAGTGACTGCTGATTGTATGAAAAGATGGGTTATGTTCTAAACAAATATAGTATCCATTCAGAACAATAAATAATGGAATAATCCATATGTAAAAAGATATACAAACCACATGCTTTGAATTCATAATGATTGCTGGTTTGGGAAATAACTTATGTACATATCATACATTACAGAACTTAAGATTGTTTCATTTTTTTTTTCAACAGTTGGAACAAAGTGGAAAAGTACAGAAACTTGTTGCAGATGGGGTAAATGTTTCATTTAGAATTGAGATATTGATATAAATCAAAATAAGATATATTTATAAAATTAATGATTTTTATAATGTTATTTTCTCCAAATGAGGATATTATCCACACAAAAAACCTGGGCATTTTGTTACAGGCCTTTAATTGGGAAGATAAGCAAGACAATTAAAAATACAGTAATCAAAATACTTACCAAATAACTATGCATTTCACTATTTATAGTGAGATATAACAGCAATGTGGTCATAGCATTTAGGATTTTATTTATTGTGTATTCAGTTTGTTGTTTTTTTGATGCATCAGTAGTCTTTCTTTACATCACCACTACTGTGTGTGTTACAGTATGAACAGCCATCCCTGGATGACATCATCGTCCTGCGGGGGCATCAGTTGAGTGTGACCTGTGTGGTTATCTCCCCTGACAAAAGACACGTTTTCAGTGGCTCCAAAGACTGTAGCATCATCAAGTGTAAGCCTGACCCACATAATTTATAAACGAATCCATGAATTTTAAATATTCAATTTGTCTGTTCATCGATCGACATTGATTGATGCAATTATATGATATCAAATTTAAATGACTTAGTAAAATATTAAAGCTTAACAATGATTACATTGGTGCCCTAATTTAATTGTTTATACATGTGAATTGATGAGATGATGTAATTTTCACAGGGGATGCGGTGGAGGGTAAAAGACTACACACGATTCCTGGGGGGAGGAAAGGGACGGAGGACACTCATACAGGACACACAGACCACGTCTTCTGTCTCGCAATGTCCTCTGACGGAAAATTTCTGGTTAGTGACACATATCAAGTATATTATGTAAGCTGTGCGTGTCATGTTTACCTCTTTGAACATTTATACTCCAAAGGGGGTAGTATCAAACATAGTATTTTTCATTTATTTTAAGTATATCTTTTTCATACAGCAGATGTACAACAAGGGTTAGATTGCTTTTTTGTAGAGGAGGATAATGGTCAATCTTTCTTTACTAAGGCATTAAAGACGCTATCACAGATTATTTTGATAATACATAAACATCAAGGGGGAAAACTCTTACAAAGATGTGAAAACATTGGCATCATTTCATTTGAATGGTTACGTACAGCTACTTAATACATGTACAAGTACAAGTAATAGTTTCTTGATTGTATTGATACACAGATCAAGAATTGTATCTATAGTATTATGATATTTAATCTATCTGTTTAACTATTTTAAAACATGAGCTGTTACAAGTACCACGATTGTTTTGTCTCAATCATAATTAACAGTGCAGGTGGGTTCTTATTTGAAATTAAATATTATTTGTCCATTGCAGGCATCAGGAGGAAAAAATAAGTTTGTTCTCTTGTGGAATCCAGACACCTGCCAGCTCATCCACAGATTTAATGGCCATAGGGGTGCCATTTCTGTAAGGATATATATTAATGAGTGTTCATTGTAGAATGAGGTTTCTTTAATATCATGCATGATAAATGAAACTTTGGCTTTGTAATCAAGATTAGTGTTTGAGCTACAGATTTATTCCTTCTCTGTCTATAATTTCCCAAAATACAAGACTGATCTGTATGAATACAGGTACTTATCAACAATACTGGAGACACCTTATATCAATTTCAGGGCCTGGCTTTTAGAATTGGCTCCCATCAGTTGTTTAGTGCTTCACATGACCGATCAATCAAAATCTGGAATGTGGATGAGCTGGCTTACATAGAAACATTGTGAGTACACTATCGGTGATGATATTTTATATATATTTACTGACCTGGTTTATTGTCCTCCAAGACAGCAACTATTTTACGAGGCAAAGTTTATGGATATAGTTGCTGTTGAGGGGGATACTAAACTTACATTTGTTCGAATAGTCAGTAAATAGATATTTCATTATACTGAAAAAACGATATTTGTCGGCAATGCATAATTTCTTGATGATTAAACAAATTAGAGCTGTGGGAGTTTTAAATCAAGGAATATTGATTGCCACCGCTGAATAGTTCTGATGACTATTCACCATGGGATTATAGCAGGGAAACTATTTCACGGTTAGATAGAATAGCATGTTTATTCGTTGTAATTTTACATAGAAAATATTCACTAAGGCATGATTAAGATACTTATTTATCAGAGAAAATGTCTTTAAGGACAATGTGCCTACATCGTATCTTGCTCTTTGATGTTTGAATGGAACTTTATTCAAATTATGTGAACATCTTACTAATTTGACAAGTCAAGAAATACGTTAGTAAATTTTTGTCTCAAATAGATTGAGAATCCATTATGATTATTTTGTTATAATCACATAAACTAATACTAGATACCCAGGAACATGTACATTTAGTTAACTTTAACATTTATCTTTGAAATATTCAACATGAGGCATCATGTTATGTTGATTTGTCAAAAAAGACTGTGCTAAAGTTATTTCCCTTTGTGGATTATCTAGATTTGGTCACAGTGATGCAATCACAGGAATCGACAGTCTGTTCCGGGACAGGGCTATCACATCAGGGGGGAGGGATGCCAGTATCCGAATCTGGAAAGTCGTGGAGGAGTCACAGCTAGTGTTCAATGGAGACCCGTGAGTAATTTGGATGTTTATTTTGTATTGACTGTTAGTTCTGTTAATGTACTTACCTCTATTTCTTAATGAAAGCATTTTTTATCACTTATAACATAAAATAAAAGAGATTTTATGAGTATATATTTTATACCTAGATTTTAGTTATGCTTTGTACACAACTTAAATCTATTTCTGTGTCATATGAAAGAAGAAATTTGAAATTTATGTATTTGTATGAATTTATTAGGTTTGTACAACACTGCATAGATGATTGGTTGTTATGTATGCCATAGTTAATTATTCTCAACAGAGAAATCTATTCCATTTGAAATATTCTACTTTTAAAATTTTTGATTTCAGGGGATCCATAGACTGCATAGCCTTCATCAATGAATCTAATTTTATATCAGGAACTGACAACAAGTAAGTGAGATAGAGTTTCTGACAGTCAATGATTTAACATACATGTACCACATATAAACATGAAATTCACTATTGTAAATTATATAATATACCAGCAGATAATTTTCATGTATCAATTGATCCTTTAGAATATTTCAGATATAAACTTTTTTTAGATAATAGAATTTTTAAAAGTTATGCAAATAAGTAAGTTTAAAGTTTAGGTGATTCATAATGAGTTGTATAAGGCAAAATGTAATAAACAAAAACATATGTAGACAGAGTAAAGAACATGCTTTTTTTATTTCCCTGATTGATACACAGATGACAAGCACAACAGAAACCAGTTTTAGAGTTAAAAATACTTCTTACATTGATCTTTTTACAGCTCCATATCCATATGGTCCCTCATGAAGAAGAAGCCACTGGTGACAGTGAAGAACGCTCACCACGGTCAGGACCAGAATGGGAACTCCAGCACCCAGACCAACTGGATAACCTGTGTGGCAGCTCTCCATAACACGGACCTGGTGGCCTCAGGTAGCTCACAGTAGTATAAGACTGTTTGATCATTGTTTACTTTGGATTACAGAACACACCTTAAGGAGGCTGGATGGTCAACAAACTATCCATTAGATTACCCTCAATTTTAAATACAGGTGACACTCGATGGCTCGAACTTGGATCTCTCGAAGTTCTTGATCTCTCGAAGTGAAATCACGGTCCCGATTTTTTTCTCTATATAACTATGCAAATTTACTCTTGACCTCTCGAACTCCGATCTCTCGAAGTTCTTGATCTATCAAAGTAAAACCTGGGTCCCGTTATAATTATTTCATTGTTTTTCACTCTTGATAATTGAAGTGGTTGCTGTGTGCACATGCGACCGATCAAGTGTATAATTATAGCTCCGCGTGGACCTTACGTGGATGGTTGAGTGAACTCCTGGGGGCTAGCGTGGTGGTGTTAATTGATTGATTACTTAAGTGACACTACCCCTTGCTTCCTTCAAAGGGTAGATAGGTAATTTGTAACTGATCTATTAATTTCAACAACTTGTGAACATTTCTGCTCTTTATTTAAGATATTCTTATATGCTCAAAAGTTTTTAATGTGAAAAAATACACTAAATAACCACACAACTAAGTTCTGTATTGTTTAAATTGAAGTAATGTAGCAGAAAATACGCTTAAGATCATGTCAGACTTTCCTTCCATGTTATAACAATAAATTTCCAGCTACTATAATTTTATAACCAAAATGGCTGGAACCAAAATTTTCTGATTTTTTTTAAAACTTTCGATCTCTCGAACTCTTGATCTCTCGAACTTTAATTATGGTCCCCTGAAGTTCGAGTTATCGAGATTCACCTGTACGTTATTTTTGCACATAAATGATTATTTAGTAAAGATAAGATCCAATTATATTAGCTTTAAAGTTTTAGTATCTTTTTTGCATCTTTATTCAGAGCTCTTTTTCTCAAGGAGATAAATATTGTATTTAAAAAATGGCAGCGACCACCAAGTCTTCTTAAGGTACCCCACTACACCTACATTTATACTTTTTAAGACACTACTTTACAAGATGGCCATTTAAATGTTTTGTTAAACTGTTTATATCGTTCAATTGGGTTGTATATCATCTTAGCTCAGTGGTTAAAGTATTTGGCCTCTGAACCACAGATTGTGAGTTCGAATCCGCATGGAGCTTTTGTTCATGTTTACTGCATTAAATTTTTTAAAATGTAATTTTTCATCCAAAATTGCACATATTTTTGCCTATTAGACTTAAATACTTTTTATCCAGTATGATATCTATCATAATCAAGTAATTTTCTGCTGATTTGAGAAAGTATTTCACAGTGTAGTGAGCCACCTTAAGGTCTCAACACTGCACATTGAATAGTTAATAGTAGTACTTTTATGCCTTTGGAGTGATTGCCCTTGGATGCAAACATACATGTATTAGCTTTAAACAACCTTTTAATCAGTTCAAGTATGTGCAGGATTATGACCACAATAAAGTAATGAAATTCTGTACCTATTTTATTTACATGTTATAACATACACACTTATTTCTCAATCTAAAATTAATGAACAATGATTTTTGCTGGTAATTAAATTGTGTATAACAATATAAACAATTTTTCTGATAAAAATTTACAAATACACATGTACTGAAGTTGAAAATGAATAAGATATTAAAACTCAGTGATGTGCACTTTCTAACAATGAATTTTCTCTCAATCTTAAACATTTTGACACTTCAATGTACATGTATTAATATATCTTAATTGTTCATAGAATATGATTATGTGTGATAAACTCTAATTTAGAATGATACAGATACATCTTGGTTACCTTTGTGGCATTCTTTACATAAAAGGGAATTAGTTGTGTTTAGTAGGTCCTGTGGATCTAGATTAAGAAGTCCTTGAAATATGTTCATTGGTACTTTACACATACACATGTGTAAGAATTGGATCTCACTAAAAGATTTTGTTCAGCAGGATCCAGAGATGGCTGCATCAAACTATGGAAGATCTCCAAGAATTACACAGTATTGCAGCCACTGTATTCAATACCTATGGTAGGTAGATTTCAAGTCATTTTCACATACATGAAAATATCATGTGCAGATCCAAAAAAAATTTCAGAGGGGGGGGGGGGGGGGGGGGGGGGTCAAGAGCTGTTTGAAACGGATGGGGATCCGAGGTGTTTTTTAAGGTATAAAAATTACTATGTGAATTTAATAAATTTGAATATTCGGAGATGGGGAGGGATTGGGGGATGGGGTGTTTGAACACTATCTACCCCCCCCCCCCCCTCTCCCCTTCCCCCTACATCCGTGCATAGAAATATGATAACTTTTATGAGACTTTGATTCTTACTCTTTTACATGTAATACATGAAACTCACCAACATGCAAGTAATGGCTTTTTTCCCTTTATATAGGTTGGTTTTGTGAACAGCCTGGCCTTTTCACCTGATGGACAGGTGTTGGTGGCAGGAATTGGTCAGGAACACAAACTAGGTCGGTGGTGGCGAATCAAAGAGGCCAAAAACGGGATAAGGATCATCAAGTTAAAGAGAAAAGACGTCTGATAAAAGGAAAAGACTGATTTTATTTTTGGAAAATTTTGAGTGTAAAATTCATTTGAATTTTTTAAAAAATAAAACAGACATTGTATGATTGGTGAAAGATGTACATGTTAATACACATGTACTGGTTACATAGACATTGGTTTTCATGTATAATTTACATGTGTATGTAAGACTATTGATTATATAGATTCAGAAAAGCTTTGACACTGGCTTTTATATGAGAGCCTGTTGAATTGAGAATGCAGATTGGTTTTATGAATCGCAAATAAAACAAAACACAAATAATACATCTATGTTTTAATTGTCGTTATTTTGAGTCATACATCTAAGAAATGAATACATATTATCCGTATAACTGAATGGGATCTGGTACAATGTGTAAAACCTTAAGAGCTGTTTCATAAAAAGTATAATAAACAAATTGATGCAGATTGTGTGATCCCAGTGCAGATTCTGCGATCGATTCTCGGCTTTGATACACAACAGTTGTTGTTCCTCTGTTCATAGTATACTCAACAGAGGGCAATAAACAACTCAGGATTAATGCATACAAGCTGGAGGGATTTAGAAGAAAACTCGTATCACCTAAATCTTTGTAAAGTTGATCACCAAATGTATTCTATCCTAGTCTGCTGTAGTTAATTATGTAAGATTCTACAATGGGAGTGTACAATAATATTTTTTGGGAGGGAACTTGATAAATTTAGTGTGACGAGAGTCATATGGATACCGGAATTTGAACTCGGAGCTTACTAAAATACAACATAGTTTCAACCCACTTCCAGAGTAAAATAGATTTTTCCTGAGGTAATAAGTAGATAATAAAAAGCGCCATTTAATTTGTACATTTGCGTTAGTCTTGTCTGAAAATTAGAAATTTCGCAGAGCATTTTACTATGTTTATGTTAAAATTCGGAAAATACACGCATTGCACGACACATATTCTTGCCAAACAAATATAAAATGTACATGTATTGACGTCTCCGATATATAACATAAGTCCTTTGTTTTCATAATTTGCTTTAAATTATGTACATGAACTACGCTTGCAGATAACGTTATAAAATAATGCGCTTGCTGACATTCTGACGTTCGTAGACTCGATACAGCTCCAAAATTAAACATGGAATGAATACTGTATATCTTATGCATATATTATATATATTATGAATATATGTATGATATGTTGGTCAGAATTAAAATGCATAATTGCTCAAGAAAGATTATTTAAGACTTTATTCTCTTGATTATAATATTATCTAAATTCTAAAATAATTTGAATTGTAAGGAATGTTTATGACGATACTCCTCGCGTGAACAAAATGCTACAAAAGCAGGGTTGTTGAACACACCATTTAATCAAACGATGATTAAAAGATTTCTAAAAATTTAAAGCGAAAAAAAAACAGATCCAAAATTCATTTACATCAAAACACGCACGCACATCGACGTTTTTTGCTCATGATGGCGCACTTTGGACATAACTTTAACATTATAATTCCATTCAAATAGTTTATTTTACTTTGATTTTTATACGTACATGTACATATGCATGTACCACGTTTGGTGGCAAAATTTGAAACCTTCGTCGCACATTGAGCAGCTGTGTCTGCACAATTACAACGTCATAAAAAATAATTACTAGTTATTACATGTACACCAGGCAAGGATTGGTGAACAAAAATCCCCGTACCCCTGACGTCTGTGTCCGGGAAGTTACAATCTTCAGTTATTGTCAGATAATTACCATTTTAGTTACAATTAATCCGCTTTTAGTTCTTGTTATGAATGCAATATGAAATAAATGATATTTATATATTGAGACCTAAAATGCCAGAATGTGGTAGATTGGTAGAAAACCTCCCTTGACGAATTTGGAGATGCGTAGAACTTCAACTCTGTTCAGCGGTCAATCCGTCATCTAATATCCATGCCCCCACTCTCCGAACTCTCGTAAATGCATTTATTCCGGTCCGTATTCCCCGCTGACGCCATGGTATCTAATTGGACACATCGACAACGATTCCCCCCCAAGAATACTTAATTTCCCTTCCCTCTTAATATCTACCGGACAGCCAAAACATTGGCTGATCTGTATAATTCGTACATCTCCTATAGGTCGCGTCGCGGTCTGAGATCTTACTAGAGACAATCCATCGATCGGTTTTTATGGTGATAAGATCCGAGACTTATTTAGTTTTAATTTGTCGGAATCGCAAAGTCCACAGTTTTCTTTTTGCTGCCCCGTCATCTGTGGGAAATCCAGTCGCTATGTCTGGGCGCGTGTTACCATGGATATGTTTGTTCCTGGGACTGATGAAGTTTTCTAGCGCCTGTTCCTGCTATATGCCACGATATCAAAACTCGTTCTGCAACGCTGAATTCGGTCAGTAAAATTATTTTTATTCAATTTAATTACAATAGGTGTGTTTAATGTTTCTATTCAGGATATTATTAACCTTTTCAATTTTTTAAAAAATTAATGTTCAATTTATATTTATTTTTTCTAAGGTACATGTATATTTTATTTGATGGTTCTTTTATTTAGAATATATAAAAGGGTGCCTTTGTTTGTACAATGCATTCAATTTGATATTTATTTATTTTTTTGTTGATTCAGCAAAGATTTTAACGTTCCTCAATACACCTTGAAAGAAATTCTCATATCAGCAGAATGCTTACTTAAATATTAAAAATAGCATGATAAATGAAAATTATATTAGTCAAATAAGCAAAAAAATATGCAATTTTGTGTATAAAAAATAACGATTTTCATAAATTTAATTTGGTAAATATGAACTGAAGTCCGTCGCAATTTAGAACTTATCTCAGTTTTCAATTATTTATTGCGAGTTATCAATTTGGGATCTTACAAAAGTAATACATACACAAAAAAAAAACCAACCGTAAAAAACTTTTTAAAAAACCCATAAAACAAACAAACAAGCAAATAAACAAACGAACAAAACAAAAAACAGGAAGAAAAGAACACTTACGAGTGCATCAAACGATTTCTTTTGAATTTCCTTATAACAGCCATCACAGCAAACGTCACTTCCTCTAAACTGTTTTTCCGGGACGGGAGAAGTTTGAGTTCCTACGTGCAGGAGAGCGTGATTCCGGACCGACATCAGCGCCTGGAATATAACTACTCCATTGATGTGCTGGACATCTTCAAGGTCAGCAATACGATTACTTTAAAAGACTACAGTTTCTATGCCCTCATCTTTGCTAGCCAACGGTTTAATTTACGATCAGCTCCTCTCCTCTATAGGAGAGAGAGAGAGAGAGGTAAACATTTGGCTGGAGGAGATACTATGATGCATGTTTTTGTATATTTTCGAAAAATATGCTTCAATCTCTAGAAAAAGGAAGGAATAAAAAAGAACTAATGGAAATATTCTAAAGTGTACACAATGCGTAATGATGAAACATCAGTTTAAAAAAAATGCTCTAACAATGTTGGTTTATTTTTAAAGACGACTCCAACTTTTGAGACGGTCGACCAGAACTACGTCACTTCCGACGCATTTGACGGATCCTGTGGGATCGAGCTGTCCGTGGGGACAGTGTACTACATGACGGGTCAGATATTCGATATAAAGTTACACATTTTTTTTTATTGTGGTAGCTTAATTTTCGTGAATATGCAATTAATTGCCCGCTTCATTTATAATGCACATAAACACGTCGCTATACAATCTATTAAATTTGGTTATCCTCGAAAATCGACCCTTCGAAAAATCGAGCTGCATAACAAGTATTACATGTAATTTACGCGTACTATTTTATATATCTCAAAGCCAATATATATTAGATGATTGTTTTCCTATTAATACTGTTTTAGTCTTATTAGTATCACAGATATATTATATCACGATTGTTCTTGTTTATATATTGAGACATTCAACGTTAGTACCTGTTGTCACAGGTGCCACATATATGTCAAATCATAAATGGAAAAAAAATGTTGAACAAACAATTTTTTTGAAATAAATCAAATCGACAGTAATGATGTATACCGTGTTTCTGTGTGTGCTCATGAAGAATGGTTTCGATATATTAACTCAAGTGACGGAGCATCCGTGAAATGACGGTATTTACCCTGTTATAAAATTGACAGGTTACGTCAGAGAAGGTCACATGGTAGTCTCGTCCTGTTTTACCACGGCGCCTTTCTCGGAGCTGAAGGCGGGGCACCTAGAGGGAATCAGGGGGCTGTACGCCGACAACTGTAAATGTCGGGTAAGACAACCGGTGTCAAGACACGAAGTACATTAAACTGTTTTGTGCTAAAATCATTTAATGTAATGTAATTTAACACAGTTTATTTTATGTATACATGCTAAAATGTAAGTAGATACGTGCATAAGCGTTTAACAGGATTGGTTATATTTCCTACATGAAACTGTAAAGGGGCCTTTCGGAATTAAGCATGAAATTTTGACGTGAACAATAAAATTTCAGTAAGTTTATCCATGGACAGTAAGCTTGTTCATTGGCACCATGATTCTAATAATCCGTCGAAACTTACACTTTAATTCACTTATCATTGATAGTCACACATTTTCAATCATGATTAACCATTCACACTTTATTTTAATGATTTTCAATAATTGATAATTGTTTGTTAATCAATCATTTAACGCTTTGACGATTTTATTTTGAAACCGAAGACTTTGACAAAGCATACACTGCTTTCTGAGAGAGAGAGAGAGAGAGAGAGAGAGAGAGAGAGAGAGAGAGAGAGAGAGAGAGACCGTAGTCAGATCAACCAGTGTCTGTCGAATCATTAGAGGGAATCTGATCAATTTCGCCGCCATATTTTTATTTAATTTATAAGGTAAACGAGCTGATGATGGAAAAATGGAAGAAGAAGAAGGTGTGCCAGGCCGAGTGGTACTCTCCGTGCGAGGAGGCACAGGCCGTCTGCGTCAAAAGAAAAGGCGGGAAATGTGTTTGGCGCCATATTGCAGACGAACCCTGCCTACTGGATGATGAGGACAAATAGATATATGGACGCACGTTCATGTTTAACGACTATGTGTATTTTAAATCTTATGTCTATGTAATTTTTTAAACGATTAAAGTGGACGAAGATCAACAGAATAGGGTACGTGTTAGTTAAAAAGAATGTATGAATGCATTATTGTTTAAACACCAAACAATTCGCATAATAATTTCATTTCACTGTGAGCGTTTTATCAAAAATCTAATTGTATGAAAATTTAGACTTATAAAACTAATTTCTAAAATTGGATATAGATGATTTTGTTATTGATTCACTGGTCTTGAATTAATTGATTACTGGCTCAGGTGGGAACTTTGATTTTAGAAAAATTGAGTGTAACCAATGCAATGATTCATTTGTAAAGTTATGGTAAAAAAAGTTTAAAAATATGTATTACAGGTAAACCATACCATGCATGATTTTTGAAATACTCCTTTCTAAAATGTTTTCAATAAGATTTTAATTTGTGGAATGAATACATAAAAGATGTACTTGCAAGTGACATTCGATGGCTCGAACTTCGATCGCTCGAAATTCTTGATCTCGAAGTGAAATCACTTCACTATACATAGCAATTTATTGATACCTTTCAGACCCTGACAATAAGTAGGAAGGAGGGGGGGGGGCAGTAATCAGACTGGAAGTTCTTGATCTCTCAATGTATGTATTATCAAAATTTGTTTGAAATGTTGTTTTTTTACGTAAGTTCATTGCTCTGATAAAATTTAATTTCTTTTGTTGACGATTAAAATCAGATAAATAGCAAGACTGAAAAAACAAACAAAGCTGGTCTTTTATTGAGTAATATTTTAACGTACATGAATAACAAAATGATACTGATATTGAAAAATTCAATATGACCACCACTTTATCAAGTGAACATTGGTTTTTCAAAAACTTTTAAAAGTCTACCAATCATGAAATCTTTAAAACAAAAACAATTGCACTTTTTAATAGCAGTGATATTCAAAATATATATATACAAATATATGTGTAATATATAATTAATGAGACAAATTCTTATAATGATATTGCATTGTTTGTATATATACATATTAGTATACAAATTTAAAAGAAATCTACATTACACGTGTAAGTTACAAAAAATATTTGAATTACTAACACAGACCGATTACGTACCCCGATTCAGGGTTAAGTTTAAAAAAAAAATGGTTTGGTATACATGCAAAAAAGTAGTTCCCTGAAGTATGAAATCCCCGTCTGCTACATGCTCACACGAGCTGCCACTTTGATTGTTTTTAACGTTATCGTTTTGATTTTCTTGTTTTTGGTTTATTTTCCTCGTTGCTTTTTTCTGAATTTTCCTTTCCACTGACACGTTTTCTTGCGATAGACACAAACAGCGTGGTTGACGTAGCAATCAACGTCAAATAGTTTTGATTTTCGAGATGTGCAGCCGCGAAAACCGGGATCTTTTGGACTTAAATGGTATGGACTGTCCGTACCAATGTCAGCCTGAATGAAAGAGAAGGTTTTAAATTCAGAATCGTTGCAGCTTATAAAGCGGATTAGGTTGATTCATTTATCTTCTTAAAATTATCAAAAATGAACATTAAAGACACATCAACAGGAAAATTCAGAAAATATCCTTAATATGCTTTTGCTTTCATTTAAATGAGACAGAAGGAAAAAAACGAACAAAGCTGCATGGTTAATATGTATTTGGAACTCACAATGCAACGGCAGTTCTTTTTATAGAGCTTACGCAATCCCAGCTGTTGGGTTTTAGTCAGTGTATGTGTCAACTGCATGAAGTTACACTTGGTCATCCTCATCTCATTGTCCAAGATCACCCCTAATGAAAAATCGACAGAGTCAAACAATTAAAAAGTAAAGCCACAGAAATACAAGTACGCTTCGATGTTGCAACATCCAATACTAAACGTTTAAAACAATTATACGTGGGCGAAAAATACGGTTTGATAGTAAAAAAAAAAAAAAAATAGGTTCGAACTTTAAAAATCATTTTGAATCAACTGCTATATCAGAAACTTTAGCACACATCATTTCTTTTGATAACCAGTTAGAACTTTCTACAACAATTTTAGAGTAGAACATTTTGAAATTGCAAGGATCAAAGAACCATGGTTGCCACCTACATGTACACGTTCTAACCACTGAGCCACTGAAGTCACAAGAACTAATGATCTAAATGCTGTACATAATGTTGTGTCTGCTAAGTTGAGCTCTCTTCTGATTTTGAACATTTTCGTCTAAAGAGGAGGAATCTTGGTGTTTTACAAAGTGATATGGTTTTAATTAATGCATTGTGTATCATAACCGAATCCAAGCTTTTGTTGACTAAGTCTGCACTGTTTTAAAAGAAATCATTCGTTATATGCAGATAGCAGACCTTCTCTTATAAATACACGTCATTAAATTATATGGTTTTGACAGAAATATTGCAAGTAGATAAATTGGTAGCTGATTGCTTTTAGGTTAAACTACAGACAAACTACCTTATTCACCCATTTTCTGGCTTATGTGAAAAAATTCCCAAAGTAAATGTAAATTGTAAAGGAATTGATACCATATGTTACAAAAAATTAACCTTGACAATGTTGTGAAACACCTATTGAAACCCATGCAAATCTCTCATGAAAGAGACAAATGCACATTGCGTACATCTTAAATCTAAGGTAAGTACATTTAATTCAAATGCATCTCCATTTAATGTCAAAATTAAATAATACAAAATGTCATCCCATTTCCAAACATTTTTGTTACACATCTGCAAATTGCACATCTTAAATAGTGCAATTATAGAAATTAAATGTAACTTGCACCTGGGCACTTAAAATTCAGTACATTTGTAACTTAAATGACGAAAAGAGAGAGAGAAAAAAAATTGAAAATATTAAGGAAGAAAAATAAAAACGATTTTTTTCTTCAGTCCTTCTCCGTCAATATATTAAGTACGCACATTTTAAAGTTGGGAAAGTGAATCAATGAGGACTTGGATTTTATTCATTAAATAAATGTACATCTGGCTAATAACTGAAAATGTCTGTAAAAACATTACTCAATATCACTGACAAATCGTCTTTCGATTCAACAACTCCAACAATGTAGGGGACCTAATATAACAACTTAACACCTGTGATTTCAATGAAATCACGAGATAACATCAATAAATAAAAACCTAGGAGTTGATACACAGCTCTCCGCTATCTGATTTGGATCCATTATCAATTTAAGGGCCATTTGAATCTATATGAAACAGATGGATACAAACTAAGTGTACTTTCATTCATTAGAAAAAATCAACACAATTAGAATATATTTTGAACTTCCTATAATTTGCTAAATCTTCTTTTCTAGACGTATTTGGTTCATCAACGTGTTGTTTTGTTGTTTTAGCATACTAAACCCCCCCCCCCCCCCCCTTATATCTATTCCGAACATGGGTTTAATTTTTATTTTTCGCTTCATTTTCTACAAGATATAGATCAAAATGTTTTCTTTTTAATATTTAACGGCGTTTATTAAATCATTTCAAATCATCAATATTTTCCCTTTCTTTGCTTTGTCTTTATACCAAAAAATCACTAAAGCGACCTGTATGATTGTACTTAATAAAAAGGTCAAGTTTGAAAAGAAAAGCACAATGCAATGACGTGCCATCAGGTTTGAAATGTACCGTGTTTTTAATTGTCAAATTAATTGTTGGTCCGTGTCAAACACGCTTGAATAAACTCGTAACCTTTATCGTGTTAAATTTGCTGCTGTATATATGTCGCTTCAGCTATTGAACTTAGCCTTGCATATTGAACGCACCAAACACAAGATTTCACAATGTCATGTCAAGTGGCCGTGTTCGAACCATAACGCACGATTTAATTTTAGGTATTAAAAGGAAGTGATGTTACACTTGCACTTTTGTTCTCCCAGACCCACACAAAAGCGCACGCGCCCAACACAATTACTATATAACGTATCATCAGCTATATATATATTTGGTAAAGCAATTTCCGAACTTCCAAAAATTTACCACAATAAAAATTAACTTGTTATCTGTATGAAGTATAGGTTGAAGTCGGTTATTGTTGTTTAACATCCTGACCAGCTGATTGTATATGGATCTAGACCCCGTCCAAAACTAAATGGAGATATTCTGTAGATTGTACGCACAATATCTGCACTATTTTTTTACCCCTGACAATGACAAAACAAATGATTTGAAGATATTTTAAAAAAATCCGAAAAATATTATTTTCATGGGTATGTAATACTCTTAACAGTGGTATACACTATGTTTAAAGATTTGGTAAAAATGTTTTGTTTTAAAACGTCAAAAAGTGTATATGCCTGTTGAGAAAGTGTAAAATGAAGAACGAACTCGCGAATGAAAAGTTCCTTTTTGCCGCTACTCGTTGATATATGAAGATAATTTTTTGGCTCAATCATATATATTGTCATTTTTGTCTACCTGAGCAGACAGCTAGCATTTGAATTACAATCACAGTGTACACGTATCAAATGAACGTTGTTATTTTGTTATTCTCCTTACCCATCATAATATACTTTCGCCCGATTCTTGGTCTAATGTTACACCCCAGTGGCGTATATATCTTTGTGTGGTCAATGTTCTTGAATTTTCTTTCTCCCTGGAAAAGAAAAACAGCTACAGTAACAGAAATGTACCCAAATAATGACCTCACATACCAATTTACCTACGCCTTAGATCGAAAGGATATTTTGTAAAGGACAAGAGCGTACAAGGCCTGACAAATCCTCCGTACCCAGGGTTTTGAAATGGCACATGAACATGTTTGCATTTGAAAGAGTGCATCAGTACATGTACATGTATAATATAGAACTGCAATCTCTGACAAATAAATAATTAGTACTTGGTACTCATATCCTTCGTTTTATTTGATGCTTTCTAAACATTACAGCATGATCTCATATCTACGCTAGCGCTATTTTTATCCGACATTGTGTTAACAGAACATGAACATTACGTAATTGTTTTCATTATATAAATGTTATAAGATATTTTTTCATAATAATCCAATAACAAAGCAAAATATATGTTTTAGTTTATAGCAAATGAATTAAAAATAAAACGCCGACTATACGATTCGAACACCCTCTACATCGAGAAGGATGGACTACGAGTCTCCGCCTATCACAGTGAGCTACATTGACACATTAGAGTACGGGTGAATAAAATTGTTTGACAATAATTGATAAAGTAAAGCATTTTTGGTGAAAACTACAAATTTGAATCATTATGGGTCTATACTCCATTTTAATAAATCAATAATAAAATCAATATAAACTTATTCTTTAATTAAAAGTACTTTAGGGATGGAGTCAAGACCTATTCATACCTAAATTTTGGAATTTAGAACAGTGTATGATCCACGATTTCAATATTAGCGTGCAGCTTAGTTTGGAAACCTATATCCGTCGTGTTTAAAAAGAATGAAAGCACAATATTGATTTATATTAAAAACAATACATACAAGCCAAAAATTAATATTCTAACTTAAATTGAAATTCTTTCGTCTTCATTGCTCCGAGTGGGGGATATACAACGCCTTGTACGCTCCTGCCCCCCCCCCCCCCCCCCCCGCATCATAATTACATGTTTAATATGATTCTATCTTGGTGTAAATGAGTTTTATATTTCATTACATCATAATATACTTACACTGTTTGAATGAAAGCGATAGAAGACGGTTATGAACTTAAAACGAAACGGTTTTGAAAATCACAATGCATCAGAATATACTTTTTAAAATGGTACTGACTGCAGATAGTAGTGCAATAAGGTCTGTAAGTTGTTTATTGATTTGATATAAAACTACTCAAGTTTGAATAGGACATTTTTCTTTTTTGGAGAGAAAATGCTATTAAATTTTTATGATACGATTATATAAACCAGGAAAGAATTTTTGTTAATAAATTGTAAATGGAATAGTTAACCATTTTTTGTAGCTGTTTACTGTAACTTTGCGGTACTGAGAGTTGATTAATTGTTGACAATTTAGGAACGAGTAACTCTATATGGTTACAGTTAAAATTGAATGTTGAAATAGTAATTATTTCAACATTCAATTTTAACGGTTGGTAGTTAAGTAACTGTTTTGGTTTTGTAATTAATTAAGCAACTGTTGGTAAGAGAAAGTTGGGTTTTTTTTCACTGTACACGTGAGGGGTTGAGAATTGAATAGGTGTATAAGTTGTGAGTTGATAACCTTTTTGTAGTTGACAGTTCTATACATGCACTGTATCTGTTTAGTGGTAGAGATGCTGTTAAAACTGTACTGCAGTTTAAGTTATTTAAGAGATAATTATCTGATAGGAATTGAAAATGGTTGCTTACAATTATTTGTAAGATGGTTTAAAGTGAGAGTTGAAAAAATGAAAATAACTGTTGAGAGTTAGGAAACTTTTTGATAAACGTATTTAGTCTGATTAGCTAAAAGTGATTGAACGTTGATTAACTATAATTGTTAGCAGTAAACTAAAATCGATGAATCAATTGAATGCTGATCGAGATCGAAAGTTTATAAAATTTAACTGTAAGATGTTTGACTAACGTTAAGTTAACTGCTAGTGATCGAGAGTAGATTAACTGTAAATAACTGTTACGAATTGTTAAGATTGAGAAAGTTGATTAACTAAAATTAACTGTAAGTAATTGGAATTTATTAAGGAAGCTGATAATATCATGCAACTGCCATCAAGCAATTTTCAACTGTAAATAAGAGAGAGAGGGTTTTCATGCCAGACAATCAGGAGTCATTATGACACTTTCTTCTGACCTTGAACTTCTGATAGATGTGGACATGAATGTGATTGCCAATTGGACGGCCCGGGACCTGTTTGGAATACACTCGGGTTATATTCGTGATGTAGGCTTTGATGACTGCAAAAGACCAAGTGAAGCCGTCACCAATTTTCCTCAAGTCAATACTCAGTCTCAAGTCTAAGTTGAGTTGAGTGAGTTGGAAATTTTTGGTGACGGTGGAGCCCAATCTCGAAGGTTAAATGTATTTCGGACAACAGTAATGTATAAAATAATGTTATTCTTATAACAGTTATAAAATTTAATGCTATTCATATGTCTTTATTCAATCTGAAGAATTCTCAAAACCTTTAAATATTTAAATTTTCATGGTAAAACAAGATTACTAACAAAAGCAAATATCAGACTGAAGATTTAAATAAGATCTATGAAAGAAAAGTTTTGTATTTAGCCAATTGGTTCATATACATGATTCAAAATGCAAATTTAATGATAAAACATGTAACAACAATTTTGATTTGAACACATTGCATCAATAGTTTTACCTATATCGGACTTGCAGTAGAGCCATTGGGGATGTTCTGGACCGGGACATTTGCAACATGACGTCAGCTTCGGTCTAAACAGGCACAGCATGCTAAGGAAGAAAATCAACTCTTTCCAATCCATCTCTGAAAAAGGAAGTTCCCCTCCGCCATATAAAATATGTTTAAGAAACGTGTTCTTTTTTCTTATTAATTGGTTAATATTAAGGTAGTATGGGGCACCTCCATGCTGTGACGTATTATTTATCGAAATAAACAATAAAATTAAGTAGAATGTTATAAATAATTGCTTTCTCAAAGTTGTTTTATAACAGGGTAAAGCAGAAGGTTAGTGGGTTCACTACGGAGCTGAAAGTCATGAGTTAGAATCACGCTGCTGTTTTTTTAAATTTGTACTTTTCCAAAAAAATTTAAGACGTATTTTTTTTGTTAAATAATGTAAAATTTGAAAATTCTAAATTGGTAAAGCTAGTATTTAATTATAATGTACTTTAATCCACATCAATATCGACAGGTGTACCATACCACCTTAATAACTGCAGAAACTAATTTTGGCCAGAATTTGCTTACACGAAATTTATCTCATTGGTTGAGAGATTGATCCTATAATGTTTTTGATCGCATCCCAGAACTTGCTCATAATTTAGACGACGCTTCTGCAGCAACAAGTTTTTTGTATGGTATAATAATGAAATAAATGGACAAATTTATGTCTGAAACCTCAGTCGCTGTTTTATAATGCATTCCGATCTAAAAGATGTAGAGCTTGGACCAATGTGTCTCTCGTCCACATCTTTGATAATGTTGAAGGTTAATACAAACATACATGTACGTGACACGTGCAAGAATTCTCACACGACGTCTTGGCTTAGGGTGGTCGAATTAAAAAAACACAAACTGAATGAGTTGGTATCGTATTTCCGCCACACACAAGCCTTTCTACCAAGTGAAGCCGTTTTGAATTGGAAGGTTAATTGCGCAGTTAATAGATTTGTATTTATCATGTATATGTTTCACGGGAAGGTTCCTTGCCTGGAGTCTGTTATCATACAAGACCCCAGAGAGAGAGAGAGAGAGAGAGAGAGAGAGAGAGAGAGAGAGAGAGAGAGAGAGAGAGAGAGAGATAATTTTCTGAATCATTCATTTTCTTTAATTCATTCAAATTTTCTGTTATTTCAAAAATAGCGAATTCTTTGACTAACTGGCATTTTTTAAACAGCAGGCAACACGAATGATTGATAAGAAAAGTACAACCTGTTTAATTAGCTGTATAATAAGAAAAGCTAACAGCGAACTGTCGGAACAAGCTTAACGCACCGTCTATTATAATCCCAGAAGCACGACAGGGTTAGCTCTGGATCAAAGAAAACAAAACAGGTTTTGCTTTTGTTTGCTTTGAGTGAGTTTTTTCCTTCTGAATTTGGTCTTTTGGGATAAGCTTGATCACGCTTTGATTTAAGTGTTGTTTTTTTTTTTTAACGGCATCTCTTCTTGCAAAATATTATACGCATACAATGTTTGTTTTTGATCTAATTATGTACAATGTAATATTTTTTTCATACCATACGTGTACTTAAGGACTGGGTATATGCATGTTAAGCGAAATCTAGACATGTATTAATTCATTTCTGCTAATTAAATCTACGATTTTTTTTTTTACAGACAATTAAAATTAAGTTAACTTTGAAACAATTTTCTTCGGTATTACACATTCACGTTTAAAATAAACCCAGTTCAATATTAAAGTTTTTATCAATACTTAAATAAAAAGCCATAAAGTAAAGTTTGTTTAATATAAATGCAAATAAACAAAAGATTTAATTTAAGAATTATTAAATAAATAGACATCAATAAAATCCGTTCTTTGAACGTGTTATATTTATTATCTGCACATCAAATTAAAAGACGAATTTTGAACGATTTTAAAAAAAAAAATAAAGAGATAAAATTTAATGTCCTTTTTTATACCATGCATGCGTATATAATTTGAAGAAGAAACTTATCAAGAAAGTTTAAAGCGCATTGAAGTTTCTTTTAATAAAAAGTATCACAAAATTAACGACCTTTAATACATTGTTCGATTACAGATTTCAACGTCGTAATTAGCTTACCTTTGAGCAACAAAATCCAATTGATAAATCTATCAACAATTTTTGTTGTTGTTGTTTATACGGCAGCAAGAGGTCAAAGGGTGTACAGGCAATTTGCTCTATGTGACATTAAGCCCCGTAGCAATAGTCCCTGTCGTTTGCGAGATCAGATATCTGTAATTAACATTTCATCCAAACTACGGGGCCAGCCAATTCAATGTGGCATTCCACACATAACTGAAACGCTCGTCAAAAATCGTAAAAATTCAAACTGCGAGACCTTCAGGTGAAATATACACATTAGATTTAATTCTATTACCCCTGTTATTCGGGAGAGTTTTTAGCCCCAAGTATACCATGTTCTTGCCAAGTTTCGAACGCAGGGATTTTCTTCTAATAAAAAAAATAGGAGGGGATTCGCAGTTTCCTATAACCAACGTTACTGATTTAAGAGGGCAAGTCAGGCTTTTTATGACTGTAAATCGTATACATGTGTCATTCATTGTATGTTTACCAACTATTTTATTCTATTTATGTTACCGTATTTCTTACAACATTGATTTGCGGTAACCGTTTTAGGTGTAACGTATTATTTAACTCCCTAGCTGTATTTAATAGGTCACTTTTTTTTTTAAAGTAAGCAGATATAAGTGTCCATTTATTTAGTTGACACCCATATGACAATTTTAGGGAGCATGAAATCATTCAAACTAGCGCCTTATATTTTTTTAGTAGCCTCTTGCGAATAGACGGAACGTAGCGTAAACCGTGTATATAAATTTTATGGTACTTACGTCTAGGAATGAAGCGACAAATTTACCTTGCCTAAATAATAAAATGATTTTAATATTTTTCGAACTTAAAGTTTGTACATTTATCTTCATGAATATAATGATGTTAAAAGGAGAAGTGGTGTGTGTGTGTGTGTGTGTGTGTGTGTGTGTGTGTGTGTGTGTGTGTGTGTGTGTGTGTGTGTGTGTGTGTGCATATATATATATATATATATATATATATATATATATATATATATATATATATATATATATATATATATATATATATATATATATTATGTTTTTACTTTAGAATTGTTTTCCCCTTCAAATCATTGTTGAAACAGTTAAGTTAAACGAATTCTTTGAATATTCTCGATATCGTCCGAAGATTTCATTCATTATGGCTGAATATTACATCACATCACATTACACACGTTTAATTTTTTTTTCTAAAATTACTAAATTCTTTTAAATGTTTACTTACCAGTGCGATGTCTTCAATTAGTTTTTTTTTTTAAATTACACTTTCCTCTATGCACTTGTATTGTCATTAACGTGTTGTATATTTTTATTTAGTTAAACACTATCTAGAAAATGACTGTACAACAAATACCAACTATTCACTCCTATCTTAGGAATCCATGAATATGTACTGGTTTAACCGACTTACATGCAAATTATTTTATGATAGTTTCGATTTTAAAAAATTCTCTCTCTCTCTCTCTCCCCTTTCTCTCTCTCTCTCATTAAAATTTATGTTAGATTAAATTAGATGTTAGATCCGCCCGCTTATACTTGCTATTTTCGTATGTTTAGCATATAAGCGAGCGGATCCAACACATACCGGTAATTTAAATTAGAGACGCACACACACACACACACACACACACACACACACACACACACACACACACACTCTCTCTCTCTCTCTCTCTCTCTCTCTCTCTCTCTCTCTCTCTCTCTCTCAGCAATGACTATAACAACGGCAACTTTAAACACAATGGATACTTATCAACAGTGTACAGGAATGCATGCTTGATATATCATTAGCTGATATATATATATATATATATATATATATATATATATATATATATATATATATATATATATATATATATAAAGCACTGAATAGAATCAACAACACTAGGCATCTTTAAGGTGTCGGATCTAATATATAGATACTAAGCCAGTAAACTGAATATATAAAGCACTAAAAATGGCTAACGACACGAACAATAGAAATTGTCAAATTTTCGGGACAACCCGTCCCTTCTTCAGGACCAAAAAAAAAAAAAAATTACATAAGTAAAAAACAAAGAAAACAAAATCTAAAGCTACTACTAAACTACTTAAGAAACTATGAAAAAGAACAGCTACATTATACACATCATTTGATCACATTCTTAAAGGTGTTGATACTGTCGCCGATCGCTATAAAGACTTTATAGCGATCGGCGACAGTATCAACACCTTTAAGAATGTGATCAAATGATGTGTATAATGTAGCTGTTCTTTTTCATAGTTTCTTAAGTAGTTTAGTAGTAGCTTTAGATTTTGTTTTCTTTGTTTTTTACTTATGTAATTTTTTTTTTTTTTTGGTCCTGAAGAAGGGACGGGTTGTCCCGAAAATTTGACAATTTCTATTGTTCGTGTCGTTAGCCATTTTTAGTGCTTTATATATATATATATATATATATATATATATACTAGCTAATATATAAAGTAAACTGAAGTAAATTGGTTAAAAAATTTACAATATCAACTCGAACTGCTGATTATCACATACAGAAATAAGGCTTCAAAATTTTTCATTTTATAGTAGGATATAATTTTCTGTACTACACGTACAAATAACTGTACTTTCAGTTTCAGTGTTTGTTTTGTTGAACAATGTGTATACTCTATAAACCGCCGCCCTACCCTAACGTTCCAGGAAAAACGGAAAGCACCTTTGTTTGCCAAGTTACTCCTGTGGTAAAGTTAAAAGCAGTGGCGAAAGGAAGAAACAATATGCTCATGCACGTATATTGTTCTACTTACAGATTTAACCAATTTCATTTCTCATTATTTGCGTCAATTGTACGATTAAGACGCTTTAAAAGTTATCTTTATTCTTGACCAAATGTACCATTTCCTTACGATCATTTATCCTTATTTTATATATAGGAATGTTTGTTTTAAGAATTCTCAACGTATGAATTGACATAGATAGAAGCCCAACAATATGCACATCTTTGAAACTACAACTGATGACTATATATGGTAAATGTACATGTAATTTTAATTGCAAATTCCGTTGACCTGTATATTTTGTGTAATTAAAACTATATTAACATTATATATCTGAATATATAAATTACAGTATCTGTACCCGATTTCAATTGTACATTTTTATTAGTACGATAAAAATATGTTGAAATCTGATAAACCTATCACCCGAATAACAAGGTGATGTTGTTGTGATTACAAAAAGAATGGTTGAATTCAGGAGTCGGGAGGGCTCGATGGTCTTATTGAGAAGCCAGGCTCTACTAAAATACGTAAGAGAACATTCAAATTTTAAAAGTAAAATTTTAAAAAATTTTCATTACTTTTTGATAGTTTATGGCTAACCCTTTGAGTTAGATTTGATGGATAATCTGTTGACCATCCAGACATCATAAATGATAATCAAAACGACGTTTCACCTGTAAAATTGCAGAAATGACAATTAATGACGCCAGGTTGTTATAACAGCAGATGGTTCAGACACGCAAGGGATTTAGTTATGTCCATATTACAGTAAGTGGCATTGAAAATGTGTTAAGTTATTGGAAAATGCTAGAAGAGAGGCACTCGATGACGCGCCATCTTGTGAATATGACGTCTTAGGTAAGGTCAATACGAATTTGAGATAGTCCCAACTACATATCTAGAGATTAGTTGTCTAGAACGTTAGGCCTTATTTTACACAGAAAATGTAATTTTTGCCTTGAATAACGTACATGTAGTTCGAAAAATGTCATTTCACAGTAATTGTACAAAAATGTACCTTTTAACATCTACTAGATTTGAAAAATACTATATTTCTAAAAATTGTTTAAGACTTTTGTGTTAACACTCTCATAGAACTTTTTAAAGTGATCATTGGGGCACAGATACCTTTGTAAATAAAAAGAACGGAGTATTTGAATTGAGATTCGAATGAATCGCATACAGCAAGAGAGACAATTCATATTTCATGGCGAATCATTTAACAACATTACTGTTTTGTATTTCAGTTTTGCCTGTTTTTTATTGTTAAATTGGTCCATTTAAATTTATAGTTTTATACAATGAAGCTTACCTGAGGGAAAGGTAAAATGTTCACTTCAAGCACCACATCCTACTTTTAAATACTAGTAATAAATTAAATTGTAAATAAAAGCGGAAAACAACATAACAGGCATTGTTCAATTACAAATTTATTCAAATCATGCCAATTGCTTCAAGAAATGGGAATTTTTATTTGACAATATTAATAGCAAGCAAAGTAGGACAGAACTTGAGAAAATTCTGAAAGAACTGCCGGATGCATTTTGACTTATTCCTAAGCAAGTAAACTAATATAGTGTAGATTTAAGTGTGTACAAATTGATCCTCTGACCAGTATTTGAGAAGATACACACATTTTGTGATACTTTTCAGACTTCGGAATTTTTAACCACTTGAGATAAGCATGCATTGTGTCCCACTACCCTCTATAAAATTTTTCTATGAGAATTTTATTTCTCATGTTTAGGATAAAAAGAAATAATACTTTTTTTATAGATATTTCAAAGTTTGGTATATCATTAATATACATGCTGAAAAACAAATAGCAGATTTATCTATAAATTTTATCTACTGTTGCTTTTGCAACCATTTTACTTTATCTTTTAAGTCTTTGCAACCATCATACTATATCTTTAAATGAACCTTATACCAAATGTTTAATTTCAATATAGATGTAGACGGTTTTCTGTAGTAATTATCTATGTTTTATTAAAAATTAAAAAAAAAGTCAAGAAACGAAACCAGAAGTTAAACATCGTGCTTGACATACTCGAATCGCCGTCTGGTGAACCTGAAAATTAAGTTAAGACGTTCACAGACTGTGTGTTAGAATACATAATATTGCATACGCTTTGCCCTTGGTACCTGATGTACATGGTAGTCACAGGATTATTTCCCTTTAAAAGCGTCATGGCGTTATCGCGGATTTAGATAGAAGAAAACGGTCCAAATTAAGGATAGAGCTTTCACGAGTATATATCTAACTTACAAGAAGACTTCAACACCTGAACAACTACGATACTTTTATTTCTTAAAACAACAAGAACATGAATCCAAAAGTTGGTAAGAAACTTGAAAACGCTTGTATTTTTTTAGTATTCTTAAATTATATTTTGTCCTGTCTTTCTAACTTAATTATATTGGTTATGATTATACCTTTTTTATTTCAGAAATTAGTATATATTTACTTGGAGCATTTGTTATTATATGTTCAGGTAAGAATGTTCTGTATTAATAATTTAATAATTTCTTACAATTTTCATCTTTATTTTTATTTAAATAAACGGGTTTAAAGCCATTAATATTGTTAAACAAATTATTATATAAGCAAAGTTTTTCAGAGGTACGGAATATATTTAAATATAATTATTCATTTTTATCAAGAGAAATTTTAAGAGACTGTTTTTTTTTATTAACTTCAGAAAACTGTTAACTTATTTGTCTTCAAAACTCATGTAAAATTGGAAGAAGCTTGTTCAGCGAAAAGCATAATTTCATTAACAAGTATTTTCAGGAACATTTAGATTTTGATGGAAGCATTGATTTATAGTGGAATTGCATTTCAGTTAAGTTCTCTTGAAAAGTAAAAAATATCATACACAAAGCATCTATACATCTAAAGGTATTTTCTTAAGTACGGAAATATGCTCGTCTCAATAGAAAAGAGATGGTGAATATGACGACATTCAGTTTGTTCCATGATTAAAATTGAATAGCAAGGTACGCAGTTTGGTTCATCCTTTAAAGGATCAAACACCAAGAGGCAAATGAATGTGCTTTGCCATCGCATTGCATATCCACAAAGCAAAAAAATTGTTCAAATCCTATTTATCATATAAGTTTAAGTTATAAGCAGACTTATCATAATAACAGGTTTTTGCATCAAAATAAAATTCTAAAGAAAGAAAGCTCATATCGCTTTAAACATAGGCAGTTAATTTAGAAAGAGTCCGCTCCTTTCAGAAAACAACTTATTTTGCATTATAAGCTCCAATTTTTATATATAAAGAGGTTTATACTGGTTGATTTCAAAAATGTTCAAATCATGTGGCATCCCCCATCAAAACAAAGTGTGTTTTGCATTTTTCTTTCCTATCAACGGTATATAAAATATACAGAGTGTCAAACGAATTAAAACCTTATTAAAAGGTGGAATGCAAGGGTACTTTCTGTGTGTAGAGGTTTAAGAATTTAATCCAAATACATTACAGTGGGCATCTCCGAGGCAAGCCAGAAATGTATGTATTGTAACAGGGCCGCTAACATCAGTGACTGTGCCACTAACATCATCGAGTGCTCAGACGCCGAGGTGAGTGGATAAGTAAATTAATGTTTAGCGTTACCTGTTCAGGAAAAGATGACGTAGACGCTCTGTGACCTGTTTAAATACGAAGCAGCGCTTTTAAGCGTCCACCACTATTCTCAATCATCGTACATAGTGTTTGCAAGTGCTTGCACTCTTAAACATGGATCCGCACGGTACTAACGACAATACGTAACTTAGTCTCCCTAGTAGTCCTACTATTTTAACGTTTATTTAAATTACATTGTCAAACAAAAGACATATTGCAAACCCCCTTTTTCCTCGCACATAGTGAACCTAAAAATGATAACGTATATTTAAATTTTATGTCGCGCAATTTAAGAATTGAATTTTTATTATATATATATATATATATATATATATATATATATATATATAAAATTTCTGTCATACGTACACAGGAATGCTTCTTGGAGAAAATCACAACTCAAGAATTAAAGACAGCTTACGTTGCTGGCTGTCGTTCAAAAACGGTGTGTATTTTACCACTTTAAGGATTATTTCGAATTCCTTTAAAAGTTTAAATCAAATGAAACTGTAAGTCTACGTCTAGTCTGATCTTTTAATTAAGATTTTTCTTGCTCCAAGGTTTGCGCTCTAATGGCTTCTTTGGGCAGTGGAAGAAAAAGGAGTGATTATACAAACTGCGTAGAATGTTGTAATTCAGCCCCAACACAGGAACACGGACCATGCAATGCCAATCTCTGTGGTGAAAGTGAGCATAATTATTTCTAACCAATTTTGACTCCTATCATTCTGCCATCCCTGAAAAATCGCCAAAAGCGTCTCGTTCCTAAATGTCCAAGCAATGTTTAATGAAGAAGGAAATAGTGTATTTGCAATTTCTGAAGCAAAATTCGTTTTTTAAATACCGATGAACGGAATTCATTGCAATCATTTCGAAATAATTGTGAAATCAAATATTAATAATGTTTAACGAATGATTGAGGACCAAATTTTTAAGATGTATATTTCGTCAAAGCGGGAAGAAAATATAAAAGTAGTACGTTCCTTACCAAACGTATCCGTGTAAAAAAAAAAAAAGCACGATTGAATCATTTGAAATAATCTTGATCCTATTTCTTTGGACTATTCAGCTCTGAAATTAAGTAGAAAAAATAATTTCAAACGATAAGCCAAAGATTTACTTTTTTAAACAAACCTAGTTACTGTAAATATTTATTAAAAAAATGTGAAAGAGTTACTTTTTGTTACAAACATTTCACAGGAAAGTCGTTGATTTTGATTGGCTGCAAATATTGTTAATACCACAGAGTTACATGTAATTAATGAAAGTAAACACTTGGGAATGCCATAAAATATCAATATATATTTAAATGTCTTAGTTCTTAAACCTTTTTTTTCTGTATTTAGCTGGCCTGTCCAAAGCTGGATGCCTGGTGTGTGATGATCTAGTCCGATCAGCACAGGGAGGCTGTACTAACAGACAAGTGTGTCAAGATACCCAGGTAGGTCTCCCTATCAACAATCTAACGCTAGAAAACGTTATCACACGATAGCGAAGAAGAAGCATTTAATTCTGAAAATAATACAATCAAACATGTCATATCTCGCAATACTTTTTCTTAATTTAGTATTTGAAAAAGATGTGTCGCTGAAATTAAAATGATTGGGTTGGTTTAAATGTTTGACTTTTGTTTTGTACGATAAATTTAACCTTACATCCTTTGTGTAATACATGTTTATACCTTGTTTAAGTCATGTATTCTCCGAGTGATTTTTTTTGTTTTCATTAAGGTCTGTGCCAATGCTGTCCACATTGTTGGTGGTGATATCTTATACAGATATTATTGTGAGGAGAGACATGTAAGATATCTAATTAAGCTCACAATATCCGGCCCTATCGTCACCATCTTTTTTAAAAATCCAGATTCCTAGCCAAAAAACTGAGGTTTTACTTCAAATATACGAACTTGTCTGTTAAGGCTTTGACTTGGGATATAGGTCGAGTACCAGTAAATTAAATTCAAAATTGTTGGTGACGGTGGGGTCTGCTGGTTACTGCTCTTAATTTCAACGGCAGGTTTTCCGAAATTTAAAAAAGAAAAAATGAATGAATGCGTCTTTAAGTATTTATTCACAATTTGCAGATTTGTGCCATTGCTTTGGGAAACAATGTTGATGGACATATCATAGGAGAAGTGGTAAAGCGTGTTAATAACGCTGAGAACCAAGGGCTCATCGTCTGCTCTGCCTGTTGCTATGGAAACGACTGTAATCAAGAAGAGTGCTTCGATTTGAAGAAAAAAAGTAAACTTCTTTTTGAATATAGTAAACTTCTAATGTTAGCAATTGGTAAAGAATAACTATGATTTTAATTATGAATAATTGTTTTTGTAGATATCACAATTGACATGCTAGGAACCAACCCCCCTCCCCCTCCCACTGCTGGATAAAGATAAAACTCTTTTATTTAATGTTTTCAAAATTATGCTCTTGATACAAATATCTGGTTATGTCAATAAATGTTATTTTTTGAAAGAAACCTTAGTTTTTTCCCTTTTATATCGTTTTAAGGATAGCAAAAAGTAAGATACTTTGTATTTAATTCCGGACGATGCCATTAAATCATTTTAATTAGCGGGTGGCAAAATCTGTCGATTTGGTTTTACATAAATCCTCTTTCCTTAGATGTAAAGTAGTGGATAATGAAACTTATGTGTAAAAAAGTATTGAAATTGGAGCAAATACATTAACATATCAAATTAATAACACGTACCTTAAAATGACCTAACGTGTCAGGCTTTAAAATGTACAATATTAGATCAACAAAAGTGATTAAGCAATATAACATGTATCTTAAGAAACCTTTTTTTGAAATACCTATGTAAATCTTTTAAAATAACATTCATCATTCTTATATAGAAGGACAAGAATGCTGGTTGTTGATACAAAGTTCAAAATTCAGCGGGTCAAATTAACATGATATTGCAATTCTAATATTGAATGTAATGTCTAAGAATTACGCGAAATATGTCTTTCTGCTATCGTTTATAAATAATAATTATGATAAATGCAAAATATTTATATCCTTATTCATGTAAACAAATTGAAATAGTTAAATGTCATTTAGAGACTGCGAAATGTTTTATCCAAACACAACAAAAGATAACCAGTCTTCGGTTCATCCAATGATCTTCATCGCTTAAGAAGCCAAGCAGGAAAACCATCGGTGATATCTGAAAGATCAAAAACATTAATATTCATATTTTTATTTCTTAATAATCAGGTCAGATTTAGGCATTGACCTATCAACGGTAATACAATCTCATCACGTTAATTAAGTTTTTTCTCAGGGTCACTGTCAAAAATGTATAATGGTATATTGAGTTAAAATAAATGAACTTTTACCACATTCTGTCCCACAACTTGGAGCAGGACCAACTTTGCAGAAGTTACTGGCACAATGAAATACAAATCCATTGCAATCTTTGCAGTCTGCGTCAGACACACAACTCGTGGTTCCTTGTAGTGAAATATTTTTGACACATGTTCCAGACTACAAATCAGTTTAAAACAGTAGAGTGAAAAAGTTGTACTGTAGAATCATCATTGTTCGGGGGGGGGGGGGGGGGGGGCTTCAATGTTCGTGGGTAACCCTTGCCCACGAATTTACATCTCCACAATCATATTTTTTTTAATTCATCAAAATTATCCCGATTATGCTACCAACGAAATTACGTCTCCTCGAACTAGAAAAACTTTGTCTACCCGCGAACATTACCCCCCCCCCTCCCCCACGAATAAAAGTGATTCCATCATTTTTATGTAACAATACACCCAATTTAATTAAGGTAGTGACTCAGAATTGGTAACAATAAAGGTATTACATGAATCACATCAGTGGTACATGTATATTCAAAGGTATCATATCAATACAATAGTGTGCATGCACATTTAAATTATCCAGGTTTGTTTGTCAGCAGTTAACAAGATTGAAAGCGATCTTTGTTTTGACAATGGCGAGTCACAGAGAAAAAATGTGCAAGATTTTGAAATAGAGATTTTGATTTATCTATTGTAATTACTCATGTTTTCTAATTTTTTTTTTTGTAAAATGAGAGCTTTATTACACAAGCATCACCATTTTCTTGCCAAGTTATATATAAAAATTGCAATTGTTAGTTAACGTTTATGTATCAAATCACAATATTTTACTTCATCTTTAAATATGGTCACTTGATGAGTCAATGCAGAAGCAAAAGTACCGTAAGAATAAATTGCTGTATAAGTGATACACTTAATAAGTGATCCAGTAAACTTACCCCGCTGTTTATAAAACCCTCCGTTTGGTGTGAGTGTTCAGTATTCTTTGCATTGCTCTGTAATACTCCAAAACCACCACTAAGTCCAGAATCATCTGATGGAACTACGTTTGGTCCAAAGCTTCCAAAATCAGATGGATCTGAATCTTGTAACATGTCATTTAGTTCCATTTCTTCTGGGTCAAAATCTTCGCTTGGTTCGCTTTGAGTATCAACAAATTGGAACGACTCATAGGGCTTCAGCTCACTGAATATGTTTTCTGTGTTTAGTGGGAAGTTATCTTGATTTTCTGGTGAAAGAAACCTAGAGCTAGGATCGAACGCATCATCAGTCCAAAAATCCCTCTTTTTCTTCCAAAAATGGAACTTTTTCCAAATCGGTATATCGTTTGTTTCTGTTTTGTAATTTTCAAATAAAGAATTATACAACTTCGATTCGCTTTGTTTTGGCGAAACAATTCCTACGTGATGAAATCCAAATGGTGATACACAGTCTATAGTAGCGGCCAAAAGGAAGATGAATATAGTCTCCATGTTGAATAAAAACTGTGATTGATGATTTTCTAAAGAAAAAATTTACATTTTCAGAAAGGTTATTAAAATAGATAAAAATGTATAAATTCCGTTCTATATATAACTTGATGACAAAAGCATGATTTTCATTTATCAAATTAATATATATAATTAATAAGAATTTTTGCAATGCAATTACAAAAAGCATTTTAAATGTACATATGCAATCATGCAAGTTATTTATAATCAATTTAATGCTTCTGTATAAAGACCATTTGAGAATATTGCGTTTCATCATAATTTAAAAAGAAACCTAACACCTCAAAAGGTCAATGAGTCGTTAACTTTTTAAAGGCCCCTTTGGCCTACTTTAAAGTCTTGTATGGCAATACGCCGTCACAGGATGGGGAATTAGAGGGCGTCGAATTATGAAAATTGACAGTTTCGGTTTTTCTTTCTTCGTAATTTATTGAGTAATAGATCCCAAGTGAGAAATCGACAGAGAGACTTGGTTCAAATAAAGTAGATATCAAGGGCTCAAAAAATCCAAAATATCAATTTTTATGGGATTTTTAATTTTGTACGAAATTCTAGAATGTCAAATCTTTTTAATAGTTATTTGTTGTACTGATTAAAGAAACTAGTCTCAAAGGTGTTCATGAGCCATAATCATACAATGGATTGGAATGTCATATATGTCGATTCTGATCGTCAACAGCATATGTCTCTTATTCAATTAAAAGAACGTGATCAGTCATCATTCATTAATATCGACTGTACAGAGTATTATGCGAATGTCATTCGTATTTGGCATATAAAAAGACCCAATAAAACTATCAATTCATTTGCAGCGAAAGTAATGTGATTGATGATGCGATTTCAACAAGTAACAATTATATGGCAAGGCTTGCTTGGATTGGAAACAGTCTTTCCTCTTGTGCTGCCAATATGCAATAAAAACTATTACAATATCAACAAGTGTCTTTTAAACAAGCCATCTTGGCAAGTGAAAGAGCAACCCAAAACATAATTCGATAGTAGGGGTAAACGATAAAACATAATTCGATAGTAGGGGTAAACGATAAAACATAATTCGATAGTAGGGGTAAACGATGATTGAATGATGAATAGAAACAATAGTATATAATTTGATTGTAGCGGTGAACCATAAAATTATATTTAAATAGAAAAAAGAGAGAATGTCCCTGATAAACGATATCTCCAAATGGATATTGTAATTTAATTAAGCAAATGTAAAAGTCATCTTCCTTTTCCTTTGTACAGTTTCCTATATTTGGAAAAAAATAAACACAAAATGAACTAATGAAACACTGCGAAAGTAATTGAAAGGAAGCTTTTCTAAAAAAAAAAAAACCATGCATAATCTTTTGAAATATCAAATTTCTATTATCGTTTGAATTAAATAAGCTAACAGTAATATCTAGTTGACAAGGTGACTATTTATTCTTTCTTGCCAGCATGTATCTATGCTGGTTTAAACACCCACTGACATAATCAAATTTAGAAAGAGGAAAATAACCTCGGATTCTTCCATAAATGAATTCTACAATATCCATTGCTACCACTAATTTAAAAAATCTCTAAACAGCGTAGAAATATATTTGTAACCTATAAAACATTACTTCGGGCTCTTGTGATAATAATTAAAGTGTTAAGAAATACATTTGTAACACTAAAAAGACATTAGATATTTTGAGAACAAACATTAAGATTTTTTATTTCAGCGTTTTGAGATAACATTATGTGTTTGAAATCGCTTGATATTATTGTCGTTCAGGCTGGGTAATTATAATTTTCACTTTTTTCCCAAACATGTCTCCTGTATTAACCAAAAACTATGTGTTATGATGGATTTAAAACTTAAGTTTCTTGTATGCTTTTTAATGATTTATTTTTGATTTTGGCTTTTACTGTACAAGGCAGAGCTCTAACTTACATTAAAGAAATAGGAGAAGATTTGGTTTATCTCTTATCTTTTTGAGACACGTTCGGCTTTCCTTTGAAAAGATCTAGTAGTCAAACTTAAATACGACTGTGTGCTACTTTTTGTCTGGCATAGAACTTAAATAAATTAATTGAATATCTCTTGAATTATCTTGCGCATTCTGTATTCTTAAACAATGATTCCTAAAAATAACACTCTTTAGTTATTTTTAGTAATGATGCTAAATTACACGCCTCCACTTAATGAAGTGACGTAATCAGAGCTAGAGTACCCATTTCTTTCCGAAAAAATTCCTTAATGCGTTCAAAAGTAAAAAAAGAAATTCATTAAAACTTTGGCCGGCTTTAAGACTTCTTAATAATGCCTCAATTCAATTTCAATTAATTACCACATGGTGGTTATTTTATACGAATCTGTTGATTTACTCCAAATAAAAGGAAATTGAGAGTCCTATAAGATTTGCCTTAAATAGATGATGCATTTCGTTGAGTATGAAAGTTCCATGCAGAATGAAATTGATTTTTTTCTTCAGCATCATTAAAAACCTCAGTGAAAGTAGTACATCTGTAGGAAGTTGACAGCAGTTTAGACAGAAGGGCAACATAGCCCAGATATCTAACTTGGAGTCATTGCATGTTAATGAAGATTAATTATTGAAACTCCGCTGGGTATAAGTTATCTGTAGCTCATCCTACTGATAACAGTAGTATATCAGAGTATGAGTGAAATTGTTAATTTTGCCTAACGACAGGATTTAACCTTTTGGACTTCATAATTACCATGATTCTATTGCAAACGTTAAGAATTATCAACGAAATGTAAAAAAAAATATCCAAATGAAATTAGACAAATAGTTACCAAACAGAACAATTTCCGCCAAACAGAGTATTGAGCGATAACATCGGCATTGCTTATATATTATTTTACAATTTGAATTCCTTTAACTTAATTTCGATTGTGTATTTTAATAATCAGATAAATTTTTCATGTACAGATGAATTCAAGTTGAGTTGTATTTTTTATTTTTGGTTTGATATATTTTCGTAGGGCGCTGCAAAATTTCAATTCAATATGAAATAATTTAAACAAGCCTTAGACTTCTTTTGAAAGAGTTCTGAAAATACATTAATAAAAGAGGTGTTGAAAGAGAAAAACCACGATTCTCCTATTAAGAGAATCATTATTTCTTAATTTGTCACCATTCTTAACAAGGGTGTAAACAGATTTGAGTTACCGATGGGATTAAGATCTACAACAGCCACCTACAATAAGGGCCAGTCAGTCACGAACACGTCTGCGTGGAGCAGTAGATGGGCGATCCCGCCAATTATACTCTCGTTAAATCTCGACCTACGAGACTTCGAAGCAGACGTGAGTATAATACATGTACATAGATCACAGTTAATTTACCTTTGAGATCACTGGCTACAAAATGCACTTTACAGTACATTAATATGTTTTAAATTGTTAGGTAAATGTCAATTTCCTCTCTCTTGTTTTTCACAAAACGTTAGAAATGTACTTTAGATGTTCCAATATTATATTAATTACAAAAGATCAATGTTTCTTTTGTGGGTTTTTTTATTTGCTCTGCCTATAAATTTTTAATCATAACTTCAAACTTGTGTTTTGAACTCGTGTATGAGCATGTGATTCTCACATTAATATCTGTTGTTGATTAATATAAAAGAAAATGAGTTTTAAATTACTAAGAATAATGTGTTTGATGGGTGCTCATATTTCATAACCGACGTGAAAGATCAGACACCTACTATATTATTTTAATCATTGTATTTCTTTACATATGGGTGCACTCAAATAAATAAATAATATATCGAACAAAAAATATACTAAAAAATGAAATCCAATTTGCGAATAAAAAAAATTCAATTAAGAATTTGCAAATTGGTCTGAAAGCGAACTCTATTAATTTTTTTTTTACAAAGATTTCAACAAACGGATTAGTTTGTGTTTAATTTCTTTCAACCCGATAAGAAAACGGAACAGTGATCTCTTTTTGATAAAATTTGATTATTATGATAACCCATAATGGGTTGTATTTGTGGCATGCCTTTCATTAAAACGTAAGTATACTGCACAGTCACTTTGCACAATTTCTATTGTATGCCTGCACAATCCTCGCATGATAGACACTGATCTAATTAGATAACAAATGATTTTTTTTTCATTAAAAAAACTAACAAATTCTATAATTATGCATTGGTTTGTTTTCATCTCAAAACCTAATGTGCTTTCAATTTCTGTATCATTGTTATGATGTTTTTTCCAAGATCAATTCCAAATATTGCTATACTTTATCAAAATGTTTATCAATTTTAAGACAAATAAAGGAAGTAATGCCTTTTTTGAAAATATTTATATGCAAAAAATTCTTAATGTACGACCATGGTTGAAAAAAGTGAACAGAAATTGTAATATCTCAATCCTCGATTTGTAAGAAAATCGAATTTGTTATTCGCGAAAAAGTGTAAGAAGGAAATGTCTTGGGATTTTCAGCAACGTAAATATTTTTTCAGATCATCTTAGTAGTTTAAAAAAGAGTTTTTCGTGGCATGTAATTAGCAAAACCAGTTATATTCATGCACATATCTCTGTTGATCTAATGAGCCTTATCCTCAATAATTTAAATCAAACATTTTTTATATAAAGTTCTTTAGAAACTGCTATTTTCAATAACGAAAATATCAACTTTGTCAATTTAAGGAAAATCTAACGCTGTTTATGGCATGGACCATACATAGCAAGGTTAAAGCATGAAAAATGATAGAATTACCATTTATTGGGTTGGGTTTTGTTCATTGGGGAGGGGAAGGGTTGTATGTAAAGAATAAATGTCTTCCGCTTTATAAATAATGTACCTAACCGTTGTAAGAATTTTGTAATGTGGGACGTTAACCTTAAACTGCTACTATTTTTAAATAAGGGAACACACCACTGTCAAAGTTGATTACTTTATTTTCGTTTATTGCCCTACACAATTCCTACACAATTCTGTCATATTATTAATTCCTTTTACCAGTAAGCAGTTCTATATTATCGGAATTAACAATAAAGCGCTGTCACTTAGTTTCTTTGGCCAAAAAACCGTTGTACTTAATTAAAAACCATAAATCATGCGATATCACGACAGGAAGCTAAAAGAACCTATACAGCGTGTTAGAGTTTTATATGCTATAACAACAATATATCATTTCTATTTCTTTTTAACCTTTAATTATCTTTTCAAAAACGTTTAATTATATAGATTTAAAAGTACAGGGATTGTTTTAGTAAATTAAAAAAAACCAGACAGCATGTTTAAAAATGGTATCAAGTTCCTCTACAACTAGTCGTTTTCAAAAGATCTGCGTTTGGTGAATGTTAGGCATAAACTTGCATAGTTCAATGCAAAATACAGGGTTAACTAGAACTAGGTACGTGGTTATGTAGCTATGGCTATGTAAGATATACATATAATCCATAGTGTTTCTGCAACATCATATATCCTATGAAAGGCAGTCTTCTCAATGGGAATTTATTGAATGAAGGCGAAAAATCAAGTACCGGTATATACAAAGTCATATTCAAACGTTCAATGCTGTATCAAAGACCAATTTTTACGGAATATTTAAAAAAAAAAGAGAGAGATAAAAAAAAATGCTTCAATAATATATATACTTACGCATTTTGGCTTAAGATAACAGGAACAAACTGTACCAGTTTCCTTCAACACCTGTTGAGCCTATATATATACACACTACCCTGTCAATACCAAAGCGATTGTCTTGACACAGCTTCTAATTGTGATGTATTAAACCGCGCTCCGTGGGCTAGCTAGGACTTCTCGTCACAGCTACTCACTGCAAACAAAGATCACCAATCCAATAGAGGGGGAAGAGGGCAACTCTGCCTTTTGTATTGACGTTATCAAGAACATTGCGTGAGCTACAGATACATGCAGTAAAAACAAGGAGCGTCGTCGAGCAAACGGTTAAATACACATAGCTATCTTTATTTGTTCGGTGGACATCAGGTTTCATTTTTTGAGAAGACTGTTTTCGTGAACGATCATTATGCAATGTTAACGAAGTTAAAGTCATAGGCTTGGCTTTTCTGTAAAAATAAATAAAAAAAACGAACGAATGTAAGTGTGTAATTTTGTATTCAGTTGCATTTACATACAGAAAATTGTATTTGAACACTAGTTTAAGTGAGAAAATCATTGCCCTCAAAAATCACGAATTGCACTATGTTTGCGTTATTGCCGAGGTAAGTTTAACAGAAATCCACTTCTCAATATTATTTGTTGCGTCTATGAACTTCTAGAATTGTTATAAAAGAAATATATCAATACAGTTTTGCTGTTTCCAAATTTCTTTTCATGCACAAGATTAACATTTGCCTTAAAGTAATAATGCAAGCCTAACAGAGGGCTATGTAATCAATAACAAAAGGAACAGAGCAACAAACAAACAATTGATACGGATATCATTATTCTTAAAATCATTTTTAAAGTAAGATGTTGCAAATCCATTAACCGAGTGATAATTATTTAACACCGTTTAATTGATTCAATAAAGAACAAGACTGTTTGTATAATAAAGCATGGCTGATCTAAATTTGATGAATAAAAGAAAAAAGACAAATAAATAATTAAGACTTTTATAGATATACATGTACCGTATATCCGTTTCTTTGTTTTGTTTTTTTTACGCGTGTCACAAACATTACTAGAAGGGGAAAACTATGTCACGTATTTTACGGTTTAAAAAGTTTCTTAACAATAGGGTATTGGATTTTTTGCGTACTTCATATCTTGCGATGTAAAAGTGATCGCGAAAAAAAAATAATAAGATCGTACCGAGAAATACCGGATTTAGAGTATGTTAATTTGCGCTATTAACCGGACAATAAATGGCTTTAAAATAAAAATGAAAATAATTATTAAGCAGCAGGCGTCTGCTTATTTGAAAAAAAATTATGGAATTTGGTGCTTTGCTTAGCATTTGCGTTCATGTTGAATACAATACATTGAGGTTTGATGAAGGGATCAGTATCAATTAGGGAGACCGTGCTTTTTACGTGAAGTCACATTTTAGGAAGTGTATCTTTCGATGTTGGTATTTTCAAAAGCCTTCTTTACGTGATTAGGGCATCGTTTTGCCATTCGTTCCCATAAAGGGTATCATTATTTTGTCATTAAAATCTTTAATGAAGACAATCCGTTTTCATAAGCCTCCTGGGTTTTTATTTCACAAAAGCATAAGATTCTCAACACAAACGCATCACGGTAACTTCTACTGATTTTCTTTTTATATTTTCCAATGGTAATGTTTTAAATCAAATTACTAAATTACTTGAATCTCTAAAAGTGCGTCTTTACTGTGTACATGTTTAATGGCATGTATACGTATTGTGTATTGCCAATAATGGTATAATGTATATTGCTTCACAGCTTGATTTTTTCGTTTTGTCCCCATACAACACAAACTAGCATAGGCAAATTTATGGGGGAAATCGGATTTTTATTAATACTTAATTTCAAAATTAAGACCTTTATTTCACAAATTCATGTCTATTTTCAAGCGAGACCTATTTCCATTCGCATATGGTCGCATTTGATGCATAATGATCTATAGTAAGAATTTGCGATGCCTTTTCTAGTATCCTTTTCGTGCTACCAGAAACTTGGTTCCATTTCTATACTGAAAAGCTTATGTACAGCGTTGAACAATACATGCCCCTATGCATTTTGCCTACAGTAATTGACAAAGAGATTGTGACACAGATCATTCGATTTCCTTCATCATATCACTTGCCATGAAAGTCTTTTCCGGTAGGCCGATGGTATCAACATCAGCGTCGGATGTGTTATGAAATGAAAAGCACTACAATGTCATTATCGTAAATCTGCGTTAATGGTTATTAGAACTGATGGAGGATGGACAATGCAATTTCTTTTCACGAAGATATACACAAAAGAGCCACAGTGCACGACTACACAGCTTTGATTAAATCAAATGACGTTTGAGTAAATGCTATTAGTGTACATTCAGCAACCGAGGTCTGGAGGGAGGTAGAGGATTTGTAACCAGTGTATATCTGTAGATGGCATTAGCTGACATCTACGTGTGTTGTTTCGTGTAACGTGATCAAATGTTTAGGTTGAAGATCATAAACAAAGAATAGAGTTTTGTCATTGCATTATGGAATATGGATCTTTTATTTGGTTGAGTCTTGAATTCTTAAACATTTTACCACTGTACTGTATTTCGAGTTGTAACAGCTAAATGTTCATCTTATTAAGGTATTCCGTTTCCAACAGAAGACCTCATAGAGATTGTAGTGTTTTTTCTTTCTTTCCATTTTTTTCAGACCGGACGCTACAAATCTGTTCTTCATTTTTTTAATTTAAATGCATGTTTTGAATGAATCAGTATAAAACCTTACAAATGATATATCCTCTGTACAGTGTTAAATAAACAAGCAAACTTTGCTTCCCGTGAATATTGTACCCGTAAAATCTAAATAAAAATTGTATGTGATTTAGACACTAAACTTTTATGGGCGATAGGCATTTGATTTGCGATGCGTTTAACGGGTTTTATTTTGTCAATCTCACTACCGGCTCAAACAAACCAAGTTTGTATTAAGTTTACTGTGTTTCTTTCACTGTTTTCCCTGGCCTTTATTTACAACTACTGATTGATTTTTTCTCCATTTCCTAACTTAATCCATTGTGATTCATTGCTCTTTTAAAGGGATATGGTCACGATTTTGGTAAAATTATATTTTTCTGTTTTTATTATTTGCAATGCTGTCGAAATGCATCTCTAATGATCAAATGAATTTTGAGAGTCAGTCGTAGAGTTTTAAGCAATATACAGGGCTCATAACTCTTTATCATATAAACAACGCTCGTGTCCTGTTTTTGTTTACATAGGTTCAATATACCTGTAAAACATCTTTTTCAAACTGACTTGTCTATCTTCTTACTCATTTTAGTGCATAAATAAACAGTTCTTAACGTTTAACAATTTTCAAATCAACATTCAAAATGTAAACAAAAGCTTTGTTTACATAGCAAATAATTTTAAGCTCCGTAACTCGCTTATATCTCAACAAATGACAACTAAATTTTGTTTGCCTAGTAAAAATGCTTTACTGAAGCATTGTAAACAGTATAATCGGAAAAATGATTTTTGACCAAATTGTAACCCCATGCTCCTTTAATCTGAGAGGGATGAAATAATATTATATCATAAATATATTATATATTATGCAGTTCTAACAATTTTATCGATCGATATAAACCATCATCAACCTAAACAGTCACGGACCACGCGAAATAAATATGATGTCAGACTTACATACATAGAAAAATAGTCATTTCTTTTATTTTACGTATAAACGTTCCAAATAATAAATTAATTGCTTTAATTTTCTTTTATGATTAATTCATTAGTTTGTTAAAAGAAAGAAGTAAGAAAAAATATAAACAATGACATGTTTTCCTGGTGATTCATTCGGAATATAAAAGTACATGTAACGATCATTTCTCTTCATTATTGCTGCTCTCATATCTGCATGAACCACCAAACAGTGAAGTTTACTGTTTAAATAAAGGTTTTTTCTAGTTTGAGCAATGATAACGCTTTTATTACAGTTAACAAATACCTGATCAAATACCTACTTTCTAGGCACGTCATCCTTAACAATAAAAAATACAGAATTATCCGCGGTTAATCGCTCTAAGCAGTATTCTTTAATGCAATTAAAAAACCAAATTCAATCAAAATTGTTTTATTGCATTTCCTCGACCATTATGAAAAATTCAGGAATTGTTATATTCGTGAAAATAGTTCTTTATCAACAGTATGTAAACAACCTTATGACAGACAGTCTGTAAGCTCCTTTGTATTGCAAGATAAGGCTTTGAATATTGTGATAACGATGAAACATTCCATGTTTGATAACCATTAATTCACAACAGGTAAAGGTTCAAATTCTAGACTGATACTACCGCGTGTTTTTGTGTTTTGCACTGCCGTATATCTAAGGGAAGAAAGGATTATATATTTGTAAGGAAATATGTATCAACAATTTTTTGTCCTTCTTATGGTAAATCTTGTATGCAGTCAAGACAATGTGTTAGACATTGCAAAACAACGTGGAGCCATGACGTTGGTGAAGTTACTACAAGACGCCGAACTGAGCAGCGTTCTGAAAGGCCAAGGTATGATAAGTTCAATCATTACTACGGAGGTCAAATAAGTGTACATTTCACTGGTTCTCTAGAACATGAACACATTTGTTCATTTGTAAGTCTTCAAATATCAGTAACTGTATGTTGTTCATAACGTAACAAATATGTCAACTTTAACTTTAACCGTGGCTATTTTTAGAGTGCTCTGATAATCTTAAAAGAACTATGTATAAAGATATTTAAAAGAGCTATGTATAAAGATAATAGAAAAAATATTCAAATTTTAAGGCGGTACTACACTTTGTATTTACTCATAATAATTGTTAGCCACCTAACCTCCTTAATCTATCATTTTTCTTTTCTATATACGCATTATTTTGAGTATTTGGTTCTTCAAAACGCCGCATCATAATTTTTGGAATCTTCTTCTACAGGTCCATTCACACTGTTTGCTCCGACAGACAAGGGATTCGATGCTCTTCCTGCCGATGTTTTGGATAAGTTATCAAAAGATAAAGCTCTTCTGAAAAAGGTTTTATCATATCATGTCGTTTCCGGTAAAATACTGGCAAAAGATCTTAAGAATAACGAACTTTTGGATAGTGTGGACAACCCTGAAAAACTCAGAATCAATATCTACGGTCAAGTGAGTTTTTCTTTATCTAATATATATTTAGATTTAAGAATACAAAGCATGCCTTGGGTTTGTTTCTTTGTTGTTGTTGTTGTTGTTGTGATTATGGTTGATGTTTAAGTACGATTTATGAAATAATGCAATAGATGATGCAACAGTGGTGTTGTTGACAAAGCACTTTTGTAAAGGTTGCATTCTTTATGTTGCATTTCAATGAAGTTGTAATCGTGACTTGTCCGTTTCAAAAGAACTTAATACGTGGTCCCGAATCTCTAACATTACATCAGTATTACATTAATATAAGTATGGTTTTACTGTTATTGATTACAATAACGAACTGGCAGCTATTAATAATGAGCATGTATATGGTTTAGTCGTAAGTGTTCTGGTCCCTTTTTAAAATCAACCCTTGCCTCAGAGCCCACAACTCGATTCTCTACCACTACATTAGAGTTCAATGTTACATGTTATGTCCAACAACTTGTACTATGGACTGATGTAGAGTGTAAACGATCAATACTTTATTTTGAGTTAAGCAGTCTTACAATATAAAGGCACGATAGATACCTAAAACTAAACAAGTATTGAAGAAGGAGTTAAAATACAAATGTACCTCATCACAAATAAGTCCTTACATAGTCAACTTGAAATTTGAATGAAACACCATTTTCCAATTAATATCAATTTTATAATTTTTGATAAAGACTATCACTCAAAAATCTTAAATCCGCAAAATAAAGCGGTCACAATAAACATTGTATAAAAAATGCATACTCTTTTGTACAAAATAAGTTAAAATTGTTTAATTGCTATGATTTAAGTTTTGAAAACCAATGATTGTGTGAACACTACAAGTTGTAAACTAAAATTTTCTTAGCATTAAGGGACAAAATAAACAGTAAATATGTATAATTTGTATTTGCATTTGTATAAAAATAGGGAAAAAGTTCAGAAAATGGTGCAGCTCGGTTAAGTTCTTCTTGAGAAATCTTTTTTAAAATTGCAGAATTCTACAGTTATACCATTAGAAATAAAATTACATGTTTCAGATAGGCTTGAACATACGATAAATCATGTAAAAATCTTTAGAATATTAACTGTATTGTATATCAATTAAGCACTTTGGGGCATCACTTCAATTTAGATCATAATCGGACCAGACGTTTAATTTCCCTAAGGAAAATCAATTGCTAAAGGCGAGCAAACAAGTATATGATTATTTATCTCTCAGTAAAGACACTACAAAAGCCCGTTGAAGGACTCGTTATTCAATCTAATTGATTAAAATTATCTATTACATCTACACCCGTCTACGGACTGTGTACGTTGTGGTTATTAAGATTAACCGATTAACTTTTTTCTCTTTAACTTTTTGATTGACTAACAAATCTCAGAGTAATGCGGCCTTCAGCGGTCAAACACTCAAGAATTCCAACCCTAAACTTTAGTGATGCCTTAATGGTAAATCATTTCACTTTTGCTCTGTTCTAAACTGCATCAAACTTTGCAATTAGTGTTTAGACTCTGTAGTCTATACTGGATACAAAGGCATTAAATACAGATAATTAAACAATTGATATATCCTTGTAAAGATTCCATCCTTGCATACAAAAACATGATATAGTCTTGTTTTTTATTTATAATTTCTAAAGGGAAACTGTGTCTGTAGATGTACAATAGAATTACTTGCGTCGATTTTGAATGTAGCTAAAAGAAAAGCAAAACACCCATCCTTCTGATTTTAAATTTATTTTTTATCTAATTATCAATCAATGTTCATCATAAAAGCAATGGCTTACACTGCTAGTGGGTTTGAATGTTAATTATTAATAACTATTTTCGGGTAGAAATTCATGTACATGTAAAGGAAAGAGTATGTTTCACGTAATAAATAAGAGTGTGAGCATTTTTAGCTTTGATAAAATCTAGTTTCAATTTCATAAATTTTGCCAGGATGTTTTTGCCACAGGGCGTAAAGTGATACTACCTGACAATGATGCCTCCAATGGTGTAGTCCATATGTTAAACCAAGTCATCTACCCCGTTCCCACGAAAAACATTGTAGCCGAGGCTTCCACAACTCCGGAACTCAGTACATTAGTGTACGCCGTTATTCGAGGAAATTTACAGAAAACGCTAACAGGTATCTGAAAATGATATCACGAATGCAATATTTGGAATAAATCAATCTCGTGAACAGAAAATAAATCATATTGATCTGATAGTTTGAAAATTGACCTTTTAAAAAAACGTGATAAGAAGTCAAATATACAATGAATTTTTTTAAGAAGGCTCGATGGCTGTCGCCATTTTCAAACTATATCAATGTCCTTAAAAAGAAAAAATGAATTTTAAAAGCTAACTTATTTGGATTTTCATTTTATGAGATTTACAGTTTATGGCTTAAAATATCATATTTCAAGGCATATCCCATGGATAATGTTGTTGATATTCAGCTCCCTTAATTCATTCCGTCCGATGAAGGACATCGGACGACTACAACTAATGTTGCTTTCTTTATCGCCTCAAGAATAATCACTATGTTCTTTAAAATAGTTTTGTGTTTAGTCTAACAGCGTACGTTATGTTTATAGACGGCAACTTCACGGTATTTGCTCCAAATAATGCTGCTTTCCAAAAGTTACCACCTGGGAAACTCAGTGACCTCCTCAGTAATGAAACAGCCCTTGTTTGTAAGTACATTGTAATCGGTACCTAATGTTGAGATCTAAGCATGGAGAAATTTAAAAAACAAGAGATGTTTGTAAAACACTTATGCCCCCCTCCCTTTGGAACATCCACATAGAAAATTAACGTAAACTGCAAACAAATAACTGGAATTTTTCAATGTCCAAAGGGTATAACTCTGTCGAAAATTGCTCGATCGTACCCAATATCGAACTTGAACTAAATATATGATCATGATAAAGCTGTATACCAAATTTCATTCCAATTTGTTGATCCTCTGCGAAGAAAATGAGCGGAAACTGCAAATAACTGGAATTTTTCTACGTCCAAGGGCCATAACTCTGTCGAAAATAGCTCGATCGTACCCAATATCGAACTTGACCTAGTTATTATCATGATAAACCTGTTTACAAAATTTCATTTCAATATGTTGATCCTCTGCAAAGAAAATGAGCGGAAACTGTTCGTGGACCGACCGACCGACTGACCGACCTACAGACAGCAGCAAAGCAATATGCCCTCCCTTCTTCGAAGGGGGGCATAAATATCGTGTGTGTTATCTACAGATGCAAATGAATGAAAAGGAAATTATGTCTCACATTCATGTAAAGTAGAAATATCAGAGATCGCGTTTTTTCCAACCATTGGAAATGTGAGCGCAAGAAGGAAAACAATTTACGGCGTGTATAATATAAAAGTTGTCTTGCAGGACAACAGGGATTTCATTTGAATAAATTGCACAAATTAGTCTTTAATTGTCATGTTCAGAGAATAAGAAGAATGATAATAGGAATCATATATATTGATTCAAATGATATACTTGTAGTTTTATGACCATTGCCTCCATAAATTTGAATCAAATTTGCAAAGCTGTCGACAAAATCTTAATTATCAAGAAATGTTTGACATTTTTGGCTGTTGATGAATTATCAACCTACAGCTCCCGTAACGTTCATTGGTATTCTCGTTGTTATATTCTCCTCATGAGTATTGTTTTTCTTAATTTGTAAATTGATCTCAATTCGTTGCAACGATACAAAAAAAGTGTAACAGAGATAGGATTGAAACCAAACTGCGATTTTTTAAGGTCTTGTCTTGAATTAATGTCGAAGTATTGGAATGTATTTTTTGATGATTTCACAATCAATAAACAAGATAGGTTTTCTTGATCGCATCATTTAAGAATGAATAGTAATAAGTGAAGACTTATACGCTGGGGTTTGCAACAAAAGAAGAAAAATTTCAAAAACAAAGATCAGACAATTGTTTCACATGGTGACCCGGAAAAAGTTTCAATGTAATCAGATACTTTGAAATATTTCTAAACTTTGAAAAATGGGACTTTACAATTTTTAAAATATTTACGATACATTGAATAAATTTTCTTATCTGGTTTTTTTTTTTTTTTACTTACGCAAAACCAATCTTTGTATCTGGGTAAAAATATCTTCATGCATGTACTTCAGATCGAATTTTTTCATCGTACTAAATTGAAGTAAATCAATTACAATAGTTTCAATCTTCATGAATGAGTAAATTGCAGCTTTCATTGATCAATTGCGTTCTATCAATGATAATTAATGTGCTGGTAAATCAATCAGAACTGTTTTTGATTTCGTGAATCTTTTTAAACCGGCCATACATGTATCAATTTCCGGGATTTTGAGTGTTTGTGTATCTATTGACAGCTCTGTTGACATATCACGTGACCGAGGAGGTACTCTACAGCGGTGGACTGAAAGATGGACAGGAAGTTCTCACGGTGGAGAAGTCAAAGCTCGTGATTAGTATTAATGGTAATCACACTCAGATAATTCAAACACTCTCCAGTCTCCTTGAAAATGGGCTCTGTTTACAATGATAAAAAGATTTTCCTTTGTGTAACTATATTTTCTAATTATAGTGTATTATTCCAAGATCGGTCAATGGCATTTGATGCATTCTTCCGTTAATAAATATAATCAGGTCATAATAGGTTTAAGTAACATTGCCTTAATTACATGTACACGCACTTCCAAGATGAATTCTTGTCACAATAAACATTTGATAACTTATGGGGAAATTACATGCTTTAACGTTTGGTTGAGATTTCATGTCATTATCATAAATGAATCGGGCTTCTCTTAATTTTGAAAATAGTCTATACTAGCCTATATTATTCGTGATGTCATCCGGTCATTATGATATACATGTACTTATATATAAGCTATACAATTACAAACCAACAAAAAGGTAACTATTTATTTACAGTTCTAATGTTTTTCAGGCATGATAGATCTATTTCTTCCTCTAGAAAATAACATGAGCCAAGCAATTTTTTGTCCATGATTTGTCAGACTAATATTTGTTCACTGATATGTCTCCGCTTAATATTGTCTTGAAGAAATAGCCTCGAAACTATATAATCCGTTGCTAGAATTACAAAACTTTTGTAAATTGTCCCTTATTTGGATTAAATTTCGTTTCGATAATAAGCTCATTTTGAAATAAAAATCACGGGTTACAGCTGTCCTTCTGTGCAGTAAATACTGTATACAGGCTTATTTTCGCCCCATGTAAATTTCGCCCTTCTACACTTGCAAACGGTTTCACCCTGTCTTGAATTCGCCCGGACACAGTTGTTTTAAAGGAGGGCAAAAGAGGCGAAAATTAAACGGTGACGAATATTTTCATGTATACAGTACAATATATTTCCTCAATTGGAGCGGAATGTGCAGCACTTACATGATACGGTATATCAGTTTTTTTCTGCGAATCGGAGCCTAGAACGGTATATAAAATTAATGCGAATGACATGTTCACTATTTCAAAGTCAAATTGTAAGTATAATTCACGATTGTTTAAACCTGTGAGGGAAAAAGTATCTTAATTGTCGCTATTGGCAATGAAAAATTCAGACATTGAAACTATTTACAGGTTTTCCATAATGTAATATGATAACCGATAATTATGATAAAACAGTCATAGATAAATAGATCATGTACCGTTACATATACCAGTAGCTCAGGTATTATTAAACATCGGTTTACGCAAGGAATACGACCGTTTAAATTAGCTTGTCAATGGAGGCTTACAAATCTAGTATCTGGTGCTTGTCCTCCGATTCCGTGATTTGTACCTTTAACTACACTAAATGAACACAGTTCATCGTACTTTTACTTACCTGTTTACTTTATCAGGAAAGAGAAAACTCTATTACAAGAACAAACTTTGTATCAAATTTACGCTGATTTATTTTCCGCAATTCGGAAATTAATCGTCGCGAACAAAGTGGAAATTGGATTCACGCGGAAAAAAACTGATATACGGTATATAATATTCCTTTATGACTTTATTCCAGGTGGCGTGGTGAAGGTTGGTGGCGCAACAGTTGTACAGGCTGACGTCAGCGTAACTAACGGCGTGATTCACGTCATTGATACCGTACTCACTCCGCCTAATTAACAATGTGATTAACAAAGTGAACATTAAAAAATGCTTTGAAAAAAATATTGTATAGTTCTTATTATGACATAGTTTTTCGTCAATATCTTCCTTTAATCTAGATTTCTTGAGTTTTATATTGTATATTTCTGTTATATGCACTGCTATCACAGAGGCTCTATGTTTATCTTTAATATTCTTTGTCATGATTAAACATACATCAAATTTAAAGTTCATATCATCAAATAAAGTAAACTGACTTTCGCTTTTTGTTTGTAAAACAAGTGTTGTACAGACTAAGGTACTTTACCAGTATTTGCTTTAAATTAAGGATAGTAATAGTTATCATGTGCAAGAAGATGGCAATTGCTATATAACAAATTTGAATAACAATTTGCTTACAATATTTAATATATGTAAAGAGAAGAAATCAACAATGAAAATAGCAACCTGACATCCTATGACTTAAACACGTTTACAAACAACACCGTACTAACATTTCATTTAAAAAAAAGTTAAAATTGATCTGAAATAGAGACAATTGATCAATATCATAAAATTATTAAATGTATTAATAAAATTAATGAAGAAAGTCATAATGCAAAACGTATACAGTCACGTTTTATTTAACGTGTTTCTTTTCAATTCTACAATGTTGTATACGGCAGACGAGTTCTCTCGCTTTGGCTGGCAGTCCAAATACGATAAGTAAGCATTTTTTCTGTAAGTAATTAATCAATTAAAGTAACATTTTCAGTCACAAATATTTCTAATAGCATGTACGGAAGATAAAGGTATAAACTACACGTGAATAATAAGACCTGTATTAAAAGGAAAAGGAAACACATATCTAATCTGCTCCATAGTTGAATATTCTTGATGTAAAAATCTAAAATAACGTATCATATGCCTTACGTTTTATACAGGTGAATCATAAGTTATTGTACTTTACAGGTAGAGGCATTTTATCAGATAAATGTTATTATTAGTCTAATTGGTTGCCAAAAAACCCTGTAAACATTGGTTTTCATTTGACAAGAGTCTTGTCAATATTCTTGAAATGAAAAAGAAATAAAAATTCCTCACAAACTTTTTGACGCAATCCTGAAAATAAACAAAATCTACAGAAAAACTCTCTCTTTCGTTAAGTTGTAATTATTATTATTATTTTTTTTACAAATTTTGAGTGGCAGATTTTGTTAAGTTAAAAAAATCCATCCAAAAAAAATGGTTTAAAAATGCCGCAATCATCCAATTTGCTACGGAATAGACCCTTTTTTTGGTTACAGTATTACCATTTTATAAGCGTTTAGACATTGTAATTATATAATACACGACTCTTTATTGTGGATATGGCACTTGGTCAGTTTACAGTGTAATGTACTTCCAGATTTGATTAACAAAGTGAAAAATACACCATTTTAGAAATAATCATAATGGGGATCGGATTAAGTCATTTTAATTACGCGGCCTACATCTCACTTCCTACGAATTCAACATTTCTTAAAATAGAGCATATACATTGACAATTATCTTAAAAGTTAAATCGAACCAAACATATGTAAACTGATATAAAAAGAAAATGTACGAATTCCTGATTAATTTTAGACATCAGATGTGAAGTTATCCATGGAAACCACTGTTGTTGTTTGTTTTTTTTAAAAAACGAAGCTACATGTATATAGACTTTCCAAAGAGACAAAAGCATTGTTTTATACTTAATGCTGTTCACAAGGATCCACCTTTTTTTAATTTTACTGTTTATTCAGCATTATGACATTTTTTTTACATTGTCATTTGATCCTCTTTTGGGGTTTTTTTGTTCTTCAGTTCTTTTTGAAAGTTTAAATACATGTACATAATATATTCAATACATTAATATTACTAAACAAAATATTTGTATCAAAGCATGAACTTTATTAAGGGTGTTTCGTTTTAGAAATCACTTAATTTATTTTAGAAATCCTAAATTATAGACAATACACAACTAGGATAAGAAAGGACAACTCATTTACTTGCACGCCTCGATGAGTCACAACTATTATACATCATTGATTGGTGGAAGTTACTCAAAACCTTGAAGTACACACCCATTCATATTTCAATGACAATCCTTTTACACTAAAACTTGACCATCCACAACATTCTTTTAATCATATTATGAAATTTTAAAAAAAGACATCAACCTACAAACTTTATTACTGTCATTGTTTTCTTTGTAAGGCTATTTGCAATCGTAACTGATGAAACAAGTTTCCCTGAATACTAGTCCAACTACATGAGAAAGTCATAATTTATTGGAACTTTTGTGTTTTAAAAGCAGATTAAAATTAGCTTCATACCAGCAACTTTAGATGAAAAGAATTAACTTTTCATGTAGTACTTGATGCTTAATGTTTTGACTTTAATTTTTAGAAGTTAAACAGTTGCAGAGTAAAATTTTCCAACAATTATGTATTTACTTGCATGAATTATTTTAACATTTATCGAGTAATTAAAAAAAAGATTGTGTATTCGCAGCTCTAAAGAAACTGACACGGCTGCGATTTACGTGATCCACTTCTAAACAATTTATCGATTGGTCGAAATATTTAGCAACCTAAGGAAAATCAAGACCTGCACAAAATAATCATCATGATGTCAGAGTCAAATTACCGTATGAGAGAAATTGGCTATTTCTTTTATCCAACATACTGATGTAAATTAACAATAATTCAGTAAAATTTAGTACCTTTCTACGATCAATTCGTAAACTTGTGAAAGGAAGAATGTAATTATAAACAATCAAATGCTTTCTTTGATTTACTCGGATTATGAAGGTCGCGATCATTGCAGAAAAAATGAAGATAACCCACTTGCACAACCTTCAAATCCCGCATGAATCACCAACGAAAGCATTTTATACTCATTGTTAAAAAGTGTTAAATCTTTTTGGTCACAAAAATTTTCAATGCATTATTTAAAAATTCAATTCTTCGTTGAATAAACTATTATATATAATAACAATTTTAACATTAAGAAATTTTACTTCGGCTGACTTTGTCATGAAATTATTTATATCCCAGATATACCGGTCATGATATGTATCATCTTTGGACTCCTAAACAAAACATCGTATGGAATTCGTAAGCTCAGTAGGCAAATTAATTACTTAGTAAAATTGTAATTCGGAAAATATCAAACACCGACACCAATAACGATATAAATGTAAAACGATTAAAGATGATTTAATTGAAAATCTGATAAGTTTGCATATATAAATCGTATGCAAGTTGCAAAAGATCTTAGGTAAATATTGCGGGTTTTTTTTCATCAATGAACGTCAGAGGTTTCAGAAGTTTCAATTCATAAGCACTCAGTGAAAGATCCGTTAATCTACAATATTACAATATATTTTGTTCTTTCTGTTGTTCCTTTCCTTAACTATATATAAAGCTGTATATTAGATGAATTGAAGAAAAATTGTACTTTTTATGTTATTATATGTAATGAATGTTCTCATTCTCGGGATATGTTGATTTGGTTTTCGGTTAACTTAAAACTTGTTCAACAAATCCAGTCAAACTTAAGCAAGATAGTTTTTGATAGAAATTAATTGGACTGTGCTTTTTTATATTGGTGAATGTGAAATAAACAAGATTGTGAGATAAACAGCATGATATTGGACGCCTGCTTTAATAAATGACAAATCTTTTAATAGTATCTACATAATCTAAAATGATATAGGTATTTGATACGAAAATACCTCTAAGGGGAAAATCTTTTTCCATTCTTTTCCAAATTAAATTTTATATTTGAACGATGCCTACCTTCCGGTTATAATTTAAGCAGATGGACGTCAAAAAGAGCCACGCATAACATTATTCACTTCTTGACGGGGGTAAACACTTTTTCTCTTTACATTTATATTATTTAGTTGCATTGTGTTTTAAGATATTGTATAATTTCACCAGACAGGACAGGATGTTTTTGTGTCAAAAAACCCCCAATAAGATTAGGTAAATTTACATTACTTGATATAACAAAAACAACCTGTCTTAATTTTACGTTTGTAATATTTTCATATTTGTCAATAAAATATGTACACCGTTTAATTTTTTAGTTCACGGTGCATCAATTTTGAGAAGTTTGAGAATTAATAAAATTTAAGGTTTTTGATTTTAGAAAAATGATTCATTTCTAAACTTTTTAAACTTTACCTGACTTACAAGAGAAAAAGAAAGCTGGAGAGAGAGAGAGAGAGAGAGAGAGAGAGAGAGAGAGAGAGAGAGAGAGAGAGAGAGCGCATAATTTTGACAATGTGCACACATACTTGATTATTAACAAAATTTGACAATAAGCAGTCGTTACAATGTAATTATGTTTATTTTAAAGAATTTCTTGTACTTATGCTGAGGAATATGTTCTACTCTCAAGAAAATAAACTTTTCCAAGATTTTCTCTCTCATATGGGTTTTATGTTATTATTTCATAAAATAAGTTAAAGTTATATAAGAGAGCTTTGAATTGAAGTAACAATCATGTTGCCGTCGAAACCATGGGCTCAATTTTTTTTATATCAAAATGAATAAAAAAATATGAATTTTTTCGTAGCCTACGACACCTGAAATTTGATAAAACAATCTCATGTGAAAAAAGCACAATTCATGTCTGGCTTAATGAGAAAAAATTAATGAATTTCTCATTTTCCGCTTCGAAATCACGTATGCGCCACAAGAATGACGATGTTTAGCATGACCAAATGAACTGTCGGAAAACACTGATTTCTTCCTGAACAATTATCTTGTGTGTATGAAATTAAATGTATCCATTTAGTATATTCTTTTACAATTTTTTTAATCAAAATTATTAAATGAATACTTAAAACATTCATTACTTTTAGATAAATGAAAACAATTTACTTGAACAGTTAAATCTTTATTTGAATAGCATGTATGCTGTATAAATGGAAGAAGAGGTCAACTTATATATATACTACACGCATAAATCGCAAGATCTATTATTTACACAGTCGCAAAGTCATTATGTTAGATGTAACAATTCTCTCTCTCTCTCTCTCTCTCTCTCTCTTTTTCTCTCTCTCTCTCTCAAAACACACTATGGTATTTCCATAATGAGCTTACTTTTGTATTTTATCCAAGTGGTAACTGCACGGGATATAAAAATCAACCGGGTTTTACAGCAAACATCGTAAGAGTTTACGTTTACAACAAATCTAAAAACGAATACAACACAGGTGTGGATCAATACAATTGTATTTACATGTACCACCTGTTTAAGATGTGTAGAAAATTGTTTGTTTATGAGGTTTGATCACATTTATCTAATTTTAGAAATGTTCGTATTTTCCTGGGGCATCAAAATTCTTTCCTGTATAATATTGCATCACAGGCATCTACCTAAATTGTAGATATTTTATTATGAGAAAAATTTAAACGTCATGTGCATATGTATTGCATGCCTTTACATTTGAATGACTGCTTCAAAATCATTAATAAAAGGGGATACAAAGGTATGCAAACGATGGCTAAATTATCTATCTATCTATCTATCTATCTATCTATCTATCTATCTATCTATCTATCTATCTATCTATCTATCTATCTATCTATCTACCTATTATATCATTATATTTTGTTTTCTTTATGTGTTAATTTTTTATTCGTGTAGTAAATGAACGTGTCTCTAGTAGCGTGTAAACATCAGGTCCGCCCAAATTGAAAATATCGAACGAAGCCGAAGGTGTAATTTCTTTTCATGCCGTTGTAACATCATATTTGTATCTATCTACCCAACTATCTATATGTATATCTATCTGTCTGTCTGCCTGTCATTAATAAATGACAGTATTCATCAAATCATGACTTGTAGTGTTTCAAAGGAGCAAAAAAAGACACCAAAAAACAAAGTTGCAGTACCAATTTAGATAAAACTGGTTTACATAAATACATGCATCATCTAATGCATTATGTAATTTTTTGTTTGTTAATAGAATAACATTTGTAACAGCGATTTGGGATACACATTGTATATATGATACACGACCATTTAAGCGTCAAGTTATATTAAAATTGTAATCAATGACACTTGTTGGTAGGTTATTGTGGACATTGCACTTAAACACTTTACTATGTAAGAAATTATTATTAATTGTCAGATTGGATTAGCAAGGTGAAAAAAATACATTATTTTGAAAATAATTATGATAGGGACTAAGACATATAAATTAAGTGGCATACACCTCACCTCCTACAAACATAGATGTTTACCCTTTATATTTGAAAGTTTCATCCAAGCATTTAATTGTGTTAACTAAACCCAACAAAAAATGAACACAATTCTTTTCTTTATTTTTATATGAAAATAAATATTTCCGTATCGAAACGAATCTAGTTGGACTTTCTAAATAATTAACAGTATCACAATTATATCTAATTTACCTTAATTTATAAAAAAAAAATGATACTTTGTATTTAACACCATAGTATATGATAATAATATTGCCATTTGATTCTCGTTTTTGTCTTCTTGTTTCTTTCTTGTAAAATTTAATGCATGTTCATTCGATACATTAATTTAAATAAACAAAATAATTGTATCAAAGCATCAACTTTATTAAGGGTGTTTTAATCAAGAAATAACCTACTTATCCTTAGGCTAGTAACCTGGAATTCTAGAATAATAAACAATCTAGAAAGGAAAGGACCACTCATCCAGCTATATCCGTTCTTTTCCTCGTTTTCGCTTAAAGATTTTTAATATGTTTCCGTTCTAGGAGTACGTTGGTTAAGGGTACGCCTCGATGAGTCACAGATATTATACATCATTGATTGGTAGAAGTAACTCAGAACCTTGAGGGTGCACACACTCATTCATGTTTTAATTATAATTCTATTAAACTAAACCTTAATCGTCATCGTCTTTTTATCAGATCATGATATATCTATTGAAAAACATTAATCTACAAGCTTAATCAAAATTATTGCTTAATTTGTAGGGCCATTTGTATCCGTAACTATGGAACTAATTCCCATCGATACAAGTTTCACTATATGACTCAAAACATGATTTCTTAGGGCTTTTGTATTCAGTAGATAAAAATTAATAAAATACCAGTAGCTTTAATTTATTTTACTTTCCATGGAATGTTTCATGCTTGAGGATTTAGATTCTTACACTTAATCAGATGCATGATATCTGTCAATAATCATTTATTTATTTTCAATTATTCATGAAAATTTTATATTGTAATTAGCAAACATTTACATTTACTTTGATACTGTTATAGAGTGTTGGGTCTTTTGCGTCACAATGATTCTTTAATGATTCTGATGAATGATTTCAAAATTCAATTGATGTAAAAAACATTAATTACTTTGCTGAATTTGTCTTGAAACCATTTCGCGAAAACAACTGTAACTTGATTTATCATCTTTGGACTCATAAACAAAAGACGTAACACATTATCAGTTATTTGTAAGCCCGATAGGTAAATTAATTACTTTATAATTGTAATTTGGAAACTTGCCAACACAGACACCACAAACGATAAAAATGTTAAACGACTATAGATGCTTTTGTTTCAATATGTGAAATGTCTTAATATTAGGGATGTTAACGAGTACTCGAGTAGATCTACTCGGCTATCGCTCGGTCACGCCGATCATCGACTAAAATTGTCTTAGTCGATTACTCGTTATAAAGTAAATAGAATTAAAAATATTTTTATTTTTCTTAATGCAGCAGTTTTTTGGCAATGATTGTAGGAAAACAGTTTTCAATTCTGGAGATGTTTGATCCGTTTATTACATCCTTTTAAATCGGTGTCTTTGGTGTATTTTTGGAGTGGCTAATAATTGATCTCCTTTGATTTACTTAGGCAGACATGTTCTTGTAAAAAATCTGTGTTTCTTTGATTAGATAGTTAGATATTTACATAATCAAAAATTAAAAGATCAATATTATCTCAAGGCGTTTGTTTTTAAACTCATTAATCGTTGATAGTTAATTAGACACGGACAATTATTTAATTAACATTGAACAGGTAACATTTGATTTTCTTAAGATGATATAGGGCTCAATTATGTGTAGGCTTTAGAAGAAAACAAGGAAAAGCCGAAACGTTTTGATAAAATAAATTTCAATTTATCTTAAATCAAATACATGAAGGTAAATCATAAAAAAGTCATAAAAACGTTTTTCATTTCTTTTTTTAGATATCAATAAGTAGGTGGCAGTAGCATTATTTGATTTGAAAAGGACACACAATATGAAATAAATCATCGAGTACTCGACTATCGCTCGACTAAAGCTTCCGATCAATCGACTAAGCTAACCGAGTAAATTGACATCCCTACTTAATACATAAATCTTGATGCAAAACATGACGGGAAAAGATCCCACGTAAAAATTGGTTATTTTTCATCACTGATTTCAGGTATTTCAATAAATAAGCATTCAGTAAAAGTTCTTTTACTCTCCAAAAACACAATATATTTTGCTCTAGTTGTTTCTTTCTGTTCAACTATATATTGAGCTGTATATCAAACGAACTAGGTAAATTTTATAGTACCTTTTACTTAATAATGTGTAATGAATGGTCTCATCCTCAGAAAATAAGAGGGTTTCCGTTTACTTATTTGGCAAATATTGGTTTAACAAACGTCCTTAAATATAAAACTATTACTCGATGCAATTTTTATTTCAGAAGAAACCACTTCTTGTGAGGACTCAAATTATGTCAATATGTGCCGAATATTTTGATCAGAAATCTTATAGGGCAATGATACCAGTATGTACATTGTATTACCCGGATAACTAGCGTGGTCTCAAGAAATATCATTTAAAACGCGATGAATTTAATACCACAATAACATGTGTTTTTTTTATACATACTTTATTTAATTATTTATATCATATTTATTTTATAATAAAAATAGTTTGTGCAAGTTGCGCGATTTAATGTTGATAGGAGTTTTATTATATGGATACAAAAAATACTAACCTTGGGGCTCGACTGAGCTTTCTGCATAATTCGTACATACAAATAACAGACCTAAATAATTATAGAGTAGAATTCTCTTAAAATTAATTTTATTTAGTAAATTTAAAACCGTGTTTATTCATAGAGGATGTACATGTACCATTTAGTTAAAATTATTTAAAAAAAAAAAAAAGCAAACAAATATCGAGACATGGCGAACCCATAATATTGAGTGACCAACCAATTGAGGATTAATTTGCGATTGCAAACATTTGCTAAGAAGTGAAGGTGAAAGTGCAAAGAAGCGAAGGCTTAAGTATAAATATCACATAACAGTGAAATGCGTTAAATAACTAAATAATTATTTCTGTTATTTGTGTTGTGCGTTCGTTCATATAAAGACTGCTCTCTCATCTTTGCAGTTTTGCCCTCACTCTTCCCTATCGCATCTTCTGAAAATCTGCAGTTTTGCTTTTAGAACTAGTGTATTTTAGAATTCGCTTTAAATGAAAAAGAGCTATAATGCGAGTGGTCCCAGTTAAGAACACCTTGAAAGGCGAATGTATGAAAACTAGTTCTATTTTATTTACTAAATATCATTTTAACTAAATTTAGTGTATTATTAGTATATCATAATTGGTTATAATTGTTTATCCGTAGATACATTTACAGTATACACATGAGAGGCTTTTCTGCAGTATATTCGTATACATGAAGATAACTCTATAAACAAGGCTTTGACTATTTTGTAGTACGTTTTACCTCACAATTACAAATAAAAGAATTTTCACTGCATGTGTCAAAACTCCACTTTATTGATTTATGTAGTTTAATTAAATGTTCATGCTTCTCGGAAAGTTATGTGTACTTGAATGTCTAGCCCCTTTAAACAAAAAATCCCTTGGGCAAAGTTATATTTATTTAGTGAATGAGAAATAAACAAGATTTTGAGATAAACAACATGATAATGGGAGTCTGGTTTGATAAGTGAGTCATATTTTGTCCTAGTAACTATAAAATATTATCTAAAAATAACGATCCTCGTTATTGGTAGGAAAACACCTCTTAAGGGAATATATATCTCTTTCCTTAGTTTACAAGTTTGTATCAAAAAGATGACAATCCTTCCGTTTATAAGTAAAGTTAAGACACGTCTTAACCAGTCATGCATAACATGATTCATTTCTTGATGGGAGAAATGACGCGTTGTTTCCACATATATTACTTTTCCTTAACAAAAGTGTTTTAAGATATTGTACGATTTCACCGAATAAGACATTCTAAACCCGGAGGATGTTTTTGTGTCATAAAACGATTAGATTAGGTAAGGTTACATTAATAATTATTATTAACAAACAGCATTTCTTAATTTACTTTTTTTTTTATTCTTTATATATCTTTTTGGAATATTTTTCAATAAAATGTACCCCGTTTTTAAATCTTTTAAAGTTAAAATCACTGTGTGTCAATTTTGAAAAGTTTGCGAATTAAAAACAGTGCACTAGAGGTTATTGTATTTTCAAAAAGTGATTCATTTTAAACCTTTTTTAACTTTACCTGACCTAAATTAAGAGAGAGAATGAGAGAGAGAGAGAGAGAGAGAGAGAGAGAGAGAGAGAGAGAGAGAGAGAGCTAAATGAGACCATAGTTTTTACGATAGATGTGCTTACCTACTTGAATTTTTCTTTGAATTTGACGATAAACAATTGTTACAAACAATATAATTATGTTTATTTTGAACAGGTTTGGTCGTACTTTATACAGTAATCCTGAGGAATATGGTTCACTCTCAATATACTAAACTTTTTCAAGATTTCTCTCTCGAGTGAGTTTTAGATTATCTTCTATTTTCATATCAGAAAATAAGTTAAGGAAGAAAAACATCAGTTGTACGTAGAGCTTTGATTCAAATTGGAATCTCTCTCTCTCTCTCTCTCTCTCTCTCTCTCTCTCTCTCTCTCTCATTTTTTAAAATAAATTGTGTTACTACCATTCTATGTACTTACTTTCTCGTTGTGTTATAGTATTATCTGCACGGGAAATAAAGGTCGACCTGGTTTCTCAGCGAGATTAGTGCAAGTTTGCGTTAAAGACGGTTCTAAATCACATTGCATCGATGGTATATATCACTGAAATATTACTTTTCATGAAACGCATGATAAAGTTGTGTATGAAGGATGCTTCATAAGTAATTCGTTTAATCGTTAAAATTGGTATTTTTTGTGCACGAAAACCTGGTTCTTCTTGCATAGTTTTTATATGTGAACAATAGCACCAAAAAAAAAATATATATATATATATATATATATATTTTAAGGAGGTACAGTAAAGAGGAAATATCAAATTTCCTATCTTTATTACAGATGATGAGGACATTTCCGGAAACAACAGCGAAGATGATTCGGACTATCTGTTCCAGGCGTTTGTCGAATCAATCGGTTGGGAAATATGTCTAAACAAAACAACCGCAATCATTAAATTTTTAAATGAGACAAAACCTCTTTTCGGTAAGAATATCTATCTATCTATCTATCTATCTATCTATCTATCTATCTATCTATCTATCTGTCTATCTATCTATCTATCTATTGGTCGTAGAAACATTACATCATTAAACTTTTTTCTCTCGTGCAGAAAACAGAGGCACCTCTAGTGACATAATAGTACCAGATCCATCCCAACCGACTAAAGCCGAAGGTATACAACTAATCTTTAATCATATTACTTTTTCCTACCTACAATGTGCCTATCTCTCTCTCTCTCTATATCTATCTATCTATCCATCCATCTATCAATTTATCTATCTATATTTATATATATTTATCCATTGATCTACCGTTTCTGTGTAGGATTAGGAATTGTCCCGGCTCAAGAGAACGCTCCAGACCAACGAGGACTGAAATTTTTTAACGAAAGCGAAGGTATACTGTTATGCAAATGTCAGGGTTTTTTTTAATTCATGAAAATATTCACTTAGGTAATGTAACATACCTATATAAATGTTATATTGTTAACTTTCCTTTTTAAATTCACATGAACCGTGACAATGTGCCTCGTGTTTTTAATACGATTGCAAAATCTTGCTTTTTTATATTCTTTACTTTTACTTTAATTAATTGTCTTTCATATCACCACCAAGATAATGTATTTAAAAGCGCTAAAATACGTATCACTGTTGTTGCATGTCAGTTGTCCGTATTTGAGTTTCACGTTTTGAATAAAAATTGAATGTTATAATCAATTTCAGTTAAGGACCACATAGTACACAAGTTCGTATCTAGGCCCGCTCGGCGGGTACCCTGTATTAATCAGTACTTCGTCGACAAATTTCATAAAAAAAAGCAAAGAAATTCGTCGGTCTCTTTGTCCGGTTTTTTTTCTCTATTAATTTCATTCACCATATTTTCTTTGCCTCACGCTGGGCTCAAACTTCAGCGATGAAACCCGTGGGTTAGTGTGTGCCCTGTGATCTTAAAGATTTTTTGTCTGGATGAAAGGTCAAGGCTAATAATTCTTTTGCGCATAATTTTTCTGGGTCATATTTTTCATTTTGTTTCTCCTTTTCAATCATGCAGTACTGGTCTAAGACCAATTCTTGTCAAGTATCATTTTTCGACTTTACATTACTATTTTATAAATATTAGCATATAAAATTACTTGTACATGATTGTATGTGCCCATGGACAGAGGATAAACAAATCCACATTGAATGTTTTTTGTCCGTCTGTCTTTTAAAACAAAAGACAAATAAGAAACAAACAAAAATCATATACGTTTTCCCTTTACCGTTAGACAAACCTTTCCCTAAAAACAAAATTATCTTATTGCAAATTTAGCCCTTTAGATATGCTTCATATCTTTTAAATGTCTTTTGCTAAATCCGTGCTCTTTTGAGATGACCACCATTTCAATGATGCCTTATTTAATGATCTGCCTTTGAATTTGTGTATGTGAAATTACATCTTGTAAACAGTTTAGGAATGAAAACACAAATTACATGTAATTCAATACTTTATTTGCTATATTTAAATAATAAAATGCTTTCTTTGGGGATTCATTCGGGATATGAAGGTAGCGACATTGCAGAAAAAATACATAACCCGCGTTAGCGGGTTATGTAATTTTTTTCTGCAATGATCGCTATATACCTTCATAACCCGCATGAATCATCAAAGAAAGCATTTTATTATTTATATTAATATCTTTCTTTTAACTAATTAATAAATTGATTATGAAAAGTTAGTAAAATTCACTAGATTACTGTTAATGTAAATAAGTACGTTAGCTAAAATAAACAGCCAAATCGTATCCTGTGAGACATCATCATGATTATTTTGTGCAGTCCGTGATTTTTCTTAGGTTGCTGGTGTCTTCGACCAATCGATAAACAGGGCATGTCCATTTCATTCCTGTCAGTATCTTGTCAGTTTCAGTCGTTGTAGATTTCGACCAATCGATAAACGGGGCATGTAGATTTCAGTCTGGCTGTTTCTAAAGAGCTATGAATTAACTATATGTTTCCGTAAGAAATAGAGAAAATAATACTTAGTAGATGTAAATATACCCATATAAAGATATATTAAGTACGAGTTCCAGATCTCAGATTTTTAGATGATGACATGCGGGCCACAATAGACAGGTTGCGGGTTGGAGTCGCAGTCGGAACCGTCCTTGGATTCGTGGCCGGAGTCATGGTCACGGGGTTGTTGATATTACTGTACACAAAAAAGATGCAGAGACTTAAAAATTCAAGGTATAATTATCAAGTGGTGTTATTTGTTCTAGTCAATATGAGAAAACAGTTTCGTGAATTGACGATTCTCTTGGTTATACAAAGATAAATTTGGTAGTTTAATGTTCTTGTGGATGTCATTCACGTGTATGATGTATTATAAAAAAAATTACGAAATTCCAGACAAATTATCATTCCGTAGTATGAAAATATAATTATTTCGTAGTATGAAGATATCTTTTAAAACTAGTCATATTTTCTGTGATATGCAAATCCACTACATTCAGTCCAGATGGTTTTTTCTGATTATTTTATTTATTGATTTATTAAATCGTTACTCGATCAGCAGATTAAATAATAGAATCATGTACATTTTTCAGGTACTCTTCACAGGTAGACACACAGAGAAAAACACAATTACACGGAGAGAAAGCAGAATACCAATATGATAATGCACATTACACATACTGTGATGTCAATGATGAAATCGTAAGTTTATAGATATTTGTGTTTTCTTGTTTTTTTTAAAATTAGATTTTAAAAATAGTGGGATCAAAATGGAATACTAGTGATTCATGAATAACAGTAGAATAACAGTAGAGTAAATACAATTTATAGTACTTTTACGAAAATATTCGAATATTAATTGGGGAAAATATTTGATAAAAAGTAAGAATACAGCTTAGTGGGTTTTTTTTTCATAAACTGCAAATTATTTGGAGCAGATGTTGTACTCTGTAGCTAAAATTCAAAGTTACTGCAAAGTAGAAATAATATACCATTAAGTAGCAAAGCATTGTATAACATAGCACCTGTAACAAAAATCTTATAAATATATGCATAATGACAAACGTTTATACTCTGTTGTAGATTTCTTTACAAATACAGCAATATTATTCTATTTCCAGTGCCAAAGGCCGATAGAACCATCTTCTAAAAGTCAAAATAGCGAGGAATCCCACAAGTACCAAGATTGTAATTTGAACACATATAACCATCTTAACGAAAGCAATTCCAACAATGCTATCAGACATGAAGAATATGACCATATCCGGGATGCGCGCGCAGACTCGTTACCATCAGACGGAGAATACAGGATGTTAGAACCAGCCAACTCGAAGCAAGAAGTTGGCATTTTGCCACTAGAGAAACCAACATGCGACATGAGTAAACCAAGTGATGATAATTACTTTGAACTTGAAAATGTGAAATGTCAAGCCACCAACCCGGATGCGTATTTTGTTTTAGAGAAGGACTCCTAGTAAAAACAAATCCTGCTTATTATAATAATTTCTTATTTCTGTTTCTCCAGTTTTGTTTATTTGTTGTTGTTTTTCTTTGGGGAGGGGGGGTTTGGTTTTTTTGTTGTTTTTTTTTTGCTGTTCATTTTTTTTTCTATTTTTGATTTTGTTTTCTTTTTGCTTTTGTTTCTTTAGAAATTTTCAATAAATTATTTTTTTATTATACAGAAGTACGTTTTATAAGAGTCACATGTACATTTTCCAAAACAGTTAGAAAAAACTGATGGGCGGTTTGCATACATTGTACATGTCATTGACTAAATACATGTAGCGGTACGTACGTACGTATGCTTACAATCACTTGATGCAAAAATGGTGTGTATATCGTTATGTGTTTCATCAAACTAAAAAAAAAAAATGTCAGAATATGTATGTACATTTGTATATTGTACGTAATAACAAAATTAAAAATTATTGTAAGCGTAACTTAGCGACCATTTGTCATCTAATTCATATGATAAATAATGCCGCATTGAAAATTTGTGCAATAAATAAAATATTGAAATTACAAAAGATGTACTGTAATGACAATTGATAAGGTATTGTTCAGGTATAGTATCAGAAAAAATACAAATCTAATGGTAAATGAAAAATATCAAAACAAAAATGCAGACAAGGAAGTTGCATAAAACAGTGTTAATTTGTGTGTATATGAATAATAAAGTTATGATGAAATAGATTTAGTATACATCTTTGTGTATACGGTATCTGGGTTAGCGCAATACATTACATTTATGTCATATAATTTTAAATCTAGAAAAAAGTGCATTGTATGTTTATACTGGTGCGGTAACTTGAGCGTTACGAAGAAGAAATTTTATAAATTAAAAGAATAGTACTTGGGCCTCTCTCACAAATCTACATGTGCCTTATGACTATGATCTGTCTTAATTTAGTTTAACAGTTGTTATAACGTTTCACAAAACCGTCATATATTTAAAAACTTATGACAACCAGATACTGTACACGTCCCAAGTCCAAACATAACAATATTTATTGGCAGCTTATACATGTATTTTAGTTCAACACAAAGGGCCCAGTAAATTATATAAGTCAAGTGCGCATGACTTCGCGCAAATCTAATTTCATGCAGTCGTTTGCAATTGTGCGAAGTTATAACTTTCTTTAGTATTGAAATTTGAAAATTGTTTTTTTTAAATCACATTTATCATTATTCATAACATTTTTGTTGATTAATTGGATTTTTAAGACTTTAATCGGGTCAAGTAATAAAATGGCAAATCGTGCTTCTGATCCGGTAATTGTAAACATAATTTAATTATAAGGAGTAGAGAGAAGCATGATGTTAAACTAGCATTTTATAATTGTATATCAAAAATAAAAATAATATGTAAAAAAAAAAGTCTGTATATTATCTCTCTCTCTCTCTCTCTCTCTCTCTCTCTCTCTCTCTCTCTCTCTCTCTCTCTCTCTCTCTCTTTAGTCACGAATGTATTTAACGAACTGGTAACACATATTATAACAATGATAATGATCAATTTATGCGACACCTTTAATATGAGGAGAAAAAACCCAACCTTTCCAAGTACAAATAACAAATGTGCTTCGTGCTTCCTGGTTGGAATCTTGTAAATTTAGATTCAGAATGTTTTCCTTATTTTCATTCATGTAAGGCTAAGTGAGCAGCAGTTTTCATGAATGACATTTGTAAGCATGAAAGGGTATATTGCGAATAACAATTGAATTAACCTATAGGATCTGTATGGGTTTCTGTCTTTACAAAAAACATCGATTTCCTTTCCACGTCTTGATTTTAGGCCATACACAGCAAACTCTTAGGTTCTAGTTCTCGTAATGCACAGTGATTGAAAAAAAGAGATTCACAGTCGTTGTCCGAGCAATAAAAGTTATCGCGCTTTTTTACTTGATTATCTTTAAATTTTCAGTTTTCTTTCGATTATAAACGATACATGTTCTTTATATGCGTTTATTTACAACCAGGGACATATAAGCAATTTATATCGAAAGTCTCGCGCGACGCGACTTCAAAGCTAGGTTTCAAACCCTTTGCTATAAACAATGCAAGTCGTCTTAGTTTTATTTCAACAGAAGTAACAGGAAGAATGATGCTTGTAGATGTAGAATGATTTTTACCAGGCATTCGAATTCTATCATCATTCACCGTACATTCAACTGAACTCTTTCCGTATTAACAATTAATTAACTGTATGCATCCTTAAGCTTTGTATAAGGGGACGTACCTGATGCCGGGATGACAAGGGGACGGATTTCAGATTCTAACTGACCTACCCCCATTTTTTAATCTATAAACATTCCCACTGCATTTTTGGCATAAAATGTCACAACGCACACATTCTTTGCAAAGAACGAACTGCATCTACTCGATCTGCAGTACTTCTCTCACAGTTGTACTACTTCCTATAGATGTTCATAAAAGTAAATGCAACAGTACTAGTTTTTGCTCGGCATGTTTTTTTTTTTACGTCGCACCTGTTTTGAGTAACACAGAGTGAATGATTCTTGTCCTCAAACAAAGCGTGCTTACACTAAGGTATAAACACTGTGTCGGATAATTATGCCAGTGCCAAGGTGGCATTTTTGCACCCGCTTTCGATGCAGTTTCTAAAAAATCTATATATACCAATTGATAGACCATCGTCTAGTCAGAGTATAAAACCACTTTTGTTTTTAGTGTGTTTCACCTGACAGGTGAGATATTTACCTTTTAAAATTAATATCCCATACGAAAATGTTAAAGGTATATGTGGCGTATTTGGAGTAAAATTTTTGACATGAGTTTCAGTAAAAATATACATCATGCTTCTTATAATTAGACGTTTCACAAACTCTAGGCCCGTAAAACATGTTCTTTCTTTAGTTATTTGTCTCTAAATATCGTCTGATGAGTATTAAAGTGATCGGCCATTTGTAACGCCACTGCGCATGAGTGCGGAAAAACCTATACATGTAACAGAGATGGAAGAACAGTTTGTTTACAAATTAGAATCATGTTTTTATGTCTTAAATTATATAACTCCTATATTAGATGATACTCGAACCATTATTATTCCGTTATTCATTAACGTAGAACGATATAAATTGTTGGTAATTATGTGTAATAAAGATGAAACAGTGACTATTTTAGCTTCAACGACACGGTAAAATGAGTGAATACCCCCTCTCCCTGAGGGATGCATGTACTGAGAGTGTTTATTTATTCTTTATTCAAAAATTTCTCTAAACGAAAATCCACTTGTGGTTCATAACGTATTACGAAGTAAAGATATGGAACACATGGAGCACGTACGAACCTGACTATAGCAAACCCCTACAACTTCAAGATAAAAACTTAGTTTAATTCAGTCTATCTCTTTTTTCTTTCTTTTTAACCCGATTGATATAAACTGCATAATTTATTGTGAAAATATATCTTTATATAACATATTTAAATAAATAAATCAATCAAATATTTTTTAGCATGACAAAATACGCCACATACTAGTATACCTTTAATTCCCATAGGAGAAATTATTCTTCTACAGGAAATATTCACAATCCTATAGGATTTTCTAAAAATCCTTGAGGAATTATGTTTCCTGTAGGAGAATGGTTTTATTTTTCTGCATGAATTTGATTCAGACAGGTAGTTTCCAATAGGAAATTAAGATTTCCTTTCGGATTTTATCAAATCCTCTCGGAATTTAATTGAAAGTCCTAGGCCTGTATGAGGTGGGGGGTTTTTGTATTCCGATCGATATTTTCAAATTTCCGGTAGGAATATTGCTTTTCCTATGGAAAAAAAAAATATTTTTCATTAGGAATTTAATTTTGAAAGATAATTAATTATTTCACTTGACAGGTGATATACAATGATAACAACGGTGGTTGTAAACTCTTTAAGTGTTACATGTAGTCTATCATATGGCATATTTGAATTTTTCGATATATGTAGCATAGGGTGCAAAAATGCTATCTAATGGCACTGGCATAATTATCCGGCACAGTGTTTATAGTTCCGGTTGATTGCTTTTACGTGTACTACATGTAGTTAAGTATATACTCTTTTCATCGATATCTTTCATTTTAAGAGCAAATGTACATGTGTATTGAAGGAAGAAGATCGAAATTAAATATACAAAATCCACAATGCTGCATAAAAAAAGAAAGGGCGTTTATTAATGCCGTTACTTTTAAAATAAGAAAAAGTATATGCCCACAGACGGAAACGAACCAGGACACAAGAAAAACACCTTATCTTACAAAGCCATCGGTTTAAGCTAAATGTGCTTTCCATGACTTACACTCTTCGGTGTAAATATAGACTATATGATAGAAATCAGTTTCCGAAATTTTTGTCGGTTTTTTGCCAAACTCGATCCCAGGGCCAGGTTGTCCCTTTTAAAAAATCGATCTTATTAATTTATTCCTTTGAACAAAACCTATGAAAATATATAAGTTTTTTTTGGGGGCAGGCCGGTCTTACAGAATATCTAGGCCAAAAACCATGTAAAAATATACAAATTTACTGAGAAAATACTTTACTTTTTTGTGTGGGCATTACGCATGTCGTGTGGAGTTTACTGTTCGGGTTCGATATACTTGAAACATATACTAGTCACTGCGTAATGAGGGGAATCGCGTAATTTCCGGCATAAACAGGGATTTTCCAATTTGGTTTAAAATACATCGCTTTGATAAACAAGGAAGGATTACTTAAGAAAACAGATATGTAAGTATCTATGAAAACACTTTGATTATTGAATATCTCTTCCCGCCAAGATTGAATGAACTGACAAGCCGATGAAACGTGTATACATGTAGAATAACAGAAACCAGTATAGTAGTCAATAGGGTCAAGTCTATGTATATACTAGTATACTACTTAGCTTTAGCATATGTAATTCAGAACTCATTAATTTTTTTAAAATTTTGTTTCATTTTCTAGTCATTAGAAAATGTATTAGCAGAGACATACAATACATTTTTTTCAACAACAAAACATGTTAATGGCGGTGTTGCCAATCTCTGTTATTTATGTCTCTGGTATTAGCTTTAACCAGAGACATAATTGTTATTTATGTCTCTGCTTTAACAATCTACAGATTTTAAAAACAGTTAAAGATATTCAAAGTGGTTGAATTTTTCTTTCATACACTTTTCGGAAAGGTTTTTTTTTAAAATACAGTGAAGGAAATTAACATCATAATTATATTGTTTCCCTGTAGACTGCAAGCATGTGGCGGATCAAAGATCTACAACTATGTGCTGTTTTGATTATCTTGTGGCTTGGGATTGTGTTCTGTGATTCAGATGGTAAGATTGAATTTAATTTTAATCCGATATACATCATGGATCATTATATGTACACATGGTACATGTACATGTACAGCACCTCTATTCTCAATATTTACATTTACAAATATTTTTCGTTACATGAACCAATAGAATAGTGAAAACGTTCAATTCTGTATGAACTTTTTCATGACGTCACAATGATCATAGCATGGGCTTATTGCTTGTGGCTTTGATTATTGTAAACATAAAATCTCTTGTAATTTTAACAGTTCTGATTGATTTCTCTTTTATTCCAAACATTAATATAAAAAATAAACAGCAATATTAAAAAGTTCACTGGGATATGAAGTTGTGGGTACACTGTATGTGATCAAATATACTAAAAAAACTTTTGGGCTTCACAGGATTTGATCACGGGACCAACCAACTTCATATCCTGTTGAACTTTTTGAATTGCTGTTTATTTCTTTATTGAATAATACATGTATTTTGTTTGTTCACTTTCTGTCAGCTGATCTGTTGCATTCAAAAACTGAAAATGTTTTGAAAATTTAAGTAAATATTTATCAAATTTCACTTTTTAAAACAATTATGTTAATCTGTAAATAAGTAAATATGTAATATTAGTACTTACATGTAACATATGCTTATGCCAAAGTATACAATTACATGTATTACAGTTATGATATCTCAAAACCAACAGCAAATGCTTTCTATAAATGGTTTAATTTTTACATAATTTATTCACTGGCAGTATAAGCTTTTCAAATGTGAGGTTTGATCAGTAATGCAGTATTAAAGTATATGCATAAGAATTTAAGTCTTAGAAATATAGCACTGTGATACATGTATTTATTAAAACTGATTTTTTATCAATTTATCTCTCTTGCAGACTTTGATTCCAGCAGTTACAGCGTGGTAAGGAATGCCACCATGTCTATCGCGGCCATCATTGGAGTAGTGGTCGGGCTAATCATCCTCGTCATAGTTGTCTCCATAGTCGTCGTCTGCTGTTGTTGTATGCGAAGTAAGTGATCCAGGGAATTTGAGTTTGACTAAAGTAATTTACATGTAATTATCCATCCTGATATTTATTCAATAAAGGTTCATTCTCTCTCAGCACATTCCTTTAGAAATTTGCTTCTGAATCAATATTCAAGAAAAATTTAACAAACTTAAAGAATTATGAAACAAAGGACTATGTGCGTTTTTATGCATTTTTTGCCCCCCAAATCAAAGTTTTAGAAAGAGCTTTAAAAATAAAGTGAAAGATAGTTAAAATCATATTGGAAGTAAAGGTGTAAATGGTTATCACCACAGTGACGTCATGATGTAGGAATAATGTCAAGAAGATTGCATTATTTTGATAAATTGGTGTTTTGTAGCAAAATATGGGTGTTTTCAGATGGTTTTTCAACTGGGAAACATCGAGCGCAGGCTTGCTCAAGTACCATTTTTTAGTATAACGTGTATAACTATCTGAAGAAAAACATATGTTAAAATCGCATTTGAGCAGACCTGCGCGCTATACCTCCGAATGCAAAATATAGTGCAAAAATGAGAATATTTTCATTTGTTTGCAAATTTGCGGGAATTAGGCCATTTAGGTGACGTCATAGATAAACAGCGAATGAGCAATGACGACTAATATCAATATTAAAATTATAGGCATCCTCTATACAATGATTTGTGAAGATTTTATTTTTATACGATACTATTCGTTGAAATCGGGGGCAGATATTTCACCATACCGCACATAGTCCTTTATAATTCATCATCGCTCTCAATACATTCCTAAAGAATTTTCCAATGCAAACATAAAGACGCCTGAAATAACTAAAGTTTACAGTTGAGTGAGAGTAGTTCAATAGGTCACCTTCCATATTCTCAAAATCTACATACCGTACATGCTGAAGTTAATAGATATAGGATAATTTCTGAATAGGGATATGAAATATTGTCTAGAATGAAGTACATCATTTCAGCATTTCTTGTGCCTTGCTAGATATTTTTTTAAAGAAGTCACCTTTCAGTGTGAAAGTTTAATCGTAATGTATGTTTTTCCTTCTTGGAGAGTTATCTCTCTTCTCAAGGAGGGAGGGGGGTCATTGTACCTTTCCTTTAGAGTTGATAAGAGGGGAATTCTGAGAGAAAATAACATTAAGTTGAACTCCATTATATCAAAGATGAAAACCTCAAATTTCATTAATATGTTCATGATGTTGAATTTGAAGTTCCAACCTCTGGCTTTTTTTTAGTTTCAAAATCTATTTTTTTTTTATCTTCAACCCTGGCATTGAGTTCAAAATAAAGATGTCTGACTGATTTACAAATGTATATGATTAATAATAAAATTTATAAATTTGAATTATCAAAAATTTAGTCAAAAATGATATGTTTTAACTTTCAAGTCTAATGCTGATTTCATTATATTGTAATATTCTCATTAGTCACCAGTGTCGTTTTCTGAATCAAACAGGGAAATGCTATAAAATTAACAATTTAGAAATGCAAGTGTTTACATCATTTCAACTCTATTCTTTTTAAATAGGGCAAAGGTCAGCTGGTCAGGTGTACAGACAACCAGCCAATCAGATGATTATCACCACGGGAACACAACAGTCCTATCCAAACCAGTATCCTCCTCAGCAACCTTATACACAGTACCCCACAGCTCAAAACCAGTACCCTTACCAAGGGTATGTTCAGCACCCACCCCCTGTACAAGGAGGGTATTCCCCAGTACAGCAAGCACCACCAATGACCGGGTCAGGGTACCCCCCTCAGGAGAGCAAGGCAGCGCCCTCAGGTATGTGTTCAGTAGGCAAAGGCAGCAGGGTGGGGGTTTTTTTTAAGGTGAAAATTCTAATAAGCATATACATTGTATTTTCATCCTCTGCTTAAGAGATTACACATGATTTACAAATACAAATGTACAACTACATTTATTGAAAATGCAAAATAGAAAGAAAAATGTTAAGTAAAGAATAATTAAATAAATGATACATGAGCAAACACATGTAAACAAATTTAGCCTGTTGATGAAAATAAAAGTTTGTACATGCTATTGGTTTTTCAATGTTTGTATGCATTTCTGATTTGTTTGTAACTAGTCTAGTAAGTAACTGGTGCGTGCACTTAATATATCTTCAATGTATGTTTTGCTGTTTTGTAGCCCCTCCCCCAGATGATGGTTACCCACCCTATCCCACAAACCCCCAACAACCCCCACCCTACCCAGGGAACTGAAAGCAAGGCCAGAGGAAATATATCTTTTCTGTATAGAAATATATAGATAAATTGTGATATGACTAAAGTTGAATCCCAATTTTGTTATTATATAAGTATGTTGTCAATTTTATTTTGGTTTTTTTTTTTTCATGTACTATGATGTTTGGGAGAAAATACTCTTTATTGTTGATAAATTCTTTTTAGTACAATACAGACTCAATAATTAAGGTATTTAATGTAGTTTTTGCTTTTTTATGTAATGTGAATTTATTTATTTTGCCAGAGTAGAGGCTCAATTATAAGAATTTTTTTTATTATAGGGTTGCTTTTTTATATGACTTTATATTTTACTTTTAATATGTCACCAAAATTTACAAGTTTATGTTAATACTAAAGCATCCACATCAATAGTTGTGTTACTTGACATGTGTTTTGCCTAGATATGTACAGCTACCCAATTTATTCTCTGAACTCTTTTATGCTTTTTTTTTCCAAGAACTTTTTAAAAAAATTTTTTATTGAACATGTTCTTTTTTGCAAATGATCAAAATGTTGTATATTATTTTGCTTATACTCGTACAAACCTACATTATTGTTTTGTTCCATCACATTATTTTTCAGGTGAAAATTCTCACTGCTCTTCATTCAAATCATGTTAAACTTTGTTGAAGAAAATTTGTTGCCATATTACATGAGCATATTTTGTAGAAAGCATGCATTAGATGTAAATTCTTATTTTACTTTTATGAGTGAGTGATTATATATCTTGAATTATACATGTGTCTTAAATATTCTCAATATAAAATTTTATATATAAAAAAAACAATGTCTTGCTTATTAAGTGCACAAGATTGTGTAAATTGAACTACTAGTCAACTAGATCAGATGAAGTTTTAATGAAATCATCTTTGATCTTGGAATTAGTAATTTTTTTTGTTTTACACAAACTGTTTTTAATTATTGATTATTTAATGTGAATGCTTGAAAAATTATAATATAATGTTTTATTATACCTTTTTTTATTGCTGACTGATATATCCAGGTGTTATTTCATTAGATTTTTTAAATCTGTGGGAGTCAAAAGAATGAATATAATTATGTTCCAAACATTAGTTATGAAAAGCCATAAGTCATTCAGTTGAACTAAATGTATAAACAATAGAGAACTGTATATGTAATTTACAGTATTTGTCTGTGTAATTGTAACTTATAAATCGTTTCTGACAGACTATGCAGCTTTCATTTTTATCAAACCCATCGCTAAATGTCAAGGTTACATTTGTAACTTTGCAATTATGTGATATAGTTTCTGTTACAAGCATTATATCTGTCATAATGATCATGGTAATTTTGCTAAAGAGCCACAATGAAAGTGTGGATTATTTGAACATTTGTTACATTTTTGCATTAAGTTACATGTACAGTTACACATAATCTGCTCTCTTTACAATGCGGTATAAAATGATGATTGCTAATTTTTCATTTTTTGCTTACCTGAGATGAAAGCTATTTAGAATTTTTGATCACCTTTTCACCGGTGTTGGTCTTTTAACTTGTTTAAATTATAAACTCTCATTTGTCTGTCTGTCCACCAGTCTTAATTTTTTTATTGAATTTTTGTCGCCTTGTCCATGGCCAGTTTTAAACGAACATGTCACAAAACATCCAATTCCAACATACAATTTCTGATAACTTTTACATATTAATTAATTTATCAACTTCTCCAATAGAGCCAGTTTCAACCAAACTTTTCACAAAATATTTGGGAGTTAAAGGCTTGTGGGTTTGTTAAATAGAATTTTATACCATGACTCCTGGAGACAATAAGAGGATACACTAGCTGATAGTATGGAATCAAGCTTGTACATTAACAATAGGAATGTTCAGGTTATTGATAGAATAGTTTAAGTTTTTGCTTTTCAAAATGGAGACACAAGTTACGATATATATTTTTATATACAAAAAATTCCTATATGAAATTTAATGGATTTTATTTTATATTTTTTGTCAATTTTCAATTATTGAACAGTAAGAAAACTTGAATGCAGAAACATTTGAAATGAAAGAATTCCCTATAAATAGTGATTTCATAATGGAGACACAAGTTATATTTTTTATGTAGAAAAAAAAATCCTATTTATATGAAATTTGATGGCCTTTTTTGGTCAAATTGTCAATTTTAAATTAGCGAAAAAATATCTAACACGAAACAATTTCCTATAAATAGTGTTCATTATTTCTGAGAAAGTCAGACCCTTGTACACATTTATTGTATTAGATAATTTAAAAGTAATATTTGGGTAAAATTAAAGCTATTGTTGCTCAGGTGGGCCATGTTCCCAATGTGTTCCATGTCTTAAAAAAAGTGCATCAACAGCACATGTGAAATAAATGTAAAATTGTAACATTTTGATATTTCTTTTGCTATTAAGCAATGATTAACAATGCATCTACAGTGTATGTAAGAGAATGTTCGATGCAAGTAGATGTATACATCATGCATGTACAATATTTATCTTTAATTTGATTCTAGTTCTTTAAATAAACCAAGGGTTTTTCTTTATTTTTTAATCTTTTTTCTGTGGATTATATACTTGTACAGTCTGAGATACATTTTTATGTCTTATAATACATGAAATTTAAAACTTCACTAGTATTAAAACTCTTTTTGAGATTTCAATGTAAGATTTTTTTTTTTGGCATGTTGAATGTAAAATTTTTACAATTAAAAAAAAAGTTTATTTATGAGTATAATAAAAGAATCTCTTCTAATCTGACGGTCTTATTTAGAAATAGTTACGAATATGATATGGAATTGTTTTATGGGAAATGTTGTGCAATGACAAATAGTTGCAAAACTCAGTAGTGTGGCTTTACAATCTAATTAGATTGTGTGGCTTTACTGAAGAATCTAGTGAAGCAAAAATAGTCAGTGTGACAGGTGGTTGGGCTAGAGCACACAGCAAGGTCAGAGGGGGGGTCGGGGTAGCCTACCCAACCGCCCCCACCCCAAGAAAAATTAACGAGTCTTATAGTGAAGAAATTTCTCATTAAAATCATTTAGAGTCCAATTTATGAATAGGTAAATAAAGATATTAAAATTGCGAATCCTTCGAAATTATTGTTTTGCAAACGATGGCTAGGGTTTTTACTTTAAAATCGATGCCTTAAAAACGCGTTGCATAGCATTGTTTTTGAAACTATGAAAAGATAGCCAAAGCGACCTACCCTTAACATCTTGACAAGAAAAAAAAAGGGGAACAATGACGTTGATAACGAATTCAACATGTGCACTTACTTAATTTCCAGGCACGAAGCAGGGGTAGGGGGCACTCGAAATAGACATTCATACACCACTGCCCCAGTAACGAAGAATATTGACCCGGGATATTTACCCGACAACATAATAAATGAAGAGTTGTAATAAATTTTTTCTGACGAGTTGTCATCACTTTTGTTAATTTAAACAGCTAAGTTAATTTAAAGATTATGAAAAAAAAACTGTAAAATTTTATTTAATAATTTCAAGTTATAAATATCAATTGCTTTAATTTGTGCTTATTTGCTGTCGAATTTTGAACCGGTTTCGTGATCAAAATTCCACGATGCGGATCAATTTTCAACGGACCAGGGTCTTTATTCAACACCTTTGGTCTCAATATTCAACGTTGAAAATTGACCCCCGCGGGGTCAATTTTCAGCTTGGTCAAAATTCTGCTTTACATCCTAACTCACTCTTTTATGGGAGCATGTTTACAGCTTGAAAATTTTTAGGGATAATTATCTAAATTAGTAATGCAATAGAAGTTTTAGATACATGTACTACGACTTACTCATCCACCCCTCCACAGTTTAGTCTTTCGGAGATAATCTTATTTTAAATCTCTATATAAATTAGTGATTTTTTTCAATATTACTTATCATACTTTTAAGTGAGAATTAGGATAAGACTGTCTCACCCCCAGTCCGAAATATCTTACGTTTTCCTGGCCTTTTTTTTTTTTTTTTTTTTTTTTACAGAATTTTGATATTTACTGTCGTTAAAAAGAAACATTAAAAACGTCAGATACTTCGGACTACCACATTGCCCCAAGTCTGCTTCATTCTTAGCCATACCTTCAAAAACGATGCTACGTGCCTGAATCCTAATCTGTGGGAATGGTCGGAGGGAAATTACACTTAAAAGTCTAGTTTTCTATATGCAATTTTAAGAAAGTTGTAGTAATCCACCCCCACCCCCACCCCCTTTACTAGCCTATATCAAATATTGATCATCCGACATTTCTGTGATCGACTTATCCAATCTGACTGTGAAAATGAAACCGGAAGTTATCGTCTCAAGTCATGTGAAAAAAATTAATTGTTGTCAAAAAAGAGAGGTTTTTAACTTTCTTTGACCAATTAAATGACTTGATATTACCAAAATGAGTGCAAGGAATTATAATTCAACAGATACTAGTCATACAGATGCCGCGGACGTTCCGTTATTTGGCGATCAACAGCCAAGAGTAAGCAAAGTTTTTGGAGATCAAATGTAACCAGGTTCAGCACAATCTGTTGATGGAGCTATAAAGCTTGAAAAAGCTATGTATCTTAACAAAGCTATTTAGCATATCTTGATTTAGCTTTTTTGTCATACATATTTCTCAAATGTGTATTTTCAGGATTTAAACAAAATCGCTGTTTAATAGTTCAGTAATAGTTTTCAACTTTGAACAGGTTGGGCACCAACTCCTGTTTGGTGGTTGGAGTCCCATTTGGTGGTTAAATGCCTAAACGGTATACCTATTTTACCTACCAAATGGGACTCCTTTTTCGTTAAACTCAGATTACGTTTTTCTGGAGAAAAGGCGCATCATGTTTATTACCGGGGCAAGTACTCTGACATGTTTGCTTCATGATTAAACATTCGTTTATTAAATTTTATGTGTCGATTTTTCCGCACATGTGTTTAAAAAAAGGCCAAAATGAAATGTTCCCTGGAAGTGGCGTTTAAACAAAGTGTTAATGTCTTCTAAAAGATCGATTTTAATCAAAGTACGACATGGCCTCATTCCTTGAACTCTGTACAAATGTACTTTCAATTTCTATCATCCGGGCAAAAACAATTGTTAAAGCTAATTTTAATAAGGGTTCCTTTTTAATGGTGCAGGGAATAATGAGTGGTAATTAACTTGTGATTTTTTATTTTCATGTGTATTTCTGATAATTAACATTTTTGTGAAAAACTGCTTATAAATAGTTTTACCAAGATAGTCTACAGTAATTAGCTTTAATAAGATATTTGACTTTTTTTTTCAAGCTATATATAGCAAAATGAAGAGATTGTGCTTGACGTGGAAAATGAGGATGTTGTTTTCTAAATTGAATTTTAGATAAAGTGATTATTCCTTTTTTTTTAGTATGTTTAATATTAATGAGCATGATGAGGAAAACATTCATTTATTCATTTTCATCTCAGAATATTGATGTTACTGAAGGATATATATTCATATATTTGATTAAGTGTTAAGTACAGAGTTCTTTCCCCTTGTTTAAAGTGATTGTGATGTCAGAGTTCACTATTGCATATTAGGTTTGATGTCGTCCGGCTTTTTTTTTTTTTTTTTTTAAACTCCCCTGTTTGGGAATAAGCTACATGCATTAAAATTATTTACCCTTGTAATGTTTTAAGTTTTTACTTGTTCTTGCAAGAACATGGAATTGGAAGCCCTATGCAATTCACACAAAATAGTGGGTCTGATTCTGACTTTGAAAAAACTCAATAAGAATAAGGGATCAGTAGATCAATTTTTCTCTTCATCCAGGCATTTCTGTGAACGTTAGCAGTGCTTGTAGCTATACTTTAAAATACATTTATTAAGATCAAAGACTTTGCTTTCATCTGCTAGCATTGAATATGATTATCATTACTTAATAATCATGTGGAAAACCATTGGTGTTCAAATATTGTATCTGACTACCTTGTTTTTCTCTCAGGTGCTTGAGGACCCTTACCCAAATTCCCAAGATATCTAGATCACCCCCATCCCCAAGATAGACCCCCAATCTTTACTACATTTTTTATTAATCATCCTTTTAGTCAAACAAAAACTGTTTATTATTAATAAAGTTGGTAAAATGCTTGTTTTTTCTGGACTGAGTATATGAATAAGATCAAAGATATGTCATCAAAAGATGATTTTTGAAGAAGAAAAAAGAGTAAAGACTGAGGGTTTTATACAGCAGTGGAAGGGGGAGGAGACGAGTGAAAGGGTTATGGGGGTCAGTCCAATCTAATTAAAATCAGATCTTTGATCCGCTCTGACTATAGTTCAATATTGCTATACATCATATTGGTCCTGTTCTCAAGCACCATGGTTTTTTCTTGATTTTACTTTATCCGCTTGATTTTTTTAAAGACAAACTTGAACCTGTTTAAGTCACAGTAATGTATTATACTATAATTATGTTTTCTGACAAAGTCATTACAGGTTACAGTCTCATTTTATAATTAGCAATTCAAACACTTGGTTCTTTCTTATTCTTATTTCTTGTAGGACCGCATGATAAACCTGGTTGTTGGAGTCTTCACAAGTATAGTTGTAGCTGTAAGTATTAGTCTACACAGAATGAGCGTATTTTAAAAATGTTTATTTAATTTGGAGGAGATATGATGCATGTACAGTAACTAATTTAACTGTAGTAAGTGAACGATACCTCTTAAGTGTCACTTTTGCATATATGCATGTGTATATATATATATTTTTTTAAAGGGAGAGAGAAATTAAGTGCCTTCACTTAATATAAAAAGGATTTCATGGGGGTTTTTTTGCATTGAAGGGAAGTCTGTAAAATTAACCCCCCCCCCTTTCACACATTCTTTCTTAGGTTTTTTTTTATTTGGGGGGGGGGGGGGGGGGTAACTAACATGTTGGCCCAGAGTAAAGCAATCTCTAAATTGAAGTATGTATTATATGAATTGTGTTGAATACCATTACAGTGGAATATATTCTTTTTGATATAGAATATTCTCAATATCAAGAAAATGTTTTTACAATATTTGAAGATTTTGGATGTTGCAAAACAATAAATTGTATCAACATTTGTACTAAATACTTGAAAGGTATTATCATATATTTATGTGCATTGCATAAATTTAATAAAAAAATCTATAGGTGATTAATTTTGTATTGTAAGAAAAAAAATCCAAGTTAATGATAATTATTTAACCTCTAAAACAGACAGACAGGCATTCTGATTTTAAATATATACATTGTATACAGATTTTAAGGAATATGTTTGCTGTTGATACGAACTCTACATATTGTACAAAGCTGAAGTAATTTTTCCCTTACAGGTTACACTCATTAGTGCATTCGTTTTCCCAACTTTTCCTCCCAATGGAATCAATGTTTTCTTTGCTGTTGTCATCGTCATGATTTGTGGATCTCATTTGTTATTGGTAAGAAAAGATAGAAGGGTAGTTACTGAAAAGTTGTTGAATTCCTTATTGCAAGTTATTTAGAGAATAATAGAAAACATTTCTATATGCACTGAAGCACTTCCTAAGCATTTAACTGTCTTGCAGACGTAGATTCCTACCCACCAACCCCATCTCAATTAAAGAACACCCTAAGATATGCTTTTCATGGACTATACTCAATCATTATGAAAAAAATATTTTTAGTTGAGAAAAATTGTGTTATTTCCCCTTTTCAAATATAAAGAGAGATAACTCTTGCAATAGGCATAAAATACTTGCCAGTCAAATTATATTGCCCTTTTTTTGGGGGGGGGGGGGGGGGGGGGGGGTTAGTAGTAAGTTTGTGGGTTTTGTGTTTTTTCATGTTAACTGGGTATGTACATGTACATTGAAGTGTTAAGTTTGGTCTAGATTATGATGCATTAGATAAATATAGTGTACAGTATGCATTAGCAATTAACTTCAATGTCTTACACTTAGCCTGTTATTCATATGCTGCATGATTGTAAAGAGAATTCAAACTGTTGATATTTTACAGATTTTCTGGTATCGACAGGGAGATTTAGAGCCCAAGTTTCGACGGATGATTATCTACAATGCCTTCACCATCATACTCTTGTGTGTTTGTGGCAATCTGTATTTCCATAACATTTTACGAAAAAAAACATCTTGATGAAATTAAGGTTACTTTGTTCATGGAGAGAGAGAGAGAGAGACAGAGAGAGAGAGAGAGAGAGAGAGAGAGAGAGGAGAGAGAGAGAGAGAGAGAGAGAGAGAGAGAGAGAGAGAATATCATATAGTACATGATGAGTTTGAGAAACTAAAAAAAACTAAGTTAACATCAGGAATGTTCCAAATTTTCTCATTTGTTTTCCAAAGGAAAGGGTGCCATAGATATGTGATATTTTGAATATGAGTGAATGTAATGTTATTACCAGAGTTTCTCCCATTTATGTTTTGGGTATTCTCAAATGCCTCTGATTCCACAGACTGCATCAATTTTGCTTGTTACACATTGTTTTTTTTACATTTACATTGTCTTTAATAGGTACATGTAGGCTTTATTACAGCATGAGATATGTAGAAAGAAAGAAAAGTTATTTGTGAATTTAAATGTGAGTATTTTAAAATATCTGTATGACTGTGAATAAAGGAGAATTCAAAATTGGAAGATGCTTGTATTTTTTTTATATAACACGTTTATGAGGTCTTTAAGAAAATAGTAATATGGTTAAGAGAGAGAAACTTAATGAAAAAAATGGTGGCACACAGAACATAGCATAAACAAAAATGTTTAATTTTATTTTACAAAACTTTATTTTCATTCTTTTAAGTTCTAATAGTTTATCTGTTTAAAAGTATGTCCACAGAATAAACATCCATTTTACATTAACAATAACAAGTGTTCATTTTTTCTTCCATTGTATATTAATATTTACCAGTCATTGTAACCAACTTGCAAGAAAATTTTGATCACCTCGTTGTGTACATGTACAGATAATTATCTATGCTTTTTTAGTTTGACCATAAATTTCATATTATGCTGTATGATTTTTTTTAAACATCTCTGTCATCTGTAAGGAGTAAGGTGATGGCAATTTACTGAGTTTGAAAAAAAAACTTTTAATGTAATTTGTTTATTCTTTTCATTTATTCAAATAACTTTGAGTTGTGAAACATTCATTATTTAGCGCTTGTTTTTTTTTAATATATCTTCATATATTTTCTTTGTAATATAATTTCGAATTCCTGCAAAGAGGAAAATGTTATTGTAGATAAATATCAAGAAATAATTTTGAACATTACATACCATAATGTCTGACCTTTTTGGTATCCTATTTTCTCATTGAATGTTATTAAAAACATAAAAGTACATGTCATGTAACGTGTTGTTCCTGTCATTATGAAATGTTAAAATGTTTTGAGCACTGTACATTTATATATACAATACTGACAAAACTAAAACGATCTAGTTATAAAAGCAATTGGCTATGTTTATATTTATAAAATAAAATGATTTCCTTGGTGACTCATGTGGGATATGAAGGTGGCGACACTGCAGATAATATAAATAATCCGCTTCAGCCAATTATCACAATTACGGCAGTTTAAACTGCGCGATACAACCCGGGTTTTCTTCGTTCTTTTTAATTTATTGAGAAAAAATCCAGAAATTTAAAATGTACAAACACTTCAGATCTTGCTGGTGTGCATGTTGTAGTTTCTGGAATAAAGTACTTGTAACTTATTAACAAGTTATCTGATTGGCTGCCCGATATGTGCATAACCTTTACATGTATGACCGCCATCCTTCATGTCCGTACACCAGGATTCATGACTTCTGTTGTATCGGAAAGCTCCTGTTTGTCTTCTTGCATACATGTATATGCCATTGCCTCCCAATAGCATGACATTCAATCATGTTCGAATAAATCTGTTTCGATTGTAAGCAAAACAATTTCACTGTGTTGTTTGGAAATATTGCCTGCAAATACTTTCACCGTATATATATGGCAGTTATATACTGCAATTTAAGCTACTTTCTTACACGCTTAACTGTAATAAGAACGCACGAAAAGATCATTAATATATGCAAATATATAAACATATATTTTGAATTTTGTAATATTTTGTGCATAATGAAAAAATACGTAAGTCTTTATCGCAAGGAATTAATAAGAGGCGAGTTATATAACAAGTTGTTATATAGCAATTTGAAATTCAAATTAACTTAACAGGTTTGACAAAGAGGCAGTGTCTCTATTTGCCATAAGTCCGATTAGGAATCCTAACCCAAACCTTAAGATCTTATTAATACCGATAACCAATAAAATGTTTTGTTTTATCGTTCTTACGGGTATAAAGGTAGCAAACATCACAGAAAAATATACATAACTCCGGTAAATCACTCCATGTCTAGAAAAGTTTATAAAAGCTTTGAGATTATAACCACAACCTCCTTAATTTATTTCTTCCATTTTTTAAACTGCCTTCTGTTACGAGTATTTAAAATCCTAAAGTGATTGTTATTGCCGGTTCAACATGTATTTTTCTATGCTTTTTATTTATTTTTTTTAAATTATTATGAAATGCTGATCACAAAGTGTGCAATAAGGACAATATAATGTAAATATATATATCCAAAACCTTATGTGTGTCTACGCCCCTTCGAGCGTCCAGAAGCAATGACGGATGTAGGATTGAGGATGTAACTTCCAAACAAGGATCCGCGTCAAGGATCTCGCGCACCGTATGTCTGTCCTATTTGGTTGTACGATAAGTTCCGTGCAATCAGCAGTGCATAGCGATCAACATCCTAGTTTCAAAATTTTGTATCGAATTTTCTTCTAAAATTCCGGATTTTTTTAAAAATCTGTTTAAGTGAATTTTCTCCTCATCTCTTCTAAAATTCTGGATTTTTAAACAATATTTCTGAGTTTTACTTTTCTTTTTTACTTCGTTTTTGTTGCATAAAAAATATTCTTTTAAGAGCATGGCAATATTTTCTATATTAGCACGCAATTAATAAGCTTATTGTTGTTATTGCCGCGTAACCTGAAGTAATACTGGTATATCGTTAGAGACCCACAAGCGAAATATGCCCTTTGGATCGTGCATGAGCTTCCATTGATGAGCTATTGATATTCTTTGATCTTAATTAATGCATAACGCGCTATCGGTATTTTGTATACATACATATGATATATCTCTGCTGCAACTTCAATCATAAATAAACTCTTTTCTCCTACTTTGCTTTGAAATTTTTTTTTCAAAGTTACTGCCGTACTGCTAGCGTTTGGATTTCTTGAAATTTTACTTTAAATCTTTTAATTTTAAAGTTATTGCCGCATTGCTAACGTTAAGTTGACCTTTCGGAACCTATGATTTACATGTTTTGACAAGTTTCGTTGTTACAAAATAATATTACGAAATACTGTTAGTAGAATAGTGAAAAATAACCGGACTTGGATTTCTTGAAAGAAAAAAAAACCAGGAAGTTTTTAACCAAGTTTGATCGCACATCTTGAGAAAATAGTACCTGAGATTTTACTTAAATTGCATTTCTCAATATTCAACTGAATCGAATATTTCACTTAGCTAAGTTAAGAATGTGATTGTTTGATTAGAATGAAATTCCCTGTTCATGTTTTATAACAGGTATTCGTCCAACTCTGTTTAACTTATCAACTTATTTGTCGCTCTATCATTTCTTTTGTGAAATCATGAAACCATTCTTCTAAATTATCTTGAATATACATGTATAATGGAAAATTCAAAATGTCTTCTTTTTTTTTGCAATTTTGTTGTTGTTTATTCATTTTTTATTTTTAATTGTTCTGATCATAACCATTTATATTAAACCAAATATAATTATCAGATACGTATGTATGCATGACTGTATTCAAGCTGTAATTAAACGTTTGTAGATTGATATTAAAGTTATATCTTCAGGAGGCAAATATAGCTGTTGGATTCAAATTCTTATATGTAAATGCACTACTGATACAATTCCATGTTGATGTATGCGTAGTTAAGATGCATTTAAGATACTTTCGGTATTCAATATTGCTCAATTGGTCTGACATCAGAATTTTTTTTTTTCATATTAACATCAAGTTATCAGTTGTTAATCATGTATATACATGTAACGCAAGATGTACTTTTTGTTGTTGAATATTGAATATGTTTTGTATGAAGGTAACAAACTGTTGATTATAAACTGTTTTAATTAATATTATAATATTTTAATGTATGAAACAAGGAGAGGACTAAGTTTTTAGAACTTGTGTCCGATCCTTTTGGCATTTAACAGTCAATAAAATATGTACAACTCAACATTGTTGAATGTTTTTTTCTCACTTATTTAGGATGGCTGTTGAACAGATAGGTTATCAGATCACTCCTTCATTTGTAAAATAGGATCGTTTTAGCCATTAACTAGTACTGTGAAATCATTAAAAGCAAAATGAGCTACAATTTTCATATTGAAATTTTTTTTTACGAAAATGTTATTTTCTACTAGTTGACAAAGAATATCACGGTTTTTTGAATTTCTGTAAGCCATATTTTTGTGGAAAAGGTCGTTAAGAAGCCTTAATTGGAGCAAAATTGAATTATTGTCGTCCTATACAAAAATTGATCTGCTATATATTCCTTAGAATAAAAATCTTTCCTCAGGCAAAAATCAACCATTTTTCAAATCTTATTTATCATAAAAGTTTGAGTTACATTCAGACTTATCATACTAGCAGGTTTTTGCCGCAAAATAAAATTCTAAAAAATACAGCTCAATACATATTGCTTTAATATCATGAATTGAAGAGTTTTTGTTTGTTTGTGGGGATGTAATTTCGCGGATGCATGGGTTTTCAGTTTCAGTAGGAAAACTAAATCCTAGTATATAATTAGTTTTCATTGAGGATGTAAAATTCATTGTTGAGGGCTACCAATGAATATCATGAAAATTGAACCACCACGAAGTCTAATGATTCCCCAGTGTTTTGTTATGAAGCATTCAACAACTTTCAGATTTTAAAATAATTTGATTTATTTCCAATATTTTCATACAAAGCTCTCCTTTTGAAGGGGATTGTCTTAGTCTAAAAATTGTTTCGACCTTCCAGCCCCCTAAACAATATCATGTTTTTGCAACCAGAATTTTCAACAACTTCAGAAAATGACATATTAAAAAATAATCATGTTAGGATACTTGTAAACAATTGTTCGATTATTCCACTTCGGGTCGAAAGTTGCGCAAATAATGAAACATAAAGAAAAAAAACCCTTATTCATTGATTAAAAAACGATAAATGCAAATGTCTTGATTTCAGAAATGAAAATATGTTGCAAGAGTCGAGTATCCTATAAGTTGGTGGGTTATGGGCATGCACAAAATACTTATTTTATATTATAAATTTATTCAAAAGTAACCAAATTATTTTTTTTTTAAACAGCAGCTGAATTGTTTTTCTTTCTCTGGCCTTCGCATTCTATTATGCTTATAAAACTTTCGGGCAGTGGTCATATAAAATTCAGAAAATGTCCCAAAACTACATGTAATTCTCAAGATCAGCATCGTTGTAGCTGATCATATAGCACGGATCCCAATTCTTACACAACTTCCTACTTCCTATTAACGGCGGATAAATACACTCCCAAATCTGGATGGTATTCTATCTTACTCAGATCAGCCCCCATAGCCTATTGTATATTTCTTGTACCGTGAAATGGGGCTTTACTTCCATCCATTCAAAATGAAATGGAAATTCTTTTTAATTTCTTGTGCTTTATTCCTTTTGGCATTGCACATTCCAGGTAAGTGATATTTTTCATATATATCTTTTTTATAAAATATGAATTAATAGATGTGAAGATTCAAAACTTGATAGGCGTAGACTTTTGAAGTTCGATTTGTGACGAATTTCGGTGAATTTTATCTGTAAAATATTGTTTTCGACCGTCTCTTGCCGTTATCTATTTAATATACGGATAATAGTTGGAACATCCCGTGTTTATTTATCCAGAACCATATATATTATTGTTTATTAACCAAGAACCATACGATTCATAGGTTTAAATAAACATTTATACACTATTCTTGAGTATGTTGTGCAAACCTATGTAAACAATTTTTTAAATACCACAATTTTAGAATAGTCTGCGTGATAGCAGCTTATATACAGTACCGACAAGATACACGATAGGATAGGTTTTATGCAACATATGATAGGATAAACACACAATTTAACAACATGCACGCACGATGGGATAGGATTAACACACGATATAACAATATTCACGCACGATACAATATGATTGATACACAATAGAAAAAGATAAACGATGTTCATGATAAACGTATAATTGCCTTAAACGATTAACCTGATAATGGCAAAATTTGATAAAGAACTCGTGCGAATCAAGATATAAGCAGGACTTATTATCAATTACAAATGCCGAGTTGTTAGTCCTCACTGTGTCATTTATACAATAAAGAAAATTAACCAGTTGAAATTTATCAACAAAAATTAGGAGCCTAAATGGTTGATAAAATATTTGTATTGGTAACATTGATTTCATAACCGAACACCCCTGCCGACCACCGCGAACATTTCACCCAATCACACTAAAAATAGAAGGTTCAATTCATTATATAAACTACAACTCTTGTTACAAAAAATATGTTTACATGCATTTTCCCGCTGTCTTTGTCTGTGATAGCATTACGAATCAATTTTGAACCCTTACACCCAATATCTTCATAAAACATGAGTGACACAAAATGGGCGTGTCTTATAGCATAACCGACCGAAAAATTCAACGCATGTGCTACATAGTAAAATAGTGGTTTTAAAAAATGTTGTTTTAGAGTGTATTAATTGAAAATAATATGAATATAAGCAATAAGGAAGTATTCTTTGAATTTTATGAGGTGATAATTTCGGTCAGAGCGTGGTCAAATCTATCATAAAGCCCTTCGGGCTTTATTGGATTTGACCACGCCCCGACCGAAATCATAACCTCATAATACTCAAAGAATGTTTCCTTATTCCTTAAATAAAATCTATCATAAATATCTTTGTTTCTGTAAAAAAAAAAAAAAAAAAAAAAAAAAAAAAAATAAGAAGAAAAACGACTCCGCGTACGATTTTGTCTATTTGACGTACAGGTAAATATGTTACCTTGTTCCAAAGAATTTCGATTGTTGACATTTTTCATTTCCACTGCTTACAGATATAATTCAATGTAATATCTTGTTTAATTTTGCTCGGAAGAGTTTATTAGAAATCAATGTGATAGAGAGCTGAAATTGTACATTTCTTATTTGATAAATTATCGTATACGGCGCATTTAACGACTTAATTGAAACTTTGAAATAAAGTTGCTTGCATATATAAAGGCACCGAACGATTAAACGATAGGATTAACGGAAGAAAAAATTTAGGACTGAACGATAAACCTGATAGGGTTAATGCACAATAGGGTAGGATTAACGCACTATGGTACATTACACACGCATGATACGATAGGACTGATACACGATAGGATAGGATAGGATAGGATAGGATCGGATAGGATTGAAAAAATAACGTTGCGCCATATTTGGGTACTATATATTGCAATGAAAATGAGAAAGTAGAGATGAAAAAGATAATAGTAAACGGGATAATGGAAAGGATATTCTCAAGACATAAAAAAATTAAGAATAATTTATCTTAATTTTAATTTAATTTTAAGCATTTATAAAGTTATTTGCCCAAGTTACACAGTCCTTTGATATTCTTTGATGAACGAGTTTAAAGGCAGACGTATTTTCCCACAATATTTTTTTTTTTACATACAGCTTTCTTATATCTTTAATTTATAAAATGTTCAGATTAGCTAGGATAAAATAAAATTGAACTTCAATCTGTGATATCATACAGTAACATAATTTACAAACTCTCTCGTTTCTATGAATATATGAATATCATTAAACCTGCCACGCTTGATCTCAAGTTGATGAGAGTTCAACGATATTTACTTAAAAACTGTACATTTATATTTGGTATTCATTGGATTTTTTTTTATCAAATATTCTTGTAATTCAAAATTATCGCATAAGTGCATATACATTATGCATTTGGAGGAACCTCCAAGTAGCCATTGCCTTGTTGTATAAATTTATTGGTTAACCTCTGTTTCACTTTCAGTAAAACACATCTTCATAAACTTGTTCTTTACAGTTCCATATGAACCCAAAACATAAATTATCAATCAGCAATTTGATGTATTACTAAGACAGCCATCAATTAGGGGATACCTCTGTTTCACATACATTAAGCATATCTTGTTTTAAGCATATATTTTGCTTTAAAAAAAACGTCTCACTATATATATTCTTTAATTTTGACTGTGCACAATGGTTTACGAACCAATTAAAAATATACCACAATGTATCTCTTTTCGTAACACAGTATAATATCTTACAAAAAATCTAAATGTACCCTCTCTTAATCACTTGCTGGCTTTTGTCCACACACCGGTAATTCGCAACTGCAATGCACTATACTAACAATGTATGTCTCAAACAATGACAGTTTTTGTAGTTACGTTCAAATGCAATGGCTTTATTTCGGACAATAAACAGTGCAGTCTTTTTACTCTGTGATGCCAAAACACTTTTTGTTTTGTGAAAACTGCCATAAGAATTCAAAGTTATACCAAGAATAGATAATTAACATTTTTTAACGATATCAATAATTTTATTATCATAATTCCAAGAATACTCATTTTTTCAACCTTCCGCCTTTTCTATATACAACAATTTTAGTTATTTCTACATCAACTTTTAACTTCCAATTTAATGAATATTGCTGTAAACAATCAAGCATATCTTGTAAACCCTGTTCTAGTGGTGAAATTAGCACGAAATCATCTGCATACATGATTAAGAATAAGACAATTACTCTAATTACAACCGGTAAACGCATCCGTTAAGTTAGCAACAAGTACATGTCACAAGTCACCTGGAATGAAAATCATTTCGCTATAAGCGTCAGTTCTTTATAAGCGCGTGTGCTATAACCGTGTTTTACTTTATATTAAAATTCAAGAAACGATTCTTTATTTTCTGTATTTTAAAATTTTTCTGCAATTAAGCATGCTGTATGGTCAATAAATTAACCATCAGATCGACCAAAAATTTTAAAATATAATTTTTTAGCTATAGAGTTTTAATTCGTAAAGGAAAAATCAATATAAATGTGTATTTTATAAATGTAGCGCCTACAAGTGCTGAAACAACACCATCTGAAACGTCTACGGGAAATGCAGCGTCTTCAAGTACTGAGGCATCTACAGGTTCTGAAGTATCCACAGGTTCTGAAGTATCTACAGGTTCTGAAGTTACCACAGGCTCTGAAGTATCCACAGGTAATGCAGCATCAGCAAGCACTGCAGCATCTATAAGTACTGAAGCATCAGCAAGCACTGCAGCATCTATAAGTACTGAAGCATCAGCAAGCACTGCAGCATCTATAAGTACTGAAGCATCAGCAAGCACTGCAGCATCTATAAGTACTGAAGCATCAGCAAGCACTGCAGCATCTATAAGTACCGAAGCATCAGCAAGCACTGCAGCATCTATAAGTACTGAAGCATCAGCAAGCACTGCCGCATCTACAAGCACCACAGCTCCCCCGAGCACTGCCGCATCTACAAGTACAACGGCTCCCCCAAGCACTGCAGCATCTACAAGCACAACGGCTTCCCAAAGCACTGCAGCATCTACAAGCACCACGGCTTCCCCGAGCACTGCCGCATCTACAAGTACAACGGCTCCCCCAAGCACTGCAGCATCTACAAGCACAACGGCTTCCCAAAGCACAGCAGCATCCACAAGCACCACGGCTCCCCCAAGCACTGCAGCATCTACAAGCACAACGGCTTCCCAAAGCACAGCAGCATCCACAAGCACCACGGCTCCCCCAAGCACAGCAGCATCCACAAGCACCACGGCTCCCCCAAGCACAGCAGCATCTACAAGCACAACGGCTCCTCCAAGCACAGCAGCATCCACAAGCACCACGGCTCCCCCAAGCACAGCAGCATCTACAAGCACCACGGCTCCCCCAAGCACAGCAGCATCCACAAGCACAACGGCTCCTCCAAGCACCGCAGCAAGCACTGCAGCATCTACAAGCACCACGGCTCCTCCAAGCACTGCAGCATCCACAAGCACAACGGCTCCTCCAAGCACTGCAGCATCCACAAGCACAACGGCTCCTCCAAGCACTGCAGCATCCACAAGCACAACGGCTCCTCCAAGCACTGCAGCATCCACAAGCACAACGGCTCCCCCAAGCACTGCAGCATCAACAACCACTGCAACTCCAACAACCACAACGGCTGATCCTTGTGCAAGCATTACATGTCAAAATGGTGGTCAATGCGTTGTCACAAAGGGTATTGCCGGATGTGTTTGCAATGCCAGTTTCTCTGGGCAACTTTGTCAGTTTGGTAAGATTTCGTGAAGATTAAGTCAACTAGGAAGTGATAGTCTATCTAATGGCAATATTTCTTGGAAAGATTGGAATATTTAGTCTACAAATATTTAATTTTTTTGTCTGTGATAATACTACGAATCAATTTTATAACGTATACTTCAACGTAATTCATCAATGACTTTATTGTTCAATCGTACATTTAATGAAAATTACATACATACACATGTAAGCAATAAGGAATTTGTTTTGAATATAATAAGGTGATCATAAACGGTTGGGCGTGATCAAAATTTATCATAAAGCCCTTCATGTTTTATTAGATTGGATCAACTCCGACCGTATTTGATCACCCCATTATACTCAATGAATGATCCCGGCCTTGTTATTACATGTAGTATAGCATTGATAGTCAGGAGCAAAAAGATATTCATCGAATGAAATCTTGCAACATTGTAGCTGTTCCTTACTACACCCAATGGTCAGCATATGGCGCCTGTGACTCGTCTTGTGGGGATGGTCTGCAGAAAAGAACACGTAACTGTACCGATATCACTGGAGCAAACAGAGGCCAGGACTGTGGACCTGACTTGGAAAACGAGAAAGCTTGCGTTGGTCTGCCAGAATGCGTGGGTAAAGAGCTTTGATTTGTAGGCAAAATTATGAATACCTATTCATTAATGTCACATTTTTGTGTTGGTGTGTGCAGTTTTTGTTGTTTGTTTTTCTTACTGAAAAACATATACTACTCTTTTTTTCATCAGTGATAAAATGCATTTTTTGGGTGGGTTTTACTTTTCAGTTACTACCAACCCGTGCGACGCGCCTGTTAACCCTTGTTTATCTGACGGTGTTTCGCACACATGTCGTCTGCAATCTGGTGGAACCTTCAAATGTAAATGTAAAGATGGTTATGTCAACGATGCTGCCGGAAAATATTGTGTCAGTAAGTAGCAATATTTATGCTCTATAGGTACACTATATGAAGCGAAAGTATTCGAGAGACAGAATGTAAACCAATTTCATATAGAGATAACTGATGGCCAGATTCAAATGCAATGATGCATTATAGTGCACTATAATAGAGGAAACATCTTTTATCTATTTTTTTTTATTATCCATGAGTCGCTTCAATTTTTCTTGTTATGGCCTTGCTATGAAAGGAAACACAGTTTATGTTCAATTTAAAGGAAAAAAGTGTGGTCTGTTTTATTTGTGGCCACCAATTTTTGAGAATCATATTTGTATGAAGGTCAATAAATGAGAAATGTTTTTCATGATTCAGTTGCGAGCTCTTATATGTATTTTGCAACAAATCCTCAAAACTGATTAAGCACCTTATATGATCACAATGTTACGCAATTATATAAAATCATCTATAACATAGATCCATTTTCTCATAAAGACAAGTATTTAATACTGTGAGTTTGATCTTAATCATCATTTTCCATGCTTACCAAATGTAATTTCTAAATTCTATAGTGTATGTAAATCCGTTAAACCTTTATTTACCAAACATGGAAAAAAATCGAAAAAATCCATCAGATTGTGGCTTCAAACAGATTATGGGTATTCTATTACCGATGTTTTAAATGCTATGAATTTTTATATTTTTGAATTTTTCAATTCTCCTGTCCCCTTTGGTTTCAAATGTATTTTCACTTTGTCATTTGTATGATAAGAGAACCTATTGTAGTAACTCTCCATGGTTTCACAAAAGACATTATATTTTTTTTTACTGCATGACCTTTTGCAAATAAATAAAAAAAATGCATAGCAAAACCTACAGCATCTTTTTTGTTATTGCTTTGCAGATGAAAACGAATGTAATAGGGTAATCAATGACTGCAAAGACCTCAACACAAAGACCCTGAAACAAGGCGTGGCGAGTTGCAAAGACACGGTTGGAAGCTATGATTGCGTGTGTGCTAGTGGATTTACATATAACAGTACATCTAGAGTGTGTACCGGTGAGTTTGTATAACAATATAACAATATACAAGAAATATTCGCCCCGCTTTATTTCCGCCATTTTCGCCCTCATTGTTAGGCGAGCGAATTTAAGACCAGGGAAAATTCATATGTCTTAAGTTATCTTTATATTGTATCGTTACTGTGTCTGGGCAAATTCAAGACCAGGCGACACTGTTTGAAAGTGTAGAAGGAGGAAATCATGTGGGCCAAAATAATCCTGTATTTATTATGACTAATAAGACAGTGCTTTATCAGAGAAATATTGACGGAGAAGTCAATCTCAGCTCACATATTGCAGAACAAATAAAGGAATAGGTATTGTAACTGTACAATTATATTGTGTCATTATACGTCTTCATATTATAATTGTTAAGTCTTTCAATTATTTATGGATAGGAGTATCTATAAACTTTATCCGTTTTTTAATTTGTGCTTAAAAATTAAGAAATGTATAGTTTCCGGGACACATACGGGTTACAAAAACGTGATTGGTTTATTTTCATAAACTTTTGAATCTCGTTGATATACGTAAACATATGTTCTTTTGTTATTATCGTTTAACGGGCAAACATACAATATGGAAGAAGCTATTCCCTATATCAGATGCGGAGGATAGTGTTTAAAAACCCTGGAAATAAACATTTAAGAATTAAAAAAAAATACATTTATCATTTGAATGCCCCTCCCGTAATTACAATGGAATCGAATGTTTTTGTGCACAAAGAACGTGAATTTGTACATATATAAATTGCGTAGAATTACATGTATGCCTTTTCTGAGTGTAATAAGACAAATGACTGTTGGTGTTTTACAGACGTTGACGAGTGCAGCACAGGTGCCCACAACTGTGACATCACCTCTCGAGCTACCTGTACGAACACACCTGGCAGTTTCACCTGCAGGTGTCTCGCTGGATACCAAGGTGCTGGTACAACAGGAACGTGCAAAGGTTTGTTAGTTTGTCACGTGCAACTAGTAGATTTTAATAAGTTTGATTGTAAATCAATTTGGGTTTCAAATTGATTTTTTTGATTTTGATTCTATACTGTAATTCCTAAAACTAATTTTCAGAGATATTTGGTCAAAGAAGATGATTTTCGTACAAATTTAAATTGGCTGCACGCTATACGGTGTTCTATTATCATCATTTTGGGGGGGGGGGGGGGGGGTTAAAATTGCTTATCATCATTTTGCTTTTTTAAAATAGGTACTAGTACATATTAAAGAAATTTAATCAAGATATAACAGTTGCTTCGTCAAATTCTAACAGCGTACATTATTCAGTTGTTTTTAATTTTTTTCTTATGTTTATGATATTTTTTAGAAAATCGGCTGTTGAGTTTCACAGGACACTCCAAAATGTCTTCGTCTGCTATATACTCTGATTACCTAGCACCGAATTTTGCGATGAAAGTTGGGGGTTTCCTATACCCTTCATTTTATGTAAGTTTTTGATATCATATCTCTAAAATCAATACCCTGCTAATAATTTAAAGTTTTATTTACACATTCACAATGTAGTTCAAAAAATGAATGTTATAAAATAATCCTGTTTGGAGCTAATTTTTTTTTAAATAGAGACATAAAGCAGACATGCACATAGAAGTAATCTCAATATTTTACAGAATTTTCACAAACGCTCCTTAAAAATCGCCGTAAAAATGTTATCGAATTTTATTCTTATAGTCACAAATTCAGAGATCGCAAAAGAATGACCATAACTTTATATTGTTATTAAAACACTGTATAGAAATATTTATTAAAAAATATTTACAATTCTCTGATTCAAGATGTTTCTATGATTTGGCAATACAAATGAATGTAGTTTTATAATTCGTTTCCAGTTCACCAGGGGAGGTTTGATCCTTTTCACTACAGTGACCAGTGACACTAAGAGCTCGGGGGTGAGACGTCCCTTTACCAACCCCTCCAAGTTCGCTTTGGACCCTTCTTTCCAGGAAAAGGCCGCTTTTGCTCCCTGGTGGTCCAACCTTATCACGGGCACTGTAAGTCATTAGATATATTGTCACATCTTAGAACCATTTTAACCGGAACTTGGACTTTGGGTAGTTGTGTCAAACAGCTATGTGACGTAGGTCTGTCTATTTCATTGTATGGCCACTTAGTTTTGTTTTTTTTTTCTTCAAATAAACAAGATGTGTCTGACGTTTGAGCTATGACTAAGGAATCTGTGTATATTTCAATTGAAATCAGTGTCATTCTTTTTAACTTGTATTGATGCATGAAAAAGAGAGTAAAATCCTACGGAAAGTTCAAAATCTTGATAAAAACGGTTCTATTTTCAAATGATATCACCATCTTTGAACAAATTCAAAATCCCCCCATTATATTTGCATTTCACTAAGCATTTACATATTACACTCTTGTCAAGGTCAGCAAAGCAAAACAGATGAAACGACTAACCAAGGGTGCAACTTAATCATTAAATTCCCAACCATTCCATGAATATCTATTTAAAATGAAAAAAAAGAGAAACACCTTTTAATTAAAAAAAAAATAATTTATTTCAATTCAAGAATGAAGACATAAACACCAAATGCTCTGTATAATATTTCTCAAGATAAATAGCTTTCAAATCACTTCCAACACATTATCGAAGTTTTTTCTTTTCTCCAAAAATGATCAAGACATTTATTATTTTTTTAACAGATATTATTTAATCATATATATTGAATGAAAGTTGTTTTTGTACCTAAATATTACGAGATTATCAAAGATATCTGAAAAATTTAGAAATGGAATATTGCATAATTTTTAAATACTAGTACTTTTGAACACAATATTATTTATTATAATCTACCTCATTTATAACAACAAACATAAATTGCTAATTCACACTACGTGACGTTTATAAAGGCACATTAAGGTCGAATTTTCATTGTAAGATATCTGTGTTACAATGTTTTTGTGAGATATTGATAATATTATCTTATTTTGGCAGGATGCAAAAAGTGGAGTTTATTACAAGGAATTTTCCTCAGATGTTCCGAGCGAAAACACTGTAATACAGGGAGAGAAGAGAGATTTCTCTAGCAACTACGCCGGATTCAGTATGTCATCTCCAAAGTATATGATCATTATAACATGGAACAAAATGGAACTCAGCAAAAATCCGAGAGCCAATGCCGAGGTGAGGACTAAATTGTTGGAATTTTTTTTCAAAGGATAAAGGAGTCCATTTTATACCCCTTCCCCGGAAAAAAATTAAGAAATTACATGGTTTATCTTTTATCTTATACATTTGTTTTACCAATAGCCGATTTTTTTCAATGATATCGGTTTTTAATTTCAGCTTTGAAAACACTACGGGTCGATTTTGTAAAGTATAGTTCAATACATTTCATCAATGACTTTAAATATGTAATCGTACAATTGCTGAAAATTATGTATATATATAAGTAATAAGGAATCATTCTTTAAATATTATGGGGTGATCAAATACGGTCGCGGTTGATTAAACCTATAAGCCCTTCGCGCTTTATTGTATTTGATCACACTCACCGGATTTAATCACCTCATAATTCGTTTTAATCATAAAAATTTAGATACAACGTTGAAAACTAAAAGGTGTAAAATAAGATTCTCTTTAAATCTGTTATACTAAAAAAAAATTACTGACAGGGATAAACTTGCTTTTAATTTTGTATAATGTCAATATGGACAAAGGACTCATTATCTAAATGCATGCTAAAACTTAGTGGATTTATCAAAAAAAAAGAGAATTTAGTGTTGTAAGTAAAAAGTGATATATGAAGTAACCTTTTCTTCCCCTCTCCTTATTTAGAGGTGTATATGTAGGAACGTTAACTATTGTTAGTATCAAACGAACTTCCTTTTTTCAGTCTGAAAATTGCTAGCAGAAACTTCTTTAAAAATAAGTTGTTGTTTTTTCACATTTACAGACTGTGACCTTCCAACTTGTCATGATAACCGACTATGAGAACACCTATGTCAAGGTCATTTACAACGATAGAGAAATGACTTGGGACGTCCTGAACTCAGTGGGCAACTACCCCGTTAGGATTGGAGTTCTGAAACAAAACGAAACTGCCGAAGAATACCCCCAGTCCTACTTGAACCTTATTTCAAGTCCGCAGGATAAGAGCAAGATAGAGAAGATAGACGAAGTCATTCCCACAGGCCTAACAGGGGATGTCTCGTGAGTGTATTAGAGTTTGTTATAAGGTTACATGTACTGACAGTGTGTTAAATATCATGTTCAGTCCGATTCCTAAAAGGTTGAAGACGTTTCAAGTGTTGTGATTGATCAATCATAGGTAGAGTCTACGAATTTACTAGTATACGAGAGATTTGTAGCCGTCTATGTCAATATTCATAAAAGCAATTATCATTTCTTTGTCGTTGTACGTCGGTCGTTAACTTTTGTAGTTTTTATCTTAAATTCCCTTTATTCATAATTTTATCCACCACAACAACCCCCCCTCCCCATTAGCGGTGGGGAAAGGTCATACGCTTTGGATTTTTTTCACAAATTGTCGTTCTTAAGTATACTATCAAAATCTGCAGTATTACCAGCATAATGTACAAAAAGACTCCGAGTTTAGAACTGTTTTTATAGAAATGCAAAAGATCTATGGGTCTCTCATCAATAAACAAACAGAAATAAAGATACTATTTACTATATATAGCAATTTCATTAATGGATTTAACACAACACATATATAACATACAACTGACAGAAGTTTGACGTTATAAATTTCAGATGGAAAAGGAAAGGATTTTCATATTATAAGATTTCTGGATCAGGGGGGATTTCCTCTCACCCTGGCTTACAGTGTAGTTCCTTCCTTACTACTAAAAGATCCCAGCTCAGAAATCCATTGTTCTCCGTTAAGACAGATGAAGTCAGCAAATGCCCACCAAGTCTTTTGCAAAAGACTGACTCTTTGGTGACATTCTCAGCCGCTGGCATTCCTAGCTCCATTACATGTTTTGCCAAAAGAAGTGCTTTGTCTAGCACAGCCAAGGATGAACGAACCCCACGTTGCTGTTATGACAAAAGCAACAAAGGTCTTATCATGGAAGCTACTATTGCTAAAGGATTTAACACGTATATGTAAGTACAGAAGACTAAACTATTATATCGATTTCAGAACTAAAAAATATAAGGTTTTATTTAATTATACCTACTTATGTTGAAACGTTTTAAAGTTGCTGTGTTAGGCAGAGCAAACATTAAATTTTAGTTCTTACATTTAATGTTTAAAATATCTTTAAAGGATTCGCAAGCCAAGTTCTGCCGTTCAAACAACAGCAGATCAAGCATTCGACACATGCTGCAATGCTGGAAATAGTTATGCTTCAAAGACAGACCAATGCAGTGAATATTTAACGGTTCTACCCGTGTGCTCTTCTGAGAACTTTGTCGCCAGTGGAGCAGGTAATTTGTTTTTTCGGAGAGAGATGAAACTTTTAATCTTATTCCATGATTTCAGCTATCTCCTTTCTTAGTTTTTATTAAATGTTGTATAGTACCAAACTTATCAAGAAAAAAAAATAAAAGAATGGTTTATAAAATCATACTTCATGATCATCTATGGTATATATTAATTTTTGTTTATGTATATCAGGTGGCGCTTTGGGAGATCCCCATTTGACCTCCCTTGATGGTTTATCTTTTACCTTTAATGGTCATGGAGAGTTTGTATTGTTGAAAGCAACTAATGTCGAAGTTCAAGGCCGATTTTCACCTCAGCGAAACGCTGCTGGATTAAAGAGTGCAACTTTCATCAGTGGAATTGCTGGCCAACAGTCAAACCCTGCAAGTGCTAAAGTGGAATTCAGATTGGATGCTAATAGCAATGATACAGGTATTGAGACAATATTTTGAATTTTAATTATACTATAATGCGCATTGAAAAAAAAATGTGTATCCGTTTTAAACTTTAAGAACTATTATATTAAAATTGCCTACACACTTTGAAACAATACTGGTAAATCATTAGATTTCATGGTGGCTCAATGTTTGCGGTATTCGTGGTTAGCCTTTCCCCACGAATTTACATCCTCAACGAAAACAGATTTTGAAAAAGTAATTATTCTTACTAAAATTGAAAACCGACCAATCCACGAAATAAATCCCCACGAATAAGCAAGAATACCCAAAATCCACAAAAATTTACCCCCACTTATCTAAATGATTTCACAGTATAAATAATAATCAGTGTGTCATTTTTTGATATTATTATTTAAAGAGTTTTTGAAATAATTCCACAAAATATTTGTGATGGAATTTTTTATTTTTATTTTTAGTGCACACAAAAAAAAAATAATAATAAAAATCAAGATCCTTCCAATTTAACTTCTTCTACATCAAATTTATATGTTTTCTCTATGATTTGTCATTTCATCTATTTTAATTTATGTGTTGAACAAAAAGTGTTGCAAAAATTGTTTTCTGAATCTGATTTAATTTTTTTGTTTGTTAATTTTTAACGAAAACCTATTGTCATTAAGCAAATAAAAACAAATCTTTGGTGATTCGAGACACATATATTAAGTTGGAACTTTGGGTTTTCCTTCTTAAACATCCTCTGAAACATTATTTCAGTTCGAGATTCATAATAGATACTTAATAGTTTAAAACATTAAACACAAAAGATGTATGTTCACATTGTAAATTATAGTTCTTTTAATCGGGTACTATATAAATCAATGTTCAAACTTCAGATTCAAATCTGTCAATAGCCTTTATGTACTATTAAAGAATATATAAAAGCCAATTACATGTATATGTTTTAACAAATGAGGTTAGTGGGGCGTTATATTAAAATAAGAATCTGCTTATAAAATTGCATACTCTCATTTCATTGACTTATATCTATATGAACTGCTTGAGTATGTGTAATATTTTCCAAAAATGTTGATCATTGCGTTTCACTTCAAACTATTGTTTTCAGTATATGTGTTACATTAAAAGATTAAAATCAAAGTCTTCTAAACTTATCTATGACAATCAAGATAATTATAGATAAGTTTAAAATCTTTGATTTTAAACTTTTTATGTGGCAAACGTTACTACAGCTAATCAAAATGTAAGATATGCTCACCTATCCCCATAGCAGATTTTTTTTAAATATTAAGATAATTGAATAGCAGAGTCAGATGCATTTGGGTTATACATGTAACTCGAACTCAATTCGTTTTATCAACAGAAATCCTCATAAACGGAGTGCTCCAAAATGTGAACTTATCATCAGGAGCAGCGGACTTTTTGGAGGTTACAGTGACGAAAGAAACCGATAGCAAAGGTGTATCTACATGGAAGATGATCTTTTCTGGAGGATTGACAGCTGGTGTACAGCTGACAAATAAAATGTTCCAGCTTGTGATCTCGGCTTCGGCAAGCTACCGTACACAGTTTGAAGGTAACGGTGTTCAATTGCCTTGTTTTCTGCAACTCTGGGAATTATTCCAACTGGAAAAGCAAATGAAAATTCTTAGCCAACCACTTTGAATTAAGGAGATTGGGTGGTCAACAAATTAGCTGCAGATCTTCTTTTCAAGGAGATTCATAAAGTCTACAAATAACCTTGACCATCCAGCCCTCTTAATAATCATGCCTGACAATCTTGTTTTTCTGATAAAAATGAAATATGAAACTCAAACCCAACTGAGCTAAAACTTGTTTTATAACTAAGCGTTATTGCTTGTTTTATGACTAAGCATTAAAATACATTTTTTTCATGAAAGGTTTACTTGGAAATTTCGATGGCAATTCAACAAATGATTTTAAAGCACCAAACGGGGATATAACACCGTCGAATTCTGTTGAGAGTGTTATCTACACTTTTGGAAAACTGTGTAAGCTCGTTTTCATAGCAGCAAATGTACACACCTGATAATATATTTGTTGTGAAATTTAACCTTTGATTTAATGAAGTTTGTAAAATTATAATTAGTTTAGAATAACTATTTTTTAAAAGTGCTTGTAATCTTCGAACAATTTATACCAGCAGGTTATTAGGGTAAATTAATCTCAGGGATAATCTCAATAAGGCGTTACTGTATTATCAACATAAAAACAACGTTTCTTTTCCTAACAAACAAAGCTTAATTTGGGAGAAAAAAAAACAATGTCTATTTTTTTTTCAAACGAATATCGATGCTTCTTCAATAATGTTAGAATTTGTAGCTATTCATCTGAAAAAAAGTAGAAATAAGCTACATGATTAAAGCCAAAGTAAGCAGTTTACATTCAAAACGATGTTTTTACAGGGCAAAACACTAAGAACAATACTTTGTTCACATATGGAGGCAGTGCAAGTAACGCTAACTGGACCAGTCACATAGACACATCGTATACACCTGTGTTTTTCAATGCTAATTTGACCGTCATGTTTCCCGATCCATCCAAACGATCTACAGCCATTTCTACGTGTAACAGTGGTAAAAGCACTGATTCTGATCCAGAAAAGCGCAAGGAATGTTACTTTGACTTTAAGGTCACAGAAAATGCTGACCTTGCCGCTTCCACCTCCAATACCAAAACGGCGCTGGCTGAAACACAGTCTGCTCTTGGTGAGTTGAGAACTTTGTAAAAGTGAAAAAAATGTGTTAATTTCCGGCTAGAGCTTTGCATATCTTTAAGGCTTAATTGTTTTTTTTGTTGGTATATATAACTCATAATTGAAAAATTTCTTGCAAATTACATTCATTCCCTGAACAATAAAATAACACAAATATCTTTTTAAGTGAACGGAATATGAAAGTAATTTTTCTAAAGCTAAAGTGTACAATTTCCCCTCTACCGGTAATTAAGAAAACGGTTTTTATCTGCCTTTTCAGCAAATTATCCACCAGAAATCAAGAACGGGAATGTGACCATTGAAGTCACTGTGGGTGGAAACTACTCCCTTGTGTTGAATGCTGTGGATATAAATGAAGGAGATACAATTTTTTTCTTGCTAAATAGCGATGCTCCTTCTGGAATTACCGTCAACAATGCCACAAAAACTCTAACCTGGGTTGGAGTTCCGGACAGTAATTCAATGAGTATCAAGATCACTGTGTCCGACGGAAAAGCCCAGTCTCTGTGGACACCAAAGATCAAACTTTGTAAATGCAAGGTAAGTTGATTGTTTTATGTGTAGACAATATCAATCCACGTAGTCGATACACTGATAAAAAATCATGCAACAGTCAAGTTTTTCCCATTTCACAAATCACTCATTATATTTGCGAAGTGTAATGTACTAAATATATAGATAAAACTAATACTTTTGAAAGTATTTTCAAACAACACCCGAAGTACTTAATTTTTAAAGCTTCTGAAATTGGTTGTGACTTATGTTAAAATATGCGCAGTAGAGATATATATTATGCTCGAGTAAAAATAAATTCTTCAGAATGGTGCTACATGTGGGTTTGGCGTGGAGAGCAGTGAGCAGTTCTTTATCGTCCCTTGTACCTGTGTGAAAGGATATGACGGTACCTACTGTGAGAATGATGAGGATGGGTGCGCTTCTAGACCGTGCTGGCCCGGGGTGGACTGTACTGATGTTCTTGCTAGGGACCTCACGACGACTCCTGCAGGATTTACTTGTGGATCGTGTCCATCTCATCTTGATGGAGATGGAATCACTTGCTCGGGTATCTATATCTAAATAATAATTGAAAATAGAAAAAAAAACTTTATCAATAAACCTTCTTTTATCTGTGACTTTAATGAAGTAGACAGCAGTTGTAATTCACTTTTACACACCAAATGTAAGGAAAATTTAGAAATTATTTTTTATGCGATACCATTTGGAAGAAATATCGACGATTTAAAAGAAAAAGCTTAAACAATTTCATTATCTGTAAATCTCCAATTTAATTCGTAGACAAAGATGAGTGTGTTGTCAATAAACCTCCGCCATGTCAACAGAAATGTACAAACATTGCTAACGGATACACGTGTTCTTGTAACGCTGGCTATGTACTGGGAAGTGATTTAAGCAGCTGTGTTGGTGAGTCTATCTCACTTTTATTCTCTTTCTGATGTTTATTCTTACCTCGTATGTACTCAATATTATTATCCTTTCGTTTTGATGTCCATTCTGAGTTATCTTGGTAAAATATGGTATCTTTCAAGCCTCTTTTTTGGTGGGTGCAACGATAATGAAAACTTTTGCATGTTAGAGTATGTTTTCTTAACTTTGCCCACGGTTGAACATTGGATATTTTTTGCAGATAACGATGAATGTCAGCTTAAAACAGACAACTGTGATAAAGCGACCACAACCTGTACCAATACCGTCGGTTCATTCACTTGTGAATGCAAAAAGGGTTACACTAGGGAGTCCGCAACTCAATGCACTGGTACGGAAAAGGTTTTCACGCTATCATTTAATTTACAAAAAAAACTTTTAAGCAATTAAATGAACTAGTTCAAAGCTTCTTTGTTTGAACTGTTTTGTAATTATTTTCTTTTTGACAAAAATATAAAACGCACAAAAATACTTCTGTTTGAGTGTACAACAATCAAACTATATTAAGTTAAAAAAAACCTTACAGATTAATTTTCATTTCTTAGAATTAACGTGCAACATTTAATAAAAACTCATCTACTGTAAAGCGCGCTTTTTGATCAGTGTTTCTTACCTCCCTTTTCAGATATCAATGAATGTGATAAAAATCCTTGCCCTGCAAACTCAAGATGTCAGAACACAGTGGGCAGTTACACGTGTACATGTAACTATGGTTACCAGCTAAATACACAGTCCAATCAGTGCGAAGGTTTGTATTTTTTTTGACACTTTGACGACTTATTCGTTTTAATTACTCTCCGTGCACAAGAATGAATTCCAGACTAGAAGTATGATATTATATTGATTGTTAGAATAAAAAAAATTTACTATACAAAACAAATACATGTAACATAAAAGGGGAAATGTTAGCACAACTAATACTGGAAATTAAAATTTTAAAAATTACATTCAAAAGATAAATTTTTAGTTTGAATACAGGTTTCAAATCTGCTCTCTAGGCCGTGCGGCCGAACACTTGAATGTATCAAATAGAAGTGTCGATAACCCACTTTATAGCCAAATACGTGTATGAGATCAAGCATTGGGCAAAAGTGTGTAAAAACATATAAAAAAACATATAAATGTACATCATTTAGCGTGTTTGGAAACGGAGAAAGGACAATCCAAAATACAGAATAATAATTAAACAGTTCATAATTTAAATTAAGTACACGAAGAAGGTCCGTTCCCTACTCCTCATCTTTTCTTTCTAAACATACAATGAGTAATATTTGACAAACTGGAGTAGCAAACTCCAAAATCTCGATAATATAAACCATTTTTGTTGATCTGGCATAGACCAATATTTTATTTGGTACCAGATACATGCAAGATATCCTTTTAAAAAGAGATCCCTTTTTAAGGAAAATAAATTGCTGCATTTTAGTTGTTCATAAAGAAGCATGGTCACGATTTTGGTTAAGAAAATGTTTCCCATTTTTAATGTTTACAAGGCTTCAGTCAGGCATTTCTTATAGTCAACCAAACTTTGAGTGTAAGTCGTTGAGTTTAAAGTCAGATACACAGGTCAAAATGCTTTGATATGTAAACACCGCTTTTGTTTACATTTTGAATGTTGAAGTGACAATTTTAGTTTTAGACCTAAAATAAATGTGATAAAAGTTATTATTTGTAGTATCTAATTTAACAAAATTAGCCGCCTTAAATTCACTTGAACAAGTACTCTTATTGAACCAATGAAAAAAAGAGGAAACAGGACTTATTTACAAACCAAAGAATTATGAACTTTGTATCTTGCTCATAATTTTACAACCCAACACTCAAATTTTCATAGGTTCGTTGCGTTGTGTCTGTGAATAATTATGAAAAAAAAACTAAAGAGACAAAGCTAGTAAACCTTTGCAAAATTCAAATTTACTGTGTCCTTAAAATGTAACCTAAGCAATTTTGTATTTTGTATTTGATTTTAATTACGCTTTGTAGATAAAGATGAATGTGCAGGATCAAACAATTGTCAACAAAGATGTATTGATGGTGTGGGTACTTACACTTGCGGCTGTAATACTGGATATCGCCTGAACGAAACTGACCTTATTAGTTGTTTGCGTAAGTCTCAAATTTTCTTTCTTGGCTGAATTTAAATACTGTATACTAGGAAATATTCGCCCCCGTTTTATTTTCGCCCTTTTGGACCTCATTGTCAACGGGCGAATAAGGTACTGGGGGAATCATTTCCTAAGTACAAAAGCGAGTCTGGACAAATTAAAGACGGGACGAAAGTGTAGAAGGGCGCAAATAACATGGGGCGAAGATAACCCTGTATACAGTACAATTGATTTTGTCATATTTAAAAAACAAAATCTCCTTAAAATTAGAGTTTCATCGATTCATGAATAAACGTTCAAATCTCAAATATACGATAAACATAGTTTCACAATTTATATAATGTCAACTACAGTCTACAGACCAATAACCATATAACTATTTCATTGTAAACTATAGTTTACATTCGTAAAACTATACCTAACAGTTGTAAGGTATACATTACGAATAATAATCTAGCTTTAATATCTTCAAGTAAACGATCGATGACACCATACAACTTGTTTGCTAAAATTGTATATTCACATCCAAAACCTATAATTCACGTTTATTAACTATATACTGTGGTTTCATCAATATTCGTTGAATACCAATTTTCGTGGATTTCGCTGTTAAGTTAATCCATGAAGTTTAATGTTCATTGAAGTGCAATTTTTATCAACATTTTATATTGATAGGGCATTGGCCACGAATTTATGTATCCTTGAAACTGTGATTTTCACTTTATCCACGAAAATTAATACCCTTGAATATTAATGAAACCACAGTAGTATACATGAAGTTAGGAGCTGTAACTATATTAAATGGGCATTGTGAATTATAGGATTTTAGAAAAAAAAAAGTTCGGTGTATTTATAAGGAATCATTCATTATTTTTTTCTTTATTATATCAGAGTAAAATGAATCGTGATGTTGATCTAATGAAATTTAAAACGCGTTTATATGATGTTTTGTTTCAAATTAGAATTACTGAATAAACAGTTTTATGATAGAGTGTTATATGTATACGAAAGAAAAGGCTTTGTTTCTTGTAATCTATGAACGCATGTTAATATTTGTACAAAATAAGTTATGAAGTGAAGGATTATAATGAATTTTTATCGAAGCCTTTCTTAACTTTTGAATAATAGAATTCTATTCCATTTTCTTCTGCCATTAAAACTGAAAATTTTAATTTTCGCTCCATAAATTTAAGATACAAAGTTGCGGTTCAAGTCAACTTTAAAAAACGTGTTTTCTCATGTGAAAATATTGTCAGAGGTCAGGTTTAATAATTTAAGCTTTTTTCAGCTGAAAACGAGTGTACATCTCAACAAAAGGCGACTTGTGATGGCGGCAACCCTCGAACGTCCTGTGCTGTTCTGAAAGGTGACGTCTATTGCACCTGTCCCTCGGGATTTGCCCTCAATGCAACAAAATATTGCATAGGTAAGATTGTTTCATTATACTGACTTTTTCTAAATTAAGAGCATACACTATAATTGTGTTTAATGCTGCCATTGAAGCTTTTTCTTCTCTGGTTATTAAGTTTTTCTTACAGTACACAACCTGTCATTGGGTCAAATAAAATGTGACTGATTTAAATATCTCTGCCAATAAGTCACCTTTCTCACCTTTTAGTTAATATTCAGTTGACTGAATGGCATGACTTTTTCCTCTGTAAAAAAGCAAACTTTATGGTTGTTGATTGATCATTGTAATCTATTTTAGTAACGCAAGAATACAATGTGATAATATATTAAATCATTGCTAATTTGAACGATAAACTACTAACTTCATATGTATAAAAGCATGCTACAAACATGTAACAACACTTTGATGTTGTTCACGTAGTATTAATTTATTTTGAAAGACAAGAGTTGTATTAATTTCAGATATTGACGAATGCGCTACCAACGTCGATATCTGTGTCGACTCAAAAAGTGACTGCGTGAACAGAGAGGGAGGCTATAGATGTCAGTGTAAAGCTGGCTACAAAAACCAGGGAGACTTTGCTTGTGCAGGTACGGAGTATTTGTTGCAGCCAGTTCATTAAATCAAATACCGGTATATTACTCCCTCAACAATAACTATTGCCAATGAGACAGCTTAAGCCTTGTTATTCTCTAGATTACAAAATTTAAATGTATATGTTATTCATCTAGATTTATTTTTACAGAAAGTATATCTGTTTTTGTCAACTTGGTGTCATATTAAATTACAATGTTTATTTTTTTTTTTCGAAACAGAATTTTAATTTTACTTTTACTGTAATCAAAGCAAGCGCTAACAATCATACCGATATAAAAAGCAATGCAAGATGATTGTATTTGCCATTTTAATAAAAAAAAAATATGATGGACAAACTAGCTGTAGAAGATACATTTAAGGGTTTTGGGGGTTTTTTAAGGGCATGGGGGCATTTGATTATAGAACTGACTTGTTTTCTGTCCATGTATCTCAGATATTGATGAGTGTACGTCTGGTAACAACTGTACGAGTCCTGCTACATGTAGTAATACTGATGGAAGCTACGCCTGTGTGTGCCCTAGTGGATATACCAAATCTGGTCAATATGGCTGCTCAGGTATGTCACACCATAAAGAAATCTTTCATTTAAAGTAGATCATAATAAGGTAAGTTAGGGGCTATTTTCAATGCAAATAACAATCATAAGTTTGCTTTAATAAAAAATGATATGTAAACACAAGATGATATCGATGCTCTCTAAAGATATAACTTCAATTCACATTTCAATTTTGCACCATGAAAAGCAGAGACAAATTAAGCGATTTCTTTTGTAAAATAAATATCATTCTGATTCAATTTTTGTACATTCATAATCATCATTTCAAACGAGTTAATTTATGAACTTAAAGCAGACAAATAAATAAATATGATACCATATGCTTATTTTTGTAAAGGGTATACAACTTATAAACTTCACACAAAGACAACTAAAAGTTTAAATAATAGGAAATCGGTTGATGGGTTCATTGAATATATAACCTTTCTGACTATCATTTGATGAATCAATTATGTCGTGGCATTTCAAATATACATTATTTCTAATAAGATAAGTGCATTTATTTATGTTTTTAAAAAATCTTAGATTGTGCTGTATGTTTTTTTTTTTTACTAACAATCATTAAAACCTGGCAGAAAAGTAATCATTTTGTTCTACAAATCATTGTTTTATTTCTTATAGCAAAATATGTAAGACCCAAAACTACGTCAAATTGTTTCCAAATTAGTAACTCTTTTCATTTCACATCACATTTAGCATTTTCTTATAGCGTTGTTATAAACATTTCAACAAACTACAACTTCTTTCCCCAATTAAAGAACTATTTTCATATCACTAAGCCAAGAAAAGTTTACAACAGAACTTGTGTTTGGCAGATATTAACGAATGTGCGTCGTCCGCCACCCATAATTGTGACAAGCAGTATGGAACCTGTAGCAATACCCCCGGTGGATATGGATGTTCCTGTAACAAAGGATTCACTGGAAATGGTTATGTTTGTGCCGGTAAGTGGTGGCTTGGAAGCTAATATTTTTCTTTCCTATAAAACGACAGGATGGTGATGATCATTTTTAGTTCATATTAATATCCCTTTGACGAAAAGTTTCGTATAAAATATTAAAAAAAAAATATTCAAATTTTCACGCCCCTTTTTTTGATTTTTTTCTTTTCTAATAGATATATTATGGTTTAAACCATCATATGTAAAATTAAAAGGCAAACTCCGTAATAAAATATATAAAAAAAATGTTCAAATTTTAACCGTACATATTTGAAAATTCCCTTTCTTATTATATAAGTAATGGTTCAAATCATCATTGTAAAAGCTTTGTATTAAAAAATGAAAACAATATTCAAATTTTAACCTTAAATATTTGCAATTTTTCTCTACTTATAAGTATTTTTATTATACTTAAAATTATCACATGAATAATTTAAGGACAGTTCCAATCGGTAATTTTTTTATCAGTTCCTTTGAGTTCTATTATCTCTCATAAAAATCATATTGAACAAAAATTAAATTTTGTTCGATATCTAATAAATTGTCATTTATATCGACGATTAAGTTGTAGTTTGTTTTTTTTCTAACTTTAGACATAAAGAAAAACCAAAAGGTCACATGAAATAACAATAGTATTATTTTATGATAGTTAATATGATAATAGCACAGTGCTTTAAAATGTGATCAGCTTATCCATGTATACTTCTAATTTTAATCGAGTTACTGTTGTACTGATGCAGAGATTTCGGTTAATAAGTGACTGTCGTCACATCAGTTAAAGATGCACCATCGAAATATTTTTCAATGGTATTTGAAAATGGATTTTAAAAAAACGTTTTCAGATACTGATGGGATAATGACCACTATTTCTAAAGTGGTTGATGTTTAAATACGATTGTGACAATAGTGTAAAGTGCGTTCTCAATCACTGCTGATATTATTTCCATTTTGATCGACATCTCAATACTTAGAGCTTTGTTTTAAATTTAGTTTTGACAACAATATATATTGAAATTTTTAAAAATATATATTTACTGTGAACAAGTAAATCGTTTTACCAATGCCAAATGTTCTATTTAAAAGACATCATATTATTTATTTTACAGATTTGAATGAGTGTGCTACAAAAAACAACTGCACCCAAAAATGCTCCAACGCTATAGGAAGTTATACTTGTTCTTGTTTCGAAGGCTACACGCTAGCTGCTGACGGGCTTACGTGTAATGGTAAGTATCGGTAATATTTTAAGTAACAAATGGTTTATAGTGATTTTGTGAATCAGAGGAACTCTAAGAATCAGTTTGTACAATTTTTTTCCATCCTGTAAAAGTAAAACGTAGTATTCGGAAAAATAATCATTACTTTTGATAAGAATTATACCAACTTTTTTGTAATGAAAATTGAGACAAAGTGAAAAAGACAATTCTAAGCATGAGATGTTTACCAGAGTATCTTATGAATACGAATGTTTTGCTCTTGTAGATAATAATGAATGTACTGATTCGGCTGCCAATGGTTGCTTCAGCAATGCGTACTGTACCAACACTCAGGGAAGTTACACGTGCTCTTGTCCATCTGATTATATTTTGAAAGGAGACGGAAAAACCTGTGAATGTAAGTTATCCTTTTGGTTTTTACCTTCCAAATTTTAAATGTATTTTATGATTTTCTAATTGTAATTTTTATCAAGGATGAAATATAAAATCAGATATAAATTTGCATTTAAGTCTTACTATCTAATATATGTTGTACAAAATCAACTAGTTTCAATGATTTTTTTTTCCAGAAATATATACATTAACATGTAACACTATATTCTTGCATATATTTTACTAGTATATTTCAGGAAATATTTTTTTAGTTTCCGACATTTTTTAAACAAGTATATGATAATGACATGCATTTCATTTTGAAACTGGACTGTGTGTTCCAAGTATGCATTATTTTTTTATGTATGTGCAAAAATGATCAGTTTAGCCTTTTTAGCTCACCTGAGCTGAAAGCTCAAGTGAGCTATTCTGATCACTTTTTGTCCGTCGTCCGTCCGTCCGTCCGTCTGTCCGTCCGTCTGTCCGTCTGTCTGTCCGTCTGTAAACTTTTTACATTTTGAACTTCTTCTCTAAAACCGCTTATCCAATTTCAACCAAATTTGGCACAAAGCATCCTTATGGGAGGGCGAATATAAATTGCAGAAATAAAAGTCAGATCTGTATTCAAAGCGGAGAAAACCTTGAAACTGTAAAAAAAGGGGGGTGCATTTTAAAAAATCTTCTTCTCAAGAACTACTGATTCCAATTCAACGTTGTTTAGCATAAATTATCCTTATGGGAAGGAAAATATAAATTGCAAAAATTAAGGTCTAATTATGTTTCAAATCTGAGTTATTACGAAAATAATAATAAAGGAAAGGCGTGTTTCAATCAGTTTAATAGCTTCGGATTCGGCATTCGGTAAAATGGGTAGACAAGACTTGGCCTAGGCAAAACAAAAGATTGGCAGTTATTAATCTGCCAATCTCATTAAAATTTCAGGATATTTGATGGACCAGTATATTTGTATTTGCTGTAAATATTGCTGCAAAATAATGCGTATTTGGAATTGACGATTGCCGATCTGCCCCGGCTTTTATTTTGCCACGGCCCAGGTTTGCGTACCCATTTTACCAGGACTCGTATTCCATACATCTAAAACGAGGTTCTTTGTTTAAAGCAGCCATGACATTATACGAAAAAGGGTCGATCTGACTATGATGAATTTGCTTGTTGTGCAACAGTTCGCGAATGAAGGGAGAGTTTTGAAACATGCAAAATGTATTTGTGCCGATTTTGTGAAGTAAATTGAGGCTAAATATTTCAATGCGTTGACAGTTTTCACACATGACGTTGGTGTTAGCTTGTTCTGATTTTCGTTTCGTTTTCATTATTTATGCTTTGTAACCTGGGAACTATCGTCTGTATTTCGTGATTTTTACGTATCAAATCAAACAAAGACTTCAGTAAATCAAACAGTTAACTGTTTACCTGCGCAAATTAAGCAAAATCTGATGTATCAAAAAAGTACTGAAATACAATTCATTCTATCGGTAATTCGGCATTATATTTTGCGTAATGGTATATTAATGCAATAGGTTTTGTTGAGATGCTCGGCATTTTCTCGAGTTTATTCAGTTTAAATAGAGTTTGATATCGCTGTCGGAAATATGTAGGTATATACATGTACATGTATATATATGATTCATTTCGAAAAAATAAATTGTGTTCTTTATTTGTTATAGTGCACGTTTCTTGTGTTTTATATAATTGTTTACAATTTCTATTTACTAACCATATTTGAGTGTTAAGCTTCGAATTATAAGCAAGATACAGAGATTTGCTCACAATTCTATGTTTGTACACAGATCTTAAAAACTAAAGATTAAAAAACTAAAAAAAAATTCAATATTTATTAAGAAAATTTTCAAAGTCTCTTCTTCCAGAAACCAACTTTAACAACTTATTGCATTGTACACTTAACCTTTTTTAGCTCACCTGAGCCAAAGTCTTCTCAAAAACTATAAGGCCAGGAAAGCTCAAATTTGAGTGGAAGCATCCTCAGATAGTGTAGATTCAAGTTTGTTCAAATCATGGTTCCCGGGGGTAGGGTGGGGCCACAATAGGGGGATCATGTTTTACATAAGAATATATAGAGAAAACCTTTAAAAATCTTCTCAAAAACTATTAGGCCAGAAAAGTTCAAATTGAAATGAAAGCATCCTCAGGTAGTGTAGATTCAAGTTTGTTCAAATCATGATCCCCGGGGGTAGGGTGGGGCCACAATTGGGAGATCAAGTTTTACATAGGAATATATTGAGAAAATCTTTTAAAAATCTTCTTCTCAAAAATATTTGGCCAAGAAATCTCAAATTGGCATGTAACCATCCTTAGGAAGTGTAGATTCAAGTTTGTTCAAATCATGGTCCCTGGGGGTAGGGCGGGGTCACAATGGGGGATGAATTTTTATAGATAGAGAAAATCTTTAAAAGTCTTCTACTCAAAATTATTAGGCCAGGAAAGCCCAAATTTGAGTGGAAGCATCCCCAGATCGTATAGATTCAAGTTTGTTTAAATAATAGTCCAGGGGTAGGGTGAGGCCACAATGGGGGATGAATTTTTACTTAGGAATATATAGAGAAAATCTTTAAAAATCTTCTTTTTAAAGAATTTTTGGCCAGAAAGGGTTTAAACTTGTGTAGAGGCATCCTCGGGTAGTGTAAATTCAAGTTTGCAAAATCACAGTCCCTAGTGGTAGGGCGGGACCGTGATGGCGGTTTGAATTTTTACATAGGAATATGAAGAGAAAATCTTTAAAACTATTCTGGGAAAGTGTTCGGTTCAAAACTCAGTACTTAGTGTGAAAGCAAAGGTTATGCAGATTTAAGTCTGATGAAACCATGATTCCCTAGAGAAAAATGGGGCCATGAAATGGGGGTAGGGGGGGGGTATATAGGAATAGAGACAAATCTTCTTACAGGTACAACAACAAAAGGGGCTTGGTATTTACCAAAAAATAAGAGGTTGATAAAAACTGGCAGATTTTCAATTTTTTTTAGCAAGATCTACTGTACTCAGTTGTCAAGATATTTTGATACTGTAATGCTAATTTGATCAGAATTAAGGCAATTGTTGCTCAGGTGAGTGATGTGGCCCCTGGGCCTCTTGTTTATCAAAACTTAAAATTGTTTTATATTTTCCATTCAATTCTTAATTACGTCCAGTTTTGTAGTAAACTAATGAAATCCATAAAAATACGGTTAACCATTCCAGCCCTTTGAAAATAGATTTACAATCTGTTTTGTCTTCAAAATAGGAATATCTAGGTTACTTACATTGCATTTAGTTTTAGATTTCTTATTCCAGTGAATGAAAATTCCCAATAGCTATTAAATAATTTAGAATTGTCAAAATCGAAGATCTTATTTTTTCATATCAGCCAAATTCAAGTGTGCCGACAATCATGGATGTAGTCATACGTGTGGACGAGTCAACATGGTCGACACGTGTTCCTGTCCAACTGGAATGGAACTGGATAATACCAACAAAACTTGTGTTGGTAAGTAATCCTGTGAATAAAATAGTTGATTGGCTTAGAGAAACCTTTGCCTTTTTTAGCATGACAAATCCGAATAATTTGTAAAATTTGAAATTTGTATGGGTGAAATTCTGCGGAACATAATTTTTTAATGTAAATAGTGTAAATGTAAATAATGTAAATAGTGCTTTATTGTTTGTGAATTTTTTTCAGATAAAAATGAGTGCGCTTCACCAGACACAAACAAATGTAAACTTGTAAACAACGTTGTTTGTGCCGACACCAATGGTTCCTATGTATGTAACTGCGTAAACAGCTCTTATGTCAAATCACAGGAATCGTCCTGCGTTGGTATGAAACATTAAACTTATCAATTTTTTTTCATTTATTAAAAATTGTTTTCTTTAACAATTTTTCTTCTTTAAATTTTTCAACACCTGTCTTTCATACTCAATATATTCATTTAGGAGTATTTATTCAACTAAATATTGTTTTTTTTATTAATCGGGGTTTTGGTTGTTTTTAAAATTTGTGTCTGTATGGTTTTCTGTTTGCAGATGCCAATGAGTGTATATTGAAAACTGCAGAATGTCCCGCCAATTCTCAATGTATTAATCTTGACCCGGGGTACTCGTGTCAGTGTTCATCGGGTTACCAGAAAAATGGATCCCTTTGCCAGGGTTAGTTTACTATAGTCTGTCCCAAGATATTTATGCAGCACATTTTCCGGATTTTAATGAAAATATACATACCTGTGAAAGAAGTGCAAATGAAATCAATGAAAGGGAAAATTTCCAAGATATCTTCATTGACACATAATCATTTTTCACTCGAAAAAATTCACAGAAACAAAAACATATTTTTTGCAGAGGTTTATAATGTAAAACATTTACATTTTTTCCAACTGGAAGTCTCTGGAAATACCTCGCTCAATTTTTGGGAGTTGATTTTAATCAACTCTCCTATGCAGTTACTCAGACAAACCGAAAGTGAAACAGTGTTTGGACCTCAGTACAAATCATTGCTGCTGACTTAGAAAATCTTAAAAATAATTGATAGATTCGATGTAATGTATGCTAAAGCATTGTTTTTCAAAAATAGTCAGATTTTAAATGGTACGAACAATTTAAATATTTTTTGTAGTCGTATGTATTCCTACGCCAGAGTTCAATATAGTCTCGTTCAACTAGACGCTCGGCTGTCTCCGTAAACCCTTGTCGGATATTTACGGTGTCAACCGAGCGTTTGGTTGAACGAGACTAGAATTCAATATTGCTTGGATCCATGCAATTTTCGAGAAATATTTCTATTACTGATACATAGTTTGATTGAATTAATTGTATCTTTAAATATTATTTAACATGATTTATATGGAGGTTTCTCGACATTCTTGTCGAAAAAGTACAAAAATTCATTTATAAAAATGTGCGTAATTCAAATCAAATTAGAAACTACATGTACTTGTCATGCAAAATAACATATCATTGATTTTAAAATAAATAAACATCGACAAAATTAACTCCTATCAGTTCTTCAGTACTTTGATTTAACGTTATCATCGGGTCTGCAACAATACAAAATTCCAATAGACACCGGATTTTCAAGCCAAGTATTGAAACTTGATAAGCTAAAGAGGGCGTTTAAACTAAGAAATCTTGGAAATTTTTCATACTTTTGAATGAACATCGTTTGAATCCTGAGGTATTTATAAATACCGGGTAACTAAGCTAAATGTAGATCGTAGATATCTTAATAAAGATTGTATTTAATATTTCCTTGTTACACACAATGACTTTTTCTTCAGAGGTAATTTATAGAATAGTTCATTTTTAAGAGTAAACGGGAGGTGAAACTCTACTGGGGGTACAAGATACTCAAACCTCGGTAAAAACGGGATCTGTTGTTTAAAGCCGGTATAGCTGTAATACCGTGTTTAAGAAGACAGAACTGTCATTGCCATTTTATACTTTATTAAACTCTATTAGACGCAGAGCTACGTATGAAAAGTTCATGCATTTGAAATATTTTAGGGTTGTTTGATTTTGCTCGTTAATATTTACTTATATTAAGAATAAGTTGATTTGTTTGCACTTCTGAGTTTTGACATACTTTCATTTCTGTCGAAAAATCATATTCTTAAAATTATGATATTGTGTAAGGAGGCCACTTCAAATAAGATTGAGGCTACAATGAAATTTACAATTACAATTAATGCAGATATCAATGAATGTGACGGAGCAAACGATTGCAACTCAAAATTGGGTGTCTGCAACAATAACGCAGGAGGATACTCGTGTTCTTGCAAAACAGGGTATTCTGGAGATGGACGAACATGTGTAGGTAGGTATCATTGTTTCTACAGTTACATCAGAAATGTGATACATAGAGTCGATCGTATTTTACATTTTAACATGCCACATACAGTAAAACATAAAAAATAGACATTTACGAACTAATTACTTTACTAGTACTAACAGAAGTAGAATTTTTAACTCAAAATTCTTGAACAAATTTTGTAATGTGCTACATATATCAAATTATAAACGTTTACCAATAAAAATGGTTTTTAGATGTGGATGAATGTACTCTAAATACACATAACTGCGACAGTAGGAGTGACAGAAGGATATGTACTAACACACTTGGTAGTTTTACATGTGGCTGTCGAAGCGGTTACCAAATAGCTGCAGATGGTCGAACTTGCAACGGTAAGGGCCTTAATACACACACAGAGAGAGAGAGAGAGAGAGAGAGAGAGAGAGAGAGAGAGAGAGAGACTGAAGAGAGATTGTTTCCTAGAGAATTTATTTATATCGAAAAGACGCATACCCGATTACTTGTCGCCGGCAACTTTTAATGGTGAATGTAAAGATAATCAAAATGCCCTATGTAACCGAATCAGACAAACAGTAAACTTTGATCCACACTCAAACATATACAGTTTGTGCAGTAAAAACGCTACTCTAAGAACCTGCAACTTTGTTGTGTTAAATTATAACTGCCTTCAATTTCTAGATGTGGATGAGTGTGCCGGTAGCCACGGATGTGGACAGTTATGTAAGAATCTCCCTGGTGGTTTTGAGTGCCAATGTCAACAGGGCTATAGACTTGAAGCTGACCAAAAGACCTGTGTTGGTAAGAAACTGCCCTTTTTTGCACTCGAATATTTTTAATTACAGAGAACTTGCGACATAAAAGAGTTTAAACAAAGGTACATGTTTTGGAATGTTTGTTTGCGGCCAAAAATCGCAATAACGTTGACAGAAAAAGTATAATTTTATGCAATTTTGACGCCATAGCTTGCTTTTTAAGCGGAGGCTGAGTGCGACTCTGCAAAGAAGAAGACATGTCAAAATGAGCTATGTGCAAAATTGAATGGAACACAAACCTGCCAGTGTCCTCCTGGATTCGTGCTTGACACAAACGGAACATCCTGTAATGGTAAGTGGTAGTACATGTATATTTTTATTTATATGTTTTAAATATCTAATAATTAAAAAAATGTAAATTTTAGAGTAGTACATGTACACGAAATTATAAAACGTAAAACATAACGCTGTTAGTGAGTAAAACAGAGAATGTTTTATGAAAAGTTTTTTTTAATGATTTAATATTCTTAATTAAAAGGCAATTTTTTTTTCATAAATATGTAAAAGTTCTGTAAATGGTTATTGCATAAAAAATAGAACTTGCATTTGTTATTAGTACGCGTTGATGACAGTTTACTATTTCTACTATTTCTAAGTGATTTTTACATTAACTCTAAGTACATACCATTGATAGTCTATTGACAATTTTGCCATTTATTAAAACAAATAACCAGCCTATATAATTTCCATTGACCAATTGTTACTGTTTAGATTAAAAAACAGCCTTTCAATGAATAAACAGTAATTGGAATTGATGAAATATATGCGTAAAATAATTTAATGGAATAGATAAAATATATATGTTACAAACAAGGCGTGGGTTTTGTGTATGGGTTATTTTTTCATATTCCATGACATGTTGATTGTATAAGAACTGTTACATTTTTTTTCTTCAGACACAGACGAGTGTCTTGCATCTCCTTGTTATAAAACCAACAGTCGTTGTGAGAATACAGTCGGAAGTTATAACTGCTCATGTATCAATGGCTTTATACTGGGACCTAACAATGTCTGCAAAGGTTGGTAAAGATTAATTGAAGTTTCATTTACCTAATAAATTATGTACATTTACAATTCATGTTTATCAAAGAGATTCATAGTACATAGCTTAACCAAGTGTGGAAAAAATTATTCCAAAAAATACTTAGGTTGAAATAAACTGCTTTTCTTCAATTTGCAAGATCGAAATGGTGGGCTTTCTTCATGGACGGTATGGGGTAATTGTACCAAACCATGCGGCTCTGGAACATCAACTCGAACGCGAGCGTGTGACAACCCTACCAAGGAAGGATTCGGGGCTGACTGTGTCGGAGAGCGTTCACAGAGTAAACCATGTAACACACAAGTTTGTCCAACGACGACGACGCAAGCACCAACCACGCAGCCTCCAACTACCTCCACAACACGCCCAACTATTGTTACTGGTAACTATGGAATAACTTACTGTTCACATGCAGCTTAGCATAGATTCTGTCAGTGTCAATCGTTCATTTCTTAAAGTTTCTACGATATTTGGCGCAAAAGGATTCTTCAACAAGTTACCTTAAATTTTATTAAGTGCTATTTTTAATGTGCCAGTATATCTGCCTATATATTTGACAATTGATGGTGTACTTGATTTATCGGAAGTATTTTTTGGCCAGAAAAAAAAACGCTAAATAGATTTATGTTATAAATTTGCAGTAATCATTTACAAATTGCTCAATATTTGCAGCTCAGTGCAGATTTTGTCTCTTCATTTGTACTGCTCTCCATCTACCAGTTTAAAAACTATATTTTATTGATGAAAAAACTGAAATTGAAACAAAAGTAAAATAGATTTTTGTTATGAAAATTATTAAGGATAAACTGCGATTTGCATTACACTCGCGCTTTAAGCCATGCTCACGCAATCTTAGAGGGACTTAAATAGTTAAAATATTTGAGACAAAAACTAATTTACAAAACAAAATTAGATAGATGAGCATGTGCACCAACACACTTTTATAGTTTTTTTAGTAGTGTTAGTTGTAGTGCTAGATTTTGTTGTCTTTGTTTTTACCCATGTAATTTATTGCTTTTGTCCTGACGAAGGGACTTGTCCCAAAAATTTGTTTGAGTCGTTAGCCATTTTAGTGCCTTATATATTCAGTTTACTGGCTTAGTATCTTAAGATTAAAGATACATGTACCTAGTGTTGTTGATTCTATGCAGTGCTTTATTTATAACTTTATTTAGTTTTGACTGTTATAATTAAAATCGTAAGATTACGCTACTGACTAAAAGCTTATTATTTAAATAGATGACACTGCAATAAAATCGGGTAGTTCATTACTGCCACCATTATTACGTGATAACTATAAATAGCTTGCATTTATTCCTTAAAATAAAATGAGATAGAACTACACCACAGTTTCCAGAAAAAATAAACATCAAGTAAAGAAAAAAGATCTCAGTTTTATAAAATCTGCTGCTAGAATCATATATTTTCCTCTAATAAATAGTAAGAAGTCTAGTTCTCCACAACCCTTCCCACATTTTGCTTGGAAAATAGCTTGCTGCATCAAAGTGACACACATCATGAGATTCTATCAGCTCTTCTTTAAGTTAAGCAATGTTCGAACTATTGATACGTGTTAATTATGAAGATCATGAAATACAGGGTAGTGTTGTTCTAGTCATATATCATAAACAACGACAGAGGAAAGCCTGGCAAATATTACATACCTTTTAGCGAATTTTTGATACAGTTAACATACGTCCTAGTTTTCTCTTGTTCAATTCTCAACAAATCACACCAAAATAATTTATAAGAGTTTTTAAATTTCCTTTATTTTGAATCTGTTTACAGTGCTTTCCGATCAAATCTTTACAGGACACTTTACTTTCAGTCATGAGGTCATCAATGAGTAAATCTACGTAATACAGTCAAATTTCCAAAAAAAAATATATCTTTTGTTTGACTTTTCTCTGTGTTTTGCTATTTTAATATTTGAAAAGGAATTAAATATCTAAGATTTGTTATTCACATGTACATGACCTTCGATTTGATAAGCTTCCTTAACACCCTGCGTTAACAGAGAATGTTGTAAAATAAAACTCAATATATTGAAACCACTTTAAGCGGTGGACACGTGTTAGAAACTTCATCTTTAACTATTGGCTTGCTGGCTTCTTGCTTCTTAAACAGGTGGGTCACCCAGGGGTGTGTTTTCTTTGTTTAATAAGATATTTACTCATAAAGGAGTTAATGTGTAAGGCACGATATTCATTGTCTGAATATGATAAACCTTGTATAGCTATCTGAAAGTTGATACTTAAAAATCTAAAAATTGTTTATGTTTTGAGTTTACGGGTCCCAGAAGAGATAATGTTGACTTTCTATTTAATAATTTTATTTGTTGTTAAATATACGAAAATAATCGTCAATTGCAAAAGAGCTCTCAGCGATTGTCATCGACACCGAAAGGCTACCATCCTCATATAATGCAGATGACAATATCTGTATTTTTTCTGTTTACAGCATACAAACCTGTTCATCTGCATTTAAATAATTGTAAAAAAACCTGTCGTAATACAACGTTTTGCATGCTGCTTTTCTGAAATACTATTCCCGCAAATTCAACTCAAACCTTTATTGTTTATGAATATGCATAGGTAAATCGCCGTTATTCATTTTCAAATAATGGCTACTACCCCGTTATTTTTTTTTATTAGAAATTAAATTGCAAGATTTTCTATAAACTTCTATTTTATATATCTTGTTATGCTGACAAAATTTGGGTCTGGTTTTCAACATCGCAAAAATACCATCAAAAACGGTGTATATACCTTAAAGTAAAATTAACTTAATTATTGCCAAAGTACTCCAGTCCGTAAGCTAAACAAAACAGTCAAATCGTTTTTAATTGGAATTTAAATCTAACACCATCACGATTATTTCGTGCAGTCCGTTATTTTTAGGTTGTTGTAGGTTTGACCAGTCGAGTAGTGAAGGGTATACATGTAGATTTTAGTCAGTCAGTCTCAAAGAGCTATGAAATGCAATAAGTTTCCTTAAGTTATAGATGGAACCATACTTGGTAGATGAAAATGTAATTGATTAGGCACAAAACCCTCTAAATTCATTTTCTTGTTTGTTTTTTTTTACCTTAAAGATAATGTTTAAGAATTGAATAAAAAATATCTTAATTTTGAATGCTTGAATAACAGAGCAAATGAATTTGTTTTGCTTGAAGGACCTATCACAACATCGGTTTTCAATTCCTCGCAACCGGCAAGCAACGTTACACAGCCGCCAACCTCCAATCCCAGTACCGATTCCTGGGAACCGGCAAGCAACGTTACACAGCCGCCAACCTCCAATCCCAGTACCGATTCCTCGGAACCGGCAAGCAACGTTTCACAGTCGCCAAATACCAAGCCCACTATACCAACTACCACTACCACCAGCAGTCCCACCACTACCACTCCAAATCTATGTGATGGCTTCACCTGTCAAAATGGTGGAGCCTGTGTTGTCATTGATGGCAGTACTCGATGTCAATGCAATGCCAGCTATACAGGAAATGTTTGTCAATACGGTAGGAAAAATGTCTTTTTGCAAAATTAGGGAAACGGTCAGAGTAATCAATATATGACTCCCGCAGAACGACCGGAATAAATAGACTGACTGACCAAAATAGACATAATAGATATTAAAATATATCAATTACTATCGGATATTGTTTGTAACGCTTTTTTGTCAAGGGAAGAGAAATGAAAAATTTGACAATTCATTACTAAATGCTAAACTGTTCACATGTAAGCAATATTGTAAGAAATACTGAGAATTTTTTAATTACAATTTATAGAATTATCATACATGTGGTACTGAATCAGAAAGAAATGCTGATGAACTTTAAATTAAACCCCCTCCCCCATCCACGAAAGGAATGTTATACTTGATTTATATATACATACGATCATATAGAAGAGGCATGATATTTCAATATTAATTTTGCAACTATGTAGCTGTTCCTTACTACACCCAATGGTCAACATATGGGCCTTGTGACTCGTCTTGTGGGGATGGTCTGCAGAAAAGAACACGAAACTGTACTGATATCACTGGAGCAAACAGAGGCCAGGACTGTGGAGCTGACTTGGAAAACGAGAAAGCTTGCGTTGGTCTGCCAGAATGCGTGGGTATGTGGATAAAACTGAATTTATAAAGAACTATAAACATCGTTCACTTCTCTTTTTCAAAATTATTGGATAGCAAGATTATGGTTGTTATATTTTACTTTCCAGTAACTTCTAACCCGTGCGATGCGCCTGTTAACCCTTGTTTATCTGACGGTGTTTCGCACACGTGTCGTCTCCAAGCTGGTGGAGCCTTCAAATGTAAATGTAAAGATGGTTATGTCAACGATGCTGCCGGGAAATATTGTGTCAGTAAGTACACAACTCCTTCTATAGGAAAAAGAAAACAATTAAAAATCTACTTTATAGAGGAGCACGTACGTTTGCAATCAATACATAATGTACCAATGGTTTCGTGATGTCCTTTCTGCGTCAATAAATTGAAAACATTTTAGCATCAGCTTAGCATTATATATGTTTGTATAAATAGCTGATATTTAACATTTGGTTAGCCTGGGCGTATTTCATTGAATATTTCTAAATAAAGAAAAATAGAATATATTTCCATTGATAAGATACCTTTTGGCGTAGATGACGAACTTAACGTTACAGTACTCAAATGGTTGTAAACATCATTTATAAAGAGCACGAAAGCATATTACTGACAATTTTTTTTAATCAAATGTTTAAAGGTAATGTGTTCGATTCTTTGACAACCATTATGATTATTATAGTGATGTCCCTATTGTTAATGAGGGGCCACGATAGGGTTTCATAATTTAACATTCATAGATATTGAACACCTATGCCATCACATTACAGATGAAAACGAATGCAATAGGGTAAATAATGACTGCAAAGACGTCAACACAAAAACTTGGAAACAAGGTGTAACTGGTTGCAAAGACACGGTTGGAAGCTATGACTGCGTTTGTGCTAGTGGATTCACATATAATAGTACATCTAGAGTGTGTACCGGTAAGTGTAGATCAAATCACTTTTACCAGTATTATAGTATATGTATATACCTGTAGGCTTTTACCATTTTATTATTGAAAAAGTACATATGATGTAATTTGCCATTTTCATGATATATTTCATTAATACTTTATGTTCGAAAACAAATTCCAATTACTACTATATATTCAAATTAAGGTTACATACATATATGTATGCATGTCCTGTTTGAGAGTATTTAATTCATCAGACACACTAGTGCTCTACTGAACTCATGGACATGAAACGTTTTGCAAACACCTTGATGATAAAATGTTTAATCTTTTATTTGATCATAAAGTATTCTCCGTGAAACAAAAAAAAGTATTTTGGGTCCAAATGAGTCATAAATCTATGTTTAAAAAAGACTTCCCATGAATGAGAGTGCTACAAGAAAAATAGGTCCTAAATAAAATGAAAATAATACAGCAATCTTTTTTAAAAGTAATTATGTCGTTGATATAATATCACAGGGTTTATTTGAATTTAGATAAAAAATGTGAATGTTATTTTTGTTGTTGATCTGATTAATGACGGCTTTTTCTCTTGATCAAAACATAACAGCTTCTGTCATTAAAATGTTGTTCCGAGCAACCGTTAATCCATCTTTGTTGTACAATCAATGTTTCAAAAGAATATTTTATCTTTAATTATGAAGATGTGGACGAGTGCAGCACTGGCGCTAATAACTGTGATGTTTCATCGCGTGCAACCTGTAAAAATACACCCGGAAGTTTCAATTGTACTTGTAAATCTGGCTACACAGGTGATGGTACCACAGGAAAATGCAAAGGTATAATCCATTCCCACAATAGTTTTCGTATACAATTCAAGTATTATCCATTCTTTTTTGGAGGTAATATTTTTTATGAAGGAGGTTATATGTAGATAATGAAATAGTTGATTGCCAATTTGACTTTAGCTCAGATTAGCCTCTAGAAGAAAAAGTGTTGATTTTAGTTGTTTTTAAGTAAAGTATAATAGTCCAAGTAGATCTTGACCATTAAAAAAATCAAACTAGCGTTGTTAAGGAAGTAAAAAGTTTTAGATTTTTCTACATTGATTGAATTCAATACTGTTGTTTTGTTTTTTGCAGTAAACAGAATAATAAGTTTTACCGGCCACTCAAAACTTGGTTCGTCAGATAAATATTCGACATATTTCCAACCAAACTTTGCCATGAAAGTAGGAAACTACCTGTATCCGTCATTCTATGTAAGTTTTTATTTATGAAAGCACAGAAATCGAATAATTTATCTTTTTTAATCAAACCTTAAATTTTGTGTTGTAAAACTAAACTATGAGTACGTAAAGTATGCTATATATGTATGAGACCATGTATTATTAATAGCAAGACTGTACAATAATTTTGAAATTTTATATTTTTGTTGTTGTTGACTTAATTACCAATGAACATTAAAATAATAACACAATCATTTTAGTTCACCAGGGGAGGTTTAGTTCTGTTCACTACAGTGACTAGTGACACTGTAAGCTCAGGGGTGAGACGATCCTTCACCAACCCCTCCAAATTTAGCCTTGATCCAACCTTCCAGGAAAAGGCTGCTTTTGCTCCTTGGTGGGCCAACCTTATCACGGGCACTGTAAGTAAATATCTGTTGTCAATGAAGAAGGACGCCATCCTTGTTATTTTTGTAGCAGAAAAAGATGAAAATGTTTCACTCTTTCTAATAAGTAATTGGTGAAATCCTAGATGCCTTAATAGATTTAATGATTTATCATTCAAAGAATATTTTATTTTGTCACAATAAAAATATGTCACAATACTGTCGTTTTAAAGTCTTGTTTATTAAAAAGTGAAGTTTAACAGGGAATAAGATCAAAACATTTATTCGCAGGGAGCAGATAGTGGCGTTTATTATAAGGAATTTTCCTCGGCTGTTCCGGGCGAAAATACCGTGATACAGACACAAAAGTCAGATTTCTCAAGCAACTACGCCGGATTCAGTATGCCCTCTCCAAAGTATATGATTATCCTTACATGGAACAAAATGGAACTGAGTAAAAATCCGAGAGCCAATGCTGAGGTAAGGTATCAAAGAAATGGTACGTCGTAAATTAACTACGTCTGTTTGGGGTTTAACAAACATCAGTCGTCTTGCATAAAGAAAAAAAGAGATGACCCAAAGATATTATATACAAACTTTGCATATTATTAGAAAGCATCAGTATAAAATCCTTTAAAGAATATTTTAGAATATTTAAACTGATATTTATGTAACACAAACTCGAAATGGGACATGCAGTTCTTTATGTATAGAATCTGCTTTATTATTCGCAACAGATAATACAATGCAAATTGCTCAAATAATTTTTGTAAAATTTTGTTCTTACTTCAATTTAAAAAATAAACTACTTTTTGAATTATGTTTACTTCATAAATGAAATTGCTCAATCCAATATTTTTTCCGATTTTAAATTTGATTTTTATATTTTTACATTTTTAAAATTAATGTAAACCTGCTTTGAAACACCTATTAATACAACATATATTCTTAAAAGGATATCAGTCATCCAACTTCTAAAAATATTTTATATCCATAATTACAGACTGTGACCTTCCAACTTGTCATGATAACCGACTATGAGAACACCTATGTCAAGGTCATTTACAACGATAGAGAAATGACTTGGGACGTCCTGAGCTCAGTGGGCAACTACCCCGTTAGGATTGGAGTTCTGAAACAAAACGAAACTGCCGAAGAATACCCCCAATCCTACTTGAACCTTATTTCAAATCCGCAGGATAAGAGCAAGATAGAGAAGATAGACGAAGTCATTCCCACAGGTCTAAAAGGAGATGTCTCGTGAGTTCATTTCTGAAGGGGGACTTAATAAGTGATTTGCATGATTAATTTTTTTGTTTTTCAAAGACTGAAACCGACACAAATTGTAAATGTTCTTAGTCTAATTTTTAATAAATTTGCTTTGAATTTAATTTTCAATGCAAATTTATTGGATCAGAAGGCAAAATTCAAAAAAGTACTGTTTACTTTTGAGTATAAACTTTATATTTTTTAACGTTGCTTGTGAATAGTACTACAAATAGGCTGTAGACACTTTTTTGATTCGAAATTTTGAGAACAGACACTGAACTTTGTTGTTTTACTTTGGTCAGATGGAAAAGGAAAGGATTTTCATATTATAAGATTTCTGGATCAGCATCGACCCATCCTGGTTTAGTATGCGATACCTTCCTTTCTCAAAAGAGAGTTCAAATGAGCAATTCATCGTTCTCGGTTAAGACAGAAGACGTCAGCAAATGCCCGCCAAGTTTATTGCAAAAGACCGACTCTTTGGCTACAATTACAGCTGCAGGAATTCCTAGTTCCATCACATGCTTTGCCAAGAGAAGTGCTTTGTCTAGCACAGCCAAGGACGAACGAACCCCGCGTTGTTGTTATGACAAAAGCAACAAAGGTCTTATTACTGAAGCTTCCCTTGCTAAAGGATACAACACATATATGTCAGTATATATTGCGCAATCGGTTGCCTAAATGAACTTAAAGTTTCTAATGAGATTTAGACATTATTTTATTCTTAATTCATTATATCATTTACCACATTTTAAGGATTCGGAAGCCAAACTCCAGGGAACAAGGATCAATAGATGGTGCATACGTAACCTGTTGTAATGCAGAATATAGTTTTGCCTCCAAGTCAGATTTGTGCAGTGAATATCTTAAAATGTTTCCCGTCTGTTCATCGGAGAACTTTGTAGCAAGTGGAGCGGGTATGTTGAATACTAGAATTTCTGATACTGAAATTGCAAAACATACTGTTTAATTCATTTAAACAATATTTATAATTTACCGCCTTAAAAATTAAAAAAAACATCGCTCTTCCTGTCAGATTGATCTATGAATGGAATGTATGAAACAGCTACGAATATATTAAAAGAACTTCTCTTATTTGTTATTTTTAGTTTTTAACAAGCAAGGTCTTTTAGTTAGTTATTCATGATGTTTTGTCAACAGGTGGAGCCTTGGGAGATCCCCATTTGGCTTCTCTAGATGGATTGTCTTTTACCTTTAATGGCCATGGAGAGTTTGTATTGTTGAAAGCAACTGATGTCGAAGTACAAGGCCGATTTTCACCTCAGCGAAACGCTGCTGGAGTAAAGAGTGCAACTTTCATTAGTGGAATTGCTGGCCAACAATCTAGTCCTAGTAGTGACAAAGTGGAATTCAGATTAGCTGCAGATGGCAATACTACAGGTATTGAAATAAAAGGCGGATACATGTACATACGTATAAAATTTATTTATGTATTTTAGAATATTGTTTTGACACATTTTAAAATGATGTTTTGACAAATTAAAAAAAACCCAGAATTATCACTTTCTTTTTTTAATATCTTTAAAACCGATTAGATGTCATACAATTGTTTCTTGTGAAGAATGTATGACTCATGGAAAATGCAAAAATATGAACACATCACAATCTTACGAGAAATAGTCATAAATTACAAATTCTTAAAGAAAATTTTAAAATTGGTTCAGATTGAAAATGCGTTTGATAAGCTAGCTCTTTTAAACACATCGTGTTGTGAACATATATTGAAATTTTTTTACATGAACAACTTTTTAGGTTCTTGTTCTGCAAATTATATATGCCTTACAATATATGATTTTACTAAATAACTATACAATATTTCTCTGTATCACCAGAAATTCTGAGAAATGGGGTCGTCGATAACGTAGATTTGTCATCTAGACCAGCGGATTGGAAAGAGGTTACTGTTATCAAAGAGACAAATAGCGCTAAAATCTCTACATGGAAGATGATCTTTTCTGGAGGGTTGACAGCTGGTGTACAGCTAACAAACGGAATGTTCCAGCTAGTCATTTCTGCTTCTTCCAGTTACCGCAGTCAGTTTGAAGGTATCCTGTCATGTCACCACAATATTCAACATGAATGCAATGGCATGAAATAAAACTGATCTGTGTATGAAACACAGAATAAAAGTAACTAAGTCTCCCTTTGAGTAATATTTCATGCACGGTCAAACTAAGATATATATATATATATATATATTTATATATATTTAACATTTACTTTTTTCAAACTAAGCCCATCTTCTCATTCCTTTATATAAGTGAAAAAAATTGAAGTTCAAGCGTATTAATGATTGATTTTGCAATTTTGCAACTTTTGTTTTAGGTCTCCTTGGAAATTTTGACGGAAATGTCACCAATGACTTTAAGGGACCAAATGGAGTCATTACTGCCTCTGACTCAGTAGAAAGTATCATTTACAATTACGGACAACTTTGTAAGTTTTTTATTCCTTATAAATTATATAATTCATGGATATCTTTAAAAACCAATATGATGTTTTGATTAATTTAATCAATGTAATTTTCGAATACACCTTTTCTTCAAAATATGCGTGTAAAGATGTGGAAAATATGGACACTTTTTTAACCATTCGATACAGCTGTTTGGGTTTGATATAAATGTCCACATATCATAAGGAACTAGAAAATGAAGTATGATTTTGTTTTCTTTTACAGGGCAAAACACTAAGAACAATACTTTGTTTACGTATGGAGGCAGTGCAAGTAACGCTAACTGGACCAGTCACGTAGACACATCGTACACACCGGTGTTTTTCAATGCTAATTTGACCGTCATGTTTCCTGATCCATCCAAACGATCTACAGCCATTTCTCTGTGTAACAGTGGCAAAAGCACTGATTCTGATCCAGAAAAGCGCAAGGAATGTTACTTTGATTTTAAGGTTACGGAGAACGCTAATGTGGCTTCATCAACCTCTAACACTAAGGCGGAACTGGCTGAAACACAGTCTACGCTAGGTTAGTGGACATGTTGTAAAATGTATTGCAATATGGTGTAGAACTCTAATATATATGAGAGAGAGAGAGAGAGAATGTTTAAAAACCGTCTTGTCAAGAACTACAATGCTACAATTTGTGATATTATTCTGCAAGCATCCTCAGATTGTGTAAATTCTTAATTGTTAAAACCATGACCCCCATATCGATATTGTGGCCCCGGGTGGGGTTAAAAATTTAATATATAAAAATATAGAGAAAAAATTTAAAAATATTCTCCTCGAGAACTGCAATGTTACAATTAGTGATATTGATATACAAGCATCCTAAAATCTTGTATATTCTAAATTGTTAAAATCGTGACATATATATATATATATATATATATATGTGTGTGTGTGTGTGTGTGTGTGTGTGTGTGTGTGTGTGTGATTTTATTTCTTGTTATATCAATAGCATAGCATTGAACGTTTGAGTTAAATAGATTATTGTTATTTTATCTCATTGATTATTTGTCGACCTGTTTACTAAGTCTAGGAAAGCGTGAAAATCTGATTTTTATGCATGGTTATGTTCAAAACGAATACCTTAACACTTGAATCTTTAATTTAAGGCTCAAATATAATTTTCTTAGATGAAACAGGAATGCCTCTTTGGTCAATACAAATAAAATTGATACCATAAAATATTTCAACAGTTGCCAGTATGTTGCAGCAACGGTACTGAAGTTTCTATTTTCCTCTTTTAAGCTAACTATCCACCAGAAATCACAAATGGCAATGTGACCATTGAAGTCTCAGTGGGTGGAAACTACACCCTTGTTTTAAATGCCAAGGATCAGAATGAGGGGGATACAATTTCTTTCTTTTTGAATGGCGATGTTCCATCTGGAGTCTCTATTAGCAATACCACAAAAACACTAACCTGGGTCGGAGTTCCGGACAGTAATTCCATGAGTATCAAGGTCACCGTGTCCGACGGGAAAGCCCAGTCTCTATGGACACCAAAGATCAAACTTTGTAAATGCCAGGTAAGGATGTTCAGTATGTATATCGGATGTAAACTGAAAACTGTATAGCCAAAATTAATGCTCATTTAGTCCATCACAACTATCCATTTTCGAAACAGTACAGTTGCATGCTACCCAAAAGTATTGTAAGGAGGAAAATAAAAAATTTAATAGGATTTGCTTGATCACAGTAAATTATACATTCTTATAACTTAATTATGGAAAATATATGCGTAATGTCCGCTGGAAAACAACAACATATACAATTACCACAATTTATATGCGAAAAAAATTAATTTTAGAATGGTGCTAAATGTGAGTTTGGCGTGGATAGCAGTGAGCAGTTCTTTGTCGTCCCTTGTACCTGTGTGAAAGGATATGACGGTACCTACTGTGAGAATGATGAGGATGGGTGCGCTTCTAGACCGTGCTGGCCCGGGGTGGACTGTACTGATGTCCTCGCTAGGGACCTCAGTAAAACCCCTGCTGGATTTACCTGTGGATCGTGTCCATCTCATTTGGATGGTGATGGAATCACTTGTTCAGGTAAATAAAAAAATAGGAATACTTATGCATTCCATGACTTAATACAATCAAATTTGAATATGCATTTAGTTAAAAGAAAACAACACTGTCTCTTCCTATTGAGAAAATTAAAAGTTTAGGGAGAAGGCGTAATTTTTTAAATGCAGAAAAATTAACTTTTCCGTAATTTTTCAATTTCAATTCTTTTTCACAGACAAAGATGAGTGTGTTGTCAATAAACCTCCGCCATGTCAACAGAAATGTACAAACATTGCTAACGGATACACGTGTTCTTGTAACGCTGGCTATGTACTTGGAAGTGATTTAAGCAGCTGTGTTGGTGAGCTAGTCTCTCTCTCTCTCTCTCTCTCTCTCTCTCTCTCTCTCTCTCTCTCTCTCTCTCTCTCTCTCTCTCTCTCTCTCCTGTGTTTGAGCTTCTGAAGGCATATTATATACTCGTTTTATTGGAGGATCCATATTAATGTTTAACAGTCTTACAAATTGATATAAATCATTTGTTAACTCTGCATATGAATATTGAATGTCTTACAGATAACAATGAATGTCAGCTAAAGACAGACAACTGTGATAAAGCGACCACAACCTGTACCAACACCGTCGGTTCATTCACATGTGAATGCAAAAAAGGTTACTCTAAAGAATCAGCATCTAAATGTACAGGTCAGAAATGATTTCATTTTATTAATTTTATTGTTAATCAAAGAAATTATAAGTTATCATACTGTCAAAATTCTTTGAAAAATATGAATATTGGTTGTTCTTCACAATTACTATGAATAACATTGTTTCCTTTTGTGCTAGTTTACTCTACTTTCATTTCTAAGCGAAATTATTTGCTTATAAGTCTTGTATTCGTTTTCAGACATCAATGAATGTGATAAAAATCCTTGCCCTGCAAACTCAAGATGTCAGAATACAGTGGGAAGTTACACGTGTACATGTAACTATGGTTACCAGCTAAACACACAGTCCAATCAGTGCGAAGGTTTGTTTTTTGACAGATTTTGATAACCGCTGTGATTCATTTGTTTATCATTGATTCACAAAGTTTAACATATATCATGCTTGTATACTTGATAATGCTTAGGTGTGTCGAGTTTATTTCTCATATTTATATTGAAGAATTTGATTGTGTTCATGTAATTACCGTTTAAAAACGGAACCACGATCTGACCCATTTGACCATATTAATCACATAATATACCTATTTTGTGACTATGGAAGCTACGATTTACATTACCAAATTGGGATATTAGTATCATCTAGTTGGTATTTGTTGTGATTATCCTGTGTTGTGTTATATGTAGTACATGCAAGTATCTTCGTAATTTCCTTTTACAGAAAGACTAGTTTGTATGACCACGCAGTTATTTTTGCATGCACTGAAATTGAACAATAATTTCATACAACATTTTACTATTACAGTTTTTTTTTAAATCACCTTTTTCAGTTTGCTGACTATTTCAGAAAGCTCAATTTATCAATTTTTATACATAGTTGCACTAATGATAATAACAAGTCTAAACCGTGTTATAAACTGATGGGATTATACAAACTACTTTATACAAACTACTTTTTAAAACATATAAATAACGTCTATCTTCAGCATCTCTTTGTGCACATGTTTTCATTCTTGAATTGTTTGTGTATTTTATAGACAAGGATGAATGTGCAGGATCCAACAATTGTCAACAAAAGTGTATTGATGGTGTGGGTACTTATACTTGTGGCTGTAATACTGGATATCGCTTGAACACCACCGACCTTATTAGTTGTCTGCGTAAGTCAACTTCGATTTTCAATCGATATCTTGATTCAGTGATTAATCAGAATTGTTAAGCGTTTTTATGAAACAAAAAATCCTGATATTTAAGGGAACAGTTCGAGTTATTCTATTTGTTATGAGAGATTGCAAGTGTTACAGTTTGGAAATGATCGTCAAATAACTCTATTGACAAAGACAGCAGTACTGTATTTCGATAACTTCAGTGGGGGGGGGGGGGGGGTGCTGGCTATTGTGTCGATTTATTTTTTAATATAATTTGAAAAATTATATTCAAATAAATGTTTTTAGAAAAATTATTTGTGAGTTTTATGCCAACCAGGTCTAATACTTATTTTTCCCCAGCTGAAAACGAGTGTACAGCTCAACAAAAGGCGACTTGTGACGGCGGCAACCCCCGCACTTCCTGCGCTGTTCTTAATGGTGACGTCTACTGCACCTGTCCCTCTGGATTTGCCCTCAATGCAACAAAATATTGCATAGGTAAGATGACTTCATTACAATACACTAACTTATGTCCATTTGCATATTTATTTGTGTTGATGTCGTTATTGAAGTTGTTAACGGCTTTTCAATTCATAGACTTCTAGCTAATTCTAAATAATATGGTAATTGCAAGTCATTATGTATTGTTTTATATTATGAAAATATATTTTAAAAAACCAATTTGAACGATATGCTACCCTTTTATTTTAAGTCAGTTATAAATCTAACCTTTATAAATTATGAAAATATATTTTAAAAGACTAATTTGAACGATATACTACCCTATTATTTTAAGTCAGCTTTAAATCTAACCTTTATAAATTTCAGATATTGACGAGTGCGCTACCAACGTCGATATTTGTGTCGACTCTCAAAGTGACTGTGTGAACAGAGAGGGAGGCTATAGATGTCAGTGTAAAGCTGGCTACAAAAACCAGGGAGACTTTGCTTGTGCAGGTATGTGATATTCATATTATATTTATTTAATAATAATACATTTCACATTCTTACAAATCTTTAAATCATTTTTCTATCAAAAGGCAGAACCGTGCTGCTTATTTAAATGGTTTTCATAATGCAAGCTACTTGAACTTTTGGTAAATCTATGCTATATTTGACTTAATTTTTATTCCATAGAGCAATAAATACATTTCCAACTACTTATTTTACTTAGTGTTCTGGAATAATAAATAATTTTAATTCGAAAATTGTTAGTAATTTCACATTTTACTGGCAAAAACAAATTCTCGCTACGGACCATTTCTCGCTAGTGCATCATGACGTAACAATGCACTTGTATTTCGTGTATGTTTTGACACGTGTGCTCAGTTATTTGTGTTTTCTTGAACGAATTGTGGATTTTTTTAACTATATGGGCATACTGATATGCCTTCAAACCAATAGCGTGTGTTCTATAGTAAAACAAATTATTGCATGAAGTGGGGAAGCTGCATATCTAACCTCTATTTAAAAATCATAAGATGCTGTGACTAGCCTTAAGTCGTACCCATTTGCAGATATTGACGAGTGTACGTCTGGTAACAATTGTACGAGTCCTGCTACATGTAGTAATACCGTCGGAAGTTACACCTGTGTGTGTCCCAATGGGTATACCAAATCTACTCAGTTTAGCTGCTCAGGTATGTTTATATGAGTACACGAGTAGAAAATAAAATTGCATGTTGAGTTATAGACATTTCCTCACTTTTGAATTATTATCTAGATTAAAATCTCCAACTTTAAAGTCAAATTCAAATTGTTGCTCAGGTTCTTGGATTTGATAATAGCACAACTTACAGATGAAATCGTGAATATATATTTGTTTGGCAGATGTCAATGAATGTGCATCGGCCGCCACCCATGGTTGTGATAAAGAGTATGGAACGTGTAGCAATACCCCCGGTGGTTATACGTGTTCGTGCAACAACGGATTCACTGGAACTGGCTATGTCTGTGCAGGTAAGATGAGATATAGTACACTTGATTTTAGTCAGATGAGAGTCTATAGCATTCATATTTCTTTAACAAGTGTTTATCAGAAAATGTAGCTATTATTATGCATTGCCTTACAGAGAAAATCAAAATTATATTTATAAGTAATTTTATGTGCAATCTGAAATCAATACTGTCACACATTGTAATTCTTAAATGAATAGTTTTCTTGTATTTAATATTGTACTTTGATTATCTGATACAATGATGTCTAAGTACACAAATATAAAATTTAACATACATTTTTATGTCGTAAACTTTGAAATGTGACATCTTTACAGATTTGAATGAGTGTGCTTCAAAAAACAACTGCACCCAAAAATGCTCCAACGCTATAGGAAGTTATACTTGCTCATGTTTTGAAGGCTATACACTAGGCGGCGATGGATTTTCATGTTCAGGTAGATCTACAAAATATTGACATTACAAATGTGACCTGATGCTGATTTAAAAAAAATATTAAATTTGTTTTACTTACGAATGTTTTAAATTAGATTTCTTCAAATAAGGTTCATTCTTAACTCAATTTGTGTTTAAATACACATTTTATTTAATTAATTTGAGAAATAATCGTTAAAGTATCAAATCTTGTAAATAGATTGTGTGCCTTAAACAAACTTATATTCAATTTTCAAATGAAATGAATTTCATCTCTGCCTCTATAGTAAATACTTTCAACTCTCTGTAATTATACCTAATTTATCTTTAAATGTGTGAATCTCTTAAGAAATGATTTTTACTGGTGTTTTTTCGGCAGATGTTAATGAATGTTCTGATTCGGCCGCCAATGGCTGCTACAACAATGCGCACTGTACCAACACACAGGGAAGTTACACATGCTCTTGTCCTGCTAATTATCGTCTCAAAGGAGACGGGAAGACTTGTGAATGTAAGTTTTTTTTAATTTTTACCATTATATAAATAGTGCCTGTTTGTGACAACAATTCAAATTTACACCCCCTCGAAAAGCACTGTCAACCGACGCTTCAACTGTTACCTCCAAAACATTTTATTTATTATATTATACTGAATGCCTTAATTTGAAAAAAAAAACTTTAATGCTTTAATATAAAATGTAATTATTTCTACGGCAAACCGTACGCGCACAATGATTGCACGTGTAACATTATGTTGTGTTGCCCGTTGCCAAGTGTGTTGCTAACGTTGAGGGTAATAGAACCGATTATCAGCTGCGTCTAAACCAATCAGATTTCAGTATTTAAAATGAAAGTATAATAAAATGGCATGTTATACTATTTTGCCGTCATATTCATAAAAAAATACGTCATTAACCTTTGTTAAGGAAATAAGGTTGAATATAGTATATTATTTACAAATAAATCACTTGAGAAAAAAATTTACGATATTTCTTGTTAATTTTGTATAAATACAAAAGATTCAAAATATAATATTGTGTGTTGAGTTAATTTCCCTAATGTTAGTAGAAATTTCTTTTTTGAAACATGTTAAACGTATCTGATCTAATTTTTGAATTATGTATTACGAAAAAAAATCAAACTTAAAACTTAATTAAAAGTGAGAGCGTTATCAACAATTAGAATTTCTTATAATTTGTAATGTTATTTTTGGTAAATATTATGATCAGAGATTAATATTTGTATAGAAAAATAAAAATTATTATAATTATAAATATTGAAACATATTTTAGCAATTTTCAAATGTGCGGATAATCATGGATGTAGTCATACCTGTGGTAAAATCAACTCGGTGGATACTTGCTCATGTCCCAGTGGAATGGAGCTAGATAGCACAAACAAAACTTGCGTTGGTGAGTAATTCATACTACAGTTAAAATAATTTGAGATTTAGACATTGCTAGTGAAACTTTTAGTTTTCCCATTTCAGATTAAATACATTTACGGTTGTTATTTTTCTTCAGATACAAACGAGTGTGCTTCGTCATCGACCAATTTGTGTAAAGCAGCAAACTTCGTTGTTTGTGCTAACACCAATGGTTCCTATGTATGTAATTGCGTCAATAATTCATACGTCAAATCCCAAGAGTCCGTTTGCGTAGGTAAGTAATCTTGAATTTATATAAAACAACTATACAGTGTAAGATTATCATCGTTTTGTTAAAAGATAATTTTATTTCAATCTTGGTTCTGTCGAGTGTGTACTAATTTGAAAAGATTGTGCTCTCTGCTTTTATCAAAAATGTTTCATATACCTTATATAAAATATATAACACTTACATGATTTTGTTTTGTTAACTTTAGATGCCAATGAGTGTATATTAAGAATAGCTAACTGTCCAGCAAACTCAGCGTGTGTAAATCAAAATCCGGGTTACGAATGCCGATGTTTAACAGGATACCAAAAAGTGGGATCTCTCTGCACCGGTAAATGAACAACTTGTTATAATTTCATTTAAGATAGCTGGTGGTCATGGCTGTTTTAGACCTTATAAGTTTCTTTGAAAAGAAAAGCTTTATATAACGAAATAAGAAAATATACAAATTTTAAAGCTAAAATACATGTAATTATTGTCATTTATCAAATAATAGTTATGGTGCAAAATAAATCATATCTGAAAATTTAAGCTAACCTGATAGGTAATTTGTTTTATCACTTCTAAATACTTAAATATATTAATCAAGGTCTTTTTATGTTACCATCAGAGTAGGTACATAGTATTACTTGAATATATACTATAGTAAGGTGTACAAATTTGTAGGTTTAGAAAACAATGGTTTTGTGCATATATATGGTTCTAAACTCACAAGAGCTGAAGAATAAAGTGATAATTGATTCAGCAACCTTTATTAATGCTGGTATGATCTAAGACTTTTTTTTTAAATCAAAATTCGATCTTCTCTAGAATAAAATGTCAATCACAAATGCAAAATAGTATTTTTGGAGGCCTGATCTAAATTTGGCTAGGCTGTATGGTCAAACCTAGATTGAAAGAAATATTTACAAAAAAAGGATGTGTGTTATAAGAATTTTTTTTATTAACGTCCTCCTAAGAAATCAAGTCTGTTAATTCAGAATTATTGAAACCTAAGATATTTTAATAGGGCCATAAGAGTGTAACAAAAATGTTAATTGTTAGTTAGCATAATTATCAGAGACAATGTTGCAATATGTGGTATTTAAATTGAATGTAACTAAGCTTTATATAATTGTTTTAATTCAAGTTTGTACAAAATGTGACCGCCTTGACTGATAAAAAACCAAAGAAAGGATGGGTTTACATTTCTCCATTAGAATTTATATGGGAAAATATTCACAGATTTAATGTACAAGAAAAGCCCGATCATTTAGATATTTCAAGATTTGTACATGAGTTTTTTGGGGGGTTTTTTGGGTTTTTTTTGAAATCTTAATCCTAGGTGACATATTGTGGTTCCACTTTGATTCAATGACCTTATGTAAAGACCAATTATATTTTTGTTTCTTTTAAACTAATTTTTAAAAAGTAAAACCATCGACTCTATGTAGAATCTTTAATAAATATCTATTTAAAACTTTTAAAGACTTACTTAATAAAATATTTCCTTTATTCAGATATAAACGAATGCAGTGGTTCCAACGACTGTCACCCTACCTTGGCCACCTGTAGCAATAGCCCCGGGGGATATTCCTGTGCCTGCAAGGCAGGTTATTCCGGAGATGGCAGAACCTGTACAGGTTTGTATTGTAGTTTTGTCTTTAAAACTAGGGAGAAGTTTTGTAAAAATAAAAACTTCTGAATTCCGAATGGGTTTGAGTTTGTTACAAAATTGAATCATCAACCCTTGAAAAGTCACTAATATTCAGACGTTAACAATGGTTTTTTTTTATTAACATTAACATAAAATGCCCAAATAAGTTAGAGAAGCTATATAATCCGTTATAAGAATATAATAAAATTACCAAAACAAGGAATTATCATGGTAAATAAATGAAACTTTATATAGCAACAATAGAGTCATGTCACAATATCAATCGATTTAAACAAAGACAACGTGTTTTTTTTCAAAGTGATCTGAAACAATGCTTTCATTTTACCTATTGAAACTACAATATCCCTTTATATCTTCATATTATTTCTTTTTATACTGTTTATAGATGTGAATGAATGTACTCTAAATACACATAACTGCGACAGTAGGAGTGACAGAAGGACATGTACTAACACACCTGGTAGTTTTACATGTGGCTGCGTCAGTGGCTATCAACTAGCAGGAGACCGTCGAACTTGCAACGGTAAGATCTTGTTTTATAAACAATAACAAATAGTAAAGCCTAGCAAATAATAAGAGATCCATGTATTGCTTCTGTTTGATGCTATTCTTTTAAAAATGTATCTTAATTCCTTCGGGCTTTATTGAATTTGATCAACATTTGGATTATCAGTTGTTTTATACACAAAAAAAGAACGTTATAATTTTTAAAACATTGAAGCCGGTATACATGTAGATACCCTATTCTTTATAACCGTTTGTGTTGGTTTGTTTTTAGATGTGGACGAGTGTGCTGGAAGTAGTCATGGGTGTTCACAGATATGTAAAAACACCGATGGTGGGTTTGAATGCAAATGTCAGTCGGGATATAGACTAGAAGCCGACCAGAAGACCTGTGTCGGTAAGGACAGTTGTTGTTGAATCTTCCAGCCGATGTATAAATGAGTTAAGGTTTCTCTATATTTCACCCTTATATATAATCTACTAAGTTGGCAAGCTTATATTAAAATACAAATTATGAAATTTAAATTGGACACAATTATTTGCACATTCGTGTATTTAAGTTTTATCGTATATATAGGTTTAATAGTTAAAATCATAAGTATTTTTCTGAAACAATTTTCTTCATGTGTTTTGTATATATGTTTCTCACTTGAAACAGTACACTATTGTGCCTTAGTAATTCTTTCTTTTCCTAAGTTTACTACAAAGAGAACTGAAAAGGTTCCTATGTATAAAATGCCTAATAGGAAAATTGAATGAAATAATATTAGTTTTTAATAATAAAGCAAATCTTATTTCATGAACTACAATATTAAATGTTTGTGGTATAATCTCTATTATATTAATACAAAAATATCGCATGTGTAAATTAATTCAATATTTATAAATTTATGTAATTTAACTATTTAGCATTTGATATTTTACAAAAATGCTTGTATGAGTTGATGACAATGTCCTAATTTTGCATACTGGTGAATATATTACAGTTGAGGCTGAGTGTGGAGCAGCTAAGAAAGCAACTTGTTTTAATCAGATGTGTGCCAAAGTAAACGGTACCGACACCTGCCAGTGTCCACCAGGATATGAGCTGGGCTCGAACGGCACGTCTTGTAACGGTAAGTTGCTCCTTGAATAAGCTAACTTTTTTATTGTATTAATAAAAGAGAAGATCTATTCTTATAAGTATTTATAAACTGGGATAGATCAATTTGGGTCACTGATTAATATGTTGGAACACTTGGGGTTTTTTTTACGTTTTTTTAAATAACAAGGTTTTATAAAGAATAATCGCAAAAAATACATTTTTATCTTAAATACCAACACACTAAGTGTATTTATTGTTTCGTTTATTAAATTGATACTGTTTAATAATTTCTCTTTTTTTAAAGCACCAAGCATAGCTCAGCGCTTTATTGTCGTAAGACTTCTGCTTCAGGTGCATCGAATAACCGCCCTTATGAGCAGAAATATACATCATTTAAACTGGTTAGAGAACCAGTTTCAGGAGTTTACGCACATAATTGCACAGGCTATTGTTGTTCGGGCTATTGTAAATCTAACCTGCGGGGCTTACGTACATCACTGCAGCGGCTGTCACGAAGTGATAAGGAAATTTATTGCGCATACCAAAGTTGAAATATAGAAAAATGAAATCGATTCTTTTTAACTAAGCTATCACAAAGTGAATTTCTTTAGAACCAAGCTAGATTAGAGCTTTTCAGTACTATCAGTACTTTGATTAAGAGTTGGTATTGATATAATACTTAAGATTCAATATACAGGGGAAAAAAGTATGCGTTGTCGTTGTTTCTTAAGAATAACATCCGATGTCTGATCGTACAATAATTCTTTTCCAATTTCGAATATTATATTGAAAGTGAGGAAGTGTCGTACATCGTTTATATCAAAGAATAATTTTATTAACGATTCTGAAATTCAATCATTTGGGTTTTTTTAAGGTCAGATGTGACTTATCTCCCTTTTTTTCTATCTCCACAATTTGAAGATTTCCACCAAGTAATTCCATAATTATGTTTTCATGTAATATGATGTTTTAATAATTAAGATATAAAGTGTTTAATTGAAAATATATATTAAGACTTTATTTATAAGCATTAAAATGCATTTTGCATGCTATTTTATGAAAAATTTTAACTATTCTAGCTTCGAAAATAGCCTAGTAATTATCTTGAGTTTTTGGGAAGTAACAGATTTAAATGTTAAAAAATAAGGAATAATATATCAAGAAAAATTATATAAAATCGAGGACCGTCTCGTGTGTCCTTAAAACGTGTTGGCTTTATTTACTCGTTTGAATATATGAGCGGAAAAATCGTCGATTTAATCTCAATGAGACATGCAGAGTTTCTTTAAAATGTATCTTAATCAATACATCAAGTTTGTTACCCCTTTGCATGTTTAATATTATTATTCAATCTAAAAAAAATTAATGAAGGGGGAAAATATGGCTTTTCTTTTATTTTGGCAAAAACTGTTTTAAAATCTATCATAATTGATACATTTGAAGCATTTTTTATGTCTTAATTACTTATTGCTTGCAGACATCAACGAATGCCTTAAATCCCCCTGTTATGTAAACAACAGTCGCTGTGAGAATACCCGAGGAGGTTATAACTGCTCTTGTACCAATGGTTATATACTAGGGGCAAATAATGTCTGCAAAGGTAACTATATTTTACTCATTTAAATTGTTTTTGCCGTAGACCTATGATGTTTCAATTTAGAAAGCACTTATCAAATTATTTTTGCATAAGAAGTAATAACAAGAAAAAAAAACTTTAATCAATAAATTTATGTTATACCGGTAATTGTTTCTGATTTAATTATGTGTTCGTTGTGAAAGTTAGACATTTTTGCATGAGGGGTAAAAACAAGAAAAAAAATATTAATCTAAAAATTTAATCTATAATTGTTTCTTATTTAAATATTTATGTGTTGGTTGTGAAAGTCGGAGACTATTAAAGTATGCAAGGGAAAGTTTATGTCTGTAAGTCTATTTTGTCATTGACATTGAATGCAGACACACCTAAACTTACAAAGCAGATTCATTATTTCATTCTCGTTCAAGGAAAAACTGTACGAAATAAAAATTGAGTATTTTCTTTAGATCGAAACGGCGGACTTTCTCTTTGGGGTGCATGGGGTAGTTGTTCCAAATCTTGTGGAGGTGGTGTGCAAACAAGGACGAGGGCTTGTGATAACCCTACCCGGAAAGGATTTGGAGCTGACTGCGTTGGTGCACTTTCAATGAATCAAGCCTGCAATCAACAACTCTGTCCACGTAAGCTCTCGAAATTGTAAAAAAAAAAAAAAAATAGTACTGTGGTTTCAACAATATTCGTTAGATATCCAATTTTTTCGAGTTCACGTTTGTTTGACAAGTTATCTTTTTCTTTTTACATTTGTAAATGGCTTTGCCCTGGCTTGAATTCGGCCAGACACGGAAATGAACACTGTTTTAAATAAATTACTTATCACAAATTGTTTCGAATTTGCCAACTGACAGCGAGAGTGCAAAGGGCGAAAATAAAACGTTAGTGAATACAGTTTATCATTTAACAATTTAGTGTTCATCTTTCTGTGTTCTTATATACAGCTAACGAGGTGGAGAAGAATTATGGAATCCTTCTCCAGTTTAACGGACTACCAGTGGCATATGTAAGTATTTATCCCATTCAATCTGGATAATAAAAATTTTACATTATAATTTATGTTATTGACTAATGTTATATATTGCTATTAATGTTTTTGAAAGTTTATGTTTGTTTTATGGCTATTTAAGAGCTTATGTTAAGTAGTGTTTTCAATTTACATTATACTGAATATATGTATGTACATAAGAAATATGCCATATTACTTGATGAAATAAATCTAGCATAATGTTGTTAATCTTTATGTAGTTCACATCACGAGTACAAGGCGAATTCAGAACAACAGTTGCTAATGGAATAAACAACTACTGTAACACAAATAACGGAAATCTCAGGAAATGTTGTAACAGCAATTCTACCTACGTGTAAGTTTCATTTTAGTGTTCCCCTTATACACCAAAATTATTATAACGCCATTTATTGATACTGTACATTTAATATAAGAAGCTAAGATCGTCTTACGAATGATTGCTTCTGTAACGGTCGTTCGTGAATAAATGGGTCTGATCTGGAAATTGTCAGAACATATATCAATTTATTATTGCATAAAGGTTCGTCAGTCCATCTATTACCATGGTTTTGATTTTAAATGGGTTGTGTCCAATATATCAAGGTCATCAGGAAGTCGAATTAGCTTACTAGCTTACTAGCTTACGAATATAGCGTTGCAGATAAAGTAATGTAATTGTTGTACTTCGTTTGTTAAAAAACATTGTGCGGTTTGATAATAACATACACAACAAAACATATTAGTAACTGATTTTGGATTTTTTTTCATTGTATAGTAAATGACAGAATACAAGGGGAACATACTTTTGGAGAATGAAATATAATGAAAAAGTTTCATAGAAGATTTTGAATTATAAAATGGCTCAGTAATGGATCGTATCGATATATTTAACTATTCATATTTTAGGCCCAATACCTCATCTCTTAAGCAATTCACGAATTTTGGTCAAATCGCCATTGGAACCGGTTTCCCGAGAGAACGAAATGGATTGACGCAGGTCATGTTGGTTGTCAAATCCGATAAGGCCAATGCCTTATGCTCAGCCAGTAAGAAGCGAAAGAGGCGTGGAATTTCTCTGGGGGGAAGTGAGACTGCTATTCCGCAAAGCATCCTAGCAGATATCATGAAAGATCCATCTATGTAAGTCACCGACGGACAGCTTCCATGTTCTTTTCCTCCGCTTCTTTTCTCTGTTTACTAATTTTAATCTGCCTTTTTAACGGATCCCTTTTTGCTAATTTTTTTAAAATAGTAAATTTTAGATAGCTATCGGGATTTTATTTTACAAAAGAATAGTTTGTGCTAAACGTCATTTATTTAATAAAGATATGTTGCTATAATCTTGTCACTGGTACTCGTCCCAATAGCAAATCAGTTTATAATTCATATTGCACTTTTCCTCGCCTCAGATCTCAGGCTGTTGTGTCCAACATAGTGAATACAGTTAAATCAGAATCTAACGTTACACTGACCGTGGCAGCTGCTCCCATTGCTCTGGTCACCAACGACACCAATGAAGAGATTCCAACTACAGAAGTTTCTACTGTAACAGTCCCTGCTACCACGGTACGTATACCCCCGTTAAAGTACCTGTTAAAGTATCTGTTAAAGTATCTGTATCAGACAACGGAACATGCTGAAGTATCGTAATTCTCTGGACTATTAAACGTATCTGTGTTATACGTGCTAAAGTGTAGGTGGTTTATGCGCTAGATCATCGGTATAGTACCTGCTAAAGTATAAATACTCCACAAGTATTGGTGCTAAATTGTCGATATTCGCAACTCTTAACATAAATGCACCGGTTTTTACACTGTAAATGCTTACCTTTCGTTATATCTAAAACATTGACAGCTATAGTGTTATTATCAACCAATCTTACAAAGCTACTGTGTGTACATGAATAAACAGTATCCATCCTTCTTTATGCTAACACAGTGGTATCCTCCACTTTATACACACTAAAGTATTATGGTATTTACGATGGTACACGCTAAAGTATATGGCGAATGTCAACCATAACATGCTAAAGTATTGGTGTACGTCCGATCTTATCTTGCTAATGACACTAGAGCACTATTCAGCCCCCTTTCAGTCATTTGCACTGCTTAAATTGTTTTTTTTTAATTACAACACTCTACATGTATATGCTCATATGATATATGAACATTACTGTTACCTATTATATTCAACGCTATTTTTTTTTAATTTCAGGATGGCAATATTGTTGTCACCAAGGAGGACAGTAAAGGATGGGTGGCTGCCATCGCTGCCATCTTCTCTGTTATTGGCGTCATTGTTATCTTATTGCTTCTATTCATTTTGTTGTCAAGAAAGAACATGTAAGTAAACTAGATACTCAACCAATTCGCACAGCTTTGGCTAATGCTATTTATCACACTTGAAGCAAACCATTTACGTAGGCCAGTTTTACTTAGATTATTTTAGCCCCATAACTTTAAATAATGCTAGTACATGATTATATAATGTTTATGAAAACACCTCGATCATATTTGTGATGTTAAAAATGGCACGATTATTGAAAAGATAGAAATTGATTTATTTTTTTCGAATCAACCTCTAACATTTTAATGTGGATTCACATTTGATTTTAATCAACTGCATTCTAATAGGATACCGTCGGGGTTTATTGACATCTAAAATTTATTGTTTCCAGCGATCATTCGATGATCCTTGTTCGATGTTTTGTGGACGTTGAAAATAAAATTTGAACAGAAATAAGTTATTGTAGGACTAATAACAGCTTGTGTAGGACTTATAATGGCCTATTATAATGAATAATTTCAGGATTCCTGGATTACCAGGAAGTGGAAAGAAAGGCAAGGAAGAGGATGAGGAAATAAAAATGGAAGAAAGTGGCAAAGCATCTGGATCAGATGAGAGTAAAGAAGAGGAGAAAAAGGAAGAAGAGGAACAATCTGAGGAGGAGGAGAAGAAGGAGGAAGAGGAAAAATCAGAGGACAAAGATGAAAAAGAGGAGAAGATAGAAGATAAGGAAGAAGACAAGGAAGAAGAGAAGGAAGAAGAGGATAAAAAGGAAGAGAAAGACGATAAGGAAGATGATGAATCGGAAGAGGTCAGCGAAAAGAAAGAAGAGTCCTCTGATGTCGTAGCAACAGATGAAACGGAAGGAGAGAAAGACGAGGAAAAAGAAACAGAAGATTGATGATGATGATGATGATGATGATGATGACAATGATGATGATGATGATGATAAAGCATTGTTTTAAATACAGAATGTGTCCTTTCAATAAACATTATTTAAATGTTCTTTTTGAGAGGCAGGTCTTGTAGATGTTTGAATATTTTTTTCTAGCACATTTCTTTTTAATTTTCTGGATGAGAGGGTTCATTTCGGTTTTCTCATCAATTCGTGTTAGAAGAAAAATTGAGTGTTCCAAGTTTGCCTCGTGACAATCACACATAATGTACATCCACTGATGTTGAATGATACATTAATGAAAAAGACAAAGAGCAAGATATTAATTAACGAATGTATTCATTCATGCCCAAAATTTACAAATACCATTTAATATATATAGTTATGTACTATTTAGATGAATATGTAATCATCTTGGATTAAATCTTCTATGAGTCACATTTTTCTCGTTCACAAATATATTTACACGAAGGTGGAGTATTTCATTGATCATACCGGATAAAGGTGGAACAAATTGAGAAGTCTTATATTGACATTCTGTCTTTATTTGGTGTGTATCTTTGAATTAACTTTAGGTTAAAGTATATGTAATGCGCATTGTTTTCTGTGATATATACCAAATGATTTTCATTGACGATTTATATTTAAATATTGCATTTTTGTTATTAAACTTTGATTTTGAATAATTTTTTTGTTTATTTTATACTTAAACTACCTGCTCAAATGTGTAGGGAAACCCTAAATTACACCGTATGTGAATATGTTGATGCTTAGGTCGAGTGTCCAACGCATGCGATTGCTACCTATAAATATAATTATCAATTTTGCAAAATGACAGATGACACATTACACAACAATCATATGATTTCTTAAGAACTATATATACTCTATACTCTGTCCCGCGTTTTTGCTTCCGCCACTTTTTGCTTGATATTTCAATAATAGTAAATACCTTTGTGCTCAAACTACGTTCATCCACTAATATGAAAAAATGTCCAGATTATCTGTTTTGAAACGCCCCCTCTACCGCTTCAGGTTTCAATACACATCCCAAAATTGAAAGTCTACGGAGATTTTGCATTGCATCAGTCATTAATAAGCCCGGGTGATAACGTTAAAAAATTGCGCGAAGTATCCCGAGTACTTCCAAATGGAGAAAAGATGTAAACATTTCCCATTATAAATCTCCGTAAGAAAATTGTTTTCGTTCGTGTGAAATTTCATGAGTGAAAAGAGATAATAATTTTTGTTCAATGAAGATCTCTTGGATATATTCCCTTTCATCGATTTTAATTGTATTTCTTTCACAGGTATGTGTATTTTTATTAAAAATCATCAAAAATTGATGGAAGCAATAACTTGGGACAGACTATAGTATGTCTTTATCAGTTTTGGTCCCGCCGTCACTATAACTGTTCAATGATGATATAAATTAAAGTGTCATTAGTTGTCAGACTTTTGTCCGTATCGATATAATTTTATCATTAACGACCTACTTAACCGTCCACTAATGATACAATGTCAATGTCAAAATTAACGCCCCCAAATCAAATAAGCAAAAAATGCAAAATAAGCATCGTTAATGGTTGAAGTTCACCCTCTATCATAGTCTATTGCAATAAAATATTATATCATTAACCTTTAATTAAAAGTCAACGATGTACTTAATGCACTATTTTTTTTTGTATTATTATGGGTTATATGCGGCCATCTTGTACATTTGAGGATAAGAATGTTAACATTTCTTGAATTGGCTTTTTTCTGCCCGAAGCTGGCCAAAATTTTCAATGTTCATCTTTGCAATTAAAGACTACTGCCATTTTAATTTTTTTAAATATTTTTTTGATGAAAATATACCCCCTAAAAACTACCACTGCTTTAATGGCACCATAACTCATTTTCTTGTTAAATCTGCCATAAAAATGCAAGTCATGGAGTACTGTCTACAGTCAGTCTAACTTCCGTTCAAATCCGATTTTTACTGAAATCAGTTATGTTTGCGTCTGAAGACAATTTTATCAAATGCAATTATGAAAACAACTAAGTCTATAAGAATTCAGTAGAAAATTCAAGTCAAGTCGTTTCCATCTGCATATCACGTTCTGCAACAAGAACAAACCATGAGTGAGAAACAAATAGAAGACGTTTCATTTCAAAAATGTTTTATAATCAAAACAGGAACATTAAAAAGTAACAGTTACTGTACACAACATATTTCTGAAACAGTAAGCATTGTAACAAACATGAGCTAACTGGATAAAATAACCTTTTATTTAAACATTAAACTGGCATTTCTTGGATTTAAACAGTAGGACTGGAGCATACACTTTGGGTGCATTTTATTTGGTAGCACAAATATAGCTTTTCTACAGTTTCTTACAAAGAAACCACAAACACCTCATTTTCTCAGTTGTAAGAGACATGAGTTATTCCCCTTGTCACATATTACAGCTTTTGATTCTGCTAGCCCAATACTTACCCTCAACTTCAATTAAAGCTGCTTGGTCCAATTTTATATTAAATTTTAAGTACGCTTTTAAACAATGGTTATGCTAAGTATGTGTATAATAATAGACATTGCAGTAGTTTCCCGGTCAATTAAGCCAAATTTTAATTAAAAATGTACAAAATTTGTTATAATCAACACATACGACATTACGTTATTTCGCCTCATGTTAAAATTGACCCCTGATGTTGAGACGGGTATGGTTGTATTACGACTTTGACATTGCTATAAATAAAGGTCATATTGATCAGGCAAATTAAAAATAAACCCGAGTACATTTTGTTCGCTTTGTTTACAATTGACGCATATCATGCGGTTGAATAACCCCAATTATTCGGGAAACGAAACCAAACCGTTTCCTTTTCTAAACATTCACATGATACATTTTGGTTTGTATGTTTGTTTGGCCATAACGAAATTATTTTTTTTACTTTGAATATTTCTAACTTTGAAAATAGACTGAATATGCTGGTGTGAAAAGGAGAAAGCCTGTGACTCTCTAAGATAATTGGTTTGTATGGACAATTATTTGATGCTGTAATAACAAAAAAATTGGACAAAGCAGCTTTAATAGACAACACATTGAGTCTCGTTGGTCAAACAATTTGTTTCAAATATTTCCCATCACTGCAATCACACATATAAATTCTTTTATACATCAACAACAACAAAAAACTACATGCATCATTTTCCAGGGACTAAATGGTTCAATAGTTTCAACAGCCATGCATAATTTTGTGCTGTACCAGACTCCTGCATTTAGGGATCACCATACAAGAATATCACGCGGAAAAAAACTTGTCATACCACACATGTACAATATCCATAGTAAAAGATTAAGAACATAGTTCTTGTCTTATATGTCTGCTTTTTACTACATTTTTCATTACTGAAACTGTTGATCTTTAAATTCTTTGTAACATTAGGACAACAGTACATAAAATTGACCTCTGTATTTGCTGAGGTTTCCAGATGACTTCTGGTGCTGTCAGTAGCCCACACAGATATGAATATTCATGAAGACGAGGTTGTGATGTCTGGACTGGATATGTCCAGTGTGACTTGACCTTGACCTTTGTCAGAATCTATGTCAGATGAAGCACCAATCAGGTCGGTCTCTCCCGAGGGCAGCATGGGATCTGTAATACGTCAAATATCAAAATAACTCAATGCGGTTAAAGATAGGATCAGGGTTTATAAAGAAGTAGAGACTGGTCGACTTGGTTTTATTTTAACAATTATAAAATGCTTTCTTTTTCGACCAATAGATAAACAGGACGTGTTGATTTCAGTCTGGCTGTTTCTATAGAGCTATGAATTGACTATAAGTTTCTTAAGAAGTAGAGGGAATCATACTTATTAGTAAATATATATGTATAAATGAATTTGAAAACAACAAAAATTATTCATAACTATTAATTTAGATTTCTAAAGACAAATTGCTCCTAAATAACAAAAGACTGTACGAAATTGCTATGCCATTTGAAATCACAAGTCATGAGGAAGAGAGAAAGTTTATGCATATAATATTCAAGAAAATTATTCTTACAATCAAGCAATAGCCATTGAATTCAATTGAATTTAATTTTTTAAGAATTTATGAAATCAAAGTCTTACATCGATACTTTACTATATTTGAATGTGTACAGGTGTGAGAATGTCAGCTTTAAAAAATAGAGTCAGTATCTTGCAGCAAAGACTGTTTTCACACCTGATTTTTCGTACCTGACTGTGAGAACATGTACTCCTCGGTACTGTTGTCATTGGACGCGGTGACCATCACTAACTTGTAGTTTCCCGGGAGGTCATTCTCTGAGGATATCACGATCTGGGACTGACTGGCCTCATGGTCCGCCTCTATCACAGATGATGCTATGGTCTGTTCCAAAATTAAAATATATTAAATCAATGCATGATTCCTTAATCAATACTGATATCAACATTTATTTTTTCAATAAAAGAATGACTATGTTATACACTATTTACAAACCACGAGATGGTCTGCTCTAAATATAAAATGATTAATAATCATAGGGCAAGGGCAACCATCAAATTTATCTTATTCTACTGTACTCTAAAGACACAAAGGGTCAATATACTTAGTAACAACTTTACAGCTCAACTTTTAGAAACTGATTTATTTATTTTAAAAATCATACCACTTCAGTTAATATTTCCTACAGCTACCTGACCTTGTCAATAATGGATGGAGCTATTTTTCCATCTAACTGATAAGATTTTCAGTTAATTGTCAATTGAAAATATATATTATGAAATCTGGCCTGAGGATCATGAAGCAATTTCAGACTTGAGTGAAAATTTAAGCTAGTCACAAAATGATTGTTTACCATAAAATTAAGATTGAGATTTGCAATCAGTTATATCAATACACTTTTAATAGCATTTCAATTTTGTTGATGTTGTCAATCCAGAGACATTTAAACGGTGTACAATTTTGCACTTAAGGAGGCCGACTTTAGTTTGCATTGCGCATGTTTTTACGCATTCTAATATAATACAGTTGTTTTATACTTCTTATGAATTTTTTTCGATATCATTTATAAAATTGAACACAATAAACAAAATACAGATAAAAATATTTAGATTTTTAAAGGAAATTTTTATTTTTAACACGATTTTTACGTTGTGCGGTAGGGGAGCATTGCCATTGCGCTTTTATGACGTTATGATAAAATGAAGCTTTGTAGGAGTACGTTATAAGAAATAACATAAAAGAAAAAGTAAAAATTGTACGCTGTTGAAATTTTATATACACAATGATGCTATCCTCGAGGATATTTTCCTAATTTTTGGAATGAATCCATTATACCAATCATCATTCGTGATGATCCAAATATATAGCAAAAATTGGTGCATTTTAATATTTTGAGATGGCCCCCACTAAAAACCAGACGGTAGAATTTTGTGTTTTTTACATATAAGGTAGGAAATGATATTACTTATCATATATAACAATTTGAGAAAAAAAGCTATTGTAGTATTTTTTAAAACTGCTTTGATGTGAGGAAAATGACAGTTTCCTATACATTCCTATAGTAAATGTACCTCTATTTTGAGATGGTCCCTTAAAAGAACCAGACGGTCGATTTTCATGAACCTTCGCATATAAACTAGAGTTGGTTTAAATTACATATGGTTAAAAAAAAAAAAAGTTTTGCTATTGTAGTTTTTCCGCAAAAAAACCCAAATCGGCCTCCTTAATTCAAAGACTGCTCCATGATCCTGAGGCCTGATGTCTGGATTTTAATGATAAAAGTTCCATAAAAGCAAATACATGTACCAGTATATGCCAGGAAATAAGTCCTACCTCATTTTCAAAAGATGTAGACTCTGAAGTAATTTCAGTCTGTGTGTCAATTTCAGGTGTGGAATTGGATATCATCTGATCAGCCAAGTCTGAAAAAAAGAACAATGTAATTGTAATCCTGTTTTTCTCTCACCATTCAGCAGCTATGAATAATTTCAATGAAAATAAGATGTGAATAAAATCCAGAGCATTTATGAGACTTTGTATCAGACCCTCTCAAATTAAAACTCATCTAGCAGAGATGAAAATACATGTACAAGTACATTACAAAACATTCACTGCTGAGACAGGCATTCACATTGCTCAATACTAGCATGAGAGCTTCATTATGATAGTACCCATCTACTGAGATAATGACTCACCTTGCTCGGTACTGGTAGTGGAGTTCTGTAGTGAGATTTCTGCCGAGTCGAGACTAAGACTGTCTGTGGATGTGTTGAGTATGATTGGGTTCATCTGTACTGCCAAGTTCTCCTGACCATGTACTGCTGTGGAGGTCTACAATTTTATCATTTAATTAAAGCATATGGTCTGTACTTACAAGAATTGTATGAACAATGATAAGGTCGGTACATACAGGTAATGTATGAACATTGATGTGGTCGCTACTTACAGGTAATGTATGGACATTGATGTGGTCGCTACTTACAGGTAATGTATGGACAATAATAAGGTCGCTACTTACAGGTAATGTATGGACAGTGATAAGGTTGGTACTTACAGTTAATGTATGGACAATGATAAAGTCGGTACATACAGGTAATGTATGGACAATGATATGGTCGCTACTTACAGGTAATGTATGGACATTGATGTGGTCGGTACTTACAAGTAATGTATGGACAATGATGTGGTCGCTACTTACAGGTAATGTATGGACAATGACAAGGTCAGTACTTACAGGTAATGTATGGACAATGATAAGGTCAGTACTTACAGGTAATGTATGGACAATGATGTGGTCGCTACTTACAGGTAATGTATGGACAATGATAAGGTCGCTACTTACAGGTAATGTATGGACAATGATGTGGTCGGTACTTACAAGTAATGTATGGACAATGATAAGGTCGATACTTACAGGTAATGTATGGTCAATGATAAGGTCGGTACTTACAGGTAATGTATGGTCAATGATAAGGTCGGTACTTACAGGTAATGTATGGACAATGATGTGGTCGCTACTTACAGGTAATGTATGGACAATGATGTGGCCTGTACTTACAGGTAATGTATGGACAATGATAAGGTCAGTACTTACAGGTAATGTATGGACAATAATATGATCGGTGGTGACTGGGGAGCCATTTATGGTGATGGCCGGGTTATTGTTGGGTTGTGTGATCAGGAAAGCCCCTGAGCTGGTCTGATGTAGGATTTCATACGTCTGTACAGCCTCAGTAGTGGTCGAACCATCTGAACCTGTTTAAAATATTGACACATTAAAATAAAAGGTTTGTGTGCATTCTCATCTCTCTCCACCATTTACCTATATAGTACATGTGAGCTTGATATACTTGGGCAAAAAAGGTAGCATTTAAATTTATTTCTTATAATATAATGGTTTAATAAGTCCAGTATATTAGAGTATTTGCCCTCAAAATTTCAATCCAACTATTTGAACATACATGTATTTACTGTCATATATATAAAAACAATGAGGATGAGCTAAAGTAGTACTTAAATTCACGGGAAAAGATTTTGTTTTGACAAATTACATAATGTGACATAGGCAACCCAAGTAACATGATACAAACTAAATTCTTTATCCCTTCAAATACCAGATTACATTAGTAACAACCAGATATCATTCACAGAAAACTTGTGTAAATCTTGCAGAAAGAACTTCAGAATCTCAGGAAGACGTTAACAATAGCAATGCCATTATGCCATTTCTTTGATACAAGGAAATAATTAAAGTTCTTATTTTTTCTTTTTGCACCTTTCACACCGATCACATATAAAACCTCTGTAGGTTTCACAGAGTCAAGAGGGAAAGAGTTGTATGATTGAAAAGAAACAAGAAACATTTTTACATACATTGTACAAACATGTATCATTATCTACATAGCTTACATTATATACATACATATTTATTTATATATAACATACATGTACTCATATATGCACATATGAAATCTTTATAATTATGTTTTATGTATGTTTCATAGCACCTGCCTTCATTCTTACCTGTTTGTAGAGTTACTGGCATGGCTACCATTTCCGAGGATAATTTCATCTGGTTCTTCATCCGAACATTTCCAACATGGTTGGTCTTTAAATGTTCAAGCAAATCTGAAATTTGGTGAGAATAGATTGTTAATCAAGACCATTGAGAATTTTCATTTAATACCCATGTATTTGTATGACTTGTACAGTGGTAACAACATTATTGTTGACAAGCCAATCGTGTTAAATAGTTCGTGTAACGTGCGTGATCGTTCGTGTACCCTGCGGGATCGTGCGTGTATCAGGAAAATTGGATTGCGCTTTTTACCGTGCGTGCTCGTGCGGTTTTTTCGTTTTGTAACTTTTTATTACAGAATGCCAGGATTTATTCTTAAAATAAAGACAATTAGTTTTTGTAGAACAATGTGAATTTAAAACTTTTTAAAATAAGAACATTGACAGTTGTTAACATTCATTCTCTCTTTTGTCGTTAAATACATTTTTTTTTATTTCCATAGCTCATTCAATCCTTTGTTCGGTCGAGTTAGTTTTGCTTAATTTTATAATCAGCCTATATCAAGCATCAATTGTGTCTTGACAAATAATTTCAATCATATTAGCAAAAGCGACACGTTGAATGTGAGCGGCCAAGCTTACCCATTCCCCGTTTTAAACTAAACGATCATTCCCAACGTTTTTCTTTCAAATGAGAATACGATACGCATTATTATCTAGTAGATTGTATACACATTTGTTTGAAATAAAATTTATTTAGATGCTTTAAAACTTAGAATAAATAGAAATAAATCAATTATGTACTGTAAATTATGAAAATATTGGATGCGAAAAATCGAAATTATATGGAACAAGGTAACAAATTTACCTGTATCCCGCATAATTAAATCGTACGTAAGAGAATTAAATTACATAAACACTCAACTCGTATGTAAATAATTTCGTGTAGTTTATGCATTATCTTCATTTCTATTACACTTTATTTTCTTTAACTTATGATAGAAGTTAATATTTGTTATGAAGACAAAAAAATTAATTTGTGTGTGAATCCTTTATATTTGTGTATGGATGTGTAAAAGTATTAACTCGTAAAATACAAAACAGTGCATGACTAAAGTACATGCCCCTTTTCAATAACACACAAACATAAAGCAATACAAATTAAAGTAATACGTTTCCTTAATTCTAATCTTAAAAATTAATTTTGATTTTGCGTGTTTAATGGTGTAGAATCGTTCGGTTGCGTGTTTTATCGTTTTTGTTCGTGTATCGTGAAGATTCAGTAAGTTAGTGATAGTCCGTGTATCGTGCGTGATCGTTCGTGGATCAGAATCGTGCGTGTCGTTTGTCAACAATAACGTTGCTACCACTGTAAGTAATCAATCAGAATTCAAATGGACAATTTATTGTTATGAAGAACCGTTGAATTTTTTAGGAAAAAAAACATTTCAATAAACAATTTCAAAATACACTTTATCCATCTACATAAGGATGTAAAACAAACACCCACACATGTGTTCAAGTTATTGTGATACAAAAATCAATGAATTCTTATAAGGACCTTGAAATGGCATGCACTGGTAGTGGTGATAGTTCCGTTTCAGCGACCACCATTTTCCTCTCAACCACTGAGGTGACCTTACACTGTAAAAACATAATAGAAATAGTCAAACAGTTTCCAACTATGCTTTCAATATCAGAGACTTCAAATCATCTTCTACAGAAACAAACCACTGCTCACCTCGGCCAGTTGTCTGACAGGGCCTTCCAGTCTATCTCTGTGTCATTGGACACTCCAAGATTGGATATTCTGCAGGAAATAAAAAATATATATTTACCAGTGTTTTTTTAATAAAACTCTGTCTTCCTGTATCTTATACTTAGACCTTATAATTCACATGGGATTTTTTTTGTAGATGAAATTGTCAAAGTGTTGTTCATTGAAAGAGATGTTAATATATATTTTCCAGCACTCATTTTTCATACAAAACCAACTCACAAAGCATTAGATGAGAGATTCCTCCTATCACATTGCCTATGACATTAATGAAGTAATATCAATATGTGAATGGTAAAGACTGAAGTTTAACTTTACCATTCACACACCTTAAAGCTGATATGAATTCATAAATATGCAATATTTTCCCTTTTATCTCTGACTATCGCCATTTTAGTTGTCGAAATATATTGTTCTGCTTATCACTACACACCCTCTATATAAGGCTGATGCATGTAGCACTATTTATGCATCACCACATTAAGGTATTTCATACACCTGAACACGTTACCTTGGACAATGAGACATGTAGAAATGGGGGTTATGTATTTTTTTCTGCAATGTCGCCACCTTCATATCCCGAATGAATCACCAAAGAAAGGATTTTATTGTTTAATTACTGTCTTTATCACACATAGTTAACTTCACACACCTATGATGAGAGTACAATTCTAATTCCAGCCTCTACCTTGGTTTACAAGTTCTATACAATTCCCACACCTTAATATGAGACTGCCTTCCACATCAAGTATTCACTTCAGCATCCCCTTTTGTTTCTGTATTTGACTATTCACACATACCTTATGATGAGATTCATGTCATCCTCCCTGGTCCATTCCGTCCCTCCCTTCTGCTTCCAGTTCATGTAGTTCAGCCATTTTGTGCGGCACTGTTTCTCGGATCGCGTCACCACCCTCTCTGCCACATTGGACCAGGACAGCCCAGAGGTCACACTTTCCCCTGGAACAGATAGACAAATATATCTCATCACTGGTTTTAAATCTGCAATTTTTCATTGGTTTTTATTTACATGATAAAAGAAAGGGGGAAGGATTGATTTTTGCAATAATTTTTTTAGGCATCTGTATAAATGTTAAAATATCTTTAACACTCAAGAAACGTGAACATATCTTAACAAAGAACACAATGATGTCAGCTACAGTAAAACAATGATTACCTTGTTTAGTTCCACTTAACTCATACACTGCATCACACAATCTTTTCTCCTCTTCTGGAAGCCATTTTCCTGTCAAAGAAATGATACTTATTAAACTTACATGTACCAGCAACATGTTCATGAAATACATATACATATAGCAAATAAGGAAAATTCTCTAAAAAAAATGTGAATGCTCAGTTACAGATGCAATATCCCTCTGATAAGAGTAACAAAGCTCTTTCACAGTCTTTGGAATATAGTATAAATGTACAAATAAATGCAAATGTATTCTATTACAATTGGTGAATTCATGAAGTGATTTTATCAAACCCTGCCCCTTGAGGTATGCTGATACTGTATACATTTTAGTTACAACTAACATTTCTCCCGAGAATTTATTATAACATAGGAGCAAAATCATAATTAAATGAGTGTACATAGGAAATCTGAATCTACAATCAACAAATTAACATATGTACATGTGTGACAGAAAATCCAAACAACTTAAAGTATGCAACTTATGTTGCACATTACCAGTCATGGCATCATAGAAGAACCATTACCTGAGTTGCAGGTTTCCTTCATGAGGCGACATTTATCCTTCACAGATGAAGCACTCCTTCCTAAAGCCTGTCCTATGGTAGCCCAATCATTGCCGTACATTTTACGCAGCCTGGTGAACAAAAAAAGAATAAATAAGATAGATCTTCATGGAGAATTTAGATAACAAGGAAAATTTAATGTGATTGGTGCCGATTCTTTTTCATAAATATCAATTACGAGACCATGCGAGATGGTTCTGCGCATATGCTGATTCAGTGTTGTGTTACTTGTGTTGGATTCAGACATGTTTTAAAGAAGACTCTGTCAACTTGGTTGACAATTTTAATTTATCCTATTTATCAAAAGAGGTTTGATGGGCTTACATTTAAGGTATTTTGTATAGTTGTGTGGTTTTATATGCAACAGACTTGTATATATTTTCTACACATGGTACAGTGCAGGTGTTGCTGACCGCAAATGCCATGTTGTCCCCAGAGAAGAACAACATTCTTCCTACAGATGTTTCTGAGGAAAAACGAACACCACGGGCCCTGGAAGTTGGGCCCTGGAAGTTATTGTAAATATATTGCATGTGCATGTATAAAAAAGTAAGGGTAGGACACTCTTTTTGGGGTGAAATCGGGTTTGACAAAGTCTGGGCGTTCCTCAAACGAAATTTCGCGATAAATCGTTCAAGTTTACTTTACTTACGACATATGTATACATTCGTTCCGCTCCAATGCTGTTACGTCGAAGAAAAAGGTGTTTTTATACATCCAAGTGCCTAAGAATTTCGCTAGACTTGTTTACATCCAGTTTACTTTTTTATACATGCACATGCAATATATTTACAATAACTTCCAGGGCCCGTGACGAACACCAGAAAAAGAAAAGCAGAGACTGCTGTTACTAAGCCTAGTTGCAAATCTGCCAAATTGGACTCGGTAACGAGTCATTCATCAACTGCTTCATCATCGAAGGACTGAAGCTCTGATCGTTGACCAACTGTATTGTCAGGCGCGAGTGGCTTAGATCCATCTAATACAAATGTGGTGGAATCTTGAAACTTGTGTAAGATGATGAATAACAATTTTTGGAATCATTCTAGTTCCACTCACTCTTTCAGTAAGTCAATTTCCTCCACTGTATACTTCCCCATGTAATTCTTTTGGTCGTACATTCGAGTCACCCTTCGATACACAGAAAATAACGGCCTCATCAGCCCTTTGGCCACTGTTCTGTAGAAATTCTTGCGCTCATCCTTAGACATTTCAAAAATTATTTCTGTCGGATCCGCAATATTGTGTTCCTAGAAATACAATGTACAGAATAGATTATTTGCATTTAAAAAAAAATATACACAAAAGTATATCATAATTCAAAATTGCACAATCTAAGATAAATTTACAATGAAAAATTTAAATAGCTCCTCTCAATTATATCTAGTTTATTTCCAAATATACAGTGTACATCTCTTTAACCAAATGTCTCCATATCCTTTTGTACATGACTTTTGAACAGAACGTTCTATCACCCAGTACGACATGCTGTGTACCAACCTTGCAGTAATTGGTAATGTTACTCTGTAATATCTCCACCTCCTCGTTTGTCCACTGACCCTGTTTCCAACTGACTCCTGGAATAACATTGACAACTATCAACTTCCAATCATATTTCCCGATCGTCCCTTTCTCCTTAAAGTAACAGAATTCCTCAATTTTGTTTTAAAATTAAATTTCTCAATAATTTTATTTAATGCTCCCCTTTCTCCATTTAAGAAACAGAAGTCCTCACTTGACAACATTTTAATCTTAATTTAATACACTCAAAAATTTCCAAATTTTAAAAACTTACAATGGAATTAACAATCTGCTAACATTACCCCTCACCCTTTATTACCTGTGTTGTGCAGGGCCTGCTTGTCATCTCGGGTTGTGAACCAGGCCTGGTTGATTTCGGATTTCTGTGCGATGCTGTTGGTCACTTTGTGTGGGTTGACTGTTCCACTTGCTGTTGATGTCGTCACCTATTGCAGAATAATACAATCTTATGTGTGAGAGATGCACAAATGGAAAAAAAAAATAGCTAATACTGAATAAGTGTAGAAAAGCTGTGACCACACCCAACAGGTGTATTTGTGAAACAAAGAACATGGCTCAAGTTAAGATTAGTTTAAGTAATGATGGATGTAAAACTGAATTTTCTCTGTTATCAGTTGAAAAACACCTTGTGTCAAAAACATTTTAAGAATTAATTAACGATTCTCAGGCCAAAGGTTAAAAAAAAAAATAATAAGGAAGGAAGGTATAATATTTTAATTGCAAGGATTATGCATTCCCCTTTTCAATATGGCAATAAAATCAATCAATGCGGCAGGATTTGAGTGGCAGTGAACCAGTACATTTATTTATTTTTTTAGCTTTGTTCATACAACTCTTACCAGGAACATTTGTTGCTCGTTGCCTGATTTGTCATGCTCTATACTAATAGCTTTGTTTCCTTCGTCCGTGACAGCAACAATATAGGACTCGCCATCAATTCTTATCTTCTTGGTCGCTGGTTCACTGCCTTCCACACCAAAAGAGGCTATAAATAACATCATTATTAGTCAATCATTATCAACTCCACAAAAAACCAACCCCATCTTTAATACTAAGACCCTGAACATTTTTAAAATCATCTGATTTATAGAAAGACTAGCAGGGGTATTAGGATTTCATATGCTTTGAGAAACAATTATTCGTAAATGAAGATCATAATTTAAATCTTAGCATTAACTGCTGTTTTTTGTACCACTGACTGAAAGATAAGGAATCTGCACATATTAGTAAAAATATACAAAGATAAACAGTTACTTGTCACAATGAACCAAAATCATATCATACCTGCAGCATCCCCTGAGAGAATTATATAGCCACCATCCCCCAACTCATTTTCCATTTGAAAGACATTCTCAACAGGAACTGACCCTTTACCCCCTTCCATCTGAAGAACAATGGCTTCGTTGCGAGTCTTCTGGTCATTTTGATTCACTGTTATGGAATTGTCAATCTGATTGGCCATAATATCACTGCCCAGGTTTGTCTCATTCTCTGTCTCAGCTTTGATTTCTTCCAAGTCAGCTGTCCTAGTTTCACTTTCATTTTGTGTTATTTCTGTGTATCCTACTTCTAAAACCTCGGAATGCTGAAGCGATGTGAGGTCTGAATCAGATATCTCAACTGAGGGAAGACACACCTCAGATTCCATACTGAAAAATAAAGAAGACAGAGTTATTTCTTTACATTAAATGACACTTATTTAGTATATCCAGTAGCTCCTTACTCTATAAAATAAATTCTATTTAAGACACTGGTTTTTTGTCTGAAGTATGCAAGATTAAGGCAATAACGGTAATAAGGGACTGCAACATTGAAGATCCAATTAGTCACCTTCTGTCAAAGGTAAAAATAAATTTACATTACTAGTACTATATACTATAGAGTCATACTTTTGTTTTAAAACTGGAGGGACAGAGTTCATAAAAGTGTTTACGTCCCTGCTAATAATTTTAACATGTAATATAAGGTGATGGAATGTTTATTTTTGCATGAATTTAATAACAAACTTTCAACAATTCTGCAGTACTTCAAATACGTTAAATGGGATGGAAGAAATAATGACAGACCAGACAGGGATTCGAACCCGGACCCCCTGAATATCTAGTCAGGTATTCTACCAACTGAGCTATCAGTAACCGGAATTTAAAACCGGTTGACCGTCACATTGCTCCCCCTTAAACGATCTTCGCCCTCGAAGATCACCCCAGGCTCTTCCCCTGGCAGGAGTTAACCTGTCAGTTCCAGGGGTTGTTCAGGGCAATAAATATAACGGGATGGGAGAAATAATGAGGGATTGGAACCCGGGCCCCATGAATTTCTAGTCAGGTGCTCTACCAACTGAGCTATCTGGCGCCTGTATTCAAACGGGTCAGACCGTCAAAACATTATAAATAAATTAATTTTCAATTAAGTTGACATTTTATATTACATGATACACATTGTACCATGAATCGCTTGCTGGCTTTTAATCATGCAACCCTGTACTGTTGCACTACTTAAAACAAATTTTATCAATTTTTTTGCAGTCTTAGCAAAAACTCAGAGATCTAAAACTAAAACCAAACAACAGGAGAAGAGAAGCCAAAAACATTTCACAAATATGTTTATAATGTGATTCTGAATTTAAAAATATTTGCGCCAGAAAAATAGCTGTTAAAATCTTGGTTCAACTTGTCACAAACAATTAAACGTTTTCGGAAAAACTGCATTTAGTTCAATGTAAGTTTAATTTGTATGTATACGTAGTGGATATATACCGCGTAGGTTTTCTATAAATAGCGATGTCAGCAATTAGATGCGGTTTACATATATGTAGGGCATGTATTGGCTAACCCAAGCAATACCTTTTTAAGGTTATTATTGGTCAATAAACAACGGGGACTGCTTTTCTTTAATTTGCCGACTTATATTCATTAAAAAGTTTCACTCACTAAATATATTGCAAATTTAACAAACCTCGAAGTGTCAGGTTGACTCGGGACGCCATTTTGACTTTCCAAATAAAATCATTAAGGATATGTAATATTTTATTACTCAAAGTTAACCAAGAACGAAAAATGCAAACTGCACATGTATGCCCCTGTTACAAACCCACGTGCCGTAAACTACCTGATTTGTTTTCGTACGGGTGTTTCTGCAAAGACCAGGATGAACAAGTGCCAGGATGGTGTTTCTCCGCGGATGAATATCACCATGGAAAGATAACCTCACGTTCTGTGATTAATTATTTAGACATCAATCATTGCAGATACCCCCAATTTTCAATATCCCTTCTCTTAATCTTATCAATTTAAAAACTCATTCACAGTATTATTGTAATTACGTTCCATGTGTAATAATATTAGGTACTATATTTTTAATTCAAAAAGACCCCAAAAGCTGTAAGAAGGCTGTGGAAAATCAGTATATACATAGGGGGATCCAACAGTTTTCTCTTTGTGCCCTATGCTGTTATTTTCACAAAAATCTTTAAAATTTCCTTGTTAATTCGATTTTCTCTGTAGATTGATTTAACAAAAATTTTATACTTTGAATAAAAAATATAGGCCCTAACGTAGTTATGCGTATTTTTTTTTTTACAAACTATTTAGTATAGTGGAAGAGCATATGGACAAAAATATTTGTCATATGAGTATTGTCATAAAAATTAAGGAAAAAAGGGCTGTCTTTACCAATATATCAAGCACTATTTCGTTGTACTTCTGTACATGTTATATAAATAATTAAATTGAAGCCCACTTTCATTTCTTTCTTTCTTTCTTTTTTATTAACATATATAACGTTACTTGCTGTCAAAAATACGATACTAAGCGCAGCTTTCGAAAGAAATTTGAAGACTAGTTTTTTTTATAAAGAAAATCAAAAGAAAATCCAAACAGATTCGTTCAAAATTCACTTTTTTAAATTTTTATAAAAGCTTAAATTAAGTACTGGCTGAAACTAGCACACAGTAATTCTTATTAACAATTTTTTAAATATCCCAAGGTAAATCAATTTGCCCAAAAGAATAATATTTTTGAGTTTATATTTCGGTGAAAATTGAATTTCACTGCACATCTTTATACTCTATTGGACCTTTGCAAACTATATTGTAATATTTTAATTGTGTTGATAGTAAATATTATAAATATATGACTGACTATTTACACTAAACTAAAAAAATCATAAATGTTCACAAACGTTCACAATACTTTTTAAAAAATTTCTTAAATTCTTATAGTTAAAATCACATTTAATAAAGCTGGAAATTAAATTGCACAAGATCTCCCCATATATAAACACGTAAACATATGAATGATTTAAAAGATAGGCACCATACATGCGCTATATTGCTTGAATTATCACCAATTGATACATGTGCAGAGAGATTGGGGAAATTATGAACGGCAATCAATGACTGTCAATTTGATGGATTCAATGAAACTTGCAACAATAGGTTTTGAGACGCGGAGAGGGTTCATGCATTTTTATGATATAAGGAGTAACGTATATATGCTATTCAGGCACGTGGCATCGGGGTGGCCGACGGACAGGGGGCATCCCCCAACTTTTTCTTGCAGCAAAATAACATTTTTTCTTAAATTTACATATAGAATTAATATTGAATTTTCATGGAGTTGTCCACCCCACTCCTCCACGGATAAGGATTTCCATGATTTGCAAATTGTCCTCTTTTCTCTCTCTCTCTCTCTCTCTCTCTCTCTCTCTCTCTCTCTCTCTCTCTCTTGCTGGATTGTCAAGATTTCGGGATAATTTCCCCCCTTCCCCCTTCTTTCAATTCAAAAACGATGCTACCTGCCTGTCATTTAAAAATGTACACATGATTTAATTAATTACCAAATACGTAATTTCAATTATGGCACAAAATACACATCTGGATATTACATAAATTTTGATTTTTTTTTCTTAAACCTAGTATAATATCATGTTTCAAAAACATTTCGAATGATTACCTGGTGCTCAAAAAAAAAATAATTAAAGAAATCAGTATAAGTATTGCGACGCCACAAGTATAACATATACTCCATTCCATATATAAATGAAAATTCAAGTATAAGACAAGTTTTTCTAATATCTATTTAGTTTGTTTGACTGTTAATAATTACCGAATTCAGTCACTCCAACGGGGACACTTTAAAATGTATGTATATTTGGAATGGTGGGTAAAGTGGGGGGGGGGGGCAGTGTCGGGGTTGGTATTATAAATGCTATGTAATCATACTTCACCAAAATTAAGTCCTATATTGTTACTGCATTATAATTCACTACGCACACTCTTTTTGAGAAACTTTCATCAACTGTTATCAACATTAATTAAACTTCACATTGCAGAGGACCTGTTTGGACCTTTAACTCACGAAATACGGTATCTTTTTGCGTGGGGGTGCATGGTGTCTCGCTGTCTTCTTAAATCTTAGATTCGTTTTTCTTTTATCCACAATATCATAGGCATATATGTGGGAGTAGCACTAAGTGACGATATTATTGTAATTTTTATGGCCTATGCTTCTCATCAAATAAATTACCATCATTTTTGGACTTGTTTTCTAAAGGTATAAAAAAAGACACTAAATCTTAAACTTCTATGCATTATATTAATATAAATACATGTAAAGCATTAATGGATTTCTGAATTGTTATCTCCATTTTGAATACCAACTTGTGTTTCAACAAACAAAATAATTAAATTGAGGGAAGATATATACCGAGACAAAACTACTGGTAATACATGTACAATTTAAATATACACAATTTTCTATAGGTTCATATAAAGAAACATACTTGTAAATGTAACTATTTATAATTAGACTAATAAAACCGCTCCTCTTTCGCACACTTTGCAAGTAAGCGGGCATCCCAGAGGTCTTATTTTAATTTGATTGCAGATGCATGATAGTACTAATGCCCAATGCGAATCTATCTGCACCTGCATGAGGACAATACCTTTATATCACTGCAGATGTTGTCATTGAATTTGTGCATATTGCAATGTACTGACTTGTGCTTCAACAAATAGAATAATTAACAGTGATTAAGTTGATGGAAGATATATAGATACTAAGACCAAAATACAGTAAATACATGTAGCCTACAATCTAAATATAGAATTTTCAATAGGTTCATATATCGAGACATACTTGCAAATGTAACTATTTGTAATTAAACGAATATCACTTCAGATGCTGTCATCGAATTTGTGCATATTGCAATACTTCAAATTTCTGGTATTCAAAACCATCTCTTTTATCTTAATACTTAACGCATTCTAGAAATTAAAAACAATAGAAAAATACTAAATTGATTAAATATGCATCAAAACAGATTTGTTTTCTTCTCTTACATATATAAAAATTGACACAGTTACACATTAGCTTACAAGTTAGTTTAGTAAGCCATAAAGAATGAATGTACAAAAAAGAGCCTAAACATAATGATCAAAGAGATTATATCTAACCTTTAAAAACAACATCAAAAACACACACACACAAAACAACAACAAAAAAACCCAAAAAACAGCAAACTGTATATTAAGTATGAGAAAGTATGATCTAAATTGTTTTTTTAGATACATATACCTGTACATGGTTTGATTTACATCACAATTTTACAATTTATATTGTGTCTATTTCAAATATTTGATTTTCTTTACATTGCCTTTGTGATATTCACACACAAACAGATTGCCATTATTGTCCACACACAAACCCGAAGGATGCTTTAGATCACAGTTATCAATGTTACGGAGAAACTGTCCATTCTGATCCAGAATGAGGATACAATGGTTTTCTCTGTGTGCTGTCAGGATACGACTCTGACTGTCTGTTGTGATTCCCCAGGGTTTAAATGGTTCGTTCTTGGTAACTGAGGGTTGACCGGTGTATCTCCATCTGAGTTTCCCATCCTGATTAACCACTGTTACAGGGCCATCCCCTTGGGTTAATTATCTTTAATAAGTGTCGGATGAAAAATGTCATATGAAAGTTTTGATAAGGTTGCAGGTGCGCGACGCAGGCGTTGTAGCCCTGTTTCCCAAGAGTATCATTTTAGCTCGTTAGGCAAGTGAGAGAGAGCGAACATGAGTCTATAATTTCTGAGTCAATATCTGTAGTTGTCATTTGTTTATTGTGCATGATAAAGTTCTGAGAGATGAAAGTGAGCAGTTGATTGAGTTATGGGTGAGTTTGAGGAGTGAGAGATAATTGGTATGGCCATACCCAGGGAACACGTGGGAGACAGTAGGGAATGAGTTTGGACGTTAAAGAGTGAGGACGCATTTGTGTTATAACCTGTGTTTCCTATATATTGTGTAATTCGTGTTTGTTGTAAATATGTAAATAAACTTGTAAATATAAACAATAGTTATCAATCAGTGCCGGTGACAGGGAGGACCCCCGTCACATATTATGGTGGCAGCGGTGGGATCACTAAAGGACAAAGGAACAAAATGCCAAAGAAAAAGAGGCAAGAGCCTGTCGAAGAAATAATTGTGAATGAAGTTACACCAGAGCCGAAGTCATCGACTCTAGTTAGGCCCGTTCCATTTTACGGAAAGTTAGACGAAGATGTTGATTCTTGGATTAAAGACTTTGACCGGATCGCCAGAGCAAATTTCTGGAGTGATGGCAGGAAGTGTGTCACAATACCGGCGTTCCTCCGAGACCAGGCAGCAGATTATTACGAATCGTTAGATGATGCTTTAAAAGATGATTATCGCTCTGTTTGTGACTCTCTCCGGGAAAGGTTCATCCCAAAAGAGCTACAGTCATTGTATTACTCAAACCTCTTTGGATACAGACAAGCAGAGATCCAAACTGTTGACGACTATGCCGCAAATATAACGAAGCTAGCCACACGTGCGTACATGGACATGCCAAGACGACAAAAAGAAACTCTTACCAAAGAACATTTCATTCAAGGGTTAAGACCTGAAATAAAAAGGTTTGTTCTACTTTCAAACCCAAAGACTTTTGAGGAAGCTTTTCGTCATGCGAAAAGAGAGGAATGTAACAACTCTCTTGTGGACAACTCGAGGACAAGAGTGGCAGCTATGTCACACGAACCTAAAAGAACAGAGGAGCTGGAAAAATCCATCGCAGACCTCTCAGCCCAGGTATCAGTGATGGCTATCGAGATAGGGCGCATTTCTTCCCAGCGACAATTTACCTCAAATACCCGGGGACAGAACGTCCGAGGATCCTGGCGAGGAAGAGGCAGTGGACTGCAGCCCAGGTCTGACCGGAACCTTAGGACAACGGATGGAAGGCCAATCTGCAACAACTGTCAGCGGGTAGGACATATCGCAGTTCGATGTAAAGAGCAAAGAACCACCAATTCGGGAAACTAAAGTCCGCCCCTTTGTGTGGAGGTAAAGGATTAGCGGAAGTTAAACATCCTCCGAAAGAGAGCCGGTTGCGCGAAGTGAAAGAATTCGATTCCTCCGGGAATAGTGAAAATAATATAATTGTGAAATATGTATGTGAAAATATTGTATCATGTCAGTTGAATCCTAAATTTTGTACCGCCAAAATCTTAGGAGATGTGAATGATAAAAGTGCTTCAATGTTGATCGACACCGGATCCAGTGTCACAATTGTGAGTGAAGAATTCGCAGACCAGGGTACCATGGCGCCGGCTGGAGGGGTGAGCATTACATCGGCTACGGGCAACCGAGTCGATATAATTGGAAAATGTGACTTTCGAATTAGAATTGGCGAAAAGACTGACATTGTTTACAATGCATTTGTTGCTAGGAATTTCCCGTATAACTGTATTTTAGGACTAGATATTCTTAAAGATTGTGCATGTTACATTGATGTTGCAAATGATTCTTTGTATATAAATGGTGAGCGCGTCTCATTCAGTCCCGATGCGAATCTAGTCAGTGAGAGTTTGGAAGGTGCATATCAGGGTGAAAGTTTAAACGGAATTGAAGTCAGTGAGTGTGTGAAGCCTGGCGAGAAAGATATAACAGTTAACGATCTCTATGTAACAGAAAATTTAGATCAAACGGAGCGTGAGTCAGTTATGAAGGTGTTAAATAAGTTCCGAAAAGTTTTTGCATTTAATGACAACGAATTAGGCAGGACCAATTTAGTTGACCATTCGATAGATACGGGGGACAGCAAACCCATCCACTTGCGGCCGTACAGAATTCCTCACAGCCAGCGAAAATTATTGGAGTCTCAGATAGAAACAATGTGTGCTAACGGAATCGTACGACCGTCCAAGAGCCCGTATTCAGCTCCAATCGTCCTAGTGCCGAAGAAAGATGGCAAAGTTCGCATGTGCATCGACTTTCGTAAACTAAATGAAGTCACCAAAAAGGATGTATACCCTCTTCCGAGGATAGACGATATGTTAGATGCGCTTAATAATTCTAAGTACTTCAGTGTCTTAGATCTGTGTCAAGGATACCACCAAGTTCCAATTAAGGAGAGCGACAAAGAAAAGACTGCGTTTTCCTTTTTCGGAGGGCATTACGAATATAATTATATGCCATTCGGACTGTGCAACAGTGCTCCTACTTTCCAGAGACTTATGGACTCTGTGCTTTCAGGATTACTGTGGAACACGTGCCTTGTGTACATAGACGATGTAATCGTTTTCTCTGAAACCATCAGTGACCACGTCAAAAGACTCGAGGAAGTGCTAAAGAGATTTGAGGACTCGGGGTTAAAGCTTAAAGCCCAGAAATGCTCATTCGGGAAAACCGAAGTTGCGTTCCTTGGACATAAGATCTCAGCAACGGGAATATCGCCGGACACGGACAAGGTAAAATCAATTCACAACTTTCCCGAGCCTTCAAATGTTAGTGAACTCAGAAGCTTCCTTGGGCTTATTTCTTACTACCGGAAGTTTGTAAAAGACTTTGCTAGTAAGGCTGCGCCCTTACACAAACTTTTAAGAAAAGGAGTTGAATTTACATGGGATAGTAACTGTGAAAGTGCATTCAAAACATTCAAGGAGGCCTTGACCAGCTATCCTATACTAAGATACCCAGATTTCTCGCTTCCGTTTGTTCTGTACACTGATGCGTGCGACACCGGTATTGGTGCAGTGCTAGCGCAAGATGGACCCGATGGCGAGAGGACTATAGCCTACGCAAGTAAGAGTTTAAAACCAAACGAGCAGAATTATGCAGTAATCGAAAAGGAGGCGCTTGCGATTGTGTGGGGTGTGAAATACTTTAGACACTATCTATTTGGCCGTAAATTCACTGTGATTACTGACCATAATCCATTACGGTGGCTTATGGACATCAAGAATCCCGCTGGTCGTCTCGCACGCTGGTCATTAACTCTTCAAGAGTATGACATAACCATTAAACACCGTCCAGGAAAAGCTCATCAAAACGCAGATGCTTTATCTCGAATTCCTGCAGAACCTTCAGTGGCGACCACCTGTGCTAAAGCTGAAACAGATATCATACCAAAGAGGTCGTATCAGGACATTCGCGACCGTCAGAAAAACGACCCTTCTCTTGCAGCTATCATCCAATACTTAGAGCTAGGGGAATTACCTGAACTGTCTTCGAAAGCTCGTGAAACAGTTATCTTATCTGGTGATTATGAACTCGGACATGATGGTCTGCTGTACCATCTTTGGCAGCCCGGATCTCACAGACGACGCCAAGCAATTAGACGCCAAATTGCTATTCCAAGGAGCCTCATTGATGAAGTGATGTACGCTTGTCATGACGATTTAACAGCAGGTCACCTTTCATTCCAAAAAACCTATGATAAAGTTCAAGAAAGATTCTATTGGAAAGGAATGTACTCGGATATAGAATTCTGGTGTAAATCATGTGTAGATTGTGCGACCAAGAAGTCACCAAAGAACAGGCCAAAGTTTCCACTGAACCCGCTACCAACCGTTAATGGACCATTCGACAGAGTAGCTGTAGATGTTCTTGGGCCATTTCCACCGACTTACAAGTCAAATAAGTATATTATTGTGTTTAGTGACTACTTAACCCGGTGGCCTGAGGTCTTCGCAGTAAACAATGCCGACGCAGAAACTACTGCGCGACTTTTTGTTGAGGAAATAGTGTGTCGTCACGGAGCACCTCGTGAGCTACTATCAGATAATGGTAAAAACTTCAGATCCAATCTGATGAAGGAAATCTGCAAGTTGACAAACACCAAGAAAACATTTACTACTGCTTATCACCCAGAAACCAACGGCTTGGTTGAACGCTTTAACGGCACCCTCACAACGATGTTGTCAATGTATGTGTCAGGTCATCAACGTGACTGGGACACGTTCATACCGTACATCCTGTTTGCATATAGGACCGCCATCCACGAGTCTACAAAAGAATCACCATTTTACCTTATGCACCTACGAGATGCTGTTCTACCTATTGAATCTGCACTTTGCCCGCCGACATTCTCCTATGCCGTAGCAGACGACTATAAGGAAGAAGCCAAAGTCCGTCTTCAAGAGGCATATACCCTAGTAAATGAAAACTTACAAAAGAAGCAACAAAAGCAAAAAGAACATTACGACGATGCCTCTAAAGAAACCCATTACACCGAAGGGGACAAAATCTGGTTATACACTCCGGTAACCAAACCAGGACTGTCCGCGAAATTAACACATCACTGGCACGGACCATACAAAGTTCTAACGAAATTGTCCGATGTGACGTACAAGCTGCAAGACCCAGACAACAAATCAAAGACTTTAACGTCGCATGTAAACAGGATGAAAAGTTACGTCAATCCGAACGATCGCCCGGACGACCACAATGATGACCCCGATCAAACGCCGTCACAGTTAGAAACCGGTGATGATCAAGAAATAGTAAAAATTCTGGATCTAATGAGACAAAGAAACGACTCCAGGCGATTAGAGAAATTTTACTTAGTCCAATTTAAAAACGGCAAAACCCAGTGGGTCAACGAAAAAGAAATTGGGAATTTTAAAATCATAGAAGACTTTATTAAATCCAAGAAATAAACGTGTGTATATATATAAGAAATAAACGCGTGTATATATGTAGCAGGAGAAAACTTACATTAAAAAAAATGACGAAAAAAAAAAAATAAAGATATATAAAAAAAAAAAAAAAGAAAAAAAAGGAAAGTTGTAAAGTGCACGTAAATAGTATTGTATTATTGTTTGTGCTACGTATGTGTAATGCAATTATTTTATTTAGTTACATGTATAATGAAAGTCTGTCGGCTAATTGTCATAGTGTGTCGGGACGCCACACTTAGGAAGGGAGGTATGTTACAGGGCCATCCCCTTGGGTTAATTATCTTTAATAAGTGTCGGATGAAAAATGTCATATGAAAGTTTTGATAAGGTTGCAGGTGCGCGACGCAGGCGTTGTAGCCCTGTTTCCCAAGAGTATCATTTTAGCTCGTTAGGCAAGTGAGAGAGAGCGAACATGAGTCTATAATTTCTGAGTCAATATCTGTAGTTGTCATTTGTTTATTGTGCATGATAAAGTTCTGAGAGATGAAAGTGAGCAGTTGATTGAGTTATGGGTGAGTTTGAGGAGTGAGAGATAATTGGTATGGCCATACCCAGGGAACACGTGGGAGACAGTAGGGAATGAGTTTGGACGTTAAAGAGTGAGGACGCATTTGTGTTATAACCTGTGTTTCCTATATATTGTGTAATTCGTGTTTGTTGTAAATATGTAAATAAACTTGTAAATATAAACAATAGTTATCAATCAGTGCCGGTGACAGGGAGGACCCCCGTCACACCACCACTACTGCACCAGCCTCATAGTCAGCTACACAGATGACATGGTTTCTGTTCTCTGTGATGTACTTAGTAAAACTCTTCCCCGAGTACAGAGATTTACATTTATCATCAAATTGAATTGTTTGTTTCTCTGTAGATCCCGAGTAACGGACAACTTTGGATTGAGTGTCATCATCACTGTGCAAGGTAACCAGGAGATCACCAGTAGAGGTGACACACAGCTGACCAGGTTTCCATCCCTGTAATCTGATCAACTCTTCTATCTGTCCATTCTTTACTTTATACACTGTCCTTGTTGCCACGCTAGTGTACAGCAGATATCCATCATTGTCTACAGCTATATCATCAGGGAATTTCTTTGATTCCGTATAGATTGTCTGGAGGAGTGAACCTTTAATATTGAAGCAATTGATATCACTGCTCCATCCACTGGTCCATACAGTGTCATCATTTAGGCAGGTAACATTAAATATTTTCTGTCCAGTCTGTATTGTGGCAACAAGCTCCGGGTCATCCAGTAGTTCTCTGACTGAAGTGTTGGGTTGGTTCAGTGACAAGAGATTTTCTTTTTTATCAGTTGATAATTGGGTGATTTGTCCAAATAAACTATACAGCTTCTCATGGTCTATTGGTTTTGGAATGAATGTTGGCAGTGTAATCATAACTTTGGGTGGAAGTTTGCCGAACTCTCTGATCTTAGAGCTGTATTCAATGGTTTGGGAAACTTCAGTGGATTTCTCAATTTTCCTCAAGGCCAGAAATGTATGTTTGATGAGAGACTGTATCTGTTTAATTTCATTCAAGTGTTTCTGTAAAATATCTCTGTGTTTCACTTTTATGTCGCTGATTTCAATTTGCATTTTGTTGATAATGTTGTCGATTTCTCTGTGCCATTGCTCCCCTTGTCTGGACATTATTGTTGTAAGTTTCTCATATCCCTCATCAAGGTTGGCAAGCTGATTTTCTAAATCGCGTGCAATTTCTTCATATGTAGGGGAAATATGTTTTTCTATCTTCTCTGTATCCTTCTTAATATCTTCTTTCTTTGTCTTGTAAACTTCTGTAACGTCTACAAAGTTATGTCCTTTGTGCTGTTCAGATGCCATGCAGGAAGAACAAACAAAAATGTTGTTACAATCCTTGCACTGAAATTTGCAATTTTTGTGTGAATGCGTTTCACATTTTGGATAAATAACGGTTGATCGTCGATCCTGGAAAGGAACTATTTTATGTTTGTCATATCCATCTGTGATGTGTTCACCTATACAAAGCTTGCAGAGGTTGACATGACAAAAGTCACAGTAGCTGTGTACTATGACGGCCTCACAAAGGTCACATCGGGGCACATCCATGGTTAATTATTCTATGAGGAAAAAAAATAGGAACGTAATTTTTGTCAAAGATCTATATTTTCTCAAAACACCAGCCTGCCTTAGTAATTAACCATGATTAATACATTTAAAACGTTAATTTGATATAGTTAGGTATCGCTATGATAAGTAACGTTATGTGGGTAACATAATAAAAAGTATATATTTATATAACCCTACAGATTCCATTGTTGGCAATGAAATCAGGGACGTATATACTTAGTATATACGTCCCTGATAAAATGTATATTTAAAATGAAAGTAGTAAAATTTTTAATAAATAATTTTAAAAATTGTCTATATAAATCACCTTAGTAAGACACTTAAGTGTTGGTTAGTAATTATGAAATCGAAACTAAGTTACCTTGTAAACCAGAAATTTAATAAATGTCTAACTGGACGGACTGCGTGCTGTAGGTAACATGGCTGATTGTCATGGTTGTGACCATACTAAAACAGAGTTACTCCCCGTTCATAGTTGTCTATGCACTATTCAAAAATTCACCCCCCCCCTCCCATAGCAAAAACATTAGAAGCACATTTGAATCAGTGGCGTAGCAAGACCAGAAACGAAGTACATGCTTAAGGCCGTGCATGTTGAGGCCGCCATGGTGCTCCCAGTGGGTCCAGGGCGAAGCACATGGATTCTGACGATTTTAAACACTAAAATTATCGCAGAAATTGAAAGGAATACTCACTTTTTAAGCATATTTTTAGGCAGTTAAAATTGTTTTGGTTATAATTTAGGCATAAAATAAAATCACAAAACTTATTAAAAGCTAAAAGAAGAAAACACTTTTGACGTTTGTTTTTGACCCACTCAAAGCTTTTATTTTTAAGTTTATTTTCAACTAGTTTATGGGAATAAATTGAATATCTCAATAAAGCTGTGATATATTATGGGGGAAATTTAAAATGATGTGTAAAACTAAGTTCAAATGCAAAATAAATCTTTGCTTTATTAGGTACATGCATTAATTGTGTACTGTTTTTTTAAATATGGTACTGTAAGACCATTTTGCGTGTCTGGTATATTTGGTCTTTGTTTGGCATTGATTCCGGATAAAGTAAGACGGGTCATAGGCGTCGGAACGGGGGGGGGGGTCTCTGTTTTTTAATGCAAAGTTAGACCTGACCATTAGGCACATAGCATCAAAGAGGCTTCAGCCCCCCCCCCCCTCCACTTTTTTACGCAGCAAAGATAATTGTTCCTAATTTTACCTTGAAAAGATTGAAATACGGAGTTGTTGGAGTCATAGGTATACTACCCCCTCCCCACGGATTAGGATTTTCATGATTTTGGGAATTAAGTTTTTTTGTCTTTGCTTGTCAAGATTTCTGAGGATTAGTCTACCCCCCCCCCCCCCCCCCCCCCACTTTCAATTGCTTCCGACGCCACTGCGGGTGACGGAGACGTGTTGATAGAATAACTAAGTATGGATTTATGAGATTACAATAACAATATCTTCAGATATGGTAGATTCTAAAGTGTTAAAATCCTGACCCAAGGACAAATACTGGGGCCCCATGAGGGATTCGAAGTTCAATACATGCATGTATGGAAATATATAGAGAAAATGTTTGATGTCTTCTTCTCAAAAACAACAATGCTAAGTTTAATTGATTTGCTATGTACGAATCCTTCCATCTTCATATCAAGGTCACATATCTTCTTTCACTTTTAATGAATATTTATTGCTCATTTTTTATTTTTTTTATTTTTAATAAGTGAAGGCATAGGATAATATGTTTGGCCGGTGTAATGAAGTATAATGACCCCCGTAGAATAATGACCGGGGGTCATTTTTCTACGTAGAATAATGACCCCCCTACCTGAAGAATAGTTGGATTTTTCTGAATAAAAAAGACCCAGGGGTTATTTTTCTTCATGTTAAACATGAAGAAAAATGACCCCCATAAAAAAATGCCCCCCCCCCCCCCCCGTAAACATGAATAGAAATTTGTTACCCCGTATCCAAGATATGACTTTGAAATTACTTTATTTTTCACTCTTTTCAACTGATTTTGAAGTTATAAACACCGAACTTGTAAATAAATCGCTGTATATAGTTTTTCCTATCCGTAGCAAGCACACGCAAAACACTCTTACATTGCCACAAATTGATTGTTAACAGTTACGTTACTTCTCTCGTCGACAAACGGCGGGAAATGACGCATATAAAGAAAAAATTCATACACAATGAGGATATTGTGTGATAATTAACGAAAAATAATCATGAAAGAATAATTGTTGTAATAATATAAGCAGTATTCATTGGTGAATGAATTGTCAATCGAAGAATGATACATGTATATATCTTTATGGAAAAAGACTAAGGGGGCAGGTAACGTAGGAATATGAATACTTCTTATTTACATTTCTTGGGGAAAGTGATTTTTAAAAAAAACATTCTGCGTTAGTTTTGTTTTCTTCTACGTAATAAATGAGCATTAATATTCTAAACATTTGTTGTAATGTTGTATTTGTGATCATGAATAGACTTTATTCTTTTAGAGCAAATTTGTGAAGAGTACCCGACTATAGTAAATCTTAATAGATAATAAACACTGATCGATTATAATAAGAAAAGATTGTTTCTAAAAGCGTTGATAAGAGGTTAGGGCCCATGTTAGGGGTTTATATCCCGCTTGATTTTGATCACACGATCTTTATTGTATCCAAAGTTACCAATGCTCATACAAACTATTGATGCATAAATCATCTTGATATTAACTAAACTTACTAAAGTATGCCGAGGATAAAGTAAAATATATTTTCTGTACGAGTACTCTCAGTACTCTGACGATTTTCCTTATTGGCCGTTAACCTCTACTGGCGTAATGGCTCTAACTTCAGCTTGGTTATAATGCCTAACAGTGGAGTAAACTTTTTATAATTTTGGGTTCATCATTAATTCTGGGTGATACACTTGTATACCCAGCAGTTTGTATTGTGGAAATCCTCAATGCAAGTATAATTCATGAACAATATGAAGAATATAGAAGATGCGACGGCAAAGCGCGAAGATGGGAAGATGAAAGTGATAAGTTGCGAAGGTTAAGGATTTTGGAGCTGGTTAAAGTTTGCAGGTGCCCTCTAATGATAATATCTTAGTTACTACTGGTCCTAACTTCATTAAACTTGTATGGATGGTGCGTCTTATTATACTGTACTGATGCACCTGACAGGTTTAAATGCTGAATCTGAGCCACAGGTTTCGGATGCTGGAGGAGGTTAAGATTTTAAGAGCTGGTTAAAGTTTTTGAAACAGGTGCCATCTGATGACGATATCTTAGTTATAACTGGTCCTAACTTCACCAATCTTGCATGGATGGTTCGTCTTATGATACTGATGCACATGACAGGCTTGAATCAGAGCCATAGGTTTATGATTCTTGATGAGGTTTAGTTTTTTGGAACAGGTCACATGTTTTATAGATGATAGCTTGCATAGTTGATTTAACTATATTATAATTGAAATCCGAGCAACAATGATGAAAAAAGACGACATTAAAAATATTGTTACGGACATTGTCTCGGAAATAAAGGGGGAGCTCAAGAAAGAAATCATAACAGAGGTGATCACAGAGGTGAAGGATACACTGACAAAGGAACTCTCAACTACCGTTACTACACAGGTGAAGGACGAGTTTATCAAAGAGATAGATGAAAAATCCAAAATATTCGAGTCGCGCACGAAAGAAATAGCCGACGGGATGAATATGGATATGAATGACCTGAAGGAGAAATTTCACGAGCAGCTAGCAGAATTACGATATCTAAAAGCCAACCTACAGGAGTATAAATCGCTAACCGTGACAGCATACACTCAGGCAAACCAAAATATGCAGTACTCTCAGAAAAACAACATCAAGTTTATAGGGTGGAAGGAAAAGGCGCAGGAAGACTTGCGCTCCGACTTGATAGCCATCATGAAACAAACGACAGGCGAAACCGTAGAACCCAGCGATATCCTTGAAATACACCGCATCCCAGGGGAACAGGGAAGGATTCGCCCCGTTATTGCCAAACTGAGGAACAGTGATTCGAAAATTAAAATAATCAAACACAGATCAAAAGATGGTGTGAAAAGCCACTTTAAAATGTACGACCACATTACCCATCAGAACGCAGAACTCCTTCGACAACTGAACAAGGACGAACGGATACAAAGTTCCTGGTATTATAACGGCAAGATCTTCGCGTTAGATAACCAAGGTGTGCGACATAAATTCGACATACTTGATTCGATTGACAAGAAGCTGAAAAAACACTAGAGGTTGGTAATGCGGCGGGGTGCGGAAATTCGATCGGGATCGAAGTGAACTGAACTGTGAATGTGTATTGCCTAACGAGATCGGGATCGTCATACTTAAAAAACGATGATTGTGTGTATGGTGTGTGAATGTGTGTTTATGTATTTGTCAAATGATCGTCTGGTAAGTGGTTACTTGCTTAATTTTAAATTGTCATTTTTATTTACTTTCTGTTTCTTCACAATTTTCCTAGGATACCACAGTCGGGTAATATTACAATAGCAACGGTGAACTGCCAGGGGCTAGCAACTTTTAACAAACGTCAAGATGTTTTAAATTATTATAAACAAAAACAATACTCTATTATTTGTTTTCAGGACACTCATTTTATACATGAAAACGAACCATTCATTGAATCCCAGTGGGGATACAAATGCGTTTTTAATTCATATTTGTCAAATTCAAGAGGTGTCTGCATACTTTTTAACAACAATTTTGAATTCAAAATCCTAAGAGAAAAAAAGGACACAGATGGTAACTTGCTTGCATTGGATCTAATCATTGAAGAAAACAAAGTAACACTTATCAATATATATGGGCCTAATATTGACACCCCTAGTTTTTATGAAAATATAAGAGATATTTTCTTAGAATTTGACAATGATTATTTCATACTGTGTGGTGATTTTAATCTAACTCTAAATCCTTCGCTTGATACTTGTAATTACACTGGAATAAATAACCCTAAGGCTCGTAGTAAAGTCTTAGAAATTATGGAAGATTTGCAACTTATCGATTATTATAGAGTTCTAAATCCAGACAAAAAAGTTTACACATGGCGTAAGAAAAATCCTTTGAAACAAAGTCGTCTTGATATTTTTCTTATTTCTGATAGTCTTTCAAATTTAGTTGAAAACTGTTCCATTAAGCCGGGTTACAGGTCTGATCACTCCATTGTTTTACTTGAGATAAAATTTAATCCCTTCACCAAAGGGTGTGGGCTTTGGAAGTTTAACAATTCTCTTCTGTCAGACAAAGAATATGTAATAAAAGTTCAAGAAACTATTCAGTCAATTAGTAAACAATATCTAGATAATATAGAGAGTTGTGATTTTCAATGTAAAAATGGTATTGATGAAAGTCTTTTTTTTGAGGTGTTAATGATGGAAATAAGGGGGGTGACTATTTCTTATTCAACATATAGAAAAAAGGTCAGAAATAACACTGAAAAAAATCTTGTCCAGGAAATAGAATGTATGGAATCAGATTCTACTGTTGATATTAATATTTTGGATGAAAAAAAAAGTGCTCTTGAAAAGCTACGCAAGGAAAAGTTGTTTGGACATATGATAAGGTCTCGTGCCCATTGGATGGAGGAAGGCGAAAAACCTTCAAAATATTTTTGCAATTTGGAATCTAGAAATTATATAAACAAAACAATAAAAAAAATTGAAGTTGAGGGTATTGGAAGGGTATATGAGCAAGAAAAAATACTAGATTATGTAAAGAAGTACTATGAAAATTTATATGCAAGTGAGGACACAAATTTAGTAAGGATTGATTTAGATAATGTTATTTTTATATACAATTCACCTAAGTTAGAAAATGAGTTGTCAAATGGTCTAGAAGATGTTTTTTTAGAAAAAGAGGTATTAAATGTCATAAAACGTATGAAGAACAACAAATCTCCTGGGAGTGATGGGTACACTGCTGAATTTTTTAAATTTTTTTGGAAAGATATTAAAAATTTTGTTGTACGAGCCATTAACTGTATATTTTTGAAGAAGGAACTCCCCATCTCACAGAGACTTGGAATTATCTCATGTCTACCTAAAGGTGATAAGCCTAGACAGTTTTTAAAAAACTGGCGACCAATTACTCTTTTAAATGTTTTGTACAAGGTTATTTCAGGGTGTGTTAGTTTTAGAATTAAGAAAGTATTAGATTATTTAATATCTGATACACAGTCTGGATTTATGAAGGGAAGATACATTGGAGAAAATACCAGATTTATATATGACCTGCTATCTTACACTGAGTTCAAAAACATACCTGGTCTTTTAATACTTATAGATTTTGAAAAGGCTTTTGATTCTATGTCGTGGTCATTCATATACCAAGTCCTTAAATATTTTGGCTTTGGAGAAAATATTATTCAATGGATTAAGATTTTAAATACAAATTTCCATGCTGCTATTTTACAGTGCGGCCATTTATCACAACAGTTTGTTGTACAAAGGGGATGCAGGCAAGGAGACCCTGTTGCTCCATATTTATTTATCATGTGTGCAGAAATTTTAGCAATAATGATTAAACAAAACAAAGATATTAAAGGTATTTTTATTAATGATATTGAACATAAGATATCACAATATGCAGATGACACTTCACTAGTCCTTGATGGTTCACCAAAATCACTTTTTGCAGCTCTTGAAACCATAGAATTTTTTTCGAGTTTTTCTGGTCTTAAAATAAATACATCTAAGACAAAGATTATTTGGATTGGATCAAAAAAATTTTCAGATCAGGTTTATCATCACACAAGATGGAAATTGGATTGGGGGTCAACAACATTCAACCTTTTAGGAATTCAGTTCTCAGTAAATCTTCATAATATTGTCGATATGAATTATAATTTACAAATTCCAAAAATTATAGCTATGGTAGAGCAATGGAAACGACGAATTCTTACTCCCATTGGTAGAATTACTGTTATTAAAAGTTTGCTCATACCGAAACTAAATCATTTATTCATTTCACTACCAAATCCAAAGAAAGAAACAATTTCATACCTTAATAAAATTTTGTTTGAATTTCTGTGGAAATCTAAGATTGATAAAGTTAAGAGGTCAGTCATTACACAGGACTATTCATCAGGAGGGTTGAAAATGGTTGACATTAACAATTTTATAATATCTCTCAAATGTTCATGGATAAAAAGGCTTACAAAATCACACAAACCATGGATGGATTTTTTATTTACCATTTATGGAAATGAGTTTTTACAGAATTTGTTTGATTTTGGTGATAGTTTTGTAATTGAATGTTTACACAAGGTAAACAATGATTTTTGGAAAGATGTGTTAAATTCATGGTTATGTTTTATTATTACCTATATTGATCACCCAAAGGCAAAAGATAATCTTTTAAATTCTCCGGTGTGGTACAATTCAAAAATACTCATAGCAAATAAATATGTTTTCATAAAAACCTGGTACAAGAATGGTGTAAAGGTCATACAAGATTTTTATGATGAAAATTGTAATTTTTTAAGTTATGAAGAATTTAAATGTAAATACAATCTCAAGAATATATGTATAATGCAATACAACAGTGTTAAATCAGCAATTTTTAAGTTTTTTAAAATGTCTAACATTGACAGGACTTCTGTTCAAAGAAATCCTAATCCATGTATACCATTTTTTTTCCAAACAATCATACTCCATGAAAAGTGTACAAAAATTATTTACAATGTTTTGAACGAAAATGTGGTTGTTCCAATTGCTGTAACCAGATGGAAAACAGATCTGGTTGATTATAATGTTGAAGATCTTACTGTATATGATATTTTTAAGATTTGTTTTAAAACTACCAAAGATTCTTCTGTACAATGGCTTCAATTTAGAATTTTACACAAAATTCTTCCAGTTGGATACTACCTTAAAAAAATCAATATTAAAAATACTGACACATGTGGGTTTTGTAAAAACAATGTGGAAACAATAATACATGTTTTTATTTCCTGTGAGAAAATACATACCCTGTGGAGTGAACTTAGTTTATACATTTATAGAAAGACCTCTGAAAGAATTGGATTTAATATGTTTAATATTATACTTGGCCAACTTCCATTGTCATTTCATAACAAAGTAATTAATTTTGTAATTCTGTATATGAAACAATATATTTTTTGTTGTCTTATGTCAAATAAGACACCATGTCTGATTGGTTTCCTTTATCACTTAAAACTAAAATACAATATTGAAAGATATGCTGCAATACAAACTGGTAAACTACAATATTTTGAAAACTTATGGGATAGTTGGAAAGATATCTTGGCTGCTGATATCTGATTTATTTTTATTACACTGTATCATGAATATTTTTTTTCTATACTTAATTTTTTTCCCATATAAGCAAGTAACCACAAAATAATAAATTTCAGTGTTTATTCATAAGTGTGTATGTGTGTGTGTATGATTGAATGTCTGTTTTGCATGTCTGTTTCTTTGAAAAAGAAATAAATTATAAAAAAAAAAAAAAAAAAAAAAAAAAAAAATATTATAATTGAAAGGCAGAGGTTGCTTCAGATGCAGAGCCTAATCTCCATAATCAAATATGCTAAAGAAATCTCCTACCTCACTACCTCACTCAAACCTGCTTGATAGATAGATGTAGTTGTTGTTAAATGATGTAACATGATCCCTATGTTATAGTATTGTATGATATGAAACACCATTGTTTAATAGGATACAATATAATACCATACGTTATATTGTAAAACGTTATATGATACAATAAAAAATTGTATTATTTTTTTTTTATTTTATGATATGATATTGTATCATGATATTGTTATGTATAGTATTGTATATTATGATACAATATTGTACAATATTATATTGTATTGTTTATTTATTATTTAATTACATGATACTATTACATATGATATTGCAATATATAATATTGCATCCTATGATATAATATTGAATATTCTATGATATTGTATCATACAGTATGGTACAATATGATATTGGTTCTGTAATATAGAATTATATAACATAAAATTGTATATATGATATTGTAATACTATAAAATATCATATCATACGATATTGTAAAATATGATTTTGGTTTATATGATATATTATCATATCACTTGAAATTGTATGTAAGATGTTTTAATATATATTATTGTATCATATGATACAATGTGTATAGAATGATTGTATTATATAATATTTTACTGTATCCCATGATATTGTATCATTTGATATGATACAATGTTTATTAAATAATATTGTATTATATGATACAATATCATATTATGTATCAACTATGATACAGCATCATACAATACAATATCATACTATAATATTTATATTCACTTTCTTTCCCTCTTGCATTGCATTAGTTAATTTGTGTGATATTTACACACAACACAGAAGACCCAATCATCAAATCTGGTGCGTATGAATACATTTAGTATTTCTTCAGTATTTCTCGAAGAACAAGATCTGACTCTTCTCGCGACTTCAAACCGGATAACGACCTGATATTATACTTATGCTGATAAATATTGTATTGATGTAAATATACATTGACAGTTAAATGAATTCAATTGATTAATTTCTTAGTATACCAAGAGTAAATTCATTAAATTACAGAAAGAAACATAAAATTGTGTTATTAGAATTGAAAACGCTGCGTACTATTTTTGTCAGCATATTTCGGCTGTTCCAGTGGCCATTCCGTTAATTTCGCATTACTCGTTGAATAAGGCAGAGCCTTTTAAAAACATCATATTTGCGGGGAGGAAATACATGTTTAAAAAAACGTAAATATAAGCATTGAATCATTATTTTTTTTTTAAAATGTGGTCTCATAACTGCAACAATGAGTGCAAACAAATTTTCATAACGCGCTAGTGCGCGTTATACAATTTCTATACACACATCGTTGCAGTTATGAGACCACATCTTTCAAAATATAATGATTCAATGCTTAATTATACAATATAATATCATATGCTTCAATGTTATGATGTATTATTGCAGTATGATATTGTTTCATATAATACTATTATATGAAACAATATCATACTGCAATAATACATCATTACATTGAAACATATGATATTATATTGTATAATTAATTATTAATTATAATAATACTATATTGTAATATGTTTTATGATATTGTATTGTTTGATCAAATACAATAATGTATAACACAATACAATGTCATCTCATACGTTACAATATCATATCTCACAATTATTTACGGTATTTTATGGTATTATATGATATATATTGTAAATATGATAGGATGCAATTTTAATTTTATATTCTTGTATTGATTAACATATGAACATATGATTATTATACAATTTTTTAACAGATGATATACGATATTGTTTCAAAACAGAATCCATTAATATCCAAAATCATAAAGGATGGTTTTCATATAATATGATAAAGGTGGTCTCATAAAAGTGATGCCTCATAAAGGTGATGCCTCGTCTCGGTGAGCTTTGTAATCTGTGATTACCTGTGTTTTATAATTGTGGAGCTTTCCATCGTTTAAAGGGTTCCGAGGCATATTTTGGAAATTTTAATTCTTTTAAATTAATAAAAATAAAATTATCCGGGGGGATGGGGTCCGGACTCCCTATCCCCTTTTACTGCGTGAACTGATTAAAATTGAATTTTCCGTGGAAGGGGGGGGGGCGGACCCCCTCTCCCCCTCTAGATCCATGCATGAGCAAGGAGTGTCGCATAATGAAATTAGATTGTTACTGTGTTTAGTCTACGGTAAACAGACGGCTGGTAAGTGACAGGAGTCTAGAAGTGCATATGTACACATTATGGCGGACATTAAATTTTGTGTGAAGTATATAATGATTAGGCATAGCCAACACTGGTAAACATATATGTTACATGTACACATTAAAATATTTACAAACATTCAGAGTAAGCGCGATGGCGTAGCGCATGCGTACCAATAATAGCATGGATTAATTGGAAAACCTTGGCGAGTACGGTGCCTGTATTAAATTATATGTAATCGACCGAGACTTGCTGAATGCAATCAAAAAGGCGAAGGCGAAAGTGCGAAGATGCGAAGGCCAGAGTGCAAAATTTGGAAGCTTAAGGCATTACATCTTCGCGCTTCGTCGTCGCATCTTCGCACTTTTGCTCCTTCGCCTTCGCACTATCGCCTTTGCAATTTCGCATCTTCGCCCTAAGGTCAAAGTGGCCCTATCGGAACACCATAGATATATGTAAATGTAATTGTTAAGATGACAACCATACCCCGATGCAATACGTCAATATTTTGTTATAACGGAAGGATTTTTATTTTCTAAGATATACCCCTTCTTTCACTTTAAGTTTATTTGAATATGAATTATAATTTGTTACTTTCTATAAACTGCAGCAGTAAACATTACAATAGTGTAAAGACTATTTCACAAATAATAAAAAAATATACTGAAAAACTTTAATCTACAAGGGGGTCATTATTCTTCAGGGGTCACTTTTCCTCATGTGGAGTGTGCTCATTTTTATGAAAATGACACTTATTCTTCAGGCAAAGGGGTCATTTTTCTACGTAGAATAATGACCGGGGGGTCATTTTTCTGCGTAGAATAATGACTGGGGGGTCATTATTCTACGTAGAAAAATGACCCCCGGTCATTATTCTACGGGGGTCATTATTCTTCATTACACCGGCTGATGCATGTTAGGTTTTAGTATATGTAAGAAAAATATCTTTGTTACACAGTCAAACCTTGTTATCTCGAACTAGATTAGACTATTTGATAACTTCGAGATATCCAAGTATTCGAGATATCAGGGTTAGATTAAAGTACTTAAAAAATAAGTGGTTGGGAATTACAAATCAATTAATTCAACATATCCATTTTATTCAAGATATCAAAGCTCAACTGTAGATATTGTTTAATGTATTGTGTAAAATCGTGGAATACAGAGTTTTACAATATTTTTAGAATCTTGCATTGAAGTTTTGAAATGAATGATATAAGAACTGTAGTTCAGGTGAGCGATGTGGGCTATGGGCCTCTTGTTGTTTTAGTTGTGTTTATTGTCAAATTCCATGAACAAAGTATGTAGCTCCTTTCTTGAGTAGGTATCGTAAAATATTAAAGGAAATTCTTTTTTGGACAAGAAACTTAATTCTCAGAGCAATTTTTTTAAACCTTCATGAAGACAACGCAAGGGCAAAACAAAAAATACATTTCCCAATCGGATAAAATTTGCTTTTCTATCACAGCCAGACATTGTTGTGGTATGAAGAATGTGTCAAGAGATAGAATAAAAGACAAATACTAGAAAGTATTTGATTGTAACAAATTTATTAAAGAATACAATAAAAATAAAACAACAAATACGATCACATACAAGGGAATCAACATGAGTCAAGAAATCAACAAGAAAAATTTCATTGAACTGGCAAAATAACTAATCTATATTTTCATGTAAAGGAAAATATTCAAAATATGGAATCAATGAGTCAAAAAGATTGTGAACACCACAATGGCTGGATTGGAGGCAAAATAGAAGCACCAAATCAGGTCTCGCTTCAGCTCCACTCACAAAGAAATACAAAATAAAACAACATTGATTTGAAAATAAAGTCTTTGATTAGTTGATTGAATGGATTTGAATATTCTCAATATAAACACACAAAAAAATGTCTGTAGCTACAGCTATTTTACAAATAGACGAAAAATATAAATTGTATCTCATTACACATGAAAGTCTAAAACACAAATCATTCATTCAAGCAAAATGTAGGAGATCATAATTTTGTTCCACAACGTTAAAATTAGTGGTCAATACACACATTGGGAATTATTTCAACAAAATCATACTTATGCAATTTAAGTTAAAAGGAATGTACCATATGTCCAAACTTAAGACAAGGCATGTGCCATAAATATTTGAATTTTATAAAATTTTCACGAAAAAAAAAATGAGTCATGGTTGTGCACAAAGCTATGTAAGGAAAGAGCTGCCCGAGGTAGTACAGTTTCACTTAATAAATGAACAAATAAACTGCTTGTAATGTACTAGCTGCTACTTTCCGTTACATGAATGTACCCGGTATATTTTTTTAACCCTAATTTCAGAACTCTTTTTATCATTAAACTGTTTCATTTGATCTTGAATCACTCACATAATTGTCAAATTTATGGTTTACAATGTAGAAATCCAACATATTGATAATGTACGGTATAAATCCACATTAAGCAATATTCATGAAAAGTATATTATCTGCATGTTTGAGGTTTTTTTTTCTTCAAGATTCTGGATTCACTAAATAAAAAACCTTTGAGCATATACACATAATATAAATGAGATCACATGGTATATATGTACCAGTATAAGAGGCACCCATCAGGCCACAGTACACAACCAAATGTCCTAAATGTTCTGAATTAGCAACAAGAGTAACAAATACAAACAAAATATCCACAATACAGTATGGAACTGTACATGTATGTATAAATACACAGAGTTTTGTGTCAAATTTAGAACTAACTTTGCTAAATTCACAGAGCAAAATTAAATTAGTACCAAAAACATGAAAATTCATACTTAAACTACATGTATATGTTTATCATATGAACAATAATTATTGATTGTTTCCATTAATTCTATACTTAGTACATGTATAGAAATAAAAATATAAATAAAAACCAAGACTTTATTTTTTTTTACAGCATTAACAATTCTCAGAGTCTTGAACAGTATATGTATGGATAAGAAAGAAATTTAAAGATTTCAATTTGATTCATCCTCTGCTTTGTGCTATAAAGAGATAAATTTTGGATGTTATAGAAAATTTTGACATAGTGGCTAATGAGTTAAATATCCACAACCAAAATCTAGCACCAGCATTTGACTACAAGTTTTTGGCTAACATTAATCAGTAAAATATGCACATGTCTATCTACTGTACAGTACAACAATATCAAATTGACAATATACAGTACATGTACTGACAACACACGATAACAACTAATTTAAAGATTAAATTGGAACGATATCTTAAACAGGCAGACTGTCGATTCCTGGATGACCATGATGACATAACTCTGGAACTGTTGTTGATTGTAATGCAGGTGTGCTGTAACATCTCCTAGTTTCTTCATGGCTTGGAACCTCTGGGTCTCCCAGCTGAGAGGGGGAGACTTTTGGATGTGGACGGATTCTTGTGAGACTGAGGGTGCGTTTTGAGACCCTTTTAGTGAGCGTTTCTTCTTTGCTCTTTCACCTGTATTATACATAACCTCATGATTCGAGGTAGATGAGACGGTAAGGGGTTATTGAAAAGTGAATCTCTAAACAGCGACAGGATTCTGCTGCATTCCTCAGGTTTTATTTTGTAGCACAGTTCTTCTAACTCAAGTCTCTGAAGCTGTGGGATTTTGAAACCTTTTGGAGCAGTGCTGATTAACCAACTGTAGTCAACCCCAGTGTTAAGACGTCTGTCGTCTATTTCCTTGTCATGAGCAATGCGTTCTAGTTCTTTAATTTGGTACTCCAGTTCATGGAAAATGGCATATATGTGGGAATAGCACTGGATATTATTGTAATTTTTATGGCCTATTAAATTACTATCATTTTTGCACTTGTTTTCTTAAGTTATAAAAAAAGACACAAAATCTTAAACTTCTATGCATTATATTTATATAAATACATGTAGAGCATTCATGGATTTCTGGATTTTTATATTCATTTCGAATACTGACTTAATTGTGTTTCAACAAACGGAATAATCAAATTGAGTGAAGATAGATAATGACACCAAACTACTTGTAATACATGTACAATCTAAATATAAAATTTTCTATAGGTTCATATAAAGAAACATACTTGCAAATGTAACTATCTATAATTAGACTAATATAACTGCCCCTGTTTGGGCCACTTTGCTTGTAAGCGGGCATCCCAGAGGTCTTATTTAGTACAAATGCCAAATGCGAATCTATCTTCATTTGCATGAGGACAAGACCTTAATATATCACTGCAGATGCTGTCATTGAATTTGTGCATGTTGCAATACTACAAATTACTGGTAATAAAAACCACCTCTTTTGCTCTTTCTCTGATCAATTTCTGATTTTTCACCAAAGTACATATTGTAGTTTCCATTGGTTATTGTTATAATACTTAAACGCATTCTGTTTTATTATTTATTCTATTAAAGCTGCTTGGTCCGATTATTTTGTTATTACAGTATCAAATTTTTTTCATACAAATCATTTATCTTAGAATGTTATGGACTTTCTCCTATTTACACCAGCAGAATCAGTCTCTTTTCAAAGTTAGAAATATTCAAAGTAAATGAAAATAATTTCTCTTTGGGCAAACGAAAAAACAATCCAAAATGCATCACGGGAATGTTTAGAAAAGGAAACCGATTGGTTTCGTCCCCCGAATGATTGGGGGTATTCAACCCGCATGCTATGCATCGATTGTAAAGAAAGAAGACTTTTGAAATATTAGCGAACAAATAAAATATAAATAAATAAATATAATTAACCGCTAGACGGTGAAATAAGACATACATCTTGCAAGAGTATGTCTAACCCTTAAAAAGCACACACAAACACACAAAACAACAACAAACAGCAACAAACAAAACCAAAACAAGCAAAATGAATAAAAAACCCAAAAACTAAACTAAAATTTTTAAATGTTTTAATGTGACTATAGTTTACAGATGTAAAATATAGACGAAATTCGATAACTACAGTTTCAGGTCGGCAAACGATATGCATGTATGAGAAAGTATGAGATAAATTGTTTTTTAAATACATGCACCTTTAAATGGTTTGATTTACATCACAATTTTACAAATGATTGTGTCTATTTCAAATATTTGATTTTTTTTACATTGCCTTCAGAATATTCACACACAAACAGATTGTCATTATTGTCCACACATAAATCATAAGGCTCCTTTAGATCACAATTATCAATGTAACGGAGAAACTGTCCATTCTTATCCAGAATGTTGATACAAAGGTTGTTGAAGTCTGCTGTCAGGATACGACTCTGACTGGGTTCATGCATTTGTATGACATAAAGAGTAACGTAACGTATATATGATATTCAGGCACGTGGCATCGGGGTGGCCGACGGAAACAAAATAACATTTTTTCTTAAATTACAAATAGAATATAGAATTTCCATGGAGATGCCCACCCAACTTCTCCACGGTTTAGGATTTCCGGATCCATGATTTGCAAATTGGCCCCTCTCTCTCTCCCTCTCTCTCTCTCTCTCTCTCTCTCTCTCTCTCTCTCTCTCTCTCTCTCTCTTTTGTTGGATTGTCAAGATTTCGGGATCATTTCCCCCTTCCCCCTTCTTTCAATTAAAAAACGATGCTACCTGCCTGCCATTTCAAAATGACACATGCGTTTTTAAGAGCTGTACACATGAATTAATTTCCTAATACGAAATTTCAATTATGGCACAAAATACACATCTGAATATTAAATAAATTTTGATTTTTTCTTAAACCTAGTATAATATTATGTTTCAAAAACATTTCCAATGATTACCTTTCAAAAAAAAAAATTAAAGGAATCGGTATGTATAAGTATGGTGACGCTACAAGTATAACATATATTCCATTCCATACAGTATATGAAAATTCAAGTATAAGACAAGTTTTTCTTATATGTATTTAGTTTCTTTGACTGTTAATAATTACCGAATTCAATCACTCCAACGGGGACACTTTAAAATGTGTGTATATTTGGAGTGATGGGTAAAGGGGGGGGGGTGTCGGGGTTAGTATAAATGCTATGTGAACATACTTCACCAAAATGAAGTCCCACATTGTTACTGCATTATGATTCACTATGCACACTCTTTTTGAGAAACTTTCATCAAATGTTATCAACTTTAATGAAACTTCACATTGCAGAGGACCAGTTGTGGGGGGAGGGCATCTTTAACTCTTTAACTCACGAATTACGATCTATTTTTGCACAGGGGTGCATGGTGGTTCGCTGTCTGCTTAAATCTTAGTTAAGATTCATTTTTTTAAATCCACAATACCATAGGCATATACGTGGGAGTAATACTAAGTGACAATATTAATGTAATTTTTATGGCCAAATAAATTACCATCATTTTTGCACTTGTTTTCTTAAGTTATAACAAAGACACAAAATCTTAAACTTCTATGCATTATATTAATATAAATACATGTAAAGTATTAATGGATTTCTGAATTTTTTTCTCCATTTTGAATACTGACTTGTGTTTCAACAAACGGAATTAATAAATTGAGGGAAGATAGATACTGAGAACAAACTACCGGTAATACATGTACAATCTAAATATAAAATTTTCTATAAAGAAACATACTTGCAAATGTAACTATTTATAATTAGACTAATAAAACCGCTCCTCTTTGGCACACTTTGCAAGTACGCGGGCATCCCAGAGGTCTTATTTTAATTCGATTACATGTGCATGATAGTTCAAATGCCAAATTCGAATCTATCTGCACCTGCATGAGGACAAGACTTTAATATCACTGCAAAGGATTTCATTGAATTTTTGCATATTGCAATACTACAAAATTACTGGTATTAAAATTTACCTCTTTTGTTCTTTCTCTGATAAATTTCTGATTTTTCACCATTGTACATATTGTAGTTTGGTTATTGTTATAAGACTTAACGCATTCTGTTAATTTTTTTAAAATATTGGAAAAAAGTTTGGTCTAATGATTCAAAATTGGTTAAAATATTCATCTAAACCGATTCATTATCTTCTTTTTCTTTATAAAAATTGACACAGTTACACTTTAGCTTGCAAGTTAGTTTAGTGAGCCCGAATGAGTTTACAAAACAGAGCCTTCATCATGATCAAAGAGATTATGTCTAACCTTTAAAAAAAACAGACACATACACACAAAACAACAACAACAGCAACCAAAAACAACAAACAAACAAAACCAAAACAAACAAAGTGAATAAAAAAACCAAAACTAAAATTTTTAAATGTTCTAATGTGATAACTATGGTTTCCAGATGTAAATATAGACGAATTTTGATAACAACAGTTTAAGGTCAGCGAACGATAAGCATGTATGAGAAAGTATGATATAAATTGGTTTTTTTTTTAATACATGTACCTGCAACTGGTTTGATTTACATCACGTTTTTACAAATAAGTGTGTCTATTTCAAATATTTGATTTTCTTTACATTGCCTTTGGTATACCCACACACAAACAGATTGTCATTACTGTCTACACATAAACCATAAGGATCCTTCAGATCACAGTTATCAATGTAACGGAGAAACTGTCCATTCTGGTCCAGAATGTGGATAAAAAGGTTGTTACGATCTGCTGTCAGGATATGACTCTCACTGTCTGCTGTGATACCCCGGGGTACAAATGTTTGGTTCTTGGTTGCTGAGGGATGACCTGTGTATCTCCATCTGAGTTTCCCGTCCTGATTAACCACCACTACTGCACCAACCGCACAGTCAGCTACACAGATGTCATGGTTTCTATTCTCAGTTATGTATTTAATTGTACCATTTCCTGAGTACGTAGGTTTACCTTCACCATCAAATTGAATTGTTTGTTTTTCTGAAGATCCCGAGTAACGGACAACTTTACATTGAGTTTTATCATCACTGAACATGGCAACCAGGAGATCACCAGTAGAGGTGACACACAGATTAACAGGCGTCCATTCCTGTAATCTGATCAACGCCTCTGTCTGTCCATTCTTTACTTTATTCACTGTCCTTGTTGCCCTGCTAGTGTACAGTAGATATCCATCATTGTCTACATCTATATCATCAGGGATTTTCTTCGATTCCGTATAGATTGTCTGGAGGAGTGAACCTTTAATATTGAAGCATTTGATATCACTGCTCCATCCACTGGTCCATACAGTGTCATCATTTAGGCAGGTAACATTAAGTAGTTTCTGTCCAGTCTGTATTGTGGCAACAAGCTCCGGGTCATCCAGTAGTTCTCTGACTGAAGTGTTGGGTTGGTTCAGTGACAAGAGATTTTCTTTTTTATCAGTTGATAATTGGGTGATTTGTCCAAATAAACTATACAGCTTCTCATGGTCTATTGGTTTTGGAATGAATGTTGGCAGTGTAATCATAACTTTGGGTGGAAGTTTGCCGAACTCTCTGATCTTAGAGCTGTATTCAATGGTTTGGGAAACTTCAGTGGATTTCTCAATTTTCCTCAAGGCCAGAAATGTATGTTTGATGAGAGACTGTATCTGTTTAATTTCATTCAAGTGTTTCTGTAAAATATCTCTGTGTTTCACTTTTATGTCGCTGATTTCAATTTGCATTTTGTTGATAATGTTGTCGATTTCTCTGTGCCATTGCTCTCCTTGTTTGGACATTGTTGTTGTAAGTTTCTCATATCCCTCATCCAGGTTGGCAAGCTGATCTTCCAAGTCACGTGCAATTTCCTCATATGTAGGGGAAATATGTTTTTCTATCTTCTCTGTATCCTTCTTAATATTTTTTTTCTTTGTCTTGTAAACTTCTGTAACGTCTACAAAGTTATGTCCTTTGTGTTGTTCAGATGCCATGCAGGAAGAACAAACAAAAATACTGTTACAATCCTTGCACTGAAATTTGCAATTTTTGTGTGAATGCGTTTCACATTTTGGATAAATGAGGGTTGATCGTCGATCCTGGAAAGGAACTATTTTATGTTTGTCATATCCATCTGTGATGTGTTCACCTATACAGGGCTTGCAAAGGTTGACATGACAAAAGTCACAGTAGCTGTGTACTATGACGGTCTCACAAAGGTCACATCGGGGCACATCCATTGTTAATTATTCTATGAGGAAAAAAATATGAACGTAATTTTTCTCAAAGATCTATATTTTCTCAAAACACCAGCCTGCCTTAGTAATTATAACCATGATTAATATATATTTAAAACGTTGATTTGATATAGATAGGTATCGCTATGATAAGTAACGTTATGTGGGTAACCATACAACATAATAACATAATAAAAAGTAACCCTGCAATAAAATCATTTTAAAAATGTATAATATTTAAAGTGAAAGTAGTAAAATTTTTAATAAATAATTAAATTGCCTATGTAAATCACCTTAGTAAGACACTTAAGTGTTGGTTAGTAATCATGAAATCAAAATTAAGAATACAAACCTTGTAAACCATGTCTAACTGGACGGACTGCGCGCTCTAGGTAACATGGCTGGTTGTGACCATACTAAAACAGAGTTACTCCCCGTTCATAGTTGTCTTTGCACTATTCAAAAATTCACTCCCCCTCCCATAATAAAATCATTAGTCAGTGGCGTAGCAAAACCAGAAACAAAGTGCATGCTTAAAATGACATGAGGTGCATGTTGAGGTCACTATGGTGCTCCCAGTGGGTCCAGGGCGAAGCACATGGATTCTGACGATTTTAAACACTAAAAATTATCGCAGAAATTGAAAGGAATGCTCACTTTTTTAAGCATATTTTTAGGCAGTTAAAATTGTTTTGCTTATAATTTAGACATAAAATAAAATCACAAAACTTAATAAAAGCTAAAAGAAGAAAACACTTTTGACGTTTCTTTTTGACCCACTCAATGCTTTTACTCTTAAGTTCATTTTCAACTAGTTTACGGGAATAAATTAAATATAAAAAGCTGTGATATATTATGGGGGGAAATTTAAAATGATGTGTAAAACTAAGTTCAAATGCAAAATAAATCTTAGCTTTATTAGGTACATGCATTATTTGTGTATTGTTTTTTTAATATGGTACTGTAAGACCATTTTGCGTGTCTGGTATATTTGGTCTTTGTTTGGCATTGATTCCGGATAAAGTAAGGCGGGTCACAGGCGTCGGACCGGGGGGGGGGGGGGTAATCGGGTGCGTTCGCCCCATCCACATGTTCGCCTTAGTCCGTTCGCTCTAGGTCCCTTCGCTCTAATTATCGTTCGCCCAAATAATCGTTCACCTTAAACCTCGTTCGCTCCTTGTTTATAAATAAACCATATTATAAGTTATTTCATTTACTTAAATTAGCTTAAAACTTGTTAACTTTTATTAATTATTCGTATATAACACGTTTTTTCTTCATCAAAAAAGAGGTACACTGGTGTTAAGCCGATATGCGTACCATTTGGTACGCATATCATAAGATGGCGACGGCCTCTGCAGGTTCGTAAGTTTACACAACTCTTTTTATTTATTCAGATCGTATTTCAGTGGGTAAAACATAGGTGTTTGAAGAGCTACTGAGTCTTCACATGCAGCAACCTATAAAATAAACCAAAACTGCAAATTAATTGATATTTTCTTCATTAATGAAAATCTCGATGATATGCGTACCTACGGCATGGTTATGTTTTCGGATATACGTACCATATTTTGATGATATGGGTACCAGCTACTTTCCTATTATATATTGTGTTTTCTAATTTTCATTGAACTGTGCGGTTTTGAGACGTTGAATGCATTTGTATTATATTGTTTTATTATCGTTATCCCCAGAGCGTCAGTAAGTTGAGAACTTCGACATAAATCGTTACTTTATAGTAGCGAGAAATAAACATTCAAATTTTCAATATATCATACTATAAGTGATCTCTTGTTTTCGGTCGGTCGGTTCAATCGGTTTTGATATACGCTTAATACTGAACCTCAATTGACGGATTCTGGCAATACTTTTTTCCGAGAATTCAGAAACGGTAATGGGTGAATCCCATCTAAGTAGATAATATTCAAATAGTTGTCAAGAAATTATCCTATCCACTTAATGTCAATTGTTTTAAAATGATAAATACACCGAGTATTAATTGTTTCATGCTTTATTAGATGAACAGAATTCATCATTAAATGGTAAAATTTTGGAAAAAAAATTATTTTTTTTTTGTTTCATTCGTTCGTATTTCTAATTTCATACAGTATCTATAAACAAACTCATTTTTCAAATTTTTTCAAGTTTTGAATATTAATTATTTTTTGAGAAAGAAATTGAATGACTCTAAAAATCCGTATCATTCGGACTTGGATGTTGAATTTGGATCGACTTTAAGTGAGATTTAGGTAATCTGATGATTATATATCAGGTAATCTAAATCACCTGTATTTCTTTCTTTAATATATTTTTGTTGTTTTACGAAATACAATTTAATAAATTGTAAATATACAATTCCTTTAAAATAAAAATAAATATCAATTGAAGCTCAGCAATATAATAGTTTTTGACATTAATATGGACTTTTTCGGGTTTAAACAGTTAGTGGATTTGATGGGTCTTTGACTTCAAGCACCCCTATAATAAGCATAAACATAGAGGTATGAAAACATTTCTTTACACTGTACGGTTTTCGTTTAGATTATATTGCACAATTTATTATTGTGATTTCCAAAAAAGGTGTCTACGGTACAGTGAACAAAATATCTCTGTAGTTACATGTATATTTTTTAAAGATGATGGCAAGATATTTGAAGTGTGTGGAAAGATGTTAAGTTCAAAGCAGGGCTTGCAAATACCGGTACACAAAATACTGGAGCACACAAAGGAATACAAATTCAAGTCTGGTCAATGTGAGAAAGGTTTTTTGTCGTAGACCAGATTAAAATCGCGCCTGCTGCTACATTTAAATGTAATTCATTTTTATTTATTTACTTTGATGAAGTTACAATTCACACTCACACATGCATGTACGCGCGCGCACCTACCCATCCACGTACCCACAAACATGTTGAATATATATTTTTATTTTACAGGAAAAACCTTATGCCTGCGACAAATGTACCAAGGCGTATGTCCATAAGAAAGATCTCCGAAATCACAAGTTGGCCCAGCATGATGGGGGGGGGGGGGGGGGGGGTTAAATGCGATGATTGTAATTCTATCTTACTCTCAAGAGGCACATTGAAGCAAAACACAAAAAGACAACATTTTCATGCTACCTCTGCAATCAATGCATCACCGTTTGCATATAAACAAAATCTGCTGCGTCACCAGCGTGAAAAACATGGTGGCAATAAAATGACATTATTTTTTTTTTTAGAGAAAACGCTGAAGAGTTTCTTAATTTTTGTATTTTATTTAGGACATTTTGATAATTGTAAGATTCTATTGCCGTAAATTGTCGATAACCGTCTTCTTGTTTTTATAATGATTCGCTTGGTGTCTTTTAAACAATCAAAGAAATTGAGACTTTAAATTGGCTCATTCAGAAGCTCAGCAGATGATTATCACCTATTCTATCTATAAAGAATTTACATATAACACAATCCTTTGATCTGTAAATGAGATATATACGGAAATGGAACATGTAACTGTATCAAACTACATGTACTGTCAACCATGGTGATTATTATGTAGAAGTAGAAAGGGCGGTATTGTTTTTAGTAATTAGATATGTATCTTTCAAAATGTTTAAATTGACCAGAATACACAAAAATATATAAATTAATCAATCCTATATAAAATACGGAGTTGTTGGAATCATAGGTATACTACCCCCCCCCCCCCTCCCCCACGGATTAGGATTTTCATGATTTTGGGGAATTAAGTTTTTTTGTCTTTGCGTGTCAAGATTCCTGAGGATTAGTCTAGCCCCCCCCCCCCCCCCCCCCCCCCACACACACACACTTTCAATTGCTTCCGACGCCACTGCGGGTGACGGAAACGTGTTGATTGAATAATTAAGTATGGATTTATGAGATTACAATAAAAGTATCTTAAGATATGGTAGATTCTAAAGTGTTAAAATCCTGACCCCAGGACAAATACTTGGGCCCCATGAGGGATTCGAAGTTCAATACATGTATGGAAATATATAGGGAAAATGTTTTATGTCTTCTTCTAAAAAACAACAATGCTAAGTTTAATTGATTTGCTATGTAAGATTCCTTCCATCTTCATATCAAGGTCACATAATCTTCTTTCACTTTTAATGAATATTTATTGCTAATTTTGCATTTTTTTAAAAATTTTTTATAAGTTTAGGCATAGGATAATATGTTTGGCCGTCTGATGCATGTTAGGTTTTAATATATGTAAGAAAAAAAGCTTTGTTACACAGTCAAACCTTGTTATCTTGAACTAGATTGGACTATTTGATAACTTCGAGATGTCCAAGTATTTGAGATATCAGGGGTAGATTAAAGTACTTACAAAATAAGTAGTTGAGAATTACAAATCAATTAATTCAACATATCCATTTTATTTGTGATATCACTGTCTCGAGATATCGAAGTTCAACAGTAGATATTGTTTAATGGATTGTGTAAAATCTTGGATCACATGAGTTTTACAATAGTTTTAGAATTTTATATTGAAGTTTTGAAATGAATGATATAAGAACTGTTGTTCAGGTGAGCGATGTTGACTATGGGCCTCTTGTTGTTTTAGTTGTGTTTATTGTCAAATTCCATGAACAAAGTATGTAGCTCCTTTCTTGAGTAAGTATCGTAAAATATTAAAGGGAATTCTGTTTTGGACAAGAAACTTAATTCTCAGAGCAATTTTCCTAAACTTTCATGATGACAACGCAAGGGCAAAAAAAATAAAAATACATTTCCCATTCAGATAAAATTTGCTTATCTATCACAGCCAGACATTGTTATGGTATGAAGAATGTGTCAAGAGATAGAACAGAAGACTGAAAGTATTTGATTGTAACAAATTTATTAAAGAATACAATAAAAATAAAACAACAAATACGATCACATCAAGGGAATCAACATGAGTCAAGAAATCAACAAGAAAAATTTCATTGAACTGGCAAAATAACTAATCTATATTTTCATGTAAAGGAAAATATTCAAAATATGGAATCAATGAGTCAAAAAGATTGTGAACACCACAATAGCTGGATGGGAGGCAAAATAGAAGCACCAAATCAGGTCTCGCTTCAGCTCCACTCACAAAGAAATACAAAATAAAACAACATTGATTTGAAAATAACTTCTTTGATTAGTTGATTGAATGGATTTGAATATTCTCAATATAAATACACAAAAAAATGTCTGTAGCTACAGCTATTTTACAAATAGACGAAAAATATAAATTGTATCTCATTACACATGAAAGTCTAAAACACAAATCATTCATTCAAGCAAAATGTAGGAGATCATAATTTTGTTCCACAACGTTAAAATTAGTGGTCAATACACACATTGGGAATTATTTCAACAAACTCATACTTATGCAATTTAAGTTAAAAGGAATGTACCATATGTCCAAACTTAAGACAAGGCATGTGCCATAAATATTTAAATTTTAAAAAAATTTCATGAAAAAAATATGAGCTTTTAAATAAAAAAAATTGTTTGAGTCATGGTTGTGCCCAAAGCTATGTAAGGAAAGAGCTGCCCGAGGTAGTACAGTTTCACCTAATAAATGAACAAATAAACTGCTTGTAATGTACTAGCTGCTACTTTCCGTTACATGAATGTACCCAGTATATTTTTTTAACCCTAATTTTTCAGAACTCTTTTTATCATTAAACTGTTTCATTTGATCTTGAATTACTCACATAATTGTTCACAAATTTTTGAAACATTAAAACCTCAAATTTATGGTTTACAATTTCTCAACACACATGTAGAAATCCAACATATTGATAATGTACGGTATAAATCCACATTAAGCAATATTCATGAAAAGTATATTATCTGCATGTTTGAGTTTTTTTTTCTTCAAGATTCTGGATTCACTAAATAAAAAACCTTTGAGCATATACACATAATATAAATGAGATCACATGGTATATATGTACCAGTATAAGAGGCACCCATCAGGCCACAGTACACAACCAAATGTCATAAATGTTCTGAATTAGCAACAAGAATAACAAATACAAACAAAATATCCACAATACAGTATGGAACTTTACATGTATGTATAAATACACAGAGTTTTGTGTCAAATTGAGAACTAACTTTGCTAAATTTACAGAGCAAAATTAAATTAGTACTAAAAACATAAAAATTCATACTTAAACTACATGTATATGTTTATCACATGAACAATAATCATTGATTGTTTCCATTAATTCTATACTTAGTACATGTATAGAAATAAAAATATAAATAAAAACCAAGACTGGATATTTTTTTACAGCATTAACAATTCTCAGAGTTTTGAACAGTATCTGTGTGGACAAGAAAGAAATTTAAAGATATCAATTTGATTCATCCTCTGCTTTGTGCTATAAAGAGATAAATTTTGGATGTTGTAGAAATTTTGACATAGTGGCTAATGAGTTAAATACGCTCAACCAAAATCTAGCACCAGCATTTGACTACAGGTTTTTTGGCTAACATTAATCAGTAAAATATGCACATGTCTATCCACTGTACAGTACAACAATATCAAATTGACAATATACAGTACTGGCAACAAACGGTAACGGTAACAACTAATCTAATGATTAAATTGGAGCAATATCTTAAACAGGCAGACTGTCGATTCCTGGATGACCATGATGACAGAACTCTGGGGCTGTTGTTGATTGTAATGCAGGTGTGCTGTAACATCTCCTAGTTTCTTCACGGCTTGGAACCTCTGGGTCTCCCAGCTGAGAGGGGGAGACTTTCGGATTTGGACGGATTCTTGTGAGACTGAGGGTGCGTTTTGACACCCATTCAGTGAGCGTTTCTTCTTTCGGTCTTTGCTCTATCACCTGTATTATACATGACCTCATGATTCGAGGTAGATGGGACGGTAAGGGGTCATTGAAAAGTGAATCTCTAAACAGCGACAGGATTCTGCTGCATTCCTCAGGTTTTATTTTGTAGCACAGTTCTTCTAACTCAAGTCTCTGAAGCTGTGGGATTTCGAAACCTTTTGGAGCAGTGCTGATTAACCAACTGTAGTCAACCCCTGTGTTGCGACGTCTGTCGTCAATTTCCTTGTCATGAGCAATGCGTTCTAGTTCTTTAATGTGGTACTCCAGTTCATGGATAATGGTGTCGACAACCACCACTTTGGTATCTTTCTCTGGAGGGCGGTGGCTCTCTGATATGAATGACTTCCATATTGATTTGATAGGGTCCATGTCTCCACCTTAGGGAAAAATTGAATAAAAAAAATTAATTCATGTAAAACACTTGCATAGTAAACACTGTGTAATGAAAAAGCCCATTTTTTTTAAAATTGCACATTAATTAAATTTGCAAAGCATGTCATGTTATGAGTTGACAATAATTAATCATAACCTGTATCTAAAATTCAACAGAGTCTAAAATGAATTGAAAATTTGGGGTTTGTACATGTAAAAGAACAGATCCAATTACCTAAATATTTTCTACACAAAATTACAAAACACCATAGTCATTAATTTTATGTTGTTATCCTTCCGGAAGTGGATCTTTAAGTGGTCGGTAGTAAACTGTTCCCTGATTGGATAAAAAAAACAATGTAATCCAATGAAAATACGCGTGCCTTCTTAATTCAGTTATATGTCAACAACAATGTCGCACCATCCTCATAACCAGGGTCATATTCAGAGCCACCAAAGACCAATCCAACAGGATTGGGCTAACCGAGAGTACATAGAGGTCATCACTGGAAGCATCAAGAAGATTTCCGACTTCCTCAACTCCTTTGGTAAGTAGCAGAGTATTGAAAAATGTCGAACCAGGTAATGGGAGTTGGTTTCCTGGTGTGACCACAGTGATGATACGAAATGACAGTGTTCATCCAGTATTGACTTTCAAATCAAATTGTGTGATGTTGATCGACTGCTTTTGGGCGTATATGGTGAAATTGAGCCGAGGGGGTGTTTGGAATTAATAGGGTGTACAAATGTATTTAAATTCATTGATATAACTAAATGTATGTGGCTTAGCTACAAGTTAGTGTTGTAGAATTGAGGTAATTTATACAGTACATGAATATAACAATCTGGCTATTAACAGGCTATTACAAGGTTTTAAACTTTATCATGTATTTTGATCAGATTTTTGCTCTTCGCTTGGAAATGTTGATAGAGCTAAAGATCTAAAAGGCACTGAATACAACTTTCAGAATCAAAAATGCCAACTGTTAATTTTCTTTTTAAATGGTTTTAGATACATCCTGCAGGTCAAGACTTGCAACACTAAATGAAAAGCTGACCCATTTAGAGAGAAGAGTGGAATATATCGAGGCCAGGGTAAGAATAATATGTAACTGTTTAAAGTACATGTATTTGTATGTTCAAATTTCTAATGCAATCCAGAGTTCCCGAAACCAGTCCAAAATCTGTCGGACAATTGTCCTGTAAATATTCAAAAATTACCGGACATTTGTAAAATTTACCGGACATTGAAACTACTGCAAAAATATGCAAACTAAAATAAAAAGAATTCTGGCCCTCCTTGTCAAGTTGTAAACCTAACTGTTTGCCGTCAACATCAACCGCACACGTTATTTCTCTTCTTCTACATCAACTTTTCTTTTCGCAGTACTCTTTGTTGCCCCCGGTGTCCATTTAATCGGCCACATTTTTTCGAAATCATGATCAAATAGGATATTGACTAACGTGTGTGTGTAAAAGAAAAAAAAACGTAAATCCAGATTAACAACAACGCACATTTTTTATATTTTTTATTGCATTTTATTGAAATACTCAACTAATAAATTATCTCTGAAATAAAATAATCAACAGTTTTAGACTTTCTGTCTCGTAAATTGTTTTTTTATACAGTGCCGGTCTGTAAAATTTATCGACATTTTGACCGATTAAATTTAGATTTTACCAGACCCATTCAAATTTTACCGGGGATCCCCGGTGGACCGGTGCGTTTCAGGAACTCTGGCAATCCCTTGGATACTGTGCAATTCTGCCTTACTCATTCCTGTAGTGTGTCCCAAGATAACCTTAATTCACATTTTGCTTAATTACTTGATATTTATAAATACCTCTGGTTTCAAACGATTCAAACATTTCAAAAGTATGATAAATTTCCAAATTTCTAAGAATTTTTTTTTTGAAACACTCCTCTACCTCCTCAGGTTTTAATACACAGCTTAAAAATGTGATGTCTACAGAGATTTTGTATTGCAACAGACCCGTATGATAATTTACATTAAATAAATGTGTGAGGTATTCAGAGTGAGTCCAAAATGGAGAAAAGACGTCAACATTCTTATTATAAATCTGTTAAATTTGTTTTTGTTCCTGTTAATTTTTCCGAGGGAAAAATCATAGTGTGTGAATGAATATATCTTGGATATTTTCCATTTTATCTTTTTCAATTGCACTTCTTTCACAGGCCTGTGTATTCTTATTAAAAATCATCCAAATGTGCACCATAAATATCTTGGGACAGACTATTGGTTCAGACATCTGATACTTTTACAATAAATGTAACAATGAATGCACATCATGTATGAATAATTTCAATGGTTCAACATCACTCTTTATAGGTCACAAAGGGCGAAACACTGACCTAAAGAGAAACATAAATGGAAGTCAGAAAAATGTGAATGAGGAATGAATGCAGCCAGCATAGAGAAAAAGAACTAGACCCATCAAGGATACAACCCATTATCCTCCTTAATGGGATTAGAGATTGTGTGAATGTACTAAATAGCTTGTATCTTTGTAGTAACTATACTGCCATACTTTTTTTGTACTTGTACAATTCAGAAGTGAGTTGTAGTTGAATCCTGCATATAAAACATGTTTACCGTAATAATATATTTTACAATGTTTTTATTGTAAATTACACTTTAGATTGTTAAGTGTAAAATGAAATAAAAATTAGTTAATATCAAGAAGTTTTAATTTTCAACTTGTTTTATAAATATGTAACAGGATGGTAGAAATAATGAAGGACCAGAGTGGTCCCTGATTCTCTAGTCACGTGCTCTACCCATCAAACAATTTGGCTCACAGTTCTAATCAGTCTGACCATCACAAAAATATTCTACCGGTAGTGATGACAACCTTGAAATTGTACTTGTCTTGAAACATAAGGGGGAAAACTCACCAGTTAACAAATGTGATTACCAAAATCATATTACCGATACTATCTTCGATATGTAGGGTCTTCTAGTAGATTGATCTCAATGAAATTTGTTTTTACTATAGAATCATGGTACATGTACTATCATGAGTTTATTGGTTACCAGTGGTCTAATGCAAAGTCTTACAGGTCCAGGCGCGAATTTGTATTTTTACATAGTAAAACTATTTTAATTATCATCCGTGTAATATTTTAAAAAGACACAATTAATTCGCAGAGAAAAAAGATCCACCATATTTACAAGATCCATGTAGATTGATATGTCTGGATAGCTGAGTAGTCTGAGGCATTTTGACAAAGTTAAAAATAGTAGATTTGATGAAGAACCACATGGTATGAAATTCATCTCTACTAATTTTGGCAAAATGTTCAGAATCAGGACCAAGTGTTATGCATCATTGGTCACAATTTACAGGATGCAATTTTTTCTCTCCTTTGTTTTGGCATTTGTTGCAGTTAGCCGTTGATATTCCTTATCACTGTATGATTAAAAAAAAAACCCAGAAATTCCATATAATAGTTTAGAATTTATTAACTAATCATAAATTTGTAAGTATCAAACAACAAATAGAATACAATCTTTGTATATGAAGCTGTCACATCACATATATAGACAGAGGAATTAAGGTCATAACAAATGTGTGGACGGTTCCCCAAATATTGCTTTGAAAAGCTTTTATCACAATACACGGTATATGTTTTAAATTTACTGTCATTAGTTTGAATTGCTTTAAGGCAATACAGGAGGAAAAAAACTGATACATGTAAATAAACAATAATTATTACATGTATGTAATACTTTGATCACAGGCAAGAAAAACCATTTTTTCAACAATTAATCAAGGACGGACTAAGATACATTTACAAGGATGTTAGGAAACTAGAATATATACTGTTGTTTTCATTGGTAGTTTCAACAGGTAATAATACTTCTTTCTCCTAATACAGAAAATAACTCCACTCTTTAGATAACCATCTGAAAGCTCTGTTTCTAATTTTTTCTTGGTTAATGATAAAAAACAAAGATAATCTTAAGAAGCACTTGTAAAAAAACCCTAAATTAAAATTAAAAATGCTGAAAAATCTAAGAATTATTGATTTTGATTTTGTTTTCACCCTAACATACACTGTTCTAGCATAAAATTCCATATCACAGACATCGAATACAACTAATAAACTGTGTAAACAATTAAAATCAACTATAATATATCATGATGATTGTTCACTAGGACAAGCAAAAAGTTGGTACAATAATTTATCTTAAAAATGAAATGATGTGGCATTTAAAAAAAAATAATAAGAATAACATCATGTAAAAGAATAGAAAAGCTTCAAAAATTCCTTTTGCAAACCCAGTTTAAAGTATATATATCACATGGCAATAAACTACAGATAAACAATAAATTAATTCCTAATCTATTTCACCTAATGAATATCTATGGGAACAACATCAAACATACATGATCAAAGTTTTGTATTAATTGTTTTTGGTTAAATGCAGCATTTTTTCATTGTGTAGTGTAAACATCCATCAAAGTTTCTTCATTAAAAAAAAATTGATAAAAATAAAAACAACAAAAAATTGTCTTGGCACCAAACTATAATCAGCTCCTCAGACATGAGAAAAGTGTTCTTCATTTTAAATGTATATGTTGTCCTCAGCCAAGTCTTGCTCCTCCACTCTGAGGACGGAGGAGCTTGTTGAGGACCTTGGGTGAGGGCACAGTCTTTTGCATGTATGGACTCTTCAGCAGTTGGACATAATGGGAAGGTGTCTGATTAAGGTTGGACGCAGAAAATGGCCGCTGGTTGACAGTGATCTTCTTGTGTCTCTTTGGGCTGCGTGGGCGCTTCTTCATGAATAGTCTCTCTATGTTGGGATCGGTGTTAATCGGAGAGCTAGGCCGGTGTTCCTCTTGAGGGTATCTTAGAGAGGATAAGGCAGAGGTGGAGCTTTCCTTTACCAATTGTAAAACAGGCTCTGTAAAATGAAAAATAATGAAAATTAAAAAGAGTTTTTTTTAAGAGTGAAATCAGCAGTTTTTAATGCATTTAAAATATTCTGTTATAATTACAGGGAAAAACTTATTGTTAATTCTGGTAACAACATATATTTTATTTGTCATTTTCCTTTCTTAAACATAGTACATGTATATTATTTCCATACATGTACATAAATAGGTGCAGTCTTAACAAATCAAATACCGTATTCCATATATCTACATATACCTGCAAGCTTTCAAGTTGCATGTACTTAGACAAACAAGCAATTAAGTCATTGATTAGTTTTACTTTATTTATTTTACATCAATGAACTTACCCAATGCTTCGGCGTCAATGGTCATGTCGTTTTTACAGGAATCGCACTGGAACACTGGACATCCTACACCTTGTACCTCACTGAACGTGTGGCGCATGAAGGCAGCAAAAGATGCGTAGTCAAAGGCACTGTACCGACCGTGCCAAGCAATGTAACCTGAGAGAAAGAAAATAATTTTTTGGTATTAGTAACTCATGAGAAAAATTAATTTTTTTATAAATCCTGGTAATTATTTTTCAGTAAAGAGATAAGACTGAGAGTAACGAACTCGGTATTCTTCACATAACTGAGAAGTTCATATAAATTACCATAGGCACTTGCTACAGTGTATAGGTAATGAAAATACCAGAAAGTTTATTTCTGTTGTAAAAGTTTTAGAAATTAAATGCTTAAACACACTTCACACTTAATCTTCAATTTAAAACTATTAAAAGTTCTTTTCCCACATTGAATTTTTGAAGAATTGGTCCGAGTCAAAGCTTTGCACCAATCCTATACATGTACATGTACATATCAAAGTGAATACAGCATTGCAATACTGTGAAATCATTTTATTTCGTGGGGGCCAATTTTTGTGGATTGTGGGTTTTTTGCTTATTCATGGGGATGTAATTTCATGGATGCGTCGGTTTTCTGTTACAGTAGGTAAACTAAATCTTTTATATTTTATAGTTTTTGTTGAGGATGTAAATTCGTGGGTGAGGGCTACCCACAAATACAACGAAACTTGAGCCACCACGAATTCTAATGATTCCACAGTTACTGTAATAAGTTAGACTTGGTCTGGATTCTGGCAATGCATCTGCTGTTTTGTTAAAAAATAATGCTTACCATCAGCATGGATAAAGAGGAAAGTTGGTACTCCTGCAATTCCCAGGATTTCTGTCAGATCTACATGCTTCTTCCCATTCTCCTCATTCCTTGAGGCTGATCCTATATAATAGAGATACACATGTAAGTGAATTAGAGAGCTTCTATATTACCTTAAGATTTGTGATACTGGTAATCAATAATAGCTAGTAAACCAAAAAAATGTAATTTGATGAAGGAATATCTATGATACAGAAAAATAACCCTCCTTCTAATGGCTAAGGAACTGCACCTAAATTATTATTGACCACTAAAGTATCATTTAATTGCACCTTAAAATTGAAATGTGCATAAACTATGATCATCATGGTGGTACTAGAAAGCAATTCAAACGGGCAGCTCTTTTTATCAACAGACTATGTAATAAGAAACATTTCTTATCCTCAAATTGTTTAAACAATGCAGTTCGATATAAATACTACGTAGAATTCTCTACCAGCAGTGCTGTTTTTCCACAGGCTGCTTGCTTCATCAATGGCGGAGGCACACTGGCTAGTACAATGCCAGATGACTCCGTGTTCTTTCCAGCCGTTTGATGTAATGGAATGGATGAGAGACTTCCTGTCTGATGCATGGTTAGCGGTCACACCGCAGGACACCGCGATAAAGTTATACTAAAAAAAATGGGGAAATACCAATCATGAATTAAAATCACCATTTCTAAACCTTACTGATAATCTTCCAGCAGATTAAACTTCTTATCCTTGAAAATAGGTAAACATCATTTGTTTAGCAATTCAATCATTGGATTCACAATCTTTGATAAAAGGATAAAGACTAAACAAAAATATTTAATTTAAACTCCCATCAATTGGGGTTTTGGAACATCACATTCAATGCATGTGTAAACTTTAATTTGTTGGTTACCTCTGATGCTGCCTCTCGAGCAAAGCGTGCATAATGTGACATTACTTTCTGGGATCCAAGACACCTGAAAAATAAAGATATTTTTCATTTATAAATTGCATTATATTACCGTACCACCAATTTAAAAGTAATCTCCCTTGCTTAGATTTTTTGAATCACCTAAAGAATGTATCCCCAAGAAAAGATGGACATATACATGTAAATAACATGTAGAACTTATCTCCCTTGTTTAGATTTTTTTGAATCACCTCTACAATGTATCACCAAGAAAAGATGGACATATACATAGCATGTAGAACTTACCAGGGTGTCCAGAAGAGGATGGCAGTGGGGAATTGTTTGTTGTGGGTGCCTAGGAAGGGCTTGTACTCTCCCTGGAAGATGTCCAGCAGACTACAGGCTGGAGGCGGGACTTTACGCTTCAGTAGGCCCTGATTGGCTAATTTTTTGGCTAACTGTCGCTCATACATCACAGAGTCCTGATATTTGCAGCATCCCTGATTTGGCCATCTAATTGAAAAATGTAATATACACACGTTTACAATTACATGTCCTTCTGTACATCTAATAACAGTAATGGTATATGCAAATAAGAAAACTAGCCTAAGGAAGCAACACACAACAAATCTCTCTCTATATACTCTCCCTTTTAAAATTTAAGGAGAACTGATGGATAAATGACCAGACATACGGAAATGAAATAAAATCATCCTTAACATTCCTTAATTAAGTCACAGTTTTACCAGCTAGTACATGACACTGCATTTTCAGAGGACACGGTAATGACAGTGCTTACCTGGCATTTTGATTGTGGATGCTGTGGTAGCAGTAGAAGGAGAAGGGTCTGAAGGTCTCAGACAGCAGGTCCACACCGTTAGACTCCTCACTGGACGCCTGGGGCTTGTCCGACACCGACACCATGGTCAGCTTGTATATAGGCTGCTCTGTACCCAACTGTTAAACACATTTTAATACACTGATAAATAATCAACCAAAATGCTCTCTCACAGTCAAGTTGAAGAAAATTCTTGGGTGGCAATATTCGTTGATTGTGGGATTTTTGCTTATTTTTGGGGATGTAATTTCATGGATGCGTCGGTTTTCAGTTTCAGTAAGAAAGTTAACTCTAAATTTATTTTCATTGAGGATGTAAATTCGTGGAGGAGGGCTAGATACGAATACCAGGAAAATTGAGCCACCACAAATTATAATGATTCCACAGTAAGTGGGTGCAATATGTGACCAAAAAAACTTACAAACTTCTAATAACTACCTTAATCCGAACTTGTTTCACGCCTTCGTGCATGGTATTTCCGTACTGTTTTCCATCTATCAGTACTTTGAACCCCGACACCTGGGTCTCACTCTGTCTCTGGGGACACGACCAGCTGACATGAGCGATCAGCTGACCTGTGTAGTGTTCTAGCGCGGTGAAGCAGTGCTCCAGGATTTCCTCTATCCTGGACAATGTGTGAGCCCCTTCAATTACACCTCGGTTCTTTTCTGCTCTCAGTGGGTTCGACAAAGCACCAATTTCTTTAAGTTTATGACCAACTTTTCTTATTAATCTGAAATGAAAAATATTAATTAATCAAATAACTACTTTTGCACATGAATAATTTAATGTTGCATGTTAAGTTCAATCCTAACATCTTGGATCAATAAACGCAATTTTTGGTTTACCGGTAGTTACAAACATAGACAATACAGCAGCTGTAAGCTTCAAATCATGCATGTCATGAATTATCTTCTAAAATTGTTTGAAAATTTGAAATTGGCGTTAGCATCCCTTGGCTTTCAATTTTAGATTTCATAGGTATTACCCTATTTTATCCACAGTTGGATTTAATTAAGCTGAAAATCCAACTTAAAAAAAATAAAATAAAAAGAGCCCTTACCTGTCTCTCTTGTTGACTAGATCACATGTCAGCCTCTCTAGAGCTCTGCGTTCATCCAGACCAACCACGGTGACAGTTACCAGGGGCGGGTCTGGGGCGGGAGCAGGGGCCACATGAAGCGGCTCCGAGCACACCACATCACCAGTATTGTATAACTGTGGAACAAAAATCATAATTATGAAAAAAAAAATTCCAAAAGATTATCACAACTTTCCATAAATTTTACCTGAAAAAGCCACTTACAAATGAAACTTGCAATGAGGACACACATTCATAGTAATAATCAATGATTTCTTACATGTATTTCTAAGAAAATGCTGTATGACCCTCGCTTCAGGTTCTTGAATTCCGCTTCTCTCGTGTTGGGGTGAATTGGACCAATAGAGGGTGTCACCTCTTTTTCTGTGTCTCGTTCCACACAAACAGCCTAAAATTTAAATGACAAATACAAAATTAATACTGATAAGGAAATAATCTTAACAATGACACAGGTAATCATTTTTCAAAATATTGTCATGTTTAATTGACTGCAACTCTGGTAAAAAAAAAAACTCACTTGGAGCAAATTGATACACTGAGTTTCAAAATCATTAATTTTCAATACTTGTGCTGGTAATTTGTAAACTGGAAGTAAAAATACTGACCCTGTAATGTTTGACTTTGACTCCTTCTGTAAGATAGGGATCCTCCCAGGCAATTTTGACACAGGAACTGCTATGAGTAGCAAGTCTTTTCAAGGTGGGGGCCTTGCAGCCTGGCCAAACCACCACCAGGGGATCCGAGACTTTACTGTGGAGTTTATCGAAAGATGTCAGGGCTTGCACTTGGAAGGCATATTCCTGGCACCACTTTCCGTGAGTGAAGGTGAAACTCATCTGCTCGGCGTTCAGTATGGCCTCCACAATGCCGTTGACGTAGACTTTGTAACCCGTCACTAAAGCGTCTCCGTAAGTGTTGGGTTTCTCCCATTGTACAGCAATGTAGCGGAAGTTGCAGGCCCTGGAATATCAAGAATATCATAATTGTTTTATCCCTTGTATAATAGTTAAGACAGAACATTCTTCACTACTATTTGTACGATTAAAACGAAAAGTATGGCCCGTTATGCCAAAAAGTGTATGTGAAAGGCTTTGGGAATTGGCTAAATGAAAACTATTAAAAGTTCTTTAAAAAATGCTATCTTTAATTTGCTGGTTTATGGGATTTACCCTAGGATTATGGAGGTTGTGAGAGTTTTAAAACCTGGGGGAAAGAATGAAATGGTACATGAACTCAAATTTTATACAGACATAGAAACTATTAGTCTGTTTATATTGTCCAGTAGACTGTTAGAAGCTAACATTTAACAAGTACCTGACAGAGAGGATGGGGGAGTCTGGAGGGGCGGAGGTCTGTACAGTCAGCTGTTTGGACTTCTCCAGAATCTGTCCGTCAGCGTCTATAGCAATCAGTCGCACAAAGTGGGTGGTTCCCGGCAGACAATTGTTGATCACACAGCTGCTGTCCTTCTCCGACAGCTTCACTTCTCTTTGCTGTAAAGAAAAATCATCCAACATTATCCACTGAACAAGATTTGGAAAAAATAATAAAATTTTAAGACAATAATTTAAAAGTTCAATTAAATTTGTATAAAGCATTTGACATTTAACATCAGCTTTGGCAAAATTTCTCTTGTTCTTTAGTTCTGAGGGCACAAAAGTTAATAATGATACATAAAGATAACTTGAAGGCAGATTTAAAATATTTCTCAGCCTTCCAGATCACAAATGCAAATGTTTTAACAAGACTGTTTTAAAATCAGTATCAATTTTCTCTAATAAAAGCAATACATACTGCAGGCTGAGCTACACTGCTCCACTGAATCTTGTATCCTGCCACCCCCTCCGTCTCCAGGAAGTTGGACCAGTCCAGCTGTATGGAGGTTTCCGTGACAGCAATGACCTTGACCGGGATCATGTCCTGATCCTCCCTCACCATGTCCTCGCCCGACAGGAGGCGGGGGGAGTGGGGGGAGGTGCTGACCAGTAAGGTGTTGGAGAAAGCGGAGTCACTGTAGAACGAGTTATCACTCAGGGCCACCAGCTGAACTTTGTAGTTCCTGTGGAGGAAATATTTATACTTTGTTGTCAAATTCTCTTAATGAAAATCACTGCCTTACACAATACAATATAAATAACCTTCTGTCACCTTTGCAAATGGGAATGGAGAGAGATAAATTCATTTTTTTAAATGCCCACTTGGAATTTTAAGTAGACAGTTAGTATAGACATACATGTACCTTTGTTATGGTACACATCAATTCTTTTAGATGATCAAATACCATACAAACTCACCAGGATATAGAACTTAAGAAATCAGTCTTGACTATAAGGAATTAAAAAATGGTTTTTTCCCTTATATTTAAACACTTTCTTAAGTTAATATAAAGATATTAAAAAAAACGAACTTAGCCTATGCTAAAAACTTAAAGTTTATAGCCTTAATATGACTTTCTTATACATCTAACATCAGTTTTACCATTCATGTGCATAACACTGTACCTGAAACAATTTACTGAGGATCACCAAATGTAAAATAATCCTGTTCTCTTGTATTTATAGAATTGAAGTTCAAATGAGTCATAAGGTTCCAAATCACCCTACATTAAACTTTCGGTTTATAGAAATCACAGCCATTATAAGATACCCTCGGATACTTACTTGTTTGGGCGACAGGGGATGACGGCCTTACGGTGGGAGTTACTCAGCTCATTCCCAACTTTCTTGTCATTCAGATAAACCTATCCAAAACAAAAGATAAAAAACCCCAACAAATAAAAACAGGTGACAAATATCATTCAATTTTATTCCACAATAAATCCAAGTAAAACCCCAATCCCCAATAAAACAGAAAGTTTGACGGAGATAAGACGCCCTATCTTGACAGTATATCACTTAACAATGCCAAAGGTGGAAATAAGAGCCGATCAACTAATCAATATTGTCTCAAGATCCTGATAAAGAGGCTTAGTTTGACATGGTAACCATGACAACATACAGGAATCCATCTTAAAATGGAGTACCACAGTGGTGCCTAGTTGCTACGAGGATTTCTAATGTCAGGACACTTGAACATGAAAATAAAAAAAAAAACTCGAGTAAACCTTATCAGCGCCAAAGAATAGAAAGCACTAGACATTATCGGATAGGGAGTAGCTCTGATAATATCAATCTGTTGCCCTGAATTTAAGAGGGAGATTACGTGGGTTTGACAGTACTGCATCAAATTCTTTACTTCTCAAACAAACAGGAATACAAGTATGATGTTTCTCTACATCAAGTAGAAAGTTGTATCAATATTTTCCTGCTCTTCCACTTAAAGAGAGGAATCTATATTTAAAAGTACAATTTATATTTATAGCTAAATGTATTTCAGTTGCAAAATTTGGAAAATTTACATTTGATGCCATGGGTTGACATGAAAATACGGCTCTCAACGTAAGCTAGTCTTTACCAAACAATGACTTAATAAATCTTAAAGATATCAATGTCTTAATTTCTATATGAAAAGTTTTCAAATTGGAAAATAAATTTTAACCTTTGGTAGAACTTTCAATTAACTATTTAGGTCTGATAAAGAGTCTTTTAGTTGAAATTTGTCTTCAAAAATTGGTATTTTATTGATTCATTCAATCCCAGAAAATTTTCATAAGCTAGACACGGAATGTAAGGTAAACAAAGAGCTTAGCTTATATATAGAAAAGAGCAAATCCATAAACATTTAGTGTTCCTTAAAAGCAGCATTATCTCTTTTCTAATCTCTTCTTTAAATCATCACATATTCATTTGATAAATATGTTACAGTAATCTATAAAGACATAACCATGTCACCAAGCCACTGAAGTACTTAATCTCCTATTTTTAAATATTGCAAAATGAATGTGGATTTAATTCTAGATACTGACCTGGTATCCACGAACTTTGACCCCTCCAAACAATCTCGGCTCTCCCCATTCTATCACAAACTCCTCCGGACTGGCAGATTTCAGGAAGATTTCTGGAGCATCCGGAGGACCCGGAATAACCAATTGGATTCTCTGGTTTACTTGGTGAAGGGCATCAGTGAAATAATCCGGTTCAACTTGTATGTCGTAAGAAGCTCTGAAAAAGATGAGAACATTTTCAAATACTTATTCAAATACTTATTCAATGAAATTTATTTTCTGAAAAAAAAACTATGATGATGATAAAATAAGCCCTTAGAAATTAAATTTGTTGTTCAAAAACAATTAAAGGTACAACCATGCAATATCAGCAGTTAAAATCATAATAAGATAATTATAAAAGTAAGTGTATTCCCCTATTTTGGTGTGTTTTCTGAAGAACAAGCAAGATCAGTAGAAAATACAATACAGTACTTACTTTAACCTGGTGACTGGGATGAGGGATTTCCTGGCATCAGGGGTGACAACTTTTGTCTGGACCTGTCTCTCCTCCGTGTTGGACCAGATGACATTGAACTGTTTGATGTGAGAGATGACATCACTTCTCTCCCCTTGTGTATCCCAGCGTAGTTCTATGTCCCCAAAAGTACTGTTGTCTCTGTCTTCATCATGCTTGAATGTGCACTCCAAACTCTTGATATAACCTAGAATAACAATACCAAATTTAAAAACAACCCTTTTTCTTTAGAATTCACATTTTACTATTTCTTAAAGCAAAATAACCATGATGTTGTTTGTAATGGATAGTTCTTTATACCGTCCTGGTCCTTGGGTAGGACGATCTCCAGAGGATCTGATGGAGAGGGGTCAAGGTTATCCTCGTCTTGGAGCAGGGCCGAGTAGTCCACTGCCTGGAGGCTCACATTTCTGTACACCCCCTTATACTGAAAAAAAAAATATCTTAAAGTTTAGATACATAGATGTACACAATGTACTTTGATCCAATTACTGATATCTCAGTTAAAAAGTTTTATTAAACCAAATGCTATATGAGGTACGTATCATGAATTCCTTCACTGTTTCAATATGTTTTCTGAACAATTTAATCAGTGACATGTAACAGCAGATTTTTCAGTGGTACCACCCACAATTCTACTGTTATGTAATATTTACTACACAGTTCATCTTTGCTTAAATTTGAAATTTGATAAGTATGGAAATTGAGGAATTTTGAATTTAGGAAAGCTTCTTCAGTTTTTACCTTCTTCTTGCGCTCCTTCTTCCCTTGGTCTGTACAGGTCAGGGCCACCAGAACCACCTGGTACTTCTTGCCCGGTTTACACTTGGTCAGCTGACAGCTCTGGGCATTGGGGCCCAGACAGGAGTGCAGCCGGTCGTTGATCTCTAGCTTATACCCCTCCAGGTACCTCCTGAGGTATTTAGGTCGCCCGTCGTTCTCCTTCCCGATGACCGACACCAGGGGTGGTTTCTCCCAGTACAGCTGGGCGGTAGTCTGGGTGTACCCTGTGATATACACCCTGGGGGGCTCAGTGGGGGCCCGGGTTCTGGTGAACAGGGGCTTGGACATGACGTTGGCGGTTCTGCGGTACCTCTGAATATCCTTGTCATTTTCAGCCGATTCCAGAGAAGTCTTAATACTGACCACTGCTTCCACTACAATCTTGTACTGTGCCCCTGGGGTCAGGTCCTCAATGGTCACGTTGTTGTCTGCAGGGTCCAAATTAATGTGGCTTGCCACATACCATTCACTCTCTCCTTTCTTGGAGTTCTTCACGTCCGACCATCGCAACACTTGTCCAATCAACTTGTTGGATCCATACACGATGGGCAGCAACCAGGTCACAGATAATCCGGATGTCGAGGACTGAAGGATCTTCAGATTAGCCGGAGGCTCCGTACCGGCCGTCTTTGCCATTGTGTAGGTGTTTGGCAGCCATATTGAATCATCGGCCGCAACCATTCGGTCTCGGGGAATGGCCCGCAGTTTCTTGAGCTTGTGCTTCTCAGGGAGTCTGTCAAAATATTCATCAGTGACAGCTGTGACGCGCAGGACGTAATCCGTTTTCTCCCTCAGGTTTTCGATGTCAGCCTTGCATTCATCCGGTCTCACTTCCACAGCTACGTGGTGAGGGTCACTGGTGTTAATAGACTGGGCATCGATACGAATGGCTGCAAAATGAATGGTACCAGTGTCTGAACAATGAACTAAGACAATTAATATAACCAGTTTTAAAAACTTAAAAAGTATGCCTCAGTTAAATATATATACGGTAGTTAAATCTCGTTATCTCGAACTAGATGGGACTGGTTAAAAACTTCGAGATATCTAAGTATTCGAGTTATTAACGGTAAAATACTTAAATTACAAGTGGTTGGGACAAATCACCTCGACATATCCATTGTATTTGAGATATATATGTAAAATATTCTTACACTATGATTCATTGATGTGTATGGAAATGAATACGAAATTTGACAGTTCAATGAAATTTGACAGTTCAATGAGTTGTATAGATTACTGATGGCTCACTGTACTGAAAAACTTCATACAATGTGTTTCTTATCTGATGCAAAACACTAAATCACATTAAAATATATAGCCTTTGAAATGTATTCAAAATTCTTAATGTAATCAAAAACTTAAGAATAATTTTACAAAAAAAAACTTACCTATGATTTCTACACCATGTTCCACAGGGGGGTCCCAGACCAGGCGCAGGGCGTTACAGGTGGAGGCAGCGATGGACAGGTTACTGGGCGGGTCAGGGGGTCGGGCGGTCCTCAGGGTCAGGGTGTCTGACTGGGCGGTCAATATGAATTTGTTCGTGGTGTCATTTTCCTCTCCTGAAAAATTAATGAAAGTCAACAGATGAAACAAAACCAGACCAGACTGAAAACAATGGTTTTAACAATATTTGTTGAATATCAATTTATGTGGAAGTTTTTGTAAGTTGATCAGCAATATGGTGGTCAGAATAACCCTAATGTCACTGTATTTTTAGAGAATCACAATGCAATAGTCAATATAAATGCAGGATCAACATGAATATGGCATTTACCCATAATGCACTTTGAAGGAATACTGACCTTCGACCCTGTAGTTCTCCATACGTCGTGCCTCAACAACTATGGTGTAGGTTGTTGCTGGATGAAGACCAGTGATCAGAATATGATCCTCTGCAAAATCAAAGAGAATAAAGATTCTCCCTCAAATCAAAATAATAAAAAGTTTTTGCCATCACTAATTGGGGGTCTTTCTAAAAATATGGTTCACCCTTTTTTGAAATGGAAATTAATTTGATCTTCACGAAATGCACGAAATTTTTTACAAATAGGTACTATTTGTAGTAAATGGAAATTAACTTCCGTAAATCATATCTATACATATCTTTGTCAAATAAATGTTGAAGAACTAAGCTAGCCAGGGTTTATCGTAGGACCATACACTTCAAAGCTGCTCGTTTTTTCTCTCAATGTTAAACATTTATTTTCACACTTTAGCTCTATTTGCATTTCAACATAACGACACATATTGATTCATGCATTAAATGGTACAGCTGAGTGCATATATTTACTTCAAACGTTTTGACAAAAAACTTTTGAATTTTTAAACGCTATATATATAGGAGTAGCATAGTGATGGCCCATCCATTTGTTCAATTCTAAAAGATTTTAAATTGTAGTGACATGTTTACCCTAAAGGCTTTTAACTAGTTCTATGCGGAACACATTATTCAGCATAATCTATGTAAACAATATATTAACTATCATGTCTGTTCCTATAATTAAATTATATTAATAACAGAAACCTTTGGTACCAATTAAGCTATCATAATGATTAATCATTTGTATCCTATTTTCCGTCAATTTTTACCTTGAGTTTCTAATGTTGAAGTTCTAATTTTAAATTTACTGCATTATTACACCCTTTTACATACCGGTATAAGTTTTTACCATTATGTATACTAAATATTCTTACCCTACTGAATTCTTAAACTCCCTCCAGATCTGAACTTTTACCATTTGTAACCCCATGAGTTTCTATATTGTATGCTTACAGCATAATTCTTACCCCTTCTTTACCATATATTAGTTCTCAGAAAAGGTAAGTGCATTACTTTCCCCCATATACACAAGTGTATTTTTACCTCTTGTCTCCTCGCTCTGGACATCGTTTTTATCGCCACACCACCAGGTCACCACGTAATGGTCCGGGCGCACAAAGTGACCGTGTACGTTGTCCTCTGAAAAAAAAAAACCCAAACACCCACAATTAAAATCCCATTGGCAGATTTTAGCGATACATATGTTGTACCTATAAATATACAAATTACAGTTTAAACAAACTCTTTACAAATGTGAATTTTTGCAGAAGTTGTTTTTAATGCTTGGATATTTTTTTGTTAAAATTGAAATCAAAATACAAACAAGAAAGTATAATAAGATATCAGTTGATCCTTTCCATCAAATCAGTGCACAGCGTTTATATCAAAAGCACTCTTATGCATTATCTCGGAACACACTGAAGCCCCACGTTATCTATGATTATGAACTGTAACTCAAGATCTGAGCAATCATTAGTATCAGTTATGAATGATCTCAGTCTAGATAATTTTTAGACATCGCAAACATCAACATGGAAACCAATATGTCAAACATTCTAGTACATTGGTATATGGCCTGATGAAAATGTACTCGATAATTATAGATGTTGTATATGAAACAGCTCTTTTCTCCATGGCAACCAGGAAGCCAATTTGTAGCCCCAAAGCATGACTGCATTGTAAATTTTAACCATCAACCCAATTCACAGCAAACTTTGAAATATCATTTATTTTAGTATTAATAGTTATTGATTTCATGATTTGATGATCATGCAATACAACTTTATGCTGAAGGAAGTTTTGCAATGAATTTAGAAAAAGATATAACATTATTGATGATAAATGTCAGTTGCAACAGTAAACACATTTAATAGCTCTCATTTTAATAGTATGCCATATATAGCATCAAAGCTCCCATTTTAAGTTTGCCATATTAAACACAAGTTCTCTCTTAATTATTGTAAGTTCACCTGGGACTGGAAACTTCAACTTATCATGTTCGTGGATAGAATGATTCAGCTCAACAGAATAGTCTGAAATTGTTTTAACATGTGGTGTGAAAAAATTAAACAGTAAATTTTGAGATATTAAAAAAAAAATAAAACGTTCTCTGAAAAAATAATTTCTTCTATCTATGAAATCGAGATATTAATCATCTCATACGTCAATTTCCCATATTCACCAGAGTTCCTTAGTACATGTATTGGAACAATCATTTCTTAACAGTTGATACATGTTTTTTTCTAGATATCCTTTTCAATGATGGAATTGCTCATTTTGACTTGGATGATTAACTTAGTGCAGAATAACATTCTTAATAAAACTTCGAAATAAATTGGATATTGTTAAATTGAAATTTTGAAATAACAATTCTGAAATACAAAAAAATCTAATCTACCACCACCTTCATATTACACAATAACCAAACCTCATTAAACGTAATCTGTATTCACATAAAAAAAAAAAAAACCAACTCATCAAGCAGAAAAAAAATCCCCTATGGGACATTTTATACCAATTGCAATTAAGGTTAATAAATGGAAAGCACTTACTGAAATCGGTAGCAACTTCAAGTACAATTGACAGAAAGCCTCCGACACCATCGTGGTGTATTTGCTCTGAGTAAATGTTTAAATACAATATTTTTCTTTGGCTTTAAGGTGACAGACTCTTGAATAATTTTGCAATGAAGTCTTGTAGATTCGGGGAGAGTTTGCGAGAATGATTTGTTTGAATCTTGCAATAGTTTGGGAAGCAGACAAATTGTATTAACTATGATGTGTATTTATATATTGTGGACCAAATTTCCATGGGTAAAATTGCCAACACAAGAAAAGAAGTCCATTGTGATATAGCATCAGAAGATTAATTGTTGAACAAATACCGGTACTAAAAATGTAACATTGGTACATAATATTTCTATTCACCTTACTTGATTACCAGTGCAAAGAGCATAAGGTCATGTAAATATAGCAAAGAAGAAATTATGAAATGTAAAAATTATATCATTTTAAACATTTTGATGTACAGAATTTCAATAGTTTGACTTCAAAGGGCCCCCAAGACCAATAAATGGCTTAAAAATTGTCTGTTGCAGCACTATATAATTATCAAATGAATATTGACCTAGTCAACAAACTTCACACCTTTTTTTTAAAAACTGAATATAAAAATTTATGCTAAGCAATTCAAAGGATTAAAAGTCTGGAGCAAATAAATAACGTAAAAAGACTTTACTTTGATAATATCAAAGATGAATATCAGAGGTGAAATAAATCAGCAAAATGATCATTCATATAAAGCTTGCAACTGGTCTTCTATTACAGCTCCTTGCATTCATTTACAATGGCACTGGTATTTAAAGTCAGCATATTAATTTTTTCAGAATTTTGAGAAATATACAAAAGTCAAAAGTAGAATTGTTCTAATTGCAAAAATTATCACTGGGAAAGTCAGATTGATTATTCCGAATTTAGAAATACATCAAAATTAATATGTTGAGATCTTCACAAAGAAGTGGGATTCTTTTTTCTCAATACGCAAGTAATCTTAATCATATGTTTTACCAACTAAATATGTGTCAGAGAAATAAAATGTTGACATCAACTAATTCAAATCAATTTGATTTGAAATAAAGCAGATAATTCTAGTATAACTTAATGCAATTTTTTTTTAAAATAAAGATGTCTAATATTTTTGTTTTCATTAATTAAAAAAACCCTCTGTCAAATGACAACTATGCAATCTGCTATTCGACGCAATGTAAGGGTTTATAAAATCTGTGAACATTGATTCAATTCAGAATTTTATTGTGTTTGCTCTGTCCATCTGAGTTTCTCCTTTGTAAACTTGTTCACATTTAAAATGTGCAACCAGACCCCAGCAATGCAAACAAAGACGTGTATAAATCCACTATAGCCAACATATATCACTTTTCTCCAATTGTTCTACAAGACTTCGTTGGTATTGACGAAAAAGTGATATACCATATAATAGTCAATATTGGTTTGAACCAAATCTCATTTTTACATATTCACTTGACAGTGTACTTTGTACGCTAGTAAGGAAATTTATAGATCAAATACACCAACCACTTGACTGTATTTTCAAAACACTAGGGGTCAGTCAACTAGAATTCATGTTCTGTACTCAATATTTGAACAAACCAGTAGCCATTGCAAACATAGTGTAAATTATCACTGCAAACACAGTCCATATCATTTCATAAAGTGCTAAGTGAAATATTTGTTTGTTACCAGGACTTACATATTCACAAATAAAATCTACAGTTTCATGTTTGTTTTCTGTGTTTTCTATCCATTTCATTTTTATATACATGCATACTTCCCTCTGAGATCTTGAATATTAAATGAATATATTTACATTCTACTGTGTTTTTCCATTAAATTCTGTGATCTTCAAATGCCTCTAAATGCAACAAGAAGTCAAAGGTCAAATTGACGAGTTTTATTATGACGTCACAAACTTTGAACGCTGTAAACTGCAACGTCACAAGCGAAAATCAAAGTTCACGCTTGTGGCTGTTACTGTGGCTCTTCCATTAATATTAACTTACCCTTAGGATAAGATAGGAATTTTAAGGTATGAATCATATTTGCAGACAAGGCAAGAAGTTAAAAAATGTAAATATAAGCATTAAATCATGATTTTTTGAAGTATACACTCTCAGAACTGCAGCGGTGTGTGCATACAAATTTTCATAACGCGCTAACTAAATAATTAAATTTTGGTGAATCTATATTGCATATTAACCAGGTATCTACAGTACTTTTGATTATCTACATTCAATAGAGTCGGTTTTCAATCTAAAATAAAAAAATCATGTAAATCCCCTCATTATGATCCTTGATTCTCATGAGATTTTTTAAAATGGCCATTTTCAAATCAGAAAATAAGAGACAGCAAATTTACCTCATACATTTGAAAGACTAAGTGCAATATTCCATAGCTTCAAGAGCAAATATATCCTCACACTTTGAGAGCCATTGTGTATCTAATGTCATTTTAAAACACGGCAAATCGGCTGCATTTAAATGTCATTCCGTGTAGTTGATCACACATTAAACTTTCTTTTGAAATGTGTAAAAGTGAAAATCAATTCTCCCTCGTGGTATTGAACTCGGGGAAGATCAAGTGGTCGGAGGAACCCACTTAGATTGATCTCTTTCTCTTTTTCTCTTTATGACAGTTACTTTTTTTATCCATGAGTTCCTGAACCTCAGAGCAAAAAAAGCCTTATATCACATCTGATGAACTTGCTGCTAAATAATCCTAGTGTATTTTTTCCTTCACTCTTGCAAAACAACAAAAAAAGGCAGACTGATCCGAGATCCGATGACAAAGAGTTTGAAAGATCTAGAATTTGTCTTGTCTCGCAGCTTGAAGCATTTAATTCAAAACAAAGGCAGCCAAACTAGGAGGAAGAAATGGTCTATTATGCCATTGGGTATAATCCTGATTGGTTTTAAACAGAAGAAAATTAATGTACAATTTTGAAGTATTGACCACCATATAAAGCTGGATGAATAAGTTTTATTAGTTCATGCAGGCGTATTGGAAGAATTAATTGATCAAAGAATAATCTTAATGTCTCGGCCACGATGGTTGCTTAAACGTTTGTATGGCATTTCTATTGATTTCCATATTATGTTTAAATATAGATTTTTACAACTTGACAGGTAGTTTCAAAAAGCAGCAGACTTTGAAATACATTTGAATTGATTGAAATAACACAGGTTACAAAGCAAAGCTATTTTGAAATTATTATTGGTAAACAGTTGTAAATAATGGTTCACAATTAGCTACCAAGGAGATTTAAGTAGCTATGTTTAGTTTGGTTTTTTTTACATATTCTTTGTTAAAATCTTAAATGGGAATTATTAGAAAAAAAAATATTTAAAACGAAATATTTTAAAGCACTAAAAAATTAAAATTCAGCATCTAATTTAAAAATTAAACTAAGTCTAACCTAACATTAATTTCAACTCTTTAACATCGAAAGATCACAAAATCATAGGACAGATGAAAACATGCATGTTAAATTTAATTTCTTATATTTCAAATTGTTTCATTGTATGACAACAGTATCACCTTTTTAAAGTCATAAAAATCCATCAGAATCTGTTATCTTCTCCTACATAGTGTACAAAGAATTCACTCCCGACTTTGGCCATTATATATTAGTATCCATTCTGGTAACCAATATTGTTATCTAAGATTTAATGACTTGGCATAACCAACGACCATCTCTCTAAATATTTCTGAATTCCTCCAACCTGACAACTGACGGGCGGCTATACAATAAAAAAAAATCCCGATATTATCAAGGATCAGATAAACTCAGTGTATATTTTTAAGAATCATCTCTAGATCATCTTGCCATTAACTTAAGAGCCTATCCAACCATGATTTTTAAAGGGCATGCGTTTTGCAGTGCGTTGAGAGGACCCTCATGCGAGTCTTTTATTCAAACCCTGCGTACACGCTTCTATCAGATCTGGTGGCATGCTTTGGTTTCAGACTCATAGAAACGGCTGATCCAACATGCTGTTATTTCTAACCCCCATCACCTTGTTAAACCCGATCTTTTTTCACGACTGTTAGAATACTGTCACACTTTGACGGCACCTAGCTGGTTTTTTGTTTCTGTCTCCAACTTGATTATCGCATTCATTTATTAACATGGCTCGAAGGACAATACTGACGGAATTAAACCCTAGCACCGAATTATCCTCTGTAAATATAACCTTCGATTAAAAACAGCATGTACTGCCACGGATTATTAGCTTTGGGGGTTTATATATTTGTGCATTGTCAATAGGCTGGCGCATCTCTTCTATTGATTGAATTAATGGATATTAAAAATTTATAGCATAATCATATCCAGCTTTGATTTCTTAATGTCATCTAACTATTCTGCAGCTGATGTTATTGCTTTGATTGGGTTTTTAGTTCTTCAAATTTCAACAAAAAATAATAAATAAATGCAGTTTGTTTTGTATCAATCAAGTTCTTGCCCCTATAAAATTATCACTGACAGTATCTTCCCAATTCTAATCATTAAACATATTTATAATAACAACGTATCTAAATCTCAAGCATTTGAGCTGCTAAATGTGTTCAAAGTTTATATATTCTGATTACAAGAGGAACACAACCTTGCAGTACATCCAGATTTAAACAAACGAGACAGTATGACCTTCATTACCTCTCAAAAATTCAAGGATAATTAGGTCAAGATTGCAAATGACATACAATTACAATCAATTACCGGTACATAAAGTTGAATTTTACACTTTTAAGTTCCTACCACATGGATTTTGACCTGAAAAGGCTAAGAACCAAAGCCAAACATACCGGTACAGCATTGACTACCTCTCCCCCATCCCCCCTCCTCCCCCTAAATCAATAGTTTACCTTTTTTCCAGACAACGAGTGCGGAGTGTCCTGTGACCTGCTCTAGCCACACATCGTCGGGTGCCTTCACCAGCCCCGTGTAGTGGACAGTTAGTTTGGGTCCCGGGCGACAACCAGCGTATTTCTCTCCCAACAGTAAATCTGTAGTGAATAATAATATAATATGATAAATGTAATTAATATTCTTAAACTTTGTCAATTAAAAAATTGCATTTAATCTGCAGATCATGAAGGGCCAGTCTGCATAAGTCCCGTTCATGGTACACCAAACAATAAAACACAAATAAAGGCATTTCAAAATTAAAGTGAAATTATTTACTGCATTTTGGACAAAAAAGCAGAGTAAAATTAATTATACTTTCTTCTAGCTTGCTACAATGAGATTATAGAAATGAAGGTGAAATGAAAAAGCAAAGAGTTAAGCATTAATTATTCAGCTTCAAATATCCTTATTTATACATGTAGCACAATATGAAAATCTGATTACTGATTAATCATTTGTTGATCCTTTCAATAAGTCATACTGTTTAAAAATATGTAGATACACAGTAAAAAATGTTATGATTTGAAACATTTTTGCAGGATGAACAAACTATGGTAGCTGCCATTTGTGAGAATTTGCAGTTTGATGCAAATTTGCATATCTGACAAACAAATGAACTTGTAATACTATAACTTAAAATACATTTTCCTATATACATGTATAACATACTTGTATATCAAACCCTCTTCTGGGGAAAAAATGAAAAAGGGGTTAATTTAAAATTTTTTGTTTTAAAATTTGAAGAATTGAGTTAATCCCCTTTTAATAATTTGGCAATGGAATAAAATGTGGCAGCCTTTGAAACTAAACTTGAATTTTGGGGGGAAAAAACTAAAAACCATCTTTTTTATATGATTGCCCCCCTTTTATTTACAGTAAGAAATTCATGAAATAAATAACGCATGATTATCACTAGCACTATAGCTGTACTACTAGAGTAGCTGATACTGGGGTAGCATGCAGTTAGTTAATGTCCAGTTAGTTACCCTCCAGTTTGTTAGTTGACTCAGTTTTTGTCCAGCCCTTGGTTTTGACCCCCTTGGTTAGGGTGAACACTTTTTGGTCGGTACCAGTGAGTCGTGCTATGTGCAAATTAACATAAAACTAATGATGAACAAAGTAGAAAACCAGGTGTGATTCTAAAGAAGGCACAATGTTCAACCACAGGCACTTGACATTAAAAATATGGATCTGAATATTATATATTAAATAGAGCCTGTTTGGGAGGGTAACTGTTGAAATTGACACCCGGAGACAACCATTGTCAACCGACTCGAAGCGGAGGTTGACAATGGTTTTCAAGGGGTGTCAATTTCAACAGTTACCCTCCCAAACAGGCATTATTTATTTTATTATACTAAATGTCTTAATTTTAAAGAAAATTTTACTGCTTTTATATAGAAATGAAGTGAATTCTACGGCAAAACGTAAGTGCATAATTTACGCACATGTTACAATTCGTTGTGTTACCCGTTGCCAAGTGTGTTGCTAACGCTGAGGGTAATAGAACGGATTACCAACTACGTCTAAACCAATCAGATTTCAGTATTTAACATGAAAGTATAATAAAAGTAATGATAATTACTGTAAGTGCATTATATCCAACATATACGATATATACTAGGTAGATATTGATTTTTCAACAAGATAGTGGTGATAAGATTTAGTGAATTTCGGAAGACCCTTAAGTTTTTACTTACATACATAGCTAGTGCACAACATTTAATTTACAGGTACTTAATTTAAATAATGAAATAAGGTTAATGCCAAAAGTCACTCAATAGAATGGATAGTCAAATGTAATTTACTTTCAGTATAATAGTACATGCATTGGAAGTTATCTTTGAAAAAAAATGTTTTAACATCAAGAGCCTGTGTGATTAATCATAGGTTTTGAGATATTAATGAGAAGTTATGAAATTGTGTTAATAGAAACACTCATTATGCCAGCTTCAAAGTCAAAAGAATAATTAAACCACCAATTGAAAATGAATCTGTGCAGTTACAAAATAAAATCTCGTCAAATAAAGAAACGTATGTACATTTCATGCTCTTCCATGTCCTTCTTGTAAAAATAAATATAAAACTGGAGAAGCACTGATTTCCACTGCAATCCTTACAATACCTTGTTGCCGTGGTGAGTCGTCTTTTTCAATCTCCAGAAGAGCTCGCTCCAGTTTTCCGACCGGGTGATTGGTCAAGGCCACGAGTTGAAGGACAACTTTGTCACCCAGGGAAATCCCGGTGATGTCCACTGCATTCACCTCCGGCCCCATCACGTGTCCATAAAGTTTGCCATTCTTCAGCAGACGATAACCCTGTCAAAGAAAATACTAGGAGCTTTATAATAAGTACTTCAGAAAAAATGTACATGTCATTGGTAACGATAAAAAAAAAATGATGAGCTCTCCTTTGGTAGGAAAGTTCTGATCTAGAGTTTTTTATCTTTAAAATATTAAAAATACGGTAAGAAGTTTAAAGTCTTACCTGAACTAAAAAAGCATTGATCAAAGGGAAGTAATCAAGTTATAAAAACTGAGTAAGTTTTATTTTATCAGTAACTTACAGAAATCTCAGCCTCCCCGTACTGTTGAGGGGCCAGCCATGTGACCCTGATGCCCTGTGGGGTCATGCTCTCCAGCCTGAGCTCCGGGGACTTGGGGGCGGCGGGGGCCTGGACAGGAATGGTGTTGGAGAAGGAACTCTCACTCAGACAGAAGATGTGTAGCTGGTCAGGGTCTACCTGTTTCTGGCCTGTCATACTCTGTCATGGTAAAGGCAAGAATGTTTATACCACATTAAATTCAATTGCATTTTATTTCTTTTCATTTTCATTCATACTGGGGGGGGGGGGGCACTGGAATAATTGAAAGAACATTAATTGCATGTCTGATCAAAATCTTATTGAATTTAGAGAATGTAAGTTTTGAACTATTTGGTAATAACTATGTGTTACAGATTTTCATTATTATAGAATGAAATAATTAAATCTTCATCATAATTCATTATTCCAACAAACAATTGTGTTAACTTACAGAAGCACCTATATTGGCTCATTCAAAGTCACAAATTGTTTGGGTCTCTGAAGTCCAATTTAAGAATGACAGGTACTAAAAATGAAATTGTTATGTTGTACAATTATCTATTCATACCTTGACCTTGACATCATAGCTCTCCTCGGGGTTGAGGCCAGTGATCACATATTGGTATCCTTGACGATCCATCTTGGTAGAGGCGTCAATTTTTCCAAAGAATTTATCATTCAAATAAATTCTACAAGATAAAACATCTTTTTTTCTCAAAATCTTCTTTCCAAAACATGTTTTTAAATTAGCTTCAATCTTGTAATAATTAATCAACTATTAAATATTCAACTGTAGTCAATACTGGACATATACTTATTGAATTATTCATTGAATACATGTGTACTCTAAATTTCAAAATTTTAGATCATTAGAAAAACATCCATATCAATTGTAGTTACTCTTTATACTATGGAGTATAGAGTTTGGGAGACAATTATAAAAATAAATGCCCCATTTTTTTAGTATTATTTTAAAATCTTATTATCATATACAAAAATACATGTATATATAATATTAGTAGTCACGTATTACACAGTCACTGACCTGTAGCTAGTGATTCCCTCCTGAGCCACAGCCCTCCTGAACCCGCCCGGCTTATCCCAGGCAATCAGCACACTGCCATGTTTGTGTAGGGGCTGCTGGCTGATGTGTGGGGGTGGGGGTCTCTTGGGACAGGTGATGTGTACCTGTCGCGACGGTTCACTTTCTATGTTACTCTGCTTCAGGACAGCTACGACGGACACCCCAATTGTCTTTCCTATGGAAAAAAATATTGTCTTACATGTATTATTAATTTTTAAGTTTTTAACATCTCTATTTGCATTAAAATATTCTTTCATTGAAAATGAAGAATTTTTTTTAATAAAAAATCTCCAAATAATCATTATTACTCATTATTTTGCCAACTATGAGATGTAATTAACACTTTTAATACTACCCGGGGTTATCATTGAAGTACCGGTAACAATTTTTACATTAAAATGCCAGTAAAACTCCAACTCTAACTTCCTTAATGTTTGACAATTCATAACCACCCGATATAAATTTAAAGGGAGAGAACTCCTACCTGGCACCAAGTCATTGATGACCATCTGTCTGGTGTCCCTCCTCTGTAGCCCACGGAGAACTTTGTTGTCCACGAAGATTTTGTAACCTAGCAACTCCAGCCCACTCTGTAGGCGGGGTGGGTCCCACTGAACAGTAGCCTGAAGAATGCAACAAATCTCAATAAAGATATCAAAATGAAACAAATTTCAGTGAAAGGTGGTCAGAGAAGTGAATTCAATATCTCTATTTCTATTATTTGTGCAGTTGTGTGCCAAAAATTTTGTAGGCCTATAAAAGTCACTTTAAATTTTCAAAATAAATCAACTTGTTGCTATCAATTGTGAAGTTGTGTGCAAAAAATTTTGTAGGCTTATAAGAGTCACTTTATCAAAATATAGCAAACTGTTACTACCTGGGAAGAGTAGTGAAGGGTGAGGGCTATTTTTAAGATTTATAACAGTTACTGTACATGTTTGTGCACAGTAGCTCTATTTAAAGTCTGCTCAGAATGTATGAGGGTGGGCAGAAAATACATTATGGAAACTAATATACGATAGCCGATAGACTCTGAAAAACAATAAATTAACTTTTCTGTGAATTTTTTGGGTAACTATATCATATATTACCTGGTAGAGTCCCACATTAAGCACCCTGACAAAGGGAGGGAGAGGCGGTCCAATGGTGGTGTAATAGATGACCGGGGAGGTCGCCTGGACCTCAATCGGCTTCTGGTCTTCTTCATCGTCACGGAATCCGTAATTTGCAACCACAAACACCCTAAAAAGGAGAATCTCTGGTAATTTATTTTCATTCTACATCAAAATACTCTCTAAATTCAGCTGATCTCAAATAAAATGTCATTACAATGGCCACTTGAAATCAGAGCAATTTTCCAACCTGCCATGCTTAGCAACTAATGCTTAGATGCAAACATTGCTATTTGATTGCTGAAATCATATATCATGTTTTGATGGAGATATACAACTGTTTTGGAAAGTAAGGTAAAGTCCAAACCAATGGATTACAGTTAAGAACATACCTGTAAGTGTTGTCTGGGTAGAGACCTTGGATGTTGATTTTGTGTTTGTTGCCATCCATCGTCCAACAGTGTTGGGTTCCTCTGATGCCATGACCTCTGTTATCCACAAGGTTACACTCAAAACTAGAAAAAAATTATTGCTTGTAATTTATAATCTGTTATAAAACATACAATATAGGAGATGAGAGAGAGAGAGAGAGAGAGAGAGAGAGAGAGAGAGAGAGAGAGGGGGGGAAAAAAAGAGAGAGTGAGAGAGAAAGGGAGAGGGGAGAGGTACCTAATGTGGCTGTTGATATCTGCAGCACTAAAGTCTCGTCCCACTATATTCACAATGTACTGTTGAACCTCATACTCAGACTCCTCTCGGTTGTCAATGTACCACTCCACAATCAGTCCTCTTTTACCCATGCTGGACACTTTGATGGTGGGGGCTGGCACTCCCACCTGGGCATCATTAGCAGGATTGTAAACAGGCTGAAAAAGGGAGTTCTCACATTGAAATCAGCATTTTGCTTTCATGATCAATGTACACATGTACTACATATAAAAATATTTTATCGTGGCAGAAAAATCCCTCTAGCTTAAAATGATCATATTCATACTCTAGAGCAAAAACTTCTTTATGTTGGAAAATTATGGATCTTTTTTTTATTTTTGTAAATTTTAAATCAATGACCATTGTTCTTATTCTTCTAATATTTCATGTAAGAGAAAATTTCTTATCCTTAAAGCTTTTCATGTTCATATGTTGATCAAAAACTAGTCAAAACATCAAAATTAGGAAAATAAAAAACCACATTTACCTCCCCTTCCTGCACTAGGCGGCGCCTGTGTCCCTTTTCCTGAGATACCACAACGCTCTTCATCATTCTGTCCTCGTTCAAATCAACGGAGGCTGTCTCCTCCACCTCAATAATAGCTCGTCTCACTGATCTCGGGCTCATGTCAGATCTAGCACTGTAGGTATCTCGGTAACGTCTCGCAGAAGGAGGTCTCGGAGCATAATCCGACTGACTCGCAGAGTCAGATTTATATCCCCTTACGATGTGACCACTCTTTGGTCGGCTTTGCTGCATCGATTCAGAGGTGACTTTTTGTGCATACTTTGCATCTTTCATGCTGACAACTACCACACTTCCCTCATTTGACAATCTAGTTCCTTGCGAGTCTGTCTCACTCTCTGTCTCGCTATCGGTTTCGGACGATCCTGTCTCAGACTCGGTCTCGCTTTCTGATTCCGATCTTTGAGCTCGCCGAGATTGTGCTCGCTCTTCTGAGAAATCCCCAGAACCATAACTGTCCCTCAGTGTTTTCACTTTGGACTTCCCTCTCGGGGTTTGTGTTCCTTTCTCGTAGTTGTCATCGGTCATCATGCTCTGATCTGCAGGGAAAAAATGCAAATTAATTTAATGACAAAAATCTTACATCCTTTCCAAATAAAAACAGATTCTTGCCTGAAATTTGTTTCTGAAGCTAATGTTTCTTGTATAAGTGCTACTGACGCTTCTTTCAGATTCATCTACTGTAATATGCTAAAAATTACATGTACTTTGAAAGTTTAGAATAGTTGAGGGCACATGTACCTTAAGTGAAATAAAACTGCGAGGTGAACATATTAAAAAAAAAATAAAGGAATGTCGCTTGCTCAAGTGTCAGAAAACTGTATGCACATTTTAGGGATGTGATATGTGAATTTCAAGGATACTGTAACATATGAATAATAAGTTGGTCCAATACAAAAGCAGCTATATACGTTTTATGAGTATCAGGAAAAGAAACTTGGCAAGATACTTGGTTAATGTTTCATTATACAGGGATAGGGGAAGTGTACAGTATTACATGTAAGGTTTTTTATATATCGTTTGTAGAAAAGATAAAATTTCTCAATATCCTTTCATTGTCATTTAGATCTCAGTAATCTTTCAATGATACATGGATATATTTCAGCCTATTGTTAATTAAATGGCTGGAAAAGAATTACAAAAATTCTATAAATATGAATTAGGATAATGTCTAGGTTGTTATAAAATGAAAAGCCTTCAATTGATGTATTGGGGGAGGTAGGGAAAGAGGATAAATATAATAGGAGGTTAAAAATTTAATATTTCTGCATTTTCTTGTGTATATGCATGGCAGACTGATTTAATACTCATTACACCTACATGTAAGCATGATTTTTCAGTAACATGTATAATCATTATGAGTCAGACAAATCAATATTGGGAACTATATTAAATATACCTTACACCATGTTAAACAAATTTGAAATTCTATGGACGCTGTTAGTATTCAGACTGGTTTACTCTCAAATCAAAAACTCAAACTAGGCAGTTTTACCATATAACTTACCATCAGAGGTTTCTGAAATTGAATTCAAATTCTGTCATTTTTATGTCTGATGTTAATTAATGAAGGATATGAACTAATGACTTAATTAGAACTTATGAAGAAGAGATTATGTATGAAAAGAAATTTCAGTGGCTGTGATATGGCATATAAGGTACATGTACTAATTAGAATTTTCAGTCAAGTAAAACTGAATGTGATTTTGGTCAGAATGAAAAGAAAGTAAAATGAAAATGACCCAACAAGCTATAACAAAAAAATGGACATAAAGTGAGAAGAAACATTTTCATCAAGACTGATAACAGGGTACCGATGCACATCTCTGAATGCTCATTCCAACAAAAGAAAGCTATTCATATTTAATGTATTAAAATAAAAGGGCATAATAAACCTCTGATTGTGAATGACAGTGTTCTCATTCCATGCAAACTTTCTCAGGTCTGAGTGATTCAACTGAGAGAAAGATATCTAGAAACAAAAACTGAACTGATATTCTCAAAAGGTGAAATCTCCATCCATGCTGGCATGATCCTTATTGTCTACCTTCGTGGTCTATCTGGATAGCATCCTGCAGGAGCTGTCCATGGAACATCTTCCCGTAGGTGGCCAAAGTCCGGAGAGCCGGGGGAAGTTCCGGGGGGTACTCCACATCCTGGTCCAGCATGTTGTACAGGGCGGAGCGTCTCATCGACTTCTTCTTCCCCCTCTTCTTCTTTGATTTTCTTTGCTCTTCGTTGTATTCCTTCAGTGTTAATGGAGGAGGCCTTGCACCCGGACCACCATATATGCCAAAATCTGTGTCGAAACCTCTGGATTTGATCTTCTGCCTCTGCCTCTCCTCTGGGCTTCTGTCTCTGTGACTCCTGAGGTTTTCCTCCTTGTATCGCGGTTGATTCCTACCAGGGCTGGATGCATCATAGAAACGACGAGGACTTTGAGGTAGATTGGGCTCCTCCTGATTTGGATGCCCTCTTTTTCTGTTCCGTCTGTTTTCCTGTCCATGATACGGAGGACTTTCATAATCATCTGAATACATGATGTCCTCGTATTCCTCATCATAGTCTGATTCACTCTCATAGAAACCATGGTCTCTGGAATGTTTCTCATCATGTGAGTTTCTCTCAAATCCGCTGTCATAGTCCCTGGCACTTTTTAGTGGGTCTGGCCTATTTCTGCTCCGAAACTCAAACCAATCATCATATGGACCCATTTCCCGTCGTCTCTCCTGGGAATGGGAATGTGACCTTGACCTACTTCCTCTTCTGTAGGGGGAGTGCCTCCCACCTTCCTGACCGTAAAACTCAAATCTAGGGCTCCTTCTCCCAGCAGCTCTCTCTGGGCTTTGCCCTTCGTATGACCTTCCATATGCATCCAGCCTTGCTTGTCTATCGACATCCAGGTACTGTCCATATCTTGCTCTTGCACTTCTAGAACTTCTTGGTGGTTCACCAGGATGATGTTCATACCCCTGTGTGAACCTTCCTCCCATATGTTCAGGATACAAATCTGGGTCAAACTGTTGTCGCATGAAATTCAGCTGTCTCTCTCGTAAAATGTCAGCTTCCTGCTGATTGATATAAAATTCTGAAGGTAGATTTTCAGGCTCTTGGGAAGCAGGCATTGAGGCCGGGGCCTGCAATTGGTACATTTTTTCTTCTTTCTGTTTTTCAAAGGGCTTAGTTACATTAATCCAGGTTCTGAATCTCGCCCAGTCAAAATTGAATCTTTTCTTAATCCTCCCTGGTGCTATGGCTGTCATGACAATCTTCTGCTGAGTGAGGAAATCCTTCACCGCTGAGGCTACCATTTTGAAACTTAATGGATACTTGTACTTCTGAACCTCAAGATTAACAGGTTTGGGGCGGAGTGTCGCAATATTACCCACAGATCTCATAGAATAATGATTAGCCCTTTGGGGTTTCTCCATATCGATAATCTGTTGTCCGTGGGCAGCAGTAACATTGAGTTGTGGGGGAGCCTGAATGACCTGTGTCTGGGGCCCTGATGAGTAAACAGAGTGCATTACTGTTTGGGCCGTCTCTGGGCGCTGCATATTCAAAGAAAGCCTCCTCTGTACCATTAGATTTATATCAGAGTACTGCCCTGCCATGCTAGAACTCGCAGGGTGTTGAAAAAAACTTTTCTGAGACGAACGTCTGCTAATATCTCTCGAGCCTGGCTCGCCCCCGTAATACTCACTGTTGGCTCGACTGTTGGCCCGTGAGTTGAGATGCTCATTGACAATCTCAACACTTCTCTGTCGTTGGCGCTCAGCGATTCTATCAGCTAAGGACTGAGCATGAGATTGTGGCCTTATTTGAGACTGAGATTCCAGGGCTGGTGTAGTGTATCCATCCGGAAACAAGGCGTCCGGGAGAGGGGTGGGTAGGTTACGATAAGTATCGGCAGACATTGGATGAGATGCATTGTGGGACGCACTTGAGGACATTAAATCAGGTGTTTTAGACTGCAGATTTGACCTCTTTTTCAGTGGTTGCACACCTAGTAGTATTTCATTTTTATGATATATGAATGGCATGAAATGTTAGCACTTATTCAGAGTTCTCTAATGTATAAAGGTTATAAGTCTAGAGATTATTCTAATAAGTGATAAGATTTGTCAACTTCTTGGAGCATGCAAAATGAGCTACAAAGATTAATATACAATTTACAAAAGATGGTTTTAATTTTTAAAACTGGAATCCATAGCAACCATACCTCTATGTCTGGGGTCTTCAACTTCCACTACATGGGGTGCACCCGATTTCTTGTCTGAAAGAAACCAAAAAAATAAGGTCAAAAGATGTTATATGTGTGTTGAGTTTTAATTACTTTAACAGCCATGTTTCATGAAAGATTTTGAAGTTTTCCTTTTCATTTCAAAACAATTAACGAGTGTAAAAAACTGGTTTATTCATGCATTTACAAGTTATAAATGTCATTCATTAGCCCATAATCATTGACAATTCATAGAATAGAATCTTATTACCGGTAATTTTTTAAAAATTCATATTATCTATTACTGAATATTCATATCAATCTAGCTTTTACATTTTACAGAGCATATTTTCACAAAACGTAAAAAACATGATATACTCAAGTTATCTATATAACAAACTTCATTTACTTCAACTTATATTTGCTAAATAAAGCCTTCGATGCAGATTTACCTACCATGTTAGATAATCTATGGATATCAGTTAGAATTATCTTCATATTATTAGAAAGTTAAAATCAATCAAAAAAAACTATTACCGGTAATTTGAATTTTCTCTAAAAATTCATCAAATGCATTTGAAATATTTAAAGAATTTTTAAAAGCATGAAAGAAAGAAAAGTGAAAAGAGATGGTTTTATTGAAGCGTGGAGGTTGAGAGGGCAGTGTTTACCGTCCGTGGTTCGTTTACTTGAAGTGTACTGGTAAGTGGTCGTTAGTGGTGGGACGTTGTTAGTTTCAATATGATGACCCTTCACTACAGAATGATTCAAAATAAACACACAAGCACAAGCAAAACTAAAAAAACAAAACGAAACAAACAAAAAGGAAGGAAATAAACAAATCAAAATTAAAACTAAACACCACACACCAAACCAAAGCAAAAATGTTTGAGAATAATTATATATGCATGAAAAACATCTAAGTGTGTCATGAAAAAACCTGTTTTCAATGATAATGTTTTAAACATTGTTGGTGTTAATGGTCTAGTCAAGCAAAAATTAGCTAAAAGTCTACATATTCACATAACCATATAAAGTTGATGTGTTATGCATGTAAGAATCAATGGGTTTTACTGCACTTTAAATTTGCAAACTTTATTCAATTTTAAAACCCTTTTAAAATAACTTTGTATGAAAACAATTTTACTCATAAGGCACATTTTAAATGCCTGAGAAAAATATAAGACATTTTGTGTGCTTTAAATTTGCAATCATCAATTTTTTTGTTTAAAAAATCCCACTGAATAGATTAATTTGATAAACAATTTTACTTTTGTTAAAATCTTATAAAATTCATAAATATTATTATATCTGATAGTCACAACAAGAGCAATGTTAATTCCATCACCAACACATAAGTTAATTTCACAACTACCAGATGAGTAAAATTTATAGCTACAAACAAAACCACTATGAGAAAAAAAATTGAAGCAATCTAGTGGTGAGACATTTCAAACAGGAAGTTCCTACCGTCCATGGCAGTCAGGTATCCACTTCCTTCCTGTATGACAATGTATTCCTGGTATAGCTCCTCCTGGTCCTGACGCTCGTCCTCGCTCGGTAACTTGATCTGCGACGTCTCCAGCGGCAGTACCACCTCGATCACGTTGGACATACGCCCATCTTCAACATTGTCTGTAACGTCCATTGAAACGATGAAATTTCAGTAAAACCATGGTTATAAAAGAAATAAACTACCATTGTGATGGTAACCATTTTAAAGGGCCCTGCTTTGATAAAGGATATTATCATAGAATGAAAAGCATCAAAATTAATATGCATTGTCTGTAATAGTCAATGGGCGGGAGTGAATTGATCAGAAAGGGAATTCAAACATAATAATAAAAAGTAGTTCATCATGTTCTAAATTTAGAAGTTTCAGTTGCAATAACTTCTGAATCAAATACTATCTAAATCAGTTAGATTGACCATTCAAGCCTCCTACATTGTAATCTTAGATATTAATTAAGTGAAATTCTATATTGATTTTTATTTTTACATTAATCCAAAGCACTTGTTATGCCATAACACATAATTAAACATTAAAAATGACACCTAGCCATCATAAAGCTATATTTAATTTCAATGTGCAGATTTTGTCCAATTAAATAAATAAGCCACTAAGATCTACAATCAATCCTCATAAATTAATCTACTAGTATTGCTCTAATTACAGTAACTGTTGTAAATGTATATTTTATTCACAAACTGAGGCAATAAACTTTAATCATTGATCAAAGACTTTCATCTTTTTACAGGCATCAGTATACCAATACCATCATCTAATTTCCTCAGAGTTACACAGAAGTGCTTTCAGCAGAGCGTATTACTACAGACATTGAATAATGATACCATTACAGAAAAACTTTTTTTTAAAAGAGAATTAATTGAATTTACTTCTTTTGATTAAGCTTTAAATGCATTTAATCAACAACAAAAAATTGATTTTAAAAATCGTAAAATATTTCCATTTTCTCACGTAAATTTAATCAAAAAGCCACTGAAGCACTAACACCACAATGAATTAGATCTCTGATCTGACTAATAGAACTAAAGTTGTGTGCATCTGACTTGCAGGACACTTACCAATAGAACCATCTGATTATAAAACAATATACACAAATGAAAGAGGTGATATGCTTATTATATACAATATACCGGTATATTATAATGATTATTTCAAATGTATATTGTGCTGATTCACCCTGTTAGTCTTCTAGACCACTAAATTGATAACTTAAAGGTTAAAATTTTATTTAGAAGCAAAATGGCAAAAATAAATGCATGCTGTCAAATTACAAGAAAATTATACTTTAAATTACTTCCTCGGTGTATCATACAAACTAATGTTTACATCCCAAGTACCCCCCCCCCCCCCCCCAAAAAAAAATAAAGAAGAAGAAATTATTTAGATTCAAAATTGCCTACCAAGACAATCTATTATTGATCATGATTTATAATGCAATTTTAAGAACAATTTAGAACAAACAATAAATGTAATTTATCTCATAGAAATGGGTCTGAAAAATGTTACAAATAATAACTTTAAATACACTGCAAGAGAAAAATTTCAAATCAAGAAAATTATTTCAATTTACCTTTAGGTAGAGCCACTACATAGATCTTATGCTCTTTTTCCAACTCGCATCCACCAATGAAAACCTTACACCGATTCTTGTCTGGATCAGGCACAAGCTGAGAAATAAAATAAAACAAGGTTGCTATAGGAAACTTCAATTGAGTCAAGAGTTCTGCGGACCCTGACAGAAACGTGAGAATGTCGTCATGAATAATTGAGCATTTTTTTCGCGCGTACCTTCAGCAATAAATAAAAACCAATGATTGCAAGTGTCTCAGGTGAACAGGAATTTCTGTTTTGTTATTGACTGTAAATTTTTTTTTCTGGGTGTCTAAGAACAATATATATTTTATAGGTATAAATATACCACTAGAATTGTGTGTAGGGAAAACAGAAAATAAACAGAAACAGGGAATAATGGAAGGAGCTGTCTGCAATCAATAGGCTTTTGGAGGCATTATGCCCTGTTCAAACACGGGGTATGTAAAAATGGGGAAAAATTCCTTGTGCAAACTCTTCTACAAACATGCAAAATGGCTTTTCCGTCTGGTTGAAAATTGAAATCAATTAATTGACCAGCAATGGTAAAATAACCTTTAACACGTATGGCTCAAGCAGTTTCTTGGGAAAGGTGTTGGTGAAACGGAGAGCATTTCATTGAGAAAATATTTTTAGAGATAATTAGCTTTTATTAAAATTTGCACTTCGATGCTGATATTTGAATATACTGGATGCACATTTAAACATCAGCCTTATATACACACACTGTGCTCATGATTTACAGACACTATATTCTAAATATAAAATACGATTAAAATGTGCATTGTTTTCAGAAGTTTTCTAAGTAATTAACAACCAGACAAAGAATTTGATCAAATGGAATTTGGAATGACATTATGTGTTTCTTGTGGAAAATTCCCCACAAAAAGTCTCCATAGACAAACATTCAGACACCCCCCACCCCATACAAATAAAAATCCTTACAGTTTTTAAACATAAATGTGTCAGCTTCTTGTGTGTTTTATATCAAAAACTGTTGCAATTGAATTTAAATGAAAAAAAACCTAACCATTTCAATACCAAAAAAATTCGTTTTTAGTAAAGATGTTTAGCTAATATTTTTGTTTTTATCAAATTACGTATAGTCACATTTGACAATTAATTTTCTGTCAATCCTATACACATTTTGATCTATATAATTCTGGTACTATTTCAGAATGTCTCTCAACCACTTCATCATTATGTAGATCGAGTGTCCATGGTACAGTAAATGATTTAAGGTCAAATTCAATTGATTTGTTTATAATAATCAAATGACAGTACATGTACAACATTATAGCCCTCCAGTACTGAATGCAAAAATACTGGTCAGACTATGTTTTTAACATTTAACATAAAGTAGGAAAAAAATATTGAAAGATGGGAGTGATTCAAATATAAAGTCATAAGATGACTCTTAATCATGAAAATATAAAAATCCATAGTTTACCTTAGTTTAAAAATAAAGAATTCCAAACTTCACAAAGACAAAAGCTGAATTTTTATAACATTCCCAAAGAAAAAATTTAAATCCATGCAATTCAAAGATGAATATACTCAGTAAAATGCTCCAAAAACACTGCAAACAGTTTGGAATAACCTAGCTGTACATACTGTCAAATGAAACCATTGGATTCATATAAGTATAAACCACTACAGGTCATGAAAAACCAGAATACAGACATTTAAAGTCATGTTGCTAATAATATTAGCTGCCTTATCAAGCACAAAGTCTATTCAAACTTCAGAACGGATCGGTCTCCTTAACATACACCGGGCTCAGGGATTTAAATATTCTAAACAAAGCCCTGGAACCTGCTCATGTATAATTCTTTTATGATCATAGTTACAAAACATTCTGAACAAAACATTCAACTAGGATAATGTGCTTTTTTTTCCAAAAAATAATTTCATTGTTATTTTCATGATTCATAAAAAAAATATGAATAATATATTTATTTCTAAGTGAAAATGACTTATTCCTCAACAAAAGGGATGTATAAAAATGAAACTTTAGTTAATGTGAGAAAAACAAATTGAAGTTTAGAGCATGTAATTATCACCTCTTTCCACACTGAGCTGTGGGATTTAAATTCTTTATGCTCAGAGGGTAGATCCAGACATGTTATTTCATTGAGAGATTAAAAGTGGTGATTTCAATTACTACTCAATATGTTTTAAATACAATCCTATAGTTAACATTTCCTTTGAGCTCTTAATGTCTTTTATACATCTTAGCTTTGAGATAACCTGATTGAATTTATATTCTTTCATCAAACACTGTATTATTATTAAACTTAATTCCTTTTTACTTCTTGAGGCTATTTGTGAATTTAATTTCTATAAATAGTGATAAATGAATGATTTTTTTTTATTTACATCAAGTAAATATTAAATTTAAAAGATTTGTTTATAAACAATGCTCCTAAAAACTCATAATCAATACATGCAGAAAATCTCAAAATTTACATGTAAATTTCATAATGCAGAAAATTTACACCTCATCACTGGTATTGTAATTCATCAACCTACAAATCACAAACTTGCATGTACATATTTATTTAGCAGAGTTTTACTCTACTTAGTAAATTTTGGTTGAAGGTTAAGTCAGTTTACTTAATTGGCAGAATTTTCGAATGAAAAAGGATTTTATTGATTTTTCATTGTAATTAATTCCTTGCATTTTAAAAAAAAAAATTTACAGTACATTGGACCATCAACTTTTCAATGATGTACATGTATTGGACATTTTGTAACACTGTGGAAACTGCATGTATAAGAACTGAGGCCAAAATAAAACGATTGTTTGTTTGGAACTGCGTCCCGCCTCATTGAAATACCCCCGCTAATAAAATTTGATTAGCAAAAAATGAAGAACTTTTTTATTTATAGGGATTTTTTTATTTTTTACCAATTTTTAATTAGTTAATTACTCTTCAAGTTTGAAAAATTAAAAAAAAATTCTTCCTTTCCTCCCTCCTGGGTCAAAAGACCTTGAGACGGCAATTCCAAACAAACATTTTTTTAAGTATGGCCTGAATTAATATTCTTACCATGGAGCCACACTGCTGCTGGTTGAGGAAGACGAGGTAGCCCTTGATGGGGTACTCGGTGGTATCTATGGACATCCACACCACCACCAGGGCGTCCGGCTTGTTGGCCCGCTCAAGGGAGATCACTGGGCCGCCCTCCTTGGTCATCAGCGGTACTTTCATTGTCTGAGGAAAGAACAAGAGCTATTATCAGTAGAGCTTTTTTTTTCTTTTACATTAATTTCAAATCTGTAGTACTGAAATACATGGTCAATTCTGAATTTGTCATGAGAGGTTGATACAGTTTATACTTATACATGCATCAGATATCCAATTATGAAATAAGCAATGCTAAATATGTGATGGATAATCTATCATGGTTAATTTTTTTTTAATGTCATGTTTGCATAAAAAAATAAAAAGAAATCAACCAATTTCTTTTAAATTTTCTTTGCATTAGAACACAAAAGTGTTTGAACACAAGACATGTTTATACCTGAAGGTGAATGGTGTATAGACAAATCAAAAGTTTGTCGAATGTCTTCAAGTTTATCTGAGTGTGTTGGGTTTTTGTGCATTTAATGACTACAATTTATCTGTTACTTTAATTAGGACAACTGACCAGTTTGTTGGAGGTCTGGGGGTTGAGCTTCTTGTCAACCGAATACACCTCTACGTAGACCTCGTACAGTCGATTCCCTGCCAGTCCCGTGATGTTCAGACTATTGTTGGTGGCGGGGAAGATGTCGCAGTACGACACGCCATTCAGGAATATCTGTAGAAAGGAGGGCAATTCTATCATATATCTCATACCTGGTAAATGCATCATCATTGTATTAATTAATATTCATTGCATACAAAGGGGTCCACCAAGTAAACATCAACTGCAAAAAGCTAAAACAACTAAATTAGCTACTGGTACTGTAACAGCAATGTTATTGCTAAAAGTCAATTTGACTATCAGGAATTAATAAAAGACACCAGCTGGAATTAATCACACAATTCATAAAAATAAAATATATTTGTTCAAATTGTTGGGTTCTTTTATCATTACGAACCGCCGGAATGCGGTCCGTTATTTGATATACATTTAAATATTGTTACTGCGTTTCTGCGGGATAGATCTTTTTTAATAGAATTAATATTATGCTTCTTTTTATGAATTAAAAATAAATTTGCATGTAGAAATATGTTTTATGCCTTTTAGAAAATATCACATATTTTTTGTTTTACTCGTAAATGAAAAATAGGTCATACTTAGTGGACTGTCGTGTTTGGCGCGTTTTTATCGAGACTATAATCTATTCGAAAAATTTCAGAGTTTTTCATCCTTTCAAAACAATGCATCGGGATTGGTATGCGGGATGTACTAAAGACCTGAAATACTAAAAGACCTGAATGTCATTAAATTTTTTATAAATGATATATTTGAATTTCTATGTGCCGTGTCAAATAAAATGGCTTTGTGTGTGTATTTATTATATTTCCATGTAAAATGTGGTAGAAAATATCATGAAATGACATCCATATCAATCATTTACGCCAAAAATACGACAGAAATGAAATTTTGAATTGACTGGAAAGTTTGAACTAATCCATTTTTGTTTTATCATGTGGTCCCTTGAAATCATATAAACTAATGCATTAAGTTTTAATTCAATACAATGCAACAACAAAAATCCAAAATGGTTTGAAATACATAATCTCCAAGAGAAAAATGATGAGTTGAACTTTGTATTAGAGTAATGTACAAATTAATGTGTCCTCCATTACTTCATACTATATGACAATGATCATACAATTACCGTTAGAAATGCTTACAGTAAAGAACTTGATTCTTTATGATAATAGCAAAATGTTAAACTTCAAAAAAAGTTGCTGAAAGTATATTAAAATTTACCATAAAAATTAGTACAACCAACTTTCATTTTCTGCTTTGTAGTGTGTTTTTATGTAAACTACCAATGATTCATATAACAATTATATTTTTTGCGGCCCATTTGATGCTTGCGTCAATATGATTTCTTGATTGAATAATTTAGTAAGGCAAAAATAATTCAAACTTTAGTTTCTAAGGTCAAAAATTTCAAAATATAATGCAGCTCACTGATGCAAAGTTTGCAAAGGAGAATTACTCATTTTCAATATCTTAATTGATTTATTCGGAAAATTGAGTCATCCTCCCATTCAACAATGCAATAATTATAAAATAATATTCAATGCAGCAGTTGAATTAACCTGATTTGGGAGTGCTTGGGAAATATTACTGTTACATTAATAATTTTTTTCTGGCACACATTTAGCATTCACTTTAATACTGTACCTGGTAGCCTTTAATAAGTTTTTTCTGGACCGCATTAGGCTCTTCCCAGAAGACCTCCATCACCCCGGGGTCGGTGAAGCAAGCCTTGATGGTCGGAGCACAGCTCCACCAATCCCAGTTGTCATTCTTCTGAAGAACAAAGAGCAGACGACTCCAACATAATTTGTTTCCCTTCACAATATCAAATACACTCTTTTGCAGAAATATTAAAATTGCACTTTGAAGCATCCCTTTATAAACCACTATATACATAAAAATAGCAAAAGAAAGAGCAATTATAAAATTTATGATAATTAATACCAAACTTCTTTTTTTGCATAACATTAAAACACCAGACGAGTGAACATTCACTCCTTTATTTAGATAATGATGAAAAAATAAATATTTGCAAATTTGATTTTCCGAAAACTTGGTACAAGAAATCTTTTCACTGTCATATAGATATACAGGGCTTTTTGCAAACTATGCCTATTGAAAATGAAGAAATACTGCCACTAACCTGAGGGACCTTCTTTTGTGTCTGGTCAGAAGATTCTGTTTCTGATGAGCTACCGGTATCCTCTGTAGTTCCTTCCTTTGGCAAAATCCAGTAACGTCTGCAAAGAAACGACAAAACAATTGAAAAGTGAATTATTCCATACCAATGTGCAAAACTTACTGTTACAATTGAAAGTATATGCTAGTCCATGCGAACTGTCACAAATTATTTCATTAAATTTCTCTTGGTTAAAATTTTCTTGTATTTTTTTTAAATTAAAGTATTATAATATTTGCCAGAAAAATATGGGGTAATATATTTTAACTTACTTAAAAAACAAATTCCATTTTTACAGTACCACAGAATATGAAATACATGTCTATATAAATGTGACCTACTTCTTTGGAAGTGATATAGTGAGACAATCCATGGTGTATGTACGCTCCATTAAACAGTAACACAGTTTTGAAATCCATTCACAAAACTTAAAAGATCCCACACATTGCACCGATTTACCTATGAAATTGTTAACAACCAGTACTCACTTCGAAGTAAAGATGGAACTATTGAGTAGCCCCTCCTTCACGGCCATTGCTCTTATAAAGCACAGCCCGTGCTTTCTGAGGACAACTCCCTTTTCAGGGTTATATAGCTATAGGAACAGAAACAAAAACAGGTGAACGTTTCAGTCACAAAATACATTTTGAGTTTTATCTATCAAGGTCTAGTAAGATTTATAAAAGCTTATGGGAATATTTAAATTAAACCCCCTTGTCTGCCATTACTAAGCAAACTTAACTCTTTTCCTGGAGAGTTCTTACACATTATAGATGGCAGTATTATTATCAAAATCACTTTCTGGCTAAAACAAATTTTGGGCATGATCTAATGGAAATCAATATTCAAAAAAAAAAAAAAATGCAGGCCAAAATGTTTAACTAATCTTTTACCAATAAAGTACATTAAGGTCTTATGCCCTATTGATTGGCTGATAAGAAATGGTTCAATGTAAACGTATCTGCAGACAGTCTATAGATATTCATATATTTTCAATGACAATCTGGTCGATTCCATATGAAGTTCAGGTGGGAATTTCATATAAAAACCAAATCTATAATAGATACCTTGGCTGATTCCATGTGAAGTTCAGGTGGGGATCCGTCGGTGGTGTAGAAGATTTTGGATCCCAGGGTCTCGCACGTCAACTCGATCTTGCTGAACTGGTCGATGGTGCCACCATTGATGGAGTTGCTGGAAATGGTGGGCTCCTTCACATGCTCAGCTAATAACAGAGAAGACCTGATTTATCTGATTCTAAAGATAATTCAATGTTAGCTTATCATTTAAATAAGAGGGCAATTTACATGCATTAACATTTCAAATTCAAATAATTCATCACATGTAATTTACTCACTTAGGCAATGCAATCACATATAATAAAACTTTTTGATATATTTTACAAATGAGCTAGTTTCTTTTTTTGATTAGGATTTGTAAAAAGAGAATAATAATTGCATATTCATACATTCAAAAAGTATTTGATACAAAAGCACATCAAAATCAAAACAATTAATATGTAAAAGCTCTAGGTCAAATTATAAACTCTAAGAGGCATTTAATTTAGACAGACTCTATAATGGCATCAACTTTAAACAGTTTATGGACACTGTAATGCTTTATTAATCATATCAGTCATTTTTTAAAACACAATTTCAAACAATTTACATAATACAAGTCAACAAATCAACAATGTTTTTGTGTCCTTTCTGCTTAATATTTGCAAGCACTGCCAAGCAGTTTTACTATAATAATATGCAGTACTTAGAAATAGAAATTGTAGAAATTATTTAATTAATTCCTTACTTTAACACATTTCCAAGTTTATTCTAGACAGTATATCCAAATAACTTCAAATTAAAAGCAAAACTGAATCTATAGTCATTCTATGAAACATTAAATCTAGATGAACAGGTTGCAGAAATTAAGCCAACTAAATCTTTGATCAACTTTCTTGAAACACAATTATTCTTTTAAAATGCACACAAAGTCAGCACTTCTGAAAGAAAATCTATAATGTCGATTTGTTAGATCATTTAATCTATAAACGCATTTTAGCCGCATTAATAGACAAGCCCAAATCCAGTTTCCACTCATCTCTTACCATCCACGACAAACACAGTACAAATTTCATCTGGTGCCCCTTCAGACATTACAAAATATTGTCCAATCCTATCAAATGTGTGCAAAAACTCCCGATTTTTCTCCAAAACACCACTTCGAAAACCATTTATTCCAGTTACTATTTTGTCTCTGATGGGGACCTAATTAAACAACATAAAATAAATGATTAAGTTGTTTTCGTATAAATGGATGGTTATTTACCTGTTGAAATGACATTAACGGTACAGGCATATCCAGGTGCACCCTGGGAAGCCACTGTGAAATTTCCAAGCTCATCAAAAGTGTAAAGAAAGCTGTTATTTTTCACTGGTTTGCCACTGTTAAATGATTTAACACCACTGACAACGTTAAGGGGCTCCTGTTTATTAAATAGAAAAGATAGATTAACATTTTGGATAAGAATCCTGGAGAGGCACCAAACATCAGCTGGAAAATATAATACATCATTCATTTTAAACAACTACAGTATACATATAATCATGCAATTTACATTTTCATATAGACAAGCTACAATGTATCATAAAAAACAGGTTAATCATTATTAATAATAAAATTTAATTACAAAAAATATCTGTAAAATTAAGTTAAAGAACAAACTGAAATAAAAATTTGAAATTAAACCAAATTAATGTAAAATTTCTGAAGCTGTTCTTAAAGTGTCTACTGGTACTGTACCAGTTATCGGCTAAGACCAGTTATCGGCTAAACTGAGAGTTCGGGTTTAAAGCACGCAACAATCCAAGATTTTTTAATTCAGTCGTCTTTTTCGAATAAAGAAAAGTAAGTTTGCTTGAAAATTTTCTTGAATATGTTTTATACATGAGCTTAAACGATCATTGTTTACCGCTGAGTTTACATCTTTGCACTTTCAGCAGTGGGGGAAGTGACGTAATAAGTTAAAAATAGAATATTACCTCTTTGTGATACGTTTTTATATCCCTTCTTTGATTTCATATATAAAATCAATACATTTAACATGTATAAACAAAAGGAATTCAATTTCCGACAGATTCGTAGCGCAATTGAACGCCTGATTGCATAATTATGTTCTGAATAGTCTACGATTTGGCGTATTACCGTCTGATAATAAACGAATAATTTTAGAGATTTGTTTATAATGTATCATGACCCCGACTACTTTAGTCTGACCCCAAAAGGGGCATAATTCAAACTACATTTAGCAGAGTATAAAATCGACATGAACACGGATTTTACTATGTTATTATCACGAAGCCGATAACTGGTACAGTAAATCGTAAAAACTCGGCAAATTCGGGGCGCGCTAAAAAGCAAAAAAAAAGATGTTTTGGGTTCTAAATAATGATATAAACTAACAGATTGATAAATAAGGAGTTCACTTTTTAAAGTATGTCAAGTTTTATCCAAAAATATCAAGAAATAAGGAATTACGAAAAGAAAACGTTAAGTTTTAGCCGATAACTGGTACAGTGCCAGTATACCAACCAAACATACAGCTAAGAGAAATGTTCTGCATTATCACAGTGAATAAATCAATCATAAAATGAATGTCTCTATTAAATGTAAATAGTTACTAACATGTAAATAACTCAGTTTCCAAAAAGGGAGATAGGAAATTTGATACAGGAAAAAGGTTCTACATTAGAGAGACAGAGGATCAGAGTCAAGACTAATGGAAAATGAAAAAATAAATACAATTGGTTGTGTACATGCAAACATATAAAACTCTTTTCATAACTGAAGAGTTGAAACATTTTAACCAGAGTTACAATTCAAAGAATGTAATATCTTTAATTTAGATCATATATTTAATATCATAGCTAGGTTGTAGGATTCCGTAGATCTCACTGATAAATACATGTAGGAGTGCCAATATCAGAGGTGTACAAGTTTAGAGGGAAGAATAGAAATATCCCTATTAATACATGACAGGTACAGCTATTCAAGAATCTGGTGATACTGAATCAACTCACTTTTGGGTTCATTCTGCCCTGAGTTTCCTTGATAACAGTAAGTGAAATATTTGTGCATACAAAACTATCAAAATAACTTAAAATATATATAAAATTAAAAAAATAAAATCCCAGATAGGGTCTTCTTTTACACTGAGTTAAAAAATAAAAAAATTATCATAAAACTAATCATAGAATATTATCAATGAAAGCCTCCCATGCAACCCCACAGCACAATTTAACATCATATTCCCTCTACACACCATGCCCCATTTCCTGTCCCCCCCCCCCCCCCCCCCCCCCCCCGTCACATCCAATCTACACACAGAGCATCCTTTTCTGCCCCACCCACCCCCTCACCACACAATGCCCCCCTTTCCTGTTCCCTCCTCAAATTCCCTCTACACAACAGTGCCCCCCTCTTTACCCCCCACCCCTACCCCACCCCACCACTTGTATATCACATCCCCTCTATAAACAGTCCCCTTTCTCCTACCTTGCTGTCAGGGGAGGTGACATGGATGATGTTGTGCTCCTCCTCTGAATTTATCCAACTCCACCTGACACTCTCTCCCTGTAAAATCAACCAATGTACAAGCTGGATCAATCAGTCTCTTTCCGAAAATCAAATTTGTGTAATAGATATCAAAAGTTATACATGTCAGAGTAATCCAAAAATTAATGCTAGAAAATGATGTGGAGTTAGCACAGAATCGAATATTAAAAGACAAAGTCAATCCTGGATCACTGACACATAAACAACAGATTACGTGTATAAGTTTTTTTCAGCTATACAAACCTTCTGTACATATACAAAATGGGGATGAAATCCCTGTTTGTCCAACTTAATAACAGTGTTGTCATAGCGTTCATCACTGATCACACTGCTAAATCTGGCATCCTCCAGATACTGACAAAAAATCAACGAATTCATGTATTACATGCAGTCATCTTCCATTTCCAAAACATTAAAAAAGAAATAAATGCATTATATAGTCTCAAAATTTTTTGCCCATGAAAAGAGGAGGAATGTCATTCTGACAGCAAGGACAAGGACATACGTTATCAATGCTCTTCTTCTGTTTGTTGAAGGACTTGCTGAAGAAATGCAGGACTCCAGTTCTGTCAATTGCCTTGCTCAAACAGCATCTGAAAATGAAACAAGATCAAATCTGGTGAAAGAACTTCTAAACTGACAAGTGACAAGCTGACAGTGAAAGAGAAATGCACTGACAATTTTGCAGACAAGTCAGACTTTCTATACACAAATGAACAGCATACCTTGGGCTTACTCCCTCACACTTCAGGTTTTCCAGCACCTGATCTGGGTGGTCTATCTCCAACACGTTCTCTTTCTGTGGGCTGCTGAAGATCCAGCAGACAATGTCATGAACTTTGACCGAGATAGGATCGGGGCGGATGATGGGTCCCACCTCCACCTCGTGCACGACAGGCTGGGTGGTCACAACAACGGCTCCGAAAATCTTTGGCAGACTCTCACTGAAATAATCATTTGGACATAAATAATACTAAAGATGAAAGTACTAAAGCTGCATGTAAATCCAGATAACAAAATTTGCTTGTTATAAATTTCAGGTACAATGACTCTATAATAAGGGAGATAACTCTTACTGATCTAAGCGATTCTTTGCTCTGTAAGAATTGTTAAATGGACATTTCAGTCAAATTTTGACAAACAAGGTATGCTACTATAGAATGTGTGTATTTCAGTAACAAGTTACAATTATTTATAAGACTCCTTATCAATAATAATATTTTCTATACATGTCTGCAGACAGATGAAAATCTTTAAAAAAATATTGCAACTATTTCAAATATGACACATCTCACCAACTTCCTTACCTTTTGTAATAAAACACCCCTGGAGACTGAAAGGTATGCACAAAAGCAGATGGGGAGTCCCTGGCCATTCCACTACAGAACCCCCCGGGGATGGGGTTTCCCTGGTGGGAGACCTGGATCACATTGTGCTGCTTCTTGGTGCTCTGCCAGACCCACCAGACTCGGTCGTTGGGGCGGACCGACATGATGACCTTCTGTTCTGGTCCACTGTCTGTCAGGTGGATGGTGTGGTTCTGAAAAAGGAGATTTCAGGTCAGCACACTGGATTAAGATACTTTCTGTTTCCGAAAACTAACAAATCCTGAGATTTTAGGTGAAACCCCGCCCACTGACCTTCTCCCCAGGGCTGACGATGACCGAGCACACGTTGGAGTTCCGTACTCGGTAGTGGTACACGCCGGTGGTGGAGTAGAACACGGTGGCGAACCCCACGTCTGTCACCAGCTTCACCGTCTCCTCATCGGGGTGCTGGTATTTGGCTGGAACCAAAATCAACGATCAAATGAATTGTTCAATTTACCATACTGTTGAATACATTCATTTTATTAGGCTTGTATCTAGGTGAATAGGTTATATTAATTAAGACTTAAGTATTTGTAACTGCTGAAAAAAAGGTGTAAAAATATTCCAGTTGCATTTACTGCTAGAATAACAGTTCAAAAAATTTATATGCTCAGACGTAAGGCTTTACCTACAGATTATCTACTTATGGTACTACATGTATTAAATTTTATCTTGAAAAACATATGAAACATAAAAATAATTGTTTTAAATTCTGGAGCTTAAATTCTCTTTTGAATTTCTCTTTCTTTACCGAGTACTTACATTCATCATCTGGTGTTGCCGGCCGCTTGGTTGTAGGGTTCAGACATTTTTCTATTTCTTTCAGCAGTACTTGGATACTCTTCTTGGAGAACACAATGGGGTTCCAGTAAAACCAGATTCTCTCCCCTGTCCTGATTCTAACTATTTCTGTTGAAATGAAGAATTCAAGATTTGTTATTTATTTCATCTGATATGGTAACATATAAATATAGATTGTAAATATTATGTGCAATTGATTGAAATTTACATAGAAATAAATACAAATCATTTTAACATTGCATACATGTTTGTGCTGCATTCTGTTTACTGAAAATACTGTTTTGTGTTCTCATTCTTATTGTCGTGTACCCCATGGTACACAGATTACATAGATTAAATGCAGGGTACAGGCATCTTTGCAATTAGAATCATATAAAAGTACACTGTATTCAAAAGGAAATGTTTTAGATTCATATCTTTACATTTTACCTGGAATGCATTACAAACTATTGGAGCATATGGATCAGTGGACATGGGCATTAGGCCAGTAACCGAAAGGTCGCTGGTTCAAAACCCCCTGTGGTCACTTGAGAATTACAACTGCTCAGTCTACATAAGTAAATGCATTGCTGTACCTGGATCGAACCCGTTTTCTGTTATCATGACTCGGTGCTCCTTTGGTTTGGGTTTGACGATCACAGTGCCGATGTACTCGGCTGCTTCTTGGAAGTTCTGATCAGAGTAATAGAAGACCCCTGGTTCTGTGAACACATGGGACAACAGCCCTTGTTTACTGAAAAATCAAAAGCCCAGAATTACAAGTTGCATTTTGTTGAAGAAGAAAAGGAGGAAATAGATTCACTATTTTACCTCTGAAGCATGAATCTTGTTAACTTTATCCAATTTTCATTTTTATAAAACTTTTCTTAATTTTTAAAGAATTCTCTATACATGAAGTGGAATTTGCTCTTAAAATGAGAATTAATAGGTTAAGGAGAATCTGTGAACTTTATTTCTTTTACCTGGGTTGACTCCAGCGGAACCCATTCTGAACCGGTTGATATGGTTCCTCATCATCCTGGTTCAAGGCTGGTGCCTCAATCTGGTACACACAGTGGTGTTTCTTACACTGCAAGAAAAGGGATACTCAATTACCAGTACTAAGGGACAAATTTAAGTCATGTATTTTCAATCTAAACACACAAGAGAGAGAGAGATAGAGATAGAGAGAGAGAGAGATAAAGAAGAGAGAAAAGGGAAAAGAAGGAGAGATTTATGAGTAACATACAAGCATGAAAAATTATTAATATTGAAGGAGTGTTGGAGTAAAAGATGACAGGTGTGAAATACTTTTCTTTTTCTACAAACTGTTACCTTAAACTTGTCCCAGAACCACCAGACCCTGTCCCCGGTCTCTATCAGTAACACGGGGGGATGGAAAGCTCGGTCCGAGATCTCCACCTTGTACTCCCTGAAGTCAAAGAAATAAACACACAAATTATAAAAATCACACAAATCAATTATCTCCCTTTAAAAACACTGCAAACACTTTTGCACAATGCATAGTGTGGAATCATTTTTGTTCATGGGGGTCAATATTCATGGGTAGCCAAAATGTTCCAGGCTCGTTGGGATGTAATTTCGTTGATAGCAAGTTTAGGATAATTTTTTATAAATATCAAACAAATGCTTGTATATACGTTCACGAGGATGTAAATTCGTGGGCAAGGATTATCCACAAAAGCCACGAACATTGGTCTTCCAACAAACAATGAGGATTCCACAGTATGTTACAACTATGCTTATAAGTCTGGGTCTGTACACGTTAATATAAATAACTGATTTCAAGTTTGGAGTCATAATCACAATACCTGACACTTTGTCGCACTCGGACAACACAGAAATGTTGCTTGTGTAGTTCGGAGCTCTCTGTCTGGAAATAGTATATTCCAGGACGACTGTTGAAACAGAAACGAAAATTTTGTTTACATAAATACACAAGAAAGTTAACTGCAAGAAGCAAACTTGTTTTGTTTTATTGAATGCAATATATTCTTTTTAGAGAATTACAAAAATATGTGTAAATTGTGATAAAAGATATGTTTGAAATTCAAACTTGGAGAAAGTACTCACGGAAATTTCTTGGAAAAGTTTCCTGTTATAGTTCGTACAACATTGCTGAAAAAAATTTTAAAATTCATACATGCTTATCAGAATATAATTTCACAACATCATGATCTACAATGTAATGATTCACAACCAATACACACCTGCCCCCATCCTGCCACTGGGTTTTGACAAACACCCCTTTGTCTAATAGATAATTCACTTCCTGTATGGAGTGGGGTACGGTGCATTCCTTCCAGGACCACTCGATTGTGTCGCCCTGGTCGATGGCGATAATCTTGGGCTGGAAGCCTTTGTCTGTAACACTGGCCCTCAGTGGTAGACGTCGCTTCACTATTACAGTCAGTGGGGTGCAGCGAACTTTGTCCCTAAAATTGAATGGAATTCTTATAATTTACTGTAAACCAAATTTAATGTGTACGAAAAAAAATGTTATAAGGTTGAGGAGAACCTCGTCATCACATTTATTCTCTCAAAAATTCTGTAAACCAGTCAATGATATCAATGAAACTTATTTGAATATTATAACCTTGCATATCTAAGTACAATGTTTATAGATGTTCACAAATTTGAAGATTATTTTCCTCAGCTTCAAACCAAAAGGTATGACCAATTTAATGATTTTAATCATTTCACTTTCTATATATCTTAATTCATTTCTTAAAACTAGCTGTTTGTTCTATGCATTTATATTTTAATTTTCTCTTCAACTGATTTTTTACGAGAAGGGAATATTAAACATTTTTGAAGTAGCTAACACATCTGCATTGAAAAATTTTTATACTGTAACATAATTTTTTAATACTGAAATACAGGTATTATCCCCATATAAGAAGTTAGTTTCAAATTTCCTCAAAGCAAATAGTTCACATGCTTACACTGCAAACTTATATTCCCCCTCCAAGTTGAACTGTTGAATGTAGTTATCTTCTTTATCCTTGACCTTGGAATCTTTTGATCCAAATCCACCAATCACAGGCCTCAGGCTATCTCCATCATGGATCACCTATACCAAACACAGAAATTGTAGAATATACATTGTATTTCCATTTGGACTTAACATTTGTGGGTTTTGTAAGTCAAGTCCTAACCTATGAATATAGTCAGCACCATTAATGTAACAATTAAATTTACAGCTCTCTTTATTATTCCTGAATATATCTTGACAAAATTATTAGAAAAGTGACCTCCATAACTATATAAATGATATAGATCTACTGTATAATAAATTAATAATTGAGCAGAAGGCTTAAACTTCATTAAAATTCATTCAACACTCTTGATACATCAATTGTGTCATTTGTGAAATGCTATAGAATTTCTTGAAACTGTTTACTTACTAAGACCAGTAATTTTCAATTATTTATCATATTTGTTTCGATAAAACACTGACCTGCACAATCTCCACAGTTTTCCGGCCTCCTTTCTCAAACAGAATACCTTGACCTTCCATGATGATGACCTCTGGCATGGTGAACCCTGTATCTGTGACGTCCACCACCGCACACTGAACGCCCTCTGTAATCAAATAAAGCATTTCAATTAATGCAGATAGATAAATAACATTCTGAATTTCTACTGAAATCTGCAGCTACATGATTTTTTTTTATAGCAACGGTCACAGTCACTATAGAAAACTACATTACTGGTATTTTTCTTAAAACAAATTTTTTAAAATAGTGTATGTGAAATTTTGCATATCAAAATGTACATTAAAAAATTCTATACCAATTACAAATTGACACTGAAACTGGTAAGTAAATCAGGACTAGTACTTAAAGCCCTTAAAAGCATATTGTACATGAATTAAAAATGCACCAATTAAGTTTTATGCTTCATTTTATACAATCATGTAGTGATATACATGTATCCCTCTTCAGACAAGCTATAACTGTAGTAATATACATGTATCTCTCTCTTTAGACATGTTATACTAACTCTAATCATAATCATCTTTCGAATGTAACAAAACATTCCAAATGGATGTGAAGACATGCAGCTGAAACAATAAACCTACCGACGTATTTCATTTTACTAGTGTCCACCTCATCCTCCGTCGGTACCAGACTCCGTGACCCCCTCTGACTCAGGTCCGGGGTTTTCCTGGTGGAAGGTTCCTCCATCTTTGCCTGGGAGGGGCCGGGCTCTTCTTCCTCTGGGGGGTCAGTCCCGGCGTCGACCTTTGATGGACCCTCCTTCTCGCTCTGCCCTGAATCGGGTTCGGTGTTAGATGGGTCCTGATCCGCTGGCTCTAGTGGGTCAGTCCCTGCCTCCGACTTGGTTGGTAAATTCTCCTCCGGTTCCTCTGTAAGTTGAAATATTTACATTTACCTTTGCCTGTTATAACACTACGCATCGATTTAGTACTATACAGTCCAATAAATTCAAATGACGTATAACTGGGGCACAAGCGGGGTTTGCCTATTTATATTCAAATATTTAATTGTACAATTGCTGAAAATTATATGAATATAAGTAATGAGGAACCATTCTTTGAATATTATGAGGTGATAATTTTGGTCTGGGGGTGATCAAATCTATCATAAAATACTTCAGGCTTTCTTGAATTTGATCATGCCCCAACCAAAATGATCATCTCATAATACTCAAAGAATGCTTCCTTATTCCTTAAATAAATTTGCAGGATAACGTGGTTATATTTTTCTTTAAATTCTCCAATACATTGATTTGCAGAATTGATTTGAATACACTTCATAGAATGTCTGGAAATTCAATCTAAATATCTTTTATTAGTTAATTTCTTTATATTCTATAATCCATACACAAATTATTATGCAAAATTCTCCAGATAAGTGTGTAGAAAAAAATTATTGAAAAGCGGATATCATTACATATCCCATTAGTATTGCTTGTTTCAATTGTTGAAATACAAAAAAAAACAACTCCCTTAAAGATAGGGGAAGGCTGGGTGTCAAGTTAGCAGTGTAATATAATACATTACAGGTAAATATTTTTGCAAGTGCTTTTATTCCCCACAATGCAGGTAATTTTTACTTAACACACTTCTGACGATTCTAATTACACTGCATGTAGCTTGGGTTTCGCGAATAATTACTTTTTGTATTGAACATTTTATCAGCTATGTTATGTAATCTTTTTCAGATCTCAAATGTACCGCATTTAATATTTCTTTAATAGTATGGTAATCACTTTAAAGCAAATAGTCATATTTTTGTAGTGTAGTTGCATGGTGTTGTCTTGTAACATATTAAACAAGCAATATAAACACTGATTCTTTTAATTAATAAATTTTAGCAAAAGCTTATAAGACAAAACTGGCAAACTTCCCTTACACTATGTATTTAAAATTCTAACAGGAATTCTGTGAGCAGATCAAACATATTTAAAAGCAGTGAAAGCTACTATATATCTAAAATATGAAGTTAAAGTAAATAACTTATTGCGATACACAATTACACATATACACTTCAAGTGTTTTCATTTATCAAAAAATAAATAAATAAAGGGTAGATAAAAGGGAACTTATGTCAACAAACCCAAGGAAATTTCTCAGTTACTCAGCAATTGGATTCAGGTCAGTGAGGAAATCTCAGAACAATTAACTTGCATATTTAAAAAGAATTTACAACCTGCATTTTCATAATCTCTGTTAATTACATAAAATACATTTTAAACAGACTTTTCGCCTCAAATCAATTTTCTCAACAAAGGAGCAGTAGATTTATTTTTTAACATGCATGGTTCTGGTAGCAAAACATTAAAGCAACATGTTACTTCCGAAATTGGCAGGAAATTTATACACATTTTCTAAATTTGGTTTTAAATAAAACACTTTTTGTTCACCAAATCTGCACGATTATCTTGCTAAGTGCAAGTTTGTACAAAGTAAATAAGAAGCATGGCATCTTGATGAATTATATATCATTAAATGGCAGAGCCTCTTTTATTGATAAGCTATTCAAACTTTCAATTTTTTTCCAGTGGAGAGTCTTAGATTAAAATTAACACAAGATATTTACTTACAGTATAAAAAGCACTTAAAAGTAATGCATTCAGGCTTCTCAATATTTTTTCTTCAAATAAAATATCTCTGGAATATTTTTGCCTTCAAATAAAGACAAATTATAACTTAACATTCAACCACCATACATCCATAATCCAACTATCATGGTAATGACAATTTATTATTTCAAATGTCTATTACATAATAGGTATAGGCAAAATGACTTCATCTGATTGTCTTGGTGGCAGTGAAAATTGATCTGTTTTTTTTTAAACTAAAGCTATTAATGCTTTTCTGTTTTAACTTGACGTAATATTTAAGACATTTGACAAACCTGCAGTCTGTCTTTAAAGTTACTGGCCAAAGTTACATGGCTAGGGCCATCCTTAAAAACATATTTGTTTCAAATTCCTGCCTTGGGGTTTCTAGAGCCAGGTGAAAAGGAAGGAAATTCATTTTTTATTTTTAAAAAATCAAAGTTTAACTAATTAAAAACTGGTAAAAAAATAAAAATCTCCATAAACAAAAGTTTCTTCATTTTTTGCTAATGAAATTTTATCAGATGGGGGGGGGGGGGGGGGGGGGTATTTCAATGAAGCAATTCCAAACAATAATATCATTTTGGCCTAGCCTAAAACATTTTACTTAATTTAACCCACAGAGAAATATGTGAGCCACATTAATTAACTTTTATTTTTTTTACATTTTCTTCATTAGTTGAAAATGATATCATACAAAGAAAATTCTGTGTGATAACATGAACACAGAAAAACTGCATGAAAATTTTTAACATAATATCGTTAGAACAATTGTATGCTAGTAAATTATACATCCTTAGTTATGTTCAAACTAAATTACATGTTATGCGCGGTTTTACTAAACACGTTTTCTAGCATTAATTCATCTCTAAGACTATGATTATGCCAAAACATTTAAAATCAATATTTGTTAGTTTTTGAGTTCATAACTATGAGTAACAGTCATGATATTATTACAAAAGACTATTAATAGACCATTTTTTTAAGAATACATAATTCTATGTAGCTATAGAATTGAGACTTGTACATATGAATACATTGCATGATTAAGTTAAATACCAAACTCTGGTTATATTAAAAACAACTTCAATACATGGTATTCCAAATCACCTCACAATTATTTCCTTATAGAGTAATTATGCCATACATGTACCAGTAATGAACAGCAAACTTTTATTAAGTTTAAATTCACACACACAGAGCATATAATAGCCATACAAACAGAATTTACCTGGCACTGTCTCCATAATGCTTTTGATTATTTAATTTCCCGACGCAAACAATAATAAACCTGTTAAATTCCAAAAATATTCCACATCAAAATCCTAAAAAACGGAACTGTTTATGAATTTTAACAAAGTTTCCATGATAACTCACAACACTATTACGTTGAGGTACATGTACCTTTATCAAAACATAAAGCAATCGGCTGCCATTAGAAACACTATCGATATTGCCTATCGCTAGAGATAGGAAACATGAATTCTTCGGCGGAAGGTTACTTTTCCACTTAATCCCCTTGCCTACACTTTTACTGATCAAGGAAAACTTTGAACTGGATTCATTGCGTACAGCATTTGATAAATGAACGGATTGATGTATGGTTTATCAATGGGGCCTCTCGGATATCAATACAAACATTTAGCGGAAAGACATATTATAAGGCAGACAAATCTTGTCCTTATATTTACCTCTAAATTAAACTTGTCCGGGTATATTTAACACAAAGGCTACCTGTATATTTGTACATCAGAATTGTGCGCCGATTTAAAATCTACAGACTATCGACTGTTTACCATCTCAACTACCGGTACTCCAACGAAAATGTGAAAGGAGTGACTCTTTTAACAAGTTCTGAACAACTTTATTATCACAGGACACTGCTAGCCCAGTGTATCCATAAAATTTTACAAGCAAGCTACAACTCAATATTTAGCCTGACTGAATTTTCGACATATGTACATAATACTTTGATTGTAAAATGTTAACAGAGAGAGCAAAAAGGTCAAGTGCATGGGATTTGTGCAATAAATATACCGGTATGCATGTATTTACATCCATGCATACCTAGCTTAAGGCTGTGTGCAGAAATACACCTCACTGCATCCATTTATACATGTACCTGAATTATAAGTATTATAAGTATGATATATTATGTTAGTACATGTTTGTACTTATACATACATTGCATTTCATAAAACTGTTTGGCCAATTCAGGACCATGTATGGTCATGGTACTGATATCAAACTTTGTATGAGCTGTGTTATGAATTTCCAGAAATAACATATATTCATTAATGCAGATTTTTGAAACCTCTGGTTGACCACTTAGTCTATATCTATATAAGTATGTTAAATCTCTCTGGCTCTTCCCCTCTCTCTTTCCATAGCCTCCACCCCCTCTCTCCTTCCTCCCCCATTTTTCTCTCTTTCTCTCTCTCTCTCTCTCTCTCCCTCTCTCTCTCTCCTCCCCCTCTCTCTGTCTCTCTTTGTCTGTCTGTCTGTCTCTCTCTCTCTCTCTCTCTCTCTCTCTGTGTGACAGTTATTTGATCAGTCATTAACAATGTGAAATTAAGAACACCTCGCCCCTCCTTCAATTCATTTACAGCTTGATATTACTGCTAAATACTGCATATATAAAGTAAACTGACATGAGGTACTTCGACATTCCTCCATGGACAAAGAGATTGATCCTTAAAGCATTAGATCTTCTTCTGACCAGTGACCATATGTGTTAAGTGAACAACATAATAATCTCTAGCTGTCCTTTTAAACATTGGTGATTATCTACCTTTTAAAGAAATATCATAAATATGCAGGTATGTAGGAGTTGCATTAATCCACTTTTGAGGTAAACGTCTGCAACGAATAATATTTCGTATACAAAGAAACCTTTATTATACAACAGAGTATGAACAGTGTGGTGTTTTATCATGTTTATTGATTAGATTAATTAGCTGTCACTTAATTTAGGTATCAAAATTTTCAGAAACAAAAAAAATAATTTAAAAACAAAACTCATATTGGCAACAAACTAAGTATAATCCATAAATATAACCAAAGTGTTCACTTGGGAATTAAATTCTGAAAAATCTCTTGAGAAAAACCAATATCCACCAAATTTAGAACAATAAAATCAGACCCACCACACGTTTAACCAACTATCAAACACTTAAGGCCATAGTTTTATACAAAATTTAAACCACCGCCTGAAAATCGCCCAAATCCTCGGTGATTTTGTTTCACTTGGGCCGTTATCTGCCTCGGAAGGCTGGCCGATAACATTGTCATTTATACCTATATCAGGTAAACAAAGATTTAAAACCTTAACACGGCATACACAATGCCTCTGTAGCAACCTTCAATCACCGCTGATTCAGAGGGAACCGGGATCAAACAAGTCGAAACACAAACTTGGATAATGCAGGGTGTGATCTTAATTGAATATAATTATTTTAGAGTTATTAATAATTAATACCTTTATTCGGCAGAATCATATTTTCATTTACTGTTTCAATAAATTTGAATTTATCCATGATTGTTAATGAATTCTTAACAAATGATGTAGTTTGCTTGATGGCAAACAAGTAACAGCTAAGGTTTGTAATTTGTTTGTTTGTACATAAATACTAGTTCCAGGAACCACTGAATACTGTAGATTCCTAATTAAATACGAGGAATTAATTCCGCATTCAATTGCGAATGGGAAGGCAACCCTCGCAAATTTAAAAATCTCGCTTTTATTTTTCAGTTTTGAATACCAGTATAGAAATTTATAACAGTGATTGCCATTTTATTTTCTTGCCATTTGATACAAAACAAAATGACGGAATCACGAAATTAAACAAAGTGTTAAATAAGGAATTTACAGTTTATAATATATACCTCACTGAGAGGGGCCAGTCTGCATTGTGTGAAACATGTGATAAAAATTCATTTTGTATCTAGTGAGTGTTTAAAAGGCAATGGAAAAAATACCAAATGGTTTCTTGGGCGATCAGCATCAATACATCGTGACATTCTGAGGTCCAAGAGTTGGAGTCAAACATTAAACTTATAGGTACACCTCTAACAGGTGTAAAATATTGTATAACATATATCTTAAAATTTAAATTTTTAATTATAAATTTATAAAAATCTCAATTAATATTTCATTACACAAGAAATTATATAACAGCATAGGAAAGTAATATCAATACATATATGCATGAACAGATTTTTAAAAAAAAAAACAACCTTCAATTTAATTATCTTTTATCATAGTATTATCATTATGGTAGAGCTAGCTAGCTGGCATTCAATACCTACCGATGTGCAGGCCGGAATTTTAAAAGATCCAATTACATCAATTGATATTCCAATTTGATTCTTCCAGCCAATTTAATAGTAAGGTACTCTGGTACCAAAATCAATTGCTGCATATATTTTCAAACTAAAATTATCCCAAAAACACTTTTTAAAGTCCTGAAAGATCATTTCTTCCCAAATCACATGAAACTTCATGACTTACTGATTCAAATACAGAGATATGAAGTTATCTCAATCCCAAATTTATACGGCAGCATTATAAACAGAATGGCCAAACAACCTAAATCTTTCAGACTCAAACAAATATCATATCCATGGTAATTAACTGGCCATAAAATTCATTGATTTTAGATCTCAAAAACAGACTGAGCTTCATAGAGGAAGGTGGGCATGATGTTACCAGCAACCTCTACTTAATAATTGATGAACACCGGCACAGAGGCCTTATAAGTTGGTTCCACAAGGTATTGCATGGGCTATAGTCACACCATATGATTAATCCTTGCCTTATATTGTTGGTCAAACTATGGTCTTTATATACCCCCCCCCCCCTTCCAATTTTATGTATTGCAAGTTAAAACAACTAAGCTTATTGTGAGGAAATGCTCAATTCTGCCTACAGGTACACTGGTGAAGGAGAATTAAAGTGATAAAATAATAAATTCCTTTTTTGATATAATGACAAGAACTATGAAAATAGCAAAGGCTGAAACTCAGTTGGGAATTGATTAAGAAAGTTATCAATTATTCACAGCAGTAAGGCTGCAATCAGAAAAATTCTGGACAGGTGTATAATCAACATGATAAATATTGAAAAATCAAGCACATGCTCAAAGGTGCAGTGTGAAAAAAAAATATACATGTATATGCGTGTGACTTTTATATTGAACATACTTATTTCTTTTTTTCATTGTTAATCAAAAAAGTAAAGTTTTACTAGAATTACAAAAGATGTTTTTTGTCTATAATGAACAAATTGTAGAAGCTAGGTACAAAAAAATTTGTGTGGTTATAAAGTTAACGTTATTCCCTTCATGTTATCTGTAAATTAAACCTAGCAGCTGTGGATTACTTTTACATAGCAGCATAAAAATGGTGATTAAGTAAATAAAGCCTATTAAAAAAAAACTCTGTAGTGATATCAATAATCGTACAGGATATCTTCTCACTATTTAGGGATTGTGATCATTGACAATATTTTAGGACTAGGGCATTAAGAATTGCAAAAATAAAGTTCTGTTGTTGAAAGTACACAAAATAAACCTATGTAAAACCATATGCTATATTATTTTGGTCATTTGTATAATACCGTAATATGATATATACAGATATTTATACTTCTGTATTTAGAGACAAAGGTATAAAACCAAACCATTCTGTTCTCCATGTCTCATAAATATTCAGTTCAATATCAGTACCATATGAATGATTCAAACTGAAAATTCATGTGTTGGTGTTTGATTTTAAGAGATTTTTTTAATGGAGAAAAATTATAACCAATCATCAAGTAAAAAGGTGCACTATAGAGCACTTTCCTATTTTATTTTAGGAACACAACCCTCTGAATATACATGTATCCTATTTCTAAGAAAAAAGTTTAATCTTAATTATCAATAAATCAAGAAAAAGTCCTTTGAATGCAGATAAAACTTTATCTACTGAAAATTCAATGCAAATTTCACAAAAGTTCAATAGCAACTACGGTAATTCAAACTCTTTAAACTGACTATAAAAGCAAACACACTTACCCATTAGATTAAAACAACGACATATTTTGTCATTCATAGTTCCTATATAATGTTAATGAAGCATCAAGATCATATAAATGAAGTGGATCAGTGGTGAAAAATGTAAAATTAAATTTAATTAGCAAACTAGATAGTTTACAATGACAAAGTGTTCTCAAAGATATATCACGAACTGTAATGTGCAGAAACTCAAAACACCGTATTAGGGAACATTTATCATTGAGGAAATGTCTAATTTTATAGAAATGTTATCTGCTAAGATTTATATAAATTTAAAGACCGATAACATAGTTATATATGAGGGGTTTTTTCTAGGAGGAACATGCAAGAATATAGTAGACAGTTGGTAGAATGAGCTAAAACAAACTCTTCTTAAGATTAGTTTGAAAGGTTTGAAAACATTCGACTACTTATCAGTATGCTTGTATCTATTGATACATAAATGTATGTATGGCAAAACATTAAAATGAAAGTAGATTGAGTGTTATTAAACATGAAATGTCTGCAACAAGGAGCCTATGTAGAGACTCTCTACGAAGATTAAAATAAAACAACTTGTCTTGTAAATTCCTAATTTTTTCAACTAAAAAATTGTTAACGTTTTTAACTCAATTTGATAACAATCAGACATTTATAGAGGAAATTCGAAAGAGAGTATGCACACCGTACAAGTAACTTGTGAGTTGTAGTAAATTCAAAACAGAGTGACGAAATAATGATAATTAATTTTTAGATACATGTATATCAAATCTCGAAACTTACCTCGAATTAAATCCCCCAATTTCGTCTCATAAAAATCACAATGTTTGGGGTTTGCCGCTCATGGCTTCCGCCATATTGTAAACAACGATCTCGTCATTCTTCGCCAGGGAAACTTGTCACGTGATCACGCACCTGCAAAGTTCCCGGGAAATGTCAAATGGTTTTTTTTTTAACTTAAAGTAGATATATGTTTAACAGTTCTGAATTGAAATGAATGTGATCATTTAAGCTATGTATAAAGTTGGAATGTATTTCCCGCTAAAAATAGTAGTTTTGGCCTATCTATGACCTACATACTACGGCGACCAGCCAGCATGGTCAGTGCAAAAGCTTCATGTTGCTAAATAAGTGTACATGTATATATATATACCATGTATACATACATTCATAACACGGATTTCAAAATGGATTCAGTCATTCTATTATTCAATTGTTATGAATTACTGAATGCGTATGCACATCTTAAATTTTGCATACATGTATTACATAACCTGCCAAAACTTTATATACTAATAATACATGTACGTGTATAATAATTATTGTTTTTAAGGAATTTTAATTTGCGGTATTTTGATATCGACACTAGTAAAAGAAGAGGGAAGTGTTATATCGTAAAATGTTTATTTTCTTATTTTAATATGACCCAAAAATCAATGCGGGGTTCACATGACAGTAGAATGGAACGTTCTATTATTAATTAATACGAATTTAGCTCTATGTTGGAAGGGAAACTGAACCCCCACCCCACCCCCATCCCCTTCACAATTTTATATCAAAACCATCATCCGAATATTCTCTTGCTAAATAGAGAGAGAGAGAGAGAGAGAGAGAGAGAGAGAGAGAGAGAGAGAGAGAGAGAGAGAGAGAGAGAGAGAGAGAGAGAGAGAGAGAGAGAGAGAGAGAGAGAGAGAGAGAGAGAGAGAGACTTCAAAGAAGCATTCTCGGTGATAAAATACTTTTCTATTGAATGTAAATATTTTAAGGAATAACAAAATATCAATTTAAAAAATGATATCGGTGACACAATTATCTTATATAAAGTTTTTTTTTTTTTTCAAGAGAAAAATATACAACGTCAGGTGCCTGTGATGGGTGAATACATATTATACAGCATTCACTGAAAAGTATTTCGATTTTTATTGGATATAATACAAGAATGAAACAGTTTTAGATGTATTGGTCGGAGTTTGTTTGTTATAATTAGAACCTTATAATTTCGCTTGAAACGAGCGTTATTTTTAACTTCTTTTGACGCAAGAAATATATAGTTACGTCATTTTGAAAGTCCAAGGCTCCATTTATATCATGATCATCACGACCTCATTTTTAGGTCACCCGAGTAAACTCAGGTGACCTATTGCTATCCGTTTTCGTCCGTCGTCGTGCGTTTCTTCAAATAGTTACCATTTTTGGTGTGAGGCATCTCTATGGTAAGAGGAATCTGAATTGTGAAATTCGTGGCTCTACCACCCCCGGGGCACCATAAGTGGGGCCAAATATGAATTAAGCGAGGAAAAAACTGATTGCATGGTTATGATGTCCATGAAGCCCTCTACCAAAATTGTGAAATTCATGACTACTGTGTCAAGGATTCAGGCTCTAGGGTGGGGCCGATATGGCCATACAGTAAAAATGTATTAAATCTTAAAATATCTTCTTCTTTGTTCCCAGACATGTGGGCAAAAAACTGAATACATGGTTATGATGTCCACTAACTCTTCTACCTAAATTGTGAAATTCATGGCTCCTGGGTCAGGGGTTCAGGACATGGGGGGGGGGGGGGGGGGCAATATGGCAATATAGTGTTAATGCATATAATGTTTAAAAATCTTCTTCTCTATTCTCACACATTTGTATGAAAAACTGACCTCATAATTATGTTAACCAGGATGTCCTCTACTAAAATTTTAAATTTCATGTCCCCTGGAGTATGGGTTTTGACTCTAGGGCAGGTCCAAATTGGATGTAAAGGTGTTAATGCATATAATGTTTAAAAATTATCTTCTTTACTCCCACACCCCTCTCTATCTTCAAAAGATTCATGATATACGAGATTCAATGAGTCTGAATGTACAAAGTCATGTATTTTAATTTGCACAAGAAGTACATTATATACATTTGGTGTAATCTAATTGAATTAACATAAATTTATGCCCCTTAAATAAAGGACGAATTAGAATTATACGAAGATTTGACAAAATCATTTTTACCTTTAGACTGATCATCCGGATGCGTTAGAACTACATCGTTTTGACTGCCGTAATGATATTTGTGTTAACTTAAAACAATAAAATACTTTCTTTGGTGATTCATGCGGGATATGAAGGTGGAAAAAAAAATACATAACTCGCATTTTTAAATACATGTATCTACTTGATGATCATGATGAAGACAGCATACTGTTGTGATTACCACAACATCGCAAACGGGTAGAAAAAGAAACAAACAAACAAACAGACAAAAACCAAGACCCAAGACTTTCAAATATTCAAAACGCCCAATTTCTTTAGTTTTGCAAATTGCAAATGATGAATTTTTTTTTACCATATTTGTCATAGGCGTCTGAACCTGGGAGTGGGGGGGGGGGGGGGCTAGGGGGAGCTTAGCCCCCCCCCCCCCCCCCCCATTTATTTTGCAAAGTTAGACCCAACCATTAGAAACATAGCATCCGGGAGGAGCTACCCCCCCCCACTTTTTCTAGCAGCAAATATAATTGTTCCTAGATTTACATAAAAAGATTGAAATATAAAATGAAAAATTATACTAGCCCCCCCCCTTTCACGGATTAAGTATATCCCCCCCCCCCCCCCCAACGGATTGCGATTTTCATGATTTTGGGAAATAGGGTTTTTTTTGGCTTGTCAAGACTTCTAATGATTAGTTTAGCCCCCCCCCCTCCCCCCACTTTCAATTTGATTCCGACGCCACTGTTTGAAGCGTTTTCAGCTGGTTATTATAAACCGAGTTCTTCAATGTATTGTCCAGACTGCAAGCAAATCCACTTGTTCTAATCCTTGTCTATGCATATATACGCTATAAAATAATCTCTTAAAATATCACAGAATTTAGATTGCTTTAATTTGTGTTGCAATATATTAGTTTGATAACTCCTTATTAGTTAATTTTGTGTTACAGAGACAGCAACACAGGCTTTTGGAAAATAAATGTCAACTTCTTTACCAGATGAAGTGAAATATTCGAAATATTCGAAGAATATAACTGATAAATATTTTCATATAAAATATATCTTATAACTATTAGCTTTAACTTTTATGGTAATTTTTGGTAAGAAAAACAACAACATGATTTCAGATACAAAACGTCCCCAATTCTGAAATGATATTCATATGTATATTCATTTAATTGATCACATATACTAGTAACAGAAAAAAACGACTACAGAGCTTGTAACCAGGAAGCTTTTTTCTTGTTACTGCAGCATATTATAATAAAAGCGAGAAAGTAAATTCAAGTTTGATAAATTTATAACCATCAAGAAATGTTTGTATGGTATTTGTTAACTGTCCCAGTGACCGACTTCAATGGATTTTTTTTTTATGAAAATCTGTGACTGAGAAAAACCAGGGGATAATGTTCAATATTTCTTTATTCACACGACTAGTCTCTTTACCAGTGGAAATTTACATCGACATTACATACAGCAAAACCCGTTTATAGCGAATTTCAAGAGACTATACAGAAGACTTCGTTATAATCGTTTTTCGTTATATGTTTATAAAATCGAATTAAAAAATCTTCAATAAAATTTGTTATGGAAAATACTCGTTAAATGATTGATAAAATACGTTAAAATATTGACAGTGGAGGTCGTAAAACTACTTCGTTATAGCTGTAAATTCGTTATAGCCGTGATTGTTATATATACGGCAATTTTTTAAACGGATTTTTTAGGAATTTCGCAGGGACATGAATAAAAACTCGATATATTCGGAACTCCACAGGCCGAAGTCCCTATGCACACCTAAAAACAGCATATACATAGGAAGCTGGAATGTAAGATCTCTGTATATAACTGGAAAAACAGCCAATATAGAAAAGGAGATGGACAGATACTAACTGGATATTACTAGTATTGGGCTGAGCGAAGTCAGATGGCCCATGAATGGAACAACTACATTGCAAAAGGGCAAACTGATGCTATACTTAGGAAGAAAAGATGGATTACATCAAGAAGGAGTTGGAATAATGCTAACAAAGAAAGCCAAGAAGGCTCTGATTGAATAAAAATCAACAGCAAATCAGAAAGACTGAAAAGAAGTCTAAGAAACAAATATTACATCAAAGACAGAGAGGTAAAACGCAGTATGAGAAATGACAGAAGAAAGTGGACGGAAGACATGATCACAGATGCAGAGAGAGAGAGAGCTGCCAGTAATAGAGTGCGAAGAAATGAGAGACACACCAACAGCAATAAAGGACAAGGTAGGGGGTAAGATCCTGAGCAGCAAAGAGGAAAGAAAGAGATGGTGGAAAGAACACTTCCAAGATATACATGTACTAAACCGGCCACAACCAGACCACCCATTAGAAGTGGAAAGTGAACTCCAAGGACAATTTACAGATGAGATAGACACAGGCCCCATAAGGAAAATTGAAAACATCAGGGCTATAAAGAAACTGAAGAATGGGAAATCTGGAGGAGTAGATGGTATCACAGCTGAGATGTTAAAAGCAGACATAGAGGCAACAGCAAACTACTTGGAAAAACTGTTCAAAACTATCTGGAGTGAAGAAACACAACCATCGATCTGGAACAAAAGGCCTGATTGTGATGATAACAAAGAAAGGTGATAGATCGACACATGACAATTAGAGAGGTAGAGAGGTATCACACTTTTATCTGTACCAAGCAAGATTCTCTTCAGAATAGTGATAGAAATGATACAAGAAGGTGTGGAAAAACAGCTACGTGAAGAACAAGGCGGTTTTAGAAGTGGAAGAAATACAACAGAACAATTATTCACTCCCCGCAACATAAAAGAGCAATGTACAGAGTGGAATTCGACACTATATATATTAATAATGTCGATTTTGAGAAAGCATTTGATTCCATTCATAGAGAAAGCCTTTGGTCAATCATAAAATTTTCTGGCATCCCAGACAAACTGGTCAGGATAGTGAAGCTACTATATGAAACATTCCACTGTGCAGTACTTGAAAATAGTGAAGACACTGATTGGTTCCGGGTAACAACAGTAGTGAAACAGGACTGCACAATGTCCGGATTTCTTTTCTTTCTGGTTATTGATTTCGTAGTGACAAGAACCACAGAAACAGAACCAACAGGAAGAAGATGGGACTTCACTACAAAACTTGAAGATTTGGACTTTGCAGACGACCTTGCCCTACTTTCTTCAAAATTCAATGACATTCAACAAAAGACACAAAAACTTACTGAAATCGCAAGACAAGCTGGCCTCAGAATTAATAAAGAGAAGACCTAAGTAATGCGAATCACCACAGATGTAAGAAATGCAGTCAAGATCGACGAGAAAGACCTAGAAGATGTGGAAACATTTACCTACCTAGGGGGCATAACAACAAAAGGAGGAGCTGACGAGGACATAAACAACAGACTTGGAAAAGACAAATCACAATTTAGAAGGCTCAGAAAAATCTGGAGCTCGTCTGAGTTTCCCATTCAAACTAAAATAAGATTATTCAACAGCCTGGTCCTGTCAGTCTTATTATATGGCAGCGAAACATGAAAAACAACAGAGAGGGACAAGAAAAAGATGAACACCTTTAAGAATAGATGCCTGAAAAAAATCCTAATGGTAAGATGACCAGATAAAATTTCAAATGAAGAACTTTACACGAGAAGAAAAACTACCCGAGTAAGCGACACCATACTTATGAGGAAATGGAATTGGATTGGCCATGTCCTATGCAAAACAACAGAATTTGTACCACCGCACTGACATGGCATCCAGAAGGAAGAAGAAAAGTAGGCCGGCCAAAAACAACATGGTGCAGAACCACAGAGAAAGATCACAGCTTGGGTGGAATAGCTGAGCGTCAGCGAGGGCAGCAGCAAAAGCCCGAGACAGGTGGAGGCAGTGTATCCAGGCCTTATGTGCCAGCGGGATGAAGTGAGGGGATATTCGAATTTTGCTGTATATGCGAGGTTACATTTATCAAGTATAAAACCTGCCATCTAAAGTAGGCTGTGTGGTCAACAATTAATGCTTAAAAATTAGATATGATTTGTTAAGCTATAGCTATATAGTTTCTTTATTTAATTAAGAAAAAGTCCACAATTTTGAGCATTTTCCTATATGTTTATGCTGAAAGCTCTTTTCCTAAATAAAATCAAAACAGTCTACATATGGTCACGACCATCCATTCCTCTTTAATTTATTTGAAACATATTGTTAAGGTGTTTTCCATGACGTACCGCTCGATTTCCTGCTAATTTAATCTTCCATTTCTTCTTTTTTTTCCTATCTCCAAAAAGTGAAGATTTCCCTTAATTAAATCGATATTTATATATTCATGTTATATGGCACTTTTTTTTATTTAGATATACAATGTACAATTAAAACTACATATTATGACTTTATTTATAAACATTCAAATGCATTTTGCATGGTATTTTGAGGAATATTCTAAATATTCTAGCTCCGAAAATAGCATGGTTATGTACTCTGAATTTTTGGGAAATAACAGGTTTAAATGTTAATTAATAAGGAATAATTTATCAAGGAAAATTATATAAAATTGAGGAGCGTCTCGAGTGTCCTTAAGTGCCTTTTTGTATATACTACATGTGTTTTATAGTATCATTTGTGCAACTCACAAACAATAAAAAAATGTTTACGACAAACTAAATATCATCTATCAATTGAAAAATAATGATTTCAAAATTATTCCTGTTAGTCTTTAATTAATTTAATGAGTTACATATGGCAAATGAGCATTTTACCGGGAAGAAATAAACTTTGGAAAGTTTTGCTTGTAGAAACAATTTTACATAGTACATGTATGTAGCTTTAATCTAACTGTTGGCCCCAATCTTTGGAGAATGTCTGCCCGTTTGGTGTATTGCTGCACAATCACAGTCTTACTGATGTTCTCAGTTGAAGGAGAAAGTTGCTTCGAAGGGTAAGTTTGTCTCTTATGATCTCTATAATTACCTATACATTGATCACGTTATGTTTCAACACTTTATTAAAGACGAAATTTTATTGGTTTTATCTTTTTGAAAATCATTTTGGAAAATCAACTCGTCAATTGACATGAACAGGAATAAAAACGTACTGACATTATTTGAAGCACTTTTATAAAGACAGCAGTCTTTCTCGGGTAGTGATCATAGAATATCAAATCGCAGGCTAAAAGTAATCTATTGCTGAGAAACACTGACTAGAAAAGAGCATGCAGTCCTTCACTTACAATGAATTTCTCCCTCGTTTCACTCCTCCGAAAATAGATGTTTTCTTGAAAAATAAAACAGGTTTATTAGGATTGGTGCGTTCGTTACAGATCGCATTTAATATTTACTCATCATACAAATAAACGACAAAGCACAAATAACAACTTAACAGCAGTTCAGTATAAGTTAATATCAAAATACATATTTAGGTCAGGGCGGGTAGGGAAATCCAAAGACAAAACCTGTAGTGCTTTGTAACGAACGTCGCATTAATCGAATGCTCCCCGGTTAATCTATTTCAACTGAGCGCGAAAGCGCTCGCGCATGAAATAACCAGTCTTGAAATAAACCAGATAATACGGAAACTATCGGAAATTAACGAAATTAAAAAAATAAAGAAATAAATACCCACCCTCCAAATGTAACCCTGCACGTGGCTTAAGTTTTTGTGCATCAATCACACTTAAAATTAATGAAAGACATTGTTGTCAAACAAATAAACAATGAAAACAATTAAAATGTAAAATGTTGAAACATTTAAATATAAATTTAAAGAATCATGATTACAAACTATATGAAGAAATACTCATGTGACATATATACGATTATAAGAATATATAAGAACAATGTTTCAGAAATTTAACAGAAGAAGAAGACTGCTGTTATGGATATGTGAAAATCGGAAAGTTTTGTAAAAGTAGAAACATCAATTTGATTTTTAAATATTTAATTCGATGATTTAAATTTAAATAAATAAATTGGATAACATTGTATAAATACACTTATATATTCATAATACGTAATGACTTTTGCTAGACAAGCCAGAATTTTCACGTTTTTTTCAATAATTAGGTTGGTTTTATCATACATATATTTTTCCATGTAGTGTGTCCAGATGGTTATTTTGGACAGAACTGCTCCAAACCGTGTATTCCGGGGTTGTATGGTCCAGGCTGCGTGGAAAAATGCAATTGTTCTCATTGCCATCACGTCTATGGATGCTATGAGAGAAGTGGTAAAAATATCCTAGATGTAGATCCCTTACAGTTGAATTCTTTTTTTTATTAATACAAGATTTGTCTTTGTTTGAATGTTTCCAGCATGATTTATTTCTATACAAGAGATAGCGACACATGCGTTTCGAAAATTAATTTCAACGCCAAAAGACCTACCTAAAAGATCATACATGTAATTAAAAGAACATGCAAACTAAAGAAAAAATATCATCTCGGATTAGTCACAATAGATTAATAATAAATATAATGAATGCCTTCAAAACTTTTCTAATAAACGCGCACGGCTCGATCCTTTATTTTCTTTTAATTTACCCAGATACGAATTTTTTCTAACCAAATAGGTTACATCCAATTATTCATTTGGTTATCCGTTTCTTGTCACATCTTTTAAATGTTTGTTATAAAAAAAAGATATTTCAAAGGACTTGCCCATCGTTAGTTTCACGGTTATTATTATACCCGCACTTTCTAAAGAAAGTTCGGGTATATTGTTGTTACCCTGTTCCGTCAGTCCGTCCGTCTGTCCGTCCGTCTGTCACGTTTTACTTTCTCAAACTAATCTTACATCTTATAAACCAGCAAACTGAACTCTTGGAGTTTGATTTGAGGTATCATGTTGTTTTGTAAAAAGGTTTCAAAAATTCTCTGTTAGTCCTGAGAGTCGAATACATGTAATTGGTAAAAAATGACGTTTTTTCTCAAAAAACCTTCTTCCTCGAACTCCTCCTACATTTTCAACAGTAGACAAATCATCTCTTGGAATACGTTTTAGGGTATCTTATAGATGCGCAATAAGGTTTCGGAATTTTCAATTTTGTCCTGGGGGTCATTTAATGGCTGAAAAATGACGTGTTTTTTTTTTTGTTTTTTTTTTTTATAAAAAACTGGTTTCAAAAACGTTATTTTTGGGGGGCAGTAGCCAAATGATCTTCTAGAATATGATTGGGGGGGGGGGGGTCAGTTTAAAGTGTGATCAGGTTCCAGATTTTTTTTTTATTAAGGGAATCAGTGGGCAACAAGAAATGACGTTTTTTGGCCAAAAAAGTATGATTCCCAGAACTCCTCTTACAACTTTTGGAGTAGCTACGTCATCTCTTGGGATATAATTGGGGCTGTCCTATAGATGTGCAATAAGGTTTTAAAAATTTAAATTTCATCCAGGGAGTCAAATAGTAGCAGAAAATTGACGTTTATCACTAAAGAAAACCCATAGATCCAAGAGCTCCATGGCCTACATACCGTTTGATGCCCCTTGACACAAGGAACAAAAATATATATGGTTTAAGGGTGGGGATCTCAACTGTTTTGAAGATATTAAGGGACTTGCTGTTTGAGGGGGTCAGGACCACCCACAGGGCCCATGACCTACATTTGATGCCCCTTGACATCAGAAACATGAATATATATGGTTTAGGGGTCATGATTATAACAGTTTCTGAGATATATGGTAATTTCAAATTCCTGGGGGGTAGGGATGACCCAAGGGGTCAGATCTAATAAACCTATACATTGCCAGTAACAGTCAATATATGATTATGAAAATCCTATATTATTATCTTTGTCCGTTTTCAAGTTACCATTTACAATAGAGTCTACATTTCTTCCTACAAGGTTCAATGGTAGACCCCACTCCCTTTTGACACCCCCCCCCCCCCCGACACCCCCCCCCCCCCCCCCCGAAAAATGGTTGTCTAACCCAAAATGAGAAAAATCAAACCAGGGTGCACAACTAGATATGCTGGCCTATCATCATATCCTAGAGTTTTGTACAATTCTGTTCAGCCATCTCTGAGAAACAACTTCAGAGAGAAAAAGAAGAAGACGAAGAATAAAAATACATGTATTAAGAACCGTACAAAAACAATAAGTCTCCAAATTTCATTCGGGAGACTTTAGTTGATAATAAAGATTAAATAGAAATAGGATCATCAAACATCAAACATTTAAAGATAATTGACAATTTCTGATTCTAAGGGGTTCAGGATGACACCTTAGGGTCATGACTTACATGCCATAATGATCTGATGCGCCATGACCTAAAGAGGAATAATATCTTTTGATTAAGGTGGGGATCTCGATGGTTTTTATGATATTTGATAATTTCAGGAAGAGCATTTGGGATCATGACCTACATACCATCTGAAATGCCTTGAACAAAGAAGCAATAATATAATATGTACATGATATATGATTCAATTTAAGAACCCAGATATAGATCAATCATCTATGTTTTGTAATATTTCCTATGTATATATACATACATGTATTAGTTTGTGTTTTGTTCTATACTATTCATGTTCATGACTGTAGTACGGCTTAGTCTTATTTTAAATTACATTAAAAAATTGTCAAATATATGACTTAGAACCCCCACCCCAAACAAACTCAAATATAAACTGTACTCCCCGCCCCCCCCCCCCCCCCTTAATTGTCGAATGATCTATTAAAATCAAAATATAATTTGGGTGTCTAAAAACCTATATAAACTGGTAAAAAATGTTATTCTTAAAAAAAATTACATTACACCTTGCATAATTGACAAATCATCTATTGTGATATGATCAGAGGTCATATTTCTACCTTGGGATCAATAACTAGTATTCATTGACAAGTTAAAATTAATAACAACTAGATGCTGTCATTAGACAGTAATACCCGCACCATGTGTTTACCCCTAAATAACACTGTTTTGTACCAGTTTAATTAAAATGAAGGCTATATGCAAGCTCCGGTAATACAATTAAAATTTATAATTTTCATAACTGAAGGATGAGATCCCTTCCCATATGATAATACACATAGTGACATGAGCAGCACTTTATGTGCAATTTGGGGTAGAACTGTTTGCAGTGAATTTTCAGTTAATCAATAATCTTAACATTTTATGTCATAGAAAGTATAATGGTCTACATAATTATTACAAACAAAATTAAAAATTAAATTATGCCCCCTCCCCGTGGTGGTTGCCGGTTTTAAATTTGCTTCTGTGTGCCTACATGAACATCATCGTGTGCACAGATTTAGAGAAGGGGTGGGAGTGAGGGGTCCAGACCGCCCCCCCCCCTCCCCTTGAAAATTCATTTATATCAATTGTAAAATTACCAAAAATACACCTTGGACCCCAGTGCTCTTACAGACATGTAAACGCTCAAACCCATTGCGCTTCAATGTTAGGTAACATTATTTGGGGGGTAGATATTTAATCAATATTTAATATACTTTATTGTTTATCTCAATAGAAAGTATACATTAACATCACAATATGCAGGTGTCCTGCACAACCTTAAAGCTGTTATTTACCTAATAAAATAGTGCAAGTGGATTTGAAGAATAGGTCATAAAAATACATGCATGTTACAAATGAATGATCTTTGTCTGAAGTTACGTACACAACACAGGTCTGCATGTCTCATTAGCGGGTACTAGTTTTACCCAGCTCTTCGATTAGATGGGTTCACGTGTATATATACATGGGTGTTGCTAAAATGCGGAACGGAAAATGGAACGGAAGGGAAAACGGAAAATCTTATCTAATGTTATTTACCTCATAGATCATGCTAAAACGATATATTTTATGTACCGTTTTAATTTTTTTTGAAAGATTAGCAATATTAGATTATTTATTCAAGAATATGTATTTCCTCAAAATTAACAGTACATGCATTGACCACTATATTCTGTCCCAAAATATCCTCGATTCACTTTTTGCTGTACATTTATATATACCTCAGGGTTCAAGCAATTCTCTTTTAGAAGCATTAAAGGGACAGTACAGCTGAAAACACATGTGTAAATAACTTCGGATTTACCTATTCAATAGTTAGGAAATAAGAAAAAAGTTTACTGTGATGGTTGAAATACATAAAATTCCCTTTAACATTATTAGTTAATGTAATTATGAGCTTCCGGAAATTCAAGGGTTGTACAAACCTGAATAATCTTATATCGTTTATTTGTACCACGTGGACTTTGATTGACAGTAATTGACACGTGCTGAAAACTACAAGATCTTCGTCCCACTACGGTCATCATGTAAAACGAGGTTAAAGCAATTCTTTAAATGAAACACATCCTTACTTACTCGATAATTTATAAATGGTTTACCAATTTAGGTTCATTTTAAAATGAATAGACATAAAACCCCTCAAGGGGCCTCATTTATAAAAATAAATTTAGGTTGTAGCAACTCCTATGATAAACACGAAAAATACATGCTTACAAAATATTAAATGGTTATTTAAAAAACTTTGAACAGTTATTACCTATGAGAAGTAGAAAAGACATATTTTTATCAACAAACCTGTCCAGGAGATTGTTCGCGAGCCCTGCATGTGTTTTGTTTACAGTAAATACGCATGCGTAATAGTATAGAAGGCTGAACCCCGAACACATTGCGATGTATTTATGTGATAGATTATACGTAATTATTAATTTTAATGAAATAATTAGATTAATTGCCTGGAGAACTTTGTAATTTTCTGAAAGTTTATACCGAGCGCAGCGAGAGGCGGGCGAAGCCCGCCTCGCGAAGCGAGGATTAATCGTAACACGTATATATAAGAAAATCAGTGAAAAATGAATGTTGAATCAGGGGTACTAAGGCCAAAAAAAATTTCTTCCAGCCCTGGGCGCCGCCATATTGGCAGCCATTTTGTTTTTAAAAAGTTAGTTCGATCATTGATTGACTGGTACTTATCGATGTTTATTGTCCCTAAACTCGCTTAAATAAGTTCCAGTGTTTTAATAGAAATTAATTTGAATTAAAATAAATTAAAAAGGAAACCAGATAAATTTCAATAGTGCTTCAATCAAGAAACACGACTTGCTCTATGTATGTCTTATCAAATTATCAGATGGAAAATAAAAACATTAACGTCAAGGAATGTGATCTTTTAGATATTGAATAAAGTATGCAATTTTATTACATCGGCATTCATATGAATTAAATTGATGAACAATGAAAGAAGAAATAAAAAACAATCGGAATCACGTAACTCTCTTCGGCTATTTCCGAAGACTAAACTTGAACGTTTTACGTCTGAAATATGACGTCATAGTGAAGACTGAGCACGCGACGTTTAGTTTAACTTTGACGAATAATATGAGTAGGCAACCATGCAGGTGGATCCTACTGTGTGCGTTTTAGAAAGATTTTATCATACAAAAATCAAACTGCACTGTGTTAAATCTGCGTTCGGCCCAACGGTCACACCGTTTACATATTATGTTTTACGGTGTGACCGTTGGGGCGAGCGCTGAATGAACCACACATCTGTCATCAGTGTTAAATGCAACCCGTGGACTTGCCCTAACCAAAAAATTTGGCTTTGTCTCTAAAACTTTTACTACCGCAAGGAACCCGAAGTTATCAAACTTTTATTCCAATGGTCCCTTCATGGCCTTATATACTTAAACAAACTACCAGTGAGCATTAATAAAATGTTAAACAGACTTATAGTCTGTCCCAAGTTATTGCTTCCATCACTTTTTGATTATTTTTTATTAAAAATACACATACATGTGAAAGAAATGCTGTTGAAATCGATGAAAGGAAAAATACCCAAGTTAATTTCATTGACAGATTATCATTTTTCACTCTTAAAAGTTCACAGGAACGAAAACAAGTTTCTTACGGAGATTTATACCGAGCGCAGCGAGAATTATTGGTAACACGTATATATAAGAAAATCAGTGAAAAATGAATGTTGAATCAGGGGTACTAAGGCCAAAAAAAAAATTCTTCCAGCCCTGGGCGCCGCCATATTGGCAGCCATTTTGTTTTTAAAAAGTTAGTTCGGTCATTGATTGACTGGTACTTTTCGATGTTCATTGCCCCTAAACTCGCTTTAATAAGTTCCAGTGTTTCAATAGAAGTGAATTTGAATTAAAAGAAATTCAAAAGGAAACCAGATAAGTTTCAATAGTGCTTCAATCAAGAAACACGACTTGTTCTATGTATGTCTTATCAAATTATCAGATGGAAAATAAAAACATTAACATCAAGGAACTGATGTTTTAGATACTGAACAAAGTATGCAATTTTATTACAGCGGCATTCATATGAATTAAATTGATAAACAATAAAAGAAGAAATAAAAAAAAAATCACGTAACTGTCTTCGGCTATTTCCGAAGACAAAACTTGAACGTTTTACGTCTGAAATATGACGTCATAATGTAGACTGAGCACGCGACGTTTAGTTTAACTTTGACAAATGGTATGAGTTGGCAACCATGCAGGTGGATCCTACTGTGTGCGTTTTAAATAGATTTTATCATACATTAATCAAACTGCACTGTGTTAAATCTGCGCTCGGTCCAACGGTCACACCGTTTACATATATTACATTTATGAGTAGTACAAAAATACCGAACCCGATCGGAAAATTTTTTCAAGTCGGGTTTGTTATTAGATGTGCTGTACTGTCTTTAAACATTCTCATTATTCTTTCTTTAAAACGTCCTCTCTAGCTTATCAGCTGGTATAAATACACGGCTAAAAATAAAGAGGTCTACGGGGTTTTGCATTTCAACAGACCCGGATGATAGTGTTGAAAAATTGTGCAAGGTCTTCTGAGTGACTTCCAAATGGAGAAAAGATGTCGACATTTTCCATTATAAATCGTCCAAATGTGCTGCACGAATATTTTGGGATCGACAGACTATAGTCCCAATATATAATCGGAAAATCAAACCAGGCGATGTCTAGAGCTCTCTATTCGGATCATATGTATATAGCTGCTGGAATAAACAACTGCTTAGTAATGCAAACGTAAACAAAATTGCATTGCTAAAAATACTAGTTTCACAAATTACTAGTTTCACAAATTACCGGGTATTTTAATGTTTACTGTATTTTAATTTTTAATGTCGTCAGTCCTACGTTTTTTTTTCTTCCATCTCAATGATACTGCGTCGTCTGTATTATAAAAGATTGTCTAGAACACCGAAAATTCAATTTTGATGTAAGTATATACATGTACATCATATTTGAAATATAAAAATACTCAAAACACGCATAAAACGCTTTCCCTAGCTGCGTACGTTACGCTGATATGCCAGCAATACCATATAAGAAAAATAAGTAAAAAGTTATAGCTAATTTGCTCGTTTAATCATGTTAATGTTTCACAATTCGTGTACATTTGATTTTTCCGTTTCCGTACTCAACCAAAGCTGAATGAATACAATGCTATAATTGATAAACATTCATATGAATATTTTTTTTTTTTTTTATAATTTATTTTTTTGTTTTCATTTTCACAATCATATATGATTTCATAAAGAAGGTAATATATATAAGAATTTTTTTTGGCATTCTCACTTTCACACTCTTTCTCTCTCTTACATACTACCTTCTCTTCAAGAGCAAACATATAAAGGATATATATATATATATAAACGCACATATACAAATATAAATAGTACAGTTGTTTACCATGTTTAAAAATTATATCTCAAATATGTTTTTCCAATTTACCCAGAGTTTATTAAATTTTGTAATCTCACATGATTTGATAGCTATATATTTTTCAACTTTATATTTGAATGACAGATGATGTAACATTCCAACAATGTCAGGTTTTTTGTCTTGTTTTGAACAATTAAAAATGTATTGCTTGGAGTACAGAATTATAAAATTAACTACTTTGTTGTAACCACTGAAAGGAAGTTCACCAAATAGTACATTTTTAACATTAAAGCCAATTCTATTTGAAGTTTTCCTATAAATGTACATACTAAGATTATTCCATATAGGAAGTATTTCTGAACATGTCATAAATACGTGCTGAATTGTTTCCACATTTTCCTTACAAAAAGTACATACATCATATGAAATAACATTAATCTTTTTCAAATAATAGTTTGTTGGAAGAATTCTGTGAAGAATTCTGTATTGTAGCCACTGTATTGAAGTATCAGTTGTTGTCTTAAAACAAATTTTAAAAAAATCTTTCACAGAATCATTTATATCTAAGTGAAGTGATAGTTCAGTGTTCCATTTTTGAATTGCCTTTGGAACAATATCTTTACTATTAATGAGTTGATACAAAACTGTGGAACATTTTTCATTCAACAGTATATATTCAAAATAAAAAGGAATAAATGGTGAAAAATCTTTACTCACATCAGATCTATTAACTGACATGGTCTTGAGAAACTTAGATATTGCACTGATAACACTATTAAATTGCATGGTACAAATATTTGTCAAGCTAAATTGCTTTTCAAAATCATGTTGTGATAAAAAAGTTCCATCATTATTCAAAAAGTCACTAACTATTTTTACACCATGTTCATACCACAATTTGACATAAATTGTTTTATTACCAACACATATATTTGTATTGTACCAAACTGGCATAGAAAAGAATTTTTGCTTAAATAATATGTTACCCGAAGCTTGAAATATTGTTAAGTATGACTGAAATACATCTTTCCAGAAAACATTACTATGTTTCACAATATTATGCATATATTTGTCACCAAAATCAAGCATACTTTTTGTAACCTCATTGCCATGTATTTCAAAAAAGATGTCCATCCATGGTTTCTTATCTTTAAAAAGTCTCCTAATCCAGGAGCATTTTAATGACTTTAAAAAATTGTTAATTTCTAGCATTTTAAATCCCCCTTTTAAATAATCTTGGGTGATAATTTGTCTCTTCACTTTGTCAATCTTTGAATTCCATACAAATTCATAGAAAAGATTACTTAAAAAAGATAATGTTTCTTTATCCGGGTTTGGGAGAGATATAAAAAGATGATTAAGCTTTGGATAAAGTAATGTTTTGGCTACAGTGACTCGACCAATGGGAGTGAGTATTCTCCTGTTCCACTGTTGTATCATAGCTTTAATTTTTGGTATTTGGATATCATAATTTAAGTTAACTATTTTTTCCAAATCTACAGAAAATTCTATTCCCAATAAACTAAATGTTGTACATCCCCACACTAGTTTCCATCTAGTATGGTGATATACTTGCTTAGAAAATTTTTTAGCACCAATCCAAACAATTTTTGTTTTCAAGCTGTTGATATTTAGTCCTGAGAAAGTAGAAAAAAAATCTACAGTGTCAAGTGCAGCAAAAAGTGAATTTGGTGAACCATCAAGTACTAAAGTTGTGTCATCTGCATATTGGATAATCTTATGTTCCTTACTATTAACCACAATACCTTTGATATTTGTATTTTGTTTTATTAGAATTGCTAAAATTTCTGCACATAGAATAAATAAATATGGAGCAATAGGATCCCCCTGTCTACATCCTCTATATATATCAATTTGTTCTGAAAGGAAACCACACTGCAAGATTGATGCTTTGATCCGTGTATTTAAAATTTTAATCCATGTAATCATATTTTCCCTAAAACCCAAATATTCTAAAACTTTATAAATAAACTTCCAAGATATGGAATCAAAAGCTTTCTCAAAGTCTATAAGCACAAGTAAACCAGGTAAATTTTTTGTTTCAGTAAAAGACATTAGATCATAAACAAATCTGGTATTTTCTCCTATGTAACGACCTTTTATGAAACCAGATTGAGTTTCTGATATCAAATAATTTAAAACAGATTTAATTCTATAACTGAGACATCCTGATATTAATTTGTATAGTACATTCAACAAGGTAATTGGACGCCAGTTTTTCAAATATTGTCTGGGTTTGTCCCCTTTTGGTAGACATGTAATAATTCCTAGCCTTTGAGATATAGGGAGCTCTTTTTTAATTAAAATATGGTTAACCGCAGACACAATGTAATGTTTGAAATCCTTCCAGAAAAACTTAAAAAATTCAACAGTAAAACCATCACTCCCTGGAGATTTGTTATTTTTCATATTTTTCAACACATTATAAATCTCACTTTCCGATATATCGCCTTCAAGGGATATTGAAGTGGATGTATCTAACCTTGGAATGTCAGTTTTTATTATATCTTCAAGATTAATATCTAGAAGATCTGAGTCTTTACAAGAAAAAAGAGATTCATAAAAAGTTTTGACCTGATGAAGGATACTGCTTTGATCATATATAGTGTTATTGTTGTGTGTTTCAACTTTTTTAATAGTTTTATTTAGAAAGTTTCGAGACTCTAGTGAGCAAAAATATTTGCTTGGTTTCTCTCCTTCTTCTACCCATTTAGCCCGGGATCTTATAATATGACCTTGTAACTTTTCTTTTCGAACTTTTTCAAGTTCAGACTTTTTTTCATGCAAAAGCTCAAAATCAATATCAGACTGTGACTCAATATTCTCAATATCTTTCAGTAAGGTAATTTCAATTTTATCTCTTTCTTTCTTCTTAAATGAAGAATATGAAATTGTAATACTACGGATCTCCATAAGTAAAACTTCCAGAAAAATACTGTGATTTATATCATCATCATGTAGATATTGATCTTGGACTTTATGAATAGTTTGTTTAACCTTTTCAATGTAAGTTTTATCTGTCAGAAGACTGTTATTAAACTTCCATAGCCCACGGCCTCTTACAAATTTATTGAATTTTAACTCTAAAAGTACTGCAGAGTGATCTGATCTATAACCAGGTTTACCCAAAATCGATCCCGATCGAAATGTCTTCACACAAGGCTCCGCTGGCACATCGCTGATATTTAATGCTTCACCTTCATGTTCACATTGTCAAATATGTCAAATCTATGCCTTTTATTGTCTTTATCAAGAGCGAAAACTTTTCCATTGTACAACCATGCGGATTGAATTTGTGGGTTCTTGTTCAAATCGTGAATTAGTTTTGCGTTCATTGGGGTTATGTGGTCGTACATGGTGAAACATTTTTTGATTTCTTCTTTTGATCGGTTTTTGATGACTTTGACCTTAACTTCTGTGGACTTAAATTTTGCAATCACCGGTCTTATTCCACCGCGATTCCCTTGAGGCAATCTGTGTATCTCCAGCACATCGTTGGGGTCTAGAGCTACACCGGCCTTTTCTTTCAGAATGGTACATAGATCCATCCTAAGATTTTCGTCTTTTTGTTCTTTCCAACCCATGAACTTTATGTTATTTTTCTGGGAATATTGGAGGTTTTGGTTCGCCAGTTTTAAGGCATCTACTGAAATTTCTTCGCACTCTTTAATAGTTTCTTTCAAAGATCTGAGTTCCTTATTCTGTTCATGTAATTTTTCGCGTAAAGTGTCGAAATCCAGATTGAAACCATCTGACACTTCTTTTACTTGACATTCAAATTCTTTGGTTTTTTTGTCTATTTTTAGATCGAAATTTTCCCTGACCGAATCCGTTATTTCTGATTTCAAGCTGTTTTTTAAATCTCCACTAACTTCTGCCAAAATTTCTTTTTTTATTTCATCCTTTAACTCACTTTTCACTTCGGCAATAACAGATTTCACAATATCTTTTAACTCAGATTTGTTTACCATTGTTTGACGAATTTCGAGCAGGCTTTGTTGAATATTGTTCAAGTCACTGGTCAAATCTGGGGTCCCATTAAGGGTATCTATGTCTGAACTACTTGATCGTTGCTTTTTTTGAGGTTGTTTATCTGATACCACTGAATTTTTAATAGAAGTCGATGCTGAATTTAAATTCAACTGCACGTACCTTTTTTCGGATGTTTTCAAAGGGTTGTCCAATGTTTTTTTGTCAGTTTTTTTTCCCGGTCTTCTTAAGCTCATCGGGGTCTCTGTCGACATTTTGAAACGACAATCTATTCGTGCAGGAAAATTTGTAAATACCTCAATATTTCCACTCGAACACACTTTAAACGGCTGTCCAGTCGTTCGTACTCCAGTATAGTCCACACTGTGCACTCAAAATAGTTTGTGAAGCGTAATTTGTATGAATTATTAAATAAAAACAGCGGAGCTCTTTTTCTCGCACTACACCCTGACCATACCACGTGACCCATATTCATATGAATATTAATAAGAATACAACATGTTGATAATCATTCATTAGATATAAATAAAAGATACAAAGTAAATCGTTTCTGGCCAGTCTATACCCTTTTTAAGCGATAAACGTGATGATATTTTCCATTCCGTTCCGCTTTCCGTTCCGCATTTAAGCAACACCCATACATACATGTCTGTGTTTTCCGTATGCAGAAACGGATTAGTTAAGATCAGCTAAAGGAATTCATTATTGTGTTTTAATTGGATTATCATTATGATGTTGACCAATTTAGGTAAGCATAATATATGTACATGTAGTAGCAGTAGCACAATATAATGAGATGCCAGCGTACATACTTTCACTTTCTAAATGTGATCTCCCTTTGACAGCATACTGTATCACCATCTTTCAATATTTAAATAAGCTTATCATCGTTACCTATCCTATCGCATTTGTAAAGTTTCTGTCATTTTAGTTGCAAAAGTTATTTTTTTCATTTGTCAGACTGCATGCACTATGGAGTTGACCCCATATTGACCCTGTTTAAACAATTTCTTATTAAATTTGTGTATCACATGTAAGTAGGTGTAGACACTTATCATTTTTATATGAGTTATAATAGGAAGGAAGGAGTATTCCTTTCTTATTGTATTATAATGCATCAAATACAATGTAGGTCATGACCTTATGGGACTGTTCTGACCCCACGAAACAGGAAAATACAAAATATCTTCTAATGTCATTATGATGCATCAAATGGTGTAATTAAAGTACATTAATGACCCCCAGGTGTTGTCTTTAACACCCCCCCCCCCCCCCGCCTTTATGAAATAGGAAATGATATGATACACTGTATATTTTGTTAACTTCTGAGATCTGAGATCCTCATCCCTAAACCATATAATTTATTTTTGCTCTTTGTGTCATTGCGCGTAAAATTGTATGTAGATTATGCCCCCTTGGAGACACCCTGACATTTTTGAACTAGAAATAATAATGTATTTTATCTTATTCATATGTTATACAGTAGTGTTTGATCCATGTGGGTAATTCCTAGCCTAATGATGTCACTGCTTTGTTTAGGAGACTTTACAATTGCCCCAAATAGGTGAATACACATGGCAGTGATGCATGTAACATTTTGTTTATAAATCTTAAAAATTGAATTAAGCAATTTCCAAAATGTTAATGTGAATCACGAGAGAAAAAGCAATCAAGAAATGATTTAAAATTTTCTACTGTACACATGTAAGAATGTATTAAAAAGACTGAATCTTTATAACCAGGTTAGATTGGGGGGGGGGGGGGGGTGAATGTGGAGTATAAACATTTATAATTTGAATCATTTATTGTTATTAATTTTAACTTGTCAATGAATACTACTATTGATCCCAAGGTAGAAATATGACCTCTGATCATATCTCAATAGATTATTTGTCAATAATGCAAAGTGTAATATAATTTTTTTTTAAGAATAACATTTTTTACCAGTTTACCAGTTTATAAAAGTTTTTAGACACTCAAATTATATTTTGATTTTAATAGATCATTCGACAAGGGGGGGGGGGGGGGAGAACAGTTTATATTTGAGTTTGTTTGGGAGTGGGGGTAGCCATACTACAGTCATGAACATGAATAGTATAGAACAAAACACAAACTAATACATGTACATGTATATATACATAGGAAGTATTACAAAACAGATGATTGATCTATATCTGGGTTCTTAAATTGAATCATATATCATGTACATATTATATTATTGTTTCTTTGTTTAAGGCATTTAAGATGGTATGTAGATCATGATCCCAAGTGCTCTTCCTGAAATTATTAAATATCACAAAAACCATTGAGATCCCCACCTTAATCCAAAGATATTATTCCTCATGCAGGTGCATCAGATCATTATGGCATGTAAGTCATGACCCTAAGGGGTCATCCTGACCCCCTTAGAATCAGAAATTGTCAATTATCTTTAAATTATTGATGTTTGATGATCCTATCTCTATTTAATCTTTATTATTAAGTCTCCCGAATGAAATTTGGAGACTTATTGTTTTTGTACGGTTCTTAATACATGTATTATTATTCTTCATCTTCTTTTTCTTCTTTCCTGCTCTGAACATGTTTCTCAGAGATGGCTGAACAGAATTGTACAAAACTCTAGGATATGATAGGCCAGCATATCTAGTTGTGCACCCTGGTTTGATTTTTCTCATTTTGGGTTAGACAACCACTTTTCGGGGGAGGGGGGTGTCAAAAGGGTATGGGGTCTAACATTGAACCTTGTAGGAAGAATCGTAGACTCTATTGTAAATGGTAACTTGAAAACGGACAAAGATAATAATTTAGGGTTTTAATAATCATATATTGGCTGTTACTGGCAATATATAGGGTTTATTAGATCTGACCCCTGGGGTCATCCCCACCCCCCAGGAATTTGAAATTACCATATATCTCAGAAACTGTTATAATCATGACCCCTAGACCATATATATTCATGTTTCTGATGCCAAGGGGCATCAAATGTTATGTAGGTCATGGGCCCTGTGGGTGGTCCTGACCCCCTCAAACAGCAAGTCCCTTAATATCTTCGAAACAGTTGAGATCCCCACCCTTAAACCATATATATTCTTGTTCCTTGTGTCAAGGGGCATCAAACGGTATGTAGGTCATGGGCGCCCGGGGTGGTCATGACCCCACTTGAACAGGAAGTGCACGAATATCTCGAAAATGGTTGAGATCACCACCCCTTAACCATATATATTCTTGATCCTTAAAGGGCATCAAAAGGTATGTACCGGTAGGTAATGGGCCTCAGGGTTAAATTTAATTTTTCAAAACAGTAATGCACATCTATGGAACAGTTCCTATCATATCCCAAGATATGATGTGTCTATCCATTAAATCATAAAAGGAGTTCTAGGATCTATGTTTTTTTGAAGTGATAAACTTCAATTTTCTGCTACTTTTTGACTCCCTGGATGAAATTTAAATTTTGAAAACCTTACTGCACATCTATAGAACAGTCCCTATCATATCCAAAGATATGATTGTCTATCCATTAAATCATAAGAGGAGCTCTGGGAACCATTTTTTTTTTTGCCAAAAAACGTCATTTTTTGTTGCCCACTGATCCCCTTTGTAAAAAAAAATTCTGGAACCAGGCTCCGATTTCACAAAAAAACCTTAAGTTTTTACCTAAGATTAATCTCAAATCCTGAGAATTTACTCAGCTGAGATTTTTCTCAAATTGCGTTTCACAAAACAAACTTAGTCAATTCTCAGCTGAGTTGAATTTTTTACTTAGCTGAGTCAAGAATTTTCATTGTCCCAAGTGGCCCCTTATAACTTCTATGTGTTTTTTTTAATTTATTCTCAATAAAAACAATCATCTGCTAATGTTGTAAACAGAGGAAAATCGGATTAAATCAACAAGAGTCATAAAATGTGTTAATCAGTCACAAAATGTACACTTCGTTATGCTAAATTTATAGATTTCTTAACAACATGATCTTATATATCATACAGTAAACAGAAAACCACATTAATTACTCTATGGTTACCTTAAAATCATTAGAAAGGAGAATCACTGCACAGTTATTCCATTTAACACAAACAAATGAATTAGTTCCCTTTGTTTACATTTTTTGTCAAGGGAGATAACTCCACCAAAATTATTATTTTTTATTGAAAAAAATATTTATCAAACCTGCATGAAATATTGCATATACGCTTATTATTGATTGGAATGGATCTCAGAAATAAACATTACAGACGATATAATACTGTATTAATGATGTTAATGACATATTCATATTTGAGATTTGACTTGAGTCTGCTATGGAAGTAACTTAAGTTTTTTCTCAAATTGAGTAAAAAACACGACTAAGATTTTTTTGTGAAATGCAGAGATTTGAGTTTTCTCAAATTTGAGAAAAAACTCAAATATTTGAGAAAAAACTCAGACTTGAGTCTGAGATTTGACTTAAGTTTTTTTTGTGAAATCGGAGCCTGATCACGCCTCAATATGACACCCCCAATCATATTCTAGAAGATCATTTGGCTACTGCCAAAAAAAATGACGTTTTTGAAACCAGTTTTTTTGTAAAAAAAAACAAAAACGTCATTATCTAACCATTAAATGACCCCCAGGACGAAATTGAAAATTCCGAAACCTTATTACGCATCTATAGGATACCCTAAAACATATTCCAATAGATGATTTGTCTACTGTTGAAAATGTAGGAGGAGTTCGAGGAAGAAGTTTTTTTGTGAAAAAACGTCATTTTTTACCAATTATTTGACCCCCAGGACTAACAGAGAATTTTTGAAACCTTTTTACAAAACAACATGATACCCCAAATCAAACTCCAAGAGTTCAGTTTGCTGGTTTATAAGATGTAAGAGCAGTTTGAGAAAGTAAAACGTGACAGACGGACGGACGGAACAGGGTAACAACAATATTCTTAAGAAAGTGCGGGTATAATAAATGATTCAAATTATAAATGTTTATACTCCACATTCACACCCCCCCAACCTAACCTGGTTCTAAAGATTCAGTCTTCTTAATACATTCTTACATGTGTACATTAGCTAATCTTAAATCATTTCTTGACTGCTTTTTCTCTCCTGATGAACATTAATTATAACATTTTGGAAATTGCTTAATTCAATTTTTAAGATTTATAAACAAAATTATATGCATGTGTATTCGCCTATTTGGGGCAATTGTCAAGTCTCCTAAACAACGCAGTGTCATCATTAGGCTAGGAATTACCCACATGGATTGAGCACTACATATGAATAAGATAAAATACTTTATTATTTCTAGTTCTAGAATGTCAGAGTGTCTCCAAGGGGGTATAATCTATAATACAAATTTACGCGCAATGACACAAAGAGCAAGAATAAGTTATATGGTTTAGGGATGAGGATCTCAGATCTCAAAAGTTAACAAAATATACATCATTTCCTATTTCATAAAGGCGGGGGGGGGGGGGGGGGGATGGGGGTGGGGGGTTAAAGACAACACCTGGGGGGTCGTTGATGTACTTAACACCATTTGATGCATCATAATGACATTAGAAGATATTTTGTATTTTCCTGTTTCGTTGGGTCAGAACAGTCCTATAAGGTCATGACCTACATTGTATTAGATGCATTATAATACATTTAGAAAAAAATACCCCTTCCTTCCTATTATAACTCATACTCATATAAAAATGATAAGTGTGACTACACTAGTCTTACTTACATGTAATACACAAATTTAATACGAAATTGCTTATACAGGGTCAATATGGTGTCAACTCCATAGTGCAAGTCTGACAAATGAAAAAAATAACTTTTGCAATTAAAATGACAGAAACTTTACAAATGCGATAGGATATGTAACAATGATAAGCTTACTTAAATATAGAAAGATGATAATACAGTCTCCTGTCAAAGGGAAATCACATTTAGAAAGTGAAAGTAAAACTTAATTATGTATGCTGGCATCTCATTATATTGTGCTACTGCTACTACATGCATTATGCATATGCTTACCTTTATTGGTCAACATCATAATGATAATCCAATTAAAACACAATAATGAATTCCTTTAGCTGATCTTAACTAATCCTTTTCTGCATTGTATACACATGAACCCATCTAATCGAAGAGCTGGGTAAAACTAGTATCCGCTAATGAGACCTGCAAACCTGTGTTGTCTACGTAACTTCAGACAAAGACAATCTGTAACATGTATGTATTTTTATGACCTATTCTTCAAATCCACTTTCATTATTTTATTAGGTAAATAACAGCTTTAAGGTGGTGCAGGACACCTGCATATTGTGATGTATACTTCCTATTGAGATAAACAATAAAGTATATTAAATATAAATTAAATATTTAACCCCCAAATAATGTTACCTAATATTGAACCGCAATGGGTTAGAGAGTTTACATGTCTGTAAGAGCATTGGGGTCCAAGGTGTATTTTGGTAATTTTACTATTGATATAAATGAATTTTCATTGGGGGGGGGGGGGGGGTCTGGACCCCTCACTCCCATCCCTTCTCTTAATCTGTGCACACGATGATGTACATGTAGGCACACAGAAGCAAATCTAAAACTGGCAACCGCCACGGGGAGGGGGCATAATTTAATTTTTAATTTTGTTTGTAATAATTATATAGACCATTATACTTTGTATGACATGAAATGTTAAGATTATTGATTAACTGAAAATTCACTGCAAACAGTTTAACCCCAAATTGCACATAAAGTGCTGCTCATGTGTATTATCATATGGGAAGGGATCTCATCCTTCAGTTATGAAAATTATAATTTTTAAATGTATTACCAGAGCTTGCATGTGGCATTCATTTTAATTAAACTGGTACAAAACACTGTTATTTAGGGGCAAACACTCTAAAGACAGCATCTAGTTTATTTTAGCTTCGAAAATGTTTACATGCAACTTGACTAGCTAGAGATTTTTTGTTCTTTCGGTGTTGCTTTTAAACTAATTGTTGCTTAATTTAAGAAAAGGAAACAACTTCAATTTTCAAGATATTCGATCAGTCTTGTTGAGTTTTATTTATATTCTAGTAACAAAGACAGAAGAGCCTACAAAACGGATGACCATTTTTGAACCAGCTGAAGTGAAATATTTCAAGCATTCAGTGTCTTCTTTTTACACACGGGTTATTATCATATTGTGTGGGACGTTTATATGTCTAGTGTTTCTGTCGTTGATTGTACGCGAAATACGCAGATTTATATAGATTATTACATTGCAATTTTTATATCGCATCCTTTATTAGCCCTGGTCGCTGTATATGAGCACGAGAGCCGTCAGGCTGGATGGCTGATATATAGCAACCGAGGGCTAATATAGGATGCGATATAAAAATGCCATGTCATGATTTTTATATCATATGCTTATAAAATATGAAAGAAACAATAACAAGCATCATGTGACGAATGACTACTGTCAACAAGTTCTCCGTATCTATATTTTCCATCTCTTATAAACTTTCTTGAAAATTGTGCGCTAGTGTTTATATACATGTACCAAGTTGACGTCATTCTCGGATATTGGAGTTGAACGACGCATACAGATATCTAGGTCATAATAGGCGATGATTAACGGAAAGGGGTGTGATATAACATTTTAAAATTGCCGCAAAGGGGTGTGATATATCTTACTATACATTGTATATCTGATCTTTTAGATATCCAAAATGTTATGATGATAATATTTTATGATCAGATGTAACATGAGACCAAAGTGACATCGAATAAAACGAGCATTATTGGCATCGACTCACAAGCTTTTGCATGAGTTTATAATGACACCAAAAAATGCTTAGTTATTACTTGTGCCAATACCAATTTAATATTGAAGCAAGTGGATAATGCAGCATGAAGCCAAAACTCAGATCGTATTTGTTTTTTGTGAGTTCAAGTTAAAAATGAATTTAGTTCGAAAGGCGAAAAATTAGACGGAAGAAAAATCATATAAATAGATATATTTTGAGCGTTCCGTCAAGCAAGTTGCCGGAAAACATACAAGCTTGAATTAACGTGCAATAACACATCTTCATAAAATGGCTGCCCTCTGATCGAAACGACATTTTGTTTTATTAAAAGGATTTTATCGACAGCAAGATATAACTTACATACCGAGTTCGAACCCCGCAGGGGCTTATGTTGTTACTTACTGAATTGATATTTTAAATATTCATTTTTTATCCCCAATTTGCAAATTTTTCGCTAATTTGACACATGTATAGTTTATTTATCATTATATCTTTCATAATCAAATAATTTACAGTTAATTGAGTGTGTTATTCCACCTTAAAACCATTGTTACTCACAAACTAAACAAGGTATATTTTTTTCGATAATGACACAAAACGTAATCTGGTATCTTTAAATGATAATTGTTTCTACATTCAAGTTTTTCTACAAGATTTCTACATTGTTCCATGATCTTGAACAAAATGTTTTCAGTACAATATTGTAACGTGAGTAAAATATTTTACATTTTTAAAGCTGCTTGGTCCGATTTTAAATCAAATTTTATGCACGCTTTTAAACGATGGCTATGCTTAATATATGTATAATAATAGACATTGCAGTAGTTTTACCCGTCAATTATGCCAAATTTCAATGAAGAAAAATACGTACAAAATTTGCTAACAAAACAAACGACATTAAAAGGTACCGCGTTATTTCGCCACATGTTAAATTTCACCCCTGGCGACGAGACGGGAATGGTTGTATTACGACTTTGACATCGCTCTAAATAAAGGTCGAAATGATCAGACAAATTACAAATAAACATGTGTACGTTTTGTTCGCTAATATTTCCAAAGTCTGCTTTCTTTACAATCGATGCATAGCATGCGGGTTGAATAACCCCAATCATTCGGGGGACGAAACCAAGCGGTTTCCTTTTCTAAACATTCCCGTGATGCATTTTGGTTTGTTTTTTCGTTTGCCCAAAGAGAAATTATTTTTATTTACTTTGAACATTTCTAACTTTGAAAGGAGACTGATTCTGCTGGTGTAAATAGGGGAAAGTCCATAACTTTCTGAGATAAATGATTTGTATGGAACAAATTTTGATACTGTAATTACAAAATAAATCGGACCAAGCAGCTTTAAAGGGTCATGGTCACGATTTCGGTCAAATTTATTTTTCTGTTTTTATTATTAACAATGCTTTAGGAATGCATTTCTAATGATCAATTGAAATATGGGTGCCAATCGATGAGTTTTAAGCAAGATATTGGGCTCACAATTCTTCGTCATGTAAACAAGGCTCGTGCCCTGTTTTTGTTTACATATGTTCAATATACCAGTAAAAAATCTTTTTCAAGCTGATAAGTCTATATTTTTCTTCATTTTAAGCACAAATAAACAGTTCCTAACGATTAACACATTCATTTGAGGTCTAAAACTGGATTTTTCACTTCAACATTCAAAATGTAAACAAAAGCTTTGTTTACATAGTGTAGAATTGTAAGCTCTATAACTCGCTTATAACTCAACAAATGACACTCAAATTTTGGTTGCCTATTAAAAATGCTTTACTGAAGCATTGTAAACATTAAAATCGAAAAAATAATTTTTGACCAAAATCGTGACCATGTCCCTTTAACTTCTTTTAAAAAAACTACTAGGCTAATTGTTACCATTTTTGGTGTGAGGCAAAAGGTAAGAGGAATCTAAATTGTGAAATTCGTGGTCTACCACCCCCGGGGCACCTTAAGTGGGACCAAATATGCAAATAAAAAGCTAAATTTTCAAAAAACTGGTTGCATGATTATGATGTCTATGAAGCCCTCTGCCATAATTGTGAAATTCATGGCCTCTGGGTCAGGGTTTCTGGCTCTAAGGTGGGGCCAATATGGCCGTATAGTAAAAATGTATTAAATCTTAGAAAATCTTCTTCTCTACTCTGATATATATTTGTTAAAAACTAAATGCATGATTATGATGTCCATGAAGCCCTCTACCAAAATTGTGAAATTCATGACACCTGTGTCAGGGGTTCTGGCTCTAGGGTTGGGCCAATATGGCCATATAGTAAAATTGTATTTAATCTTAGAAAACCTTCTTCTTTACTCCCACACATGTGGGCAAAAAACTGAATACATGGTTATGATGTCCACTAACTCCTCTACCTAAATTGTGAAATTCATGGCCCCGGGGTCAGGGGTTCAGGGCATGGGGGGGGCAATATGGCAATATAGTGTTAATGCATATAATGTTTTAAAATCTTCTCTATTCTCACACATCTGTATGAAAAACTGACTTCATAAGTATGTTTACCAGGAATTCTTCTACAAAAATTTTAAATTTCTGTTCCCTGGAGTATGGGTTTTGACTCTAGAGCAGGGCCAAAATGGATGTATAGGTGTTAATGCATATAATGTTTAAACATTATCATCTTTACTCCCCTGCACATGAAAGGAAAATTGAATTCATGATTTCGTAGACCAGATCTTTAAGTTTTTCGCCAAAATTATAGGTTTCAAAGTTCTTTTTGAAAGATTTCAGGCAGGGAGGTGGTCGTCATTACAAATTTATAATTTTTCTACTTTCTACTTTCGTCATTACAAATTTATAATTTTTCTACTCCAGAATGAAACCCAATTAAATGATATGTGAGACTCCTCGACAAGTTTGTGTATGGGTTATATCCTACTCAGGTGACCTTTAAGGCCTATTGGCCTATTGTTTATGATTGCATCCTTTATGATGATTTTCTGTATATTTACCGTATGTTAACAAAATACATCCCATCATTCGGAAAAGGATTTAAGATAAATTATATTAAAACTGTATACGACGAAACAATATTGAGATTATTAAGAGAGTTCCAAACATTTTAAAGAAAAATTCTGAAAAAAACCCCAAAACACTAGATTAAATGTTTACCACTAATTTGCAATGGATTTAAAAACAAGAGGCACAATGGGCCACATCGCTCACCTGAGCAACACTCGCTTTATATGGGCGTTCCAATGATACTGTGCCATATGGCCTCTCGGTAGATTAACCAAAAATGAATATCCGAATTTTACACTTATTTTTGCATATACTTAATCTTTGACATATTTACCTTTATGGAATACCATTTTTACCGAAAGTAAGATCATATGCAATATAAATAACTTAATTTTCAGTTGGTGTTCACAGTCAACTTCCAGTTCCCTTTATTTAAGCCCCCCCCCCCCCTCCCAATCACTTTATAAAAAGATTAACATACATGAGAGCATAAAGGTACATTTTCTCCCTCCACTACTTACTAGTTATTGGGTTTTTTTAAATCCTATACGTGAAAGTAGAAAAGTTTACTACAATGCACCAGAATGAATGCTCAATTCATCTAATTAAAAACACTGAAAAATTTAATTGGACTTCTCTAATATAAACGATTGTCGTTTACCAGGAATGAATTCATTTCGTACATGACGTTTCATATCCTTACTCACTTGACTGATGAATAAACTTAACTGAAAAATATTGTCACATATGTTAAAGAGCTATAATTCAAATCAATGTATTGGCAGGCATGTAGCTCTATTGTACCAAGACCTATCCATTATTTTCATATTTATTAAAAAGCAACAAAGTCTACAAACAAAGATGATTTTCCATTGCAATAATTTTTCTAGGAACAACGATAATGCTTTTATCCTCAATAATAATGTGTAAGGACTATGGAAACTGTTCAAAAGACGTCGCTTTTATTTACATGTGTTCAAAAAACTATCAAAAATTTGTGTAGATTTTATGCAATTCATCGTTTAAGAAGGACAAGAGAAAGTACGTAGTTACAGCATATCATCCTTTTAGAAAGACATTTCTATTGATCAACCAAAATTTCAGCATCAATTGTAGAATTATAAGCAAGATACATAGCTTGGTTTTAGTCATGTTTTTGTTTATATGAGTTTATTACATTTAACTTAAGGTTTTTAAACTTGGTATTTCCTATTCAGCATAGCTGCATTTAGAGTATAAGCATGACCTCAGCTTTGTGTACAAACATAGAGTAGCATTGTGCGCAAAGCTCTGTATCTTGCTTTATAACTCGAAGCTTGACTCTCGGGTTAGTAAATAGAAATTTGTAAACAATTAAAACAAGAGAAAAATGCACTAAAACAAAGAAAAAACAATTTATTTTTCAACATATATATACTTATGTATTTCTAGCAGCGAGAATAATCTCCGTTTAGATTGAAGTTGCTGAGCTTCTTACATGTATAAACATGGTGCATTAATCAACCATTACGTAGAGATCGTACCGAATTACATGTACCAACATAATGAATAGTATTCTATAATATGTTGTTAGTGCATCAGATTTTGCGCAGGTACATGTAAACAATCAGCTGTCCGTAAAAATTTTAAATACTAAAATAAAGACGATGGTTTCTCTCATGTTAAAAAAAACATGCTAAACGAAAATCAAAGCAAGCTAAACCCACCGTCACTGATGAAATTGTCAACGCATTGAAATATTTAACCTCAATTTATTTCACATAAACGGCACAAATATATTGTGGGTGTTTCAAATATTCCCTTCGCACGTAAACTGTTGCACAACAAGCAAATTCATCTCTGTTCAACATGTTCAAAATGGGTTCTCCTTACATAGACTGATCCTCTAAACTGGTTTTCGATATATGAAATATCGAGCCCGAAGTTAAACTGATTGACCCCCATTCTCTGTGTCTTATTATTATTTTCGTAAATTATTCAAATTTGAAACAGAATTAGCCCTTAATATTTGCAATTTTTATTCTCCTACCGATAAGGATGACTTATGCTAAATTACGTTGAATTTGACCCGGTAGTTCTTGAGAAGAAGATTTTTAAATATGCACCCCCCTTTTTCTACAGTTTCGAGGTTTTCTCCGCTTTGAATAAAGATCGGTCTTTCATTTCTGCAATTTATATTTGCCTTCCCATAAGGATGATTTGTGCCAAATTTGGTTGAAATTGGCCATGCAGTTTTAGAGAAGTTCAAAGTGTAAAAAGTTTACAGACGGACAGACAGACGGACGGACGGACAAAATGTGATCAGAATAGCTCACTTGGGCTTTCAGCTCAGGTGAGCTAATAAGAAACATTTCTTTATACTTTTTTCTAACAAATGGCTGTAAATTAATCAGTTTAAAAAGTCAATTTCAATGAGACGATGTTTATGAAGTTGAAAAAAAGATACCCATGCCAGCTTGTATTGTATAATAATCATGGAAGAGTCGTTTTAAACACTACCTTGTATAACCGATTACTTATAGCAATATAAGCTGCAATTTTCATGTTGAAATTTAATTTCACGAAATTACTCTTAGCCATAATTTTGTGGAAAAGGCCGTTAAGAAGCCTTAATTGGAGCAAAATTGAATTTTTGTCGTCCTGTACAAAAATTGATCTGATATATACGGTATTTCTAAGAAAGGAAATCTTTCCTCTGACAAAAATTAATGATTTTTTTCAAATCTCATCTATCAAAAAAGGTTAAGTTACATTTAGATTTATCTGCTAGCAGATTTTTGCAGCAAAATAAAATTTTAAAAAATACAGCTCATATTGCTTTAAAGTCAAGTGACTGGTCACATTTAAAACCAAAGAGAGGGTAATTAAAATGGACTTTCTATGTACGTTATACACTAGTTTTTATTTATTTTATACTCACAGTTGGATTCAGTTTAATTTAGAGAATTTCCATAATTTTTCAAAAAGTTCATAATTAAGACTCGCAAGTCGTTTATTTTCTTTGCCTGAAGGAGTATGATTTAACTTTATTTTGACAATTTTGGAGGGGCGCGCGCCGGGTGCGCCCCCCCCCCCCCCCCACTTTGATTGGTTGCAATGTTGGATAAGTCATACTGTAAACGTGTAAGTCTATCAATACTTACTCAAAACGCCCGATGACGTTTACTCATAAACTGTACCCATACACCCATACCCAAGTCTTGTAGAAAAAATACATAACCCGCGTTAGCGAACTATTTAGTTTTTTTTCCGCAATGATCGCTACCTTCAGGGCCTGTACGGATTATCAAGGAAAGCGTTTTATTGTTTTAATTATATCTACATCTTTTTTTAACAAATTAATTAATTAATTGTAAAAAAAACCTTAGTCAAATTAACTAAATTACTGTTAATGTACATTAGTAAACAAGCAAATCGTCTCAAATGGGAATTTGAGTCTGACATCATCATGACGTTGGAACCGTAAAACTCCAAGGCTTACGTGTGCGTTCCCATTAGTGCCACGACCAATATTGCCGTTCGCATATAAAAATCCGCTATCTCATTTGTTGTTTTTGAATTACAGACCAATATAAATAAATGATGCGATTTTTATGACATTAAGAGTTTTAAAGAAAGGAATTATGCACCAAGCATATCGTAAATCAACATGAAGAAGGTAAGCTTATAAAACCTTTCCTTATGTACCGGGCAATTGCACATGTAACTGAATGTTCGACTTAAAAATCATTTTATTTATGTAAAAAAAATGCTGGATATTTCACAAAGCAATAAAAAATCTGGATATTTACAAACAATTAGTATTTTTATCTATTGTATCTTAATTTTGCTTTTATCTTCATTTTGCTTTACTGGTAGCATGCCCAGCTGCTTATTTTGGACCGAACTGCTCCAAACCGTGTCCTTCACAAATGCATGGTCTAAGCTGCACTGAAACTTGAACTTGTTCCAATTGTCAATCTGTCTATGGATGCTACCTGTTTGAAAGAAACGATAAAACATGATTGATTAAGCTCTCTGATTGGCTCATATCCAACTATCTCGAAAAAACACAACGTTATATAATCACCTGCACGTGACCTAGGAGGTCATTATAACATTTGATTTTCTCTACACTGGACTAAAAATAGAACGTCAAATGAAACATCGCGTTTCTCAATTTCTTCGGCTTTGGCTTCCAATCTAATATATATCTGTATCAATTCGTTGCTGAATCATATAATAAAATAATTATTGCAGTTTTTTCGATCAATACGATGATTTAGCTACCCTCGAAGTACAATATTCACCGAGCCGAAAGCGTACTTCTCTGGTAGCTTAATCATCGTACTGACCTCAAAAACAGCAATAATTGTATAATATAAGTAAATTTCTTGATTTTCTTTGTTTAGAAGATATTAATCTGATTTTCTTTAGGTTATTTCATTTTTATGATGGGGGCAACCCAGGTTTTTTGAAAACTAAAAAAAATGTCAACTTCTTTGCCAGATATAAAGTGGAATATTCGAAGAACTGTCCCAGTTATCAAGAACTTCAATGGATTTCTGAATAAAAACTTTAACTGGAGAAAACAAAATGGGGAAAATATTCGAATTTCTCTTTTTGTACACGTCTAGTCTCCTTACCGGCGGAAATTTACACCAACATAAAATGTGCGAGGACTCAGAATACACGTAACACCTTTGAATGGAAAAGTGACAAAATCTGACATCTAAATGATAAAAATAAGCTATGGTAGTTTCATGCATAAACTGAGTACGATTGAAATTAGGAGGAGGGAGTCTAAGACTTTGCTCAATTAACTGAGAATTGCTGACATTTCCTAATTAAAATTTATTATCATAAAGTTTGATGTTTTCTTCAGCATGGACAAACAAAATGCTTTTGCACTTTTTGTCTTTTTCAACTAAACCACTAAAAAAATACTTGTAGTTTTTTGTAAGCCAGCACACAAGAATAGCCTCAAAAGAAAATTCACATGAAAATGCATTCTCAAAAATAAGCCCACAGGCTTTGAAGTCACCTGAGTACCACAGCCCTTAGATGGACCTATCTGGGATTCCAATGTTTGCATTTTAAGCTTCATTTTGGAGTCTACATTCTAATCTTAGACTCCTCTGGCTGATACCTCTACTTTTATTATTCGCTAATTGCAAACATTAATTCATTAAGGGGGGGGGGGGGGAGACACAGGATTCTCAGATTATTTATACCCAAGCTTTAGGGGCCAAAAATTGCAAACTTGACAAGTTGTGGTAAAAAGAGACATGCAGGCCTTTAATGGTCATTTTTTTTTTTAATATTCAGTTTCATATATAATGCATGTGATATGCATACAGTTTATTGCTACAAGCAAACAATGCACTGGAAATAAAAGTTTTCAAGATGAAGTTAAAAATGTATAACAGTTAACGGACAATGCACATCACACGTCGATGAATCAAAACAAATTGCAACCTGAGTGGCTTAGGTGACCTAAAAAGGGAAACACTTGAACTCCCCTGCAAAAACATCATGCTCTGAATCAAAAGACTTTATTATCACTTCTGTACTTCCAATGCCAATATGAGGTGTAAAATTTTTTGACATTCTGGGTGTCCCCATTCTACCCCTGGGAATAATGATGGTCATCTTCTAAATGTGCCTGAAACCACAAGGGCCAAGCAATGTAACTATAAATGTTAAAATGGGCTTGACCCCTGTGCCCGAAACACTGATTCAGGTGCCAGGTCCTCATCCATCAGCAAACATGGTGCCAGGTGCAATTACTTTTACAAAAAAGTTTTTAAAGAATTTGGTCATTATAATCAAAGAACCTTAGGTAATGAAAGGGTAATTTTTCTGAATATTTCCTTCCCTTTAGTAATTTTTTATATGCATGATTCTTTTCTACATGAAAAGAGCAATTCAATACAGATTAATACAAGTATATAAGAAAAGAAGACCATTTTGTTGCCATGCAACAAGTGCCAATAGTTTTATTTCTTTTTTTTTTAGTTTTATGCAAGACCGATTTGGTCCAAACTTCATTTGGGAGATTATTGACTTAATAAGTAAAATATACTTACTTCTTTCTTAAGATGTGCACCTGATTCTGCATCTCTCAGAATAGCTCTTTACCATGACGGTTTTGGATGCAACCAAGCCAATACAAAAATTCACTGACTTCTGCTCTATCCGCCGCTTTCAGCATTTCAAAAGGTCTCGTATAGTGAATGTTTCCTCTACTTTTGAGTGGAGAACCTGCTTTATGATGTTCTTTTGGCATTTTCAGGTAGATAAATATGAACTGCAAAGTTAAGAAATATGGAAATATATTGAAATAGTCCAAAATCCATTTCCATTAGAACAAGAGGCCCATTGGGGAATATCACTCACCTGAGCAACAATAGCTATTATAATAAAATCAGCTTTATGGAGTATTAACAAACAAGTATTTATTTTATATCCACAAAAAAACCCCAAACACATGTCTCCCCTTCTCCCCTAGGTTTTTAATAGGACTTAGCTGGACCATACCAAAAATTTGATCCTGATTTACTTTTTGAATTTTCAAGGTCAAATTTAAAATGATTGTTTGGCTAAACCTGAATGTACACTGGTTACCTAACATACTTTTTCACTTATTAATTTAGATTGATCACAGGTCCAGCTGCTTCATCGTTTATCTGAGTAACATTTGTCATAACTCTAATCAGCAAGCAGCAGCAGCATTTGGAATCAAAGACAGGCTATCCAGTCTAACACAAACAATGAAATCTTAGTGCCCAGTGTCAAATCTATTTGTTTCATCTGATTACAAGCCATCCACATCTTCTTGCTTATTCATTTTAGTTTAATTCAATATAATTATTTTATTTGTGCACCTACCAAAGAAAATCAAAGGCCTGAAGGGCCACAATGGCGTCGAGTTAAAGTTAATTTGAAGAGTAAAAACCTAAATAATTTTTTAAACAAATGAAAAGCTGTCAATGTGACAGCTAACCGGGTTTTCTTTTTATATGTGAACTGTATCCATAATCCATGTCAACCCATATCCTATTTTGCTAAAAAAAAAAGACTTAGTTCAAAAGCTGGTATTTTTTTCATAAATAATCAGAAATAAAAATCCTAGATATATGCACACCTCTGATACATGTACAATTAATCTGCAAAAGAACAACTTTTTATCTATAAAACTGTAGGAAAAGTTATCCGTACAATGAGGTTACCCTATATGCAATATTTTGCTAAAAATTGACTAACTTCAAAGCTGGTATTTTTTTCACAAATTATCAGTAATCAAAATCCTAGCAATATGCACACCTCTGATATATGTATAATTGATCTGCAAAAGAACAACTTCTTATCTTGAAAACTGTAAGAGGACTTATCCGTACAATGAGGGTACGCTATATGCAATATTTTGCCAAAAAATGACCAAGTTCAAAAGCTGGTATTTTTTTCACAAATTATCGAAAATCAAAATCCTAGCAATATGCATACCTCTGATATATGTATAATTGATCTGCAAAAGACCAACTTCCTATTTTGAAAACTGTAGGAGGACTTATCCGTACAATGAGGGTACCCTATATGCAATATTTTGCCAAAAAATGACCAATTTCAAAAGCTGGTATTTTTTTTCATAAACTATAGAAAATAAAAATAAAATACATTAGTCAACTTTAAAAAAAAATAAAAAATGTTATTTATCACATAACTAATAAAATTACAATTCATTACAAATTTGCTCACCTAATTCTTAAAAAGTTTTGAATTTCAATTGAAAATTAAAGTTTAATATAGAAATTTCTTAGGAGTTAAAAAACGTTTAGATTTTTTTTTCTCTATTTATATGGAAATAAATATTAAAAAATATTATTGTGTTTAATTCTATATATTGTATACTGCTGATAACCACTCTGTCTCTTATTATCAATTTCATCTAAAATTCACAAGGGTCCAAATGACACGGTCCGAAAAGATCAGGGGTAGATAAAAGAAAGCACCCATTCACATTGTTTACAAAGTGAAAGTAGTTCACTAGTTGGTTTAAAATAACTTTTGGTTGTAGATGTACTTATCGCTCGATTAGGAAGTTTTGTTCCTACAATTAAGTTCAAACATTTGTGCATTGTCAATTTTCGATATGGATACAAAATAATCTATTTTGCAGGCTAGTACATTTCATAACCAAATTGAGTATGTTAGCCCAGCTATCGCTGTGTCTCGGTGCTAATGTATTCATCCGCTGAAACCGAGACATGTTGTTTTCAATAAAATGTGAACATTTTTAAAGACGGCAACCATTTCGAATCTGCAAACTTGTTTTGTTGACGTACAGTTCTGCTCGAAATTGAAGTATATGTCATCTATTTTTCTTCAAACACATACGAAAACTTTGCACTCATTTGAGTTGTTTGGCTCCTAAAAATGTAACTTCCGGACGTACAATCCCTAGATGGCTTTCGAGCTTCGCTCGACGCCATAAAAATACAATTTGAGAAAATACAACTTGCATTGTTACAATAAAAATGATTTCACCAATAAAGAGGAATAATAGATGGTCCCCATCATTAATTACAGACTAGCTAGTCTATTGTTTGAAAATGCATAATATGAAGATTTTGACCCCCACCTTTATTTGAATTCATTATTAAAAAAATGTCTAACCTATTAATGTTTTTATATGAAATAGATAATAACATTACAAACCTAATTTACAAAACTCTTAGGCCTTGTTTCCTCACCTGCCACCCCCAGCTACTAGTTGTTCACTTCAGAAAAATTTCTTCTGTAAATAATCCTATAAATCACCCCCATCCACCTAACTGCCTAATTATGACCCACAGGGGTAAAAACAATACTTATAAACATAGAATTGGGTATTTTAGCTTTATTCTTATCTATTTGCCTTTTGATATTTCAAAAGAACTATTTAAGTGTTGTTTTATACTAATGTCTTTTTTTTAAATGAACTTTGAACCTGTTAGGGCCTCTTTATGACCCCCTGGTTAAGGTGAGCTAAAACTATGTGGAAACATTCTCAGGTAGTGTATTATCAAGTTTGTTCAAGTCATTATCCCTGGAGGTAAGGTGGGGCCACAAAGCTACAAATTTCCATAGTTTTTTTCAGATGATTTAAAAGAATTAAACCTTTTATGTTAATTTCTGTGTAAACATTTGACCCCCCCCCCCCCCCATTGTGGCCCAACCCTATCCCCGGGGATCATAATTTTAACAAACTTGAATCTACACTACCTAAGAGAAAGCTTCCAAATAAGATAATTTAACTTTACTAGCCAAATGGTATTTGAGAAGAAGATTTCTATAGATTTTTCTCTGTATGTTCCTTTGTAAAAATTCCACCCCTCCCCCTCTCCATTGTGGCCCCACCCTACCCCAAGGATTCATGATTAATACAAACTTAAATCTATACTACCTGAGGATGCTTCCGCACAAGTCACAGCTTATCTGAGAAGATTGAGAAGATTTTTTAAGATTTATTTCAATACATTCCAATGTAAAAATTGAACCCCCCCCAATTGTGGCCTTACCGTACCCCAGGATATCATGTTTTGAAAAATTATAATCTATCTCACCTGAGAATGCTCCCACAAGAGTTTTAGCTTTTCTAACCAAATGCTTTTATAGAAGAATGAATTATATCAACAAATTTTCAATAATTCCTACCCCCCCCCCTTTCTAGAAGATGTGACCATTCCTTTTGACAAACTTGAATCCCCTTTACTTAATAACAATTTGTGCCAAGTTTGATATTGGTCCAGTGGTTCTTGAGAAGAAGTCGAAAATGTGACGGAGAGACAGGTGGATGCCAGACAAAAAAAGATCAGAAAAGCCTACTTGAGCTTTCATCTCAGGTGAGCTAAAAACATATGAAAGCAATGCTATTTCTTTGGAGTTTAAATCTCTTTCTTTTTCATCAAAAGTTGCTGATGACTGCTTAGCTTGTCATTAATGTTATAAGTCAGTCAACAAATGATGACAACATAATGACAAAAAAAAAAAATACTAACTGACACTTACTGTGGTTTCCATAAATACTATTCCCAGGGAGTTTGGATACAAAGCTGAGCTCTGTGTTTCTGCAATGAGCTCAGATCCAACTTGCCCAAGAACATAAGAGTCAAGTTGATCTTCCAGACATTCAGAGGAAAGATTGTTGATTGGTTTTCCTTTCACCTAAAAATATGACAATATATAAATAGTGCCTGTTTAGGAGGATAACTGTTGAAATTGACACCCCGAGACAACCATTGTCAACCGATGCGAACCGAGGTTGACAATGGTTTTCGAGGGGTGTCAATTTCAACAGTTACCCTCCCAAACAGGCACTATTTATTTCATTATACTGAATGCCTTAATTTTTAAGAAAATTTTACTGCTTTTATATAGAAATGAAGTGAATTCTATGGCGAACCGTACGTGCATAATTTACGCGCATGTAACAATTCGTTGTGTTACCCGTTGCTTAGTGCGTTGCTAACCATGAGGGTAATAGAACGGATTATCAACTGCCTCTAAACCAATCAGATTTCAGTATTTAACATGAAAGTATAATAATATATAATGAAACATAAAAGTGGCTAAGGCAATACTTTGGAAGGAAACTAAATTATATGTAATATGAAAACTATCTGCAATCATGTTATAGAAATTTAATTTAAGAATTATTTTATTCAGATATACATATAAATATACTGAATACACTATAGTTAGTGTATACCCGTGTTAAGTACATCTCTTTTCAATTGCTTTTTTACAAGAATATTTTTAAAGACTTCATAATCTTATGTAAAAATTTGACCTGCCCCCACTCCCCAAAATTGTGGCCCACACTACCCCTGGGGATCATGATTGACCAACTTGAATCTAATTTACCTATACTTAAAAGATTTTTAAAGTGTAAAGAACATTTCATCTACCCAAAACTAAGTTTTGTATAATTGTTGAAATTGAAGTAAAGTTACAGAAAATATGAATAAAACTTAATGTTAAGACTATTTTTCTATGTTATGGATATAAACTTCTGGGTGCTTTAATTTTGGAACAAAAATTACCACAATTAAAATTTTCCAGAAAAAAACTTTCCATCTCTTGAACTATTGATCTCTCAAAGTATAATCATGGTCCCCTGGAGGTTGAGTTATAGATATTTATCTGTATTTAACATAGAAAATGTTTATTCTGAATTGGTTTAAGTTGAACATGCAAGATGAACATGTTTGCTTCATAATATAATATTAACATTTTCTGGTGTCTTTGTTTGTGAAAACACTATGAATCAATTTTGTAATGTATAGTCCGATACATATCACCAATGACTATCTCAATAGTTTAATTGTACAATTGCTGAAATTACATCAATATTAGTAATCAGGAATAATTCTTTGAATAATATGAGGTGATCATATACAGCCGATGTGATCAAATCTTTTATAATGCCGTTCATGCTTGGATTTGATAACTTAACTGTATCTGATCACCTCAAAATACATAAAGAAAGAATTCTTTCTAATCTGAAGGGCCAGCACATTTTACTTGATTTTAGAAAAAAGCTCATGGAATCTTATAGCACACATTTTGTTCAATCTTACAATATATTCATTACTACATTAAATATATTGTCAAAAGTTTCAGTGCTAAAGAGCAGAAATTTAAAAAAAAAATTTATGGAACTGGAATTCTCAGGTACATGTATTATGCACATCTACACATTGTGTCCTTAATCTCTACAATGTTTCTTGAAATTCTGTGCAGCTGCTAATGTTGAATTGCGCTTACAGCAGGGGTGACAAATAGGACAAAAAACATTATATCTCCTGCAACAATGTGTGTGGGCTAAAATTAAGTCTGTTTTTCTGTTGGAAATGGAAGACCTTCATCAAATACCTCAACTACAAACAGCAGTGTACAATTCTGTAGGTTTCGTCCTTCTTGTGGCACCGGTGTTAATGGGTATGCTAAATCTGGAGTACTATTCACTATTTTATCACCAATAACAATGGTTTTTTTCATCACTCCTCTGCAATAAAAAAGGCTGTAGATAATCAAAGATTATTTTGGAAAATTATGTCAGGCCTGTGGGCCTCTTCTTTGAATTCAAATAAATATACGTAAGTACATGATTTTACATCTGCTTGTGTAAAAAAGACATAGGTAAGGATTCTGAAAGCAAGAGGCCCAGGGGCAACATCGCTTACCTGAGCAACAATGGCCATAACTGATCAGAAAAGCTACAGACTCCGACACATGCTACTACACCTTGAAAACGAACTATACCGTTCTGTGCAAGAAACGAACCGTACAAATTAAATCTGCTCTAAATAAAAGTATGTATGTAATCTTTTATTCTTTAAAATGCATAAAAAATCTCTCCACTCTTTTCAGCAGATTCATTGATAGTCTGAGTTGTTCGGATTTTGCAACTTCCAGTCGTACAATCCCTACATGGCTTTTGAGCTTCACACAACGTAATAAAATACAATTGCTCTTAATTAAAAATAATATATCGGATTTAAGTAAAACTGTTCTTTTAAGCAATAAAAAACCTTCTGCAACAAAATTTTGTTTTTTACTAAAATCTTTAGATATGTAATTTTTTTCATTTTACAGAATATAGTTTATTTGGTATTGTATGATATAATTATATAAATAGAATTAATATATGATGCATACTTTTCAGACTAGAGGTGACCCAAAATCATGTCTACTTAAAAGCAGAGGTTTAAAGATCGACCTCTTTAAGTGGAACCCTCTGTAATGTGAATAGCTTCAAGAACGCAGGTGGTCTTAAGATAAAACTAGATGACATATCAGGATTACAATGGCAAACATACATATTCATAATTTTATATATACATACTTTTGTTCCAGAAAGAAAAGCCCACCAAACATTGCCCAATTATGTTTGAAAACACTCTCAGAAGGTTGTCTTATTTCAGTGCTTCTTTCTGCATTTTTCCTTCTCATGTATTTAGATTTTCTCCTTTTCTTTTTGATAGACCCTTTTCTTTCTGTAACAGAGTCATCCTCATCAGTTGGAAACAAAGTGGTTTTGATAACCGACAACGTTGAAGACAAAAAGGTTTTAACACCTAGGAGCCATTTTCTGTCCAACCTTAAAAAAAAAAAAAAATTCTTCATAATATGAGGGTCAATCAAAAAATACAAAGACAATGTCATTGTCTGTCATATAGTTTTCACAGCTAACACTTTAAATCATGCACCAACATGTATTGTGTTATTATGTGGAGTTTTTGTTTTGTCACCATGGAGCATGGTTACAGGTAAACATGACGTCATGAAGAAGTACATGTATATATATACAGTTTGTTAAATTACCCCATCTTTATTTCACACTTAGTACAACTGCATTTTAAAACAACTCTATACCACTCGGTATCTTATTTGCTAAAAACTGATCGAGAATCAGCTAGAAGTCTTTTCTCTGATGTTTTTATTTCTTTGTTCGCAATACCGGAAACCTTGAACGTAAGATAATGTTATTAACTATTGATGTTATTAACTATTCGACCAGGGGATGCTGGTTAACCAAGGTTCAATAATAACTAGGCATTGGACAAGGAAGTTACCGTATATCAGGTTTTTTCCAAGTCATGTTTTTTTCCGCAAATCAGAACCTGAAAGGGTATATAAAATTTACGCAATCAAATTTTCACTATTTCACAGTCACGTTGAAAATATAATTCACGATTGCTTAAACCTTTGAGGTAAGCGGGGGAAAGTATCTAAATTGTCGCTCTTTGTAATGAAAAATTTGGACAATGAAACCATTTACATGATTTCCTTAATGTGAAATAATTACTGATAATTATTATTTTCATAGATGCAAACAGTCATAAATAAATAGATCATGTACCGTTACATATACCAGTAGCTCAGGTGTAATTAGACATTGGTTTACGCAAGGAAAGTGACCGTTATAATTAGCTTGTCAATGGATTATTGAATAAACAATGAGGCTTACAAATCTATTATCTGGTGCTTGTCCTCCGATCCCGCAATTTGTATCTCTAACTAAACTAATTGAACATAGTTCATTGTACTTTTAATTACCTGTTTACTTTATCAGGAAAGAGAGAACTCTATTACAAAAACAAAACTTTGTATCAAATTTACGCTGATTTATTTTCCGCGATTCGGAAATTGTCGCAAACAATGCGGAAATTGGATACACATGGAAAAAACCTGATATACGGTAATTCCCTGCTCAACCGATTTATGTATAAATATGTAAAATTAATATACAATGCAACGGAAATGAATCATGATAAATGTTATTACTTATTTATAGCCAGTAATAAAAGTTGAATATGAATACCACTTACCAATCAGTGAGATCCATTTTTTTGTCCACTTCTTTTGCCCTTTCGAAGTCAGATTTTATATCTTTTACAATTTTGTATTCCCGATGCATTTTGAGCATAAAGCAATCATTGATCCTCTTTTTAATTTCATCAAAGTCCCAAGAAAACAACAAACTCTCCTTGGTAAGTCTGCTAAACTTTTTCACAGAGTTTTCAAAATCTGGAATGTCTGGAAATGTCTCCAAAATGTCAGTTTTAATATTCTGCATTAGCTCCTCGAGAGGGTCAAATTTTTCATTACAGAAAATGTTGATATTTTTTAAATCTATGTATTTTAATTTACTGGCAGGAAAAGTTCCTTCCTTTTCGTCCGTTAATCCTCCTTCTGAAGAACTTTCGTCAGTGTTTTCATCATTTTCATCAGATGTAAAAAACCATTCTGCTGAAGAAGATGACCTTAAAGATGATGCCCTTTTCTTTGCAGAGCTTTCCTTGTGTTGCAGTTGTGCTGTTTTACTCTCTTCAACCTTTAAACAAAATTATAAAATTATACATTATAGACATATTACATCTGCCATAATTCAGGTATCTTTGGGTTTAGTTCAGGCCTCTGGGCCATAAAAAGTTAGACGAGCTCACTTTTGATCTAAGTCTCTCTTTTACATAAGGAATATATAGTGGAAAAGTGAGACTAAGATCAAAAGTGAGCTTGTCTTAGTTTTATGGCCCCGTGGCCAGATCAGAAAAACTAATTAAAACCTTTTTTCCATTTTTTCCAGTTCGGTTTACTTTTAGGTCGTCTGAGTCACTCTGGTGACTTATTACAATTGGTCTTCGTCCCTGATCGTTCATCATCTGTTAACAATTTCAGATTTTTAACATCTTGAAAACTACCAGGCCAATTGTTAACTTTGGTTTGAAGCATCTCTAGGATAAGAGGAATATAAATTGTGAAATTTATGACCATACCACCTTAGGGCCTCATGGGAGGGCCAAAATAACCAATTAAAGTGAAATTGTATTAAATCTTAGATAATCATCTTCTTTGACTATATTCATATACAATTTAGAAAAAACTAAATGCATGGTTACCATAATGATGTTTATTAAGCTCTCTATCAAAATTGTGCAATTAATGGTCCCTTGGTCAGGGTTTCAGGCCCTTGGACGGGGCAAATATAGCCCTTTAGTGAAAATCTAATAAATCTTAGAATAACTTCTTCCCTCAATCCAAAGCAACGGGAGATAAAACTAAATGCATGAATCTGATGTTCATGAAGCCCTCCACAAAGATTGTGAAATTCTTTGCCCCTGTATTGATGGTTCAGGCCCTAGGTTGGGGCTAATATGGGCATGTACTAAATTGAAAATGTATTTATAATCTTACAAACTCTTCTTCTCTTCATCCACAGCGGGGAAGATAAACTGAATGACATTGTATGGACATGATATTCATGAAGCTCTCTACCTAAATTATGAGATTCAGGACACTTGGGTAGGGCCAATATGATCTCAAAGTGAACAACTATTGAACTTTAAAATATTTTCTTCTGTACTTTCACAGCCGAGGGACATAAACTAAATATATTGTTATTATGTATATAATGTCCTGTTCTTAAATTAAGAAATTCACTGTCTATGGGCAGGGGAGGTGGAGGGGGGTTGAGGCAGAGGGAGAGTGACAAACATGGCTGTATAGTGAATAGGCGTAGATAAATTAATAGTGTGTTTCCGGTTCCCCGACCGACCCTAAAACTATGCCCCGACCCTAAACATTTTATCATCGATATATTAATCCGGATATCAACGATTCCGGTTTTACTTTTAGAAATTCCAATCTTAGTCACTTCCGTGTTTGAGAAAACACATACTCTACACCAAATTAAAGATTTATTTTGACAGCGATTTCTTGTGGAAAATGGCATCGTGCTTGCCAAGCACATTGTTGGCAATAACAATTCGAAAGTGTCATCACCAGTGGGGTTAAAAACTTGATGTGACGGTAAAAAACGATGCATCATTGTTCAGTGTTTTTGAGATGTATCACGAGGGGCCATCTGACTGGCCTAAAGGCAGCAAAACTTTGATTTTGTGCTGGCCAAGTAAGCTACATACAAAAGACACAGATCCATATGAGGTCCAACGCAGTGTATCGGTGGGAGATTTGGTTGGATTTCAGTGTCAAGTGTCAAGTTTCAGGATACACAGGAAGGAAGACCTTCATTAAAAGGTGAAAGTGAAGAAAGCAAATAAGATTCAGGAGATGGACCAAGAGACCGTCATGGAGGCACCGGAGAGAGATGATGAAACAGAAGTCGAATCAGGAGGTATTAGATGTAGATGAACCCAGTAATTTATCCAAACCAGAGCTTCAAGTCATGGAAGAGCCAAAGTTTGCAGACTTCCGCCTTACTACGCCTCAGCATGCAAGAGTAACAATTCTTTGTGTGGAGTGCAGAAAACCAAGAGTATTATACTCCAAGCATGTGTTAACCGAAAGACAGATGGTTTCTCTAGTAATCATACTCAGCGAATTTGATTATACTTGTGGTGCCCCTATTACACCGCCACACCATTTACTGCATGGAGTTGTGATGACGAGATCTCAAATGTCATGTGCATCCGCTGTTGAAGTAACATACTACAGTGGAGACATTGGTAGAAAAGACACATGTTGCCATTGTGGAGCAGAGGGAGGCGAAATATCATAAGATTATAAAAAACAATATAAAAGTGTTCTTCCTCTGTGCAATGACTGCTATACTCTGGGAAAATTGCCAGTTGTAAGCCGCACTTTTGGCAGAAAAAAATAAACTCATCTTTTCCAACTTGTTTATTGTTGTTGAAGTGAAAAAAATAAAATGTTTAAATAAAATAAAATGTTTTCCTTACCTACGTACCCTATTTTTTTTCAAGCTGGAATAGGAAACACACTATCAATTTATTTTGGCCATATGTATTTTTTTTTAGGTCACTTGATTGAGTCACTCGGGTAACCTATTGCCGTTTGTTCTATTTACAGAAATCTAGCTACTATAATTTCCTGTTCATTGTATGCTTGCATGAACTTCAAAATATTTACGGTTTGTTATTGTCATTTTTTCATGAAGAAACAAACTGAGTGTATGCATATTGTGTGCATTAAACATGAAACTGAATATTATAAAAGATTGACCATTAAAGGCGTGCAGGTTTTTTTATTTACCAAAAGTTTACAATGTTTGGTCCCTGAAGCTAGGGAATAGATAATCCAAGATTCCTAGGAATCTTTTGCCCGCCCCCCCCCCCCTTTTTATGGCATAGATGTTTCTCAAACATCAGACAATAAAAGGCTGACGTAACAGTCAGAGGAGTCAAAGATTAGGGTTAAAACTCCAAAATGAAGCTTTAAATGCAAAAATGAGACCCTCTGCCACTTAGCATAAGGGCTATGGTATTCGGGTGACCATCACGGCCTGTAGGCCTCTTGTTATGTTATATAATGACATTATCAATTCAATTTAAAAGATTGATGGATGAACAGACAAACTTTTGTATAAACAGACATACTGATGGATGAACAGAATAATGGATGAACTGACTGACTAATGAATGTCGGATGAACAGACTGATTAATTCACACATGAAATAAGACTGATGGATGAACAGATTGACTGAGTGACTAACAGACCACAGGTGCTTGACGACAGAACCCCCCACCCTACCCCCGATTTAGACCCATGGGTTAGTTGACTCTCATTTTAATTGAACTTCCTTTAATCACATAAACAACTTGTTCCTTTCAAAATATATGAAAATAAGCAGAAAATAATCGATTTGTGTAAAACTCACTCCAACCTGCACATAATTATGAAAAGAAGAAAGGTATGCCACTCCACTAGGTAACTGCGACGGAAGTAAACATCTTCTGGTCACTATGGTACGATGAAATCCAATAAAATCGATTTTACATGTATTGACACATGAAGTAACTCCTTGGATTTTATCCTACCAGATTGAACATTACATCACTGAAAGATGTTGGCTTCCGTTTCAGTAAAGGCCCTGTCACACCAAGCTGCATCCCCATGGCGTGTTTACAGCGTTGTATAATTCATGGAATCGCCGTAGGATCGCAAGGAAAATTCAGAAAAAATGTACAGTTTTATTTGAAAATTTCACATGTGGAGATGTCACGGCGTCCTGACAGCGACCGAGGCGTTCTTACAGAGCTCCCATGGTGTGTAACTGCATTTCCATGGAGTTCTTGTTGCCGATTAACTGCGCTCTCGCTGAGTCTCCTCCGAGCGCTCATGACGTGCTAGGAGTTTTGACTGCGCGCCACAGCGTGCTCTGCGCGCTGACTGCATGCACAAGATGTTCTTTACTTCTTGGTTGATTAATATTAATTTGTACAATTGTATGGGGAAAAACAAGAATTTACAACTAGTAAATAAATGATTAAAAAATTGTTTTGATTTTATGAAAAGGTTCATTGTTATTGAAGCATAACTACTTCTAAACAATTTGTGAAGAGCTAGGACAAAACTCTTAGTAGTCAGGTCTACAAAAAAGATCTGCTTTTAGTTGTTAGAAAACATAGAAAAGGTGTGAAAACATCAAAACCAAATGGCATGAATTCCATCTACGTCCACTGATAGGTCTTCGAATACTAGCAAATGCTACTTTTTACATAGTCATCTACATCCAGTTTGATAATTATTACATCACTTGCTATTGTACAACAACCATTGTTCGAGTTTTTGTGGTCTTGATGACAACGCACTAGAAACGCCATGGGAGCGCAGTGTAATCGCAGAAGAAACGTCACGAGCGCAATGAACGCAGCAACAACTCTTTGGGGTCGCTGGGTGAACACAGCCAAATGAAAAACAACTTGTTCATATGCTGCGGATGCGCAGTGAGAGCACGATAGAGACGCAGTGAGATCCCAAAGGACTCCATGAGGTCTCAATGCAAGCGCAATTGACCTATCACTGTGTCTAGAGTGCGATTAGCTGCATTCCTTGTGGCGCTGTTGGAGATCTTACGGCGCTGTCACGGCGACCTCACTACGCTTCTACGGCGTGTTTATCAGAACGCAGAGCCACAGCGCGTACTTTGTGCATGTTCAAAGTCACTGTGTAACAGAGGCTAATGAATGAACAGAACTATTACAACAGTGCTCATTCAGAGATAACATAATGAAAATATTTCTATTTACCTGAACTCCTGATGATGAGGATTCACTGTATTCTTCGTTTTGTAGTTTTCTTTTCTTTTTACCAACAGTTTTGGATTCTGTTTTTACAAATGACTCCATGTCTCTTAAAATAAAGAATAAACATGGAATTATGTTCAAACCACCCCAATCTGCCATGAAAATAAATGCAGATAGGGAGATTATTTGCAATAATTTCAGTCCATGCAAGTGAACTATTCTTGAGATTAATAGAGTTGTTTTCAATTACAAAAATACATGTAGCTTACTCTTTAAAATTAATTCATGTTTTATCTAAAAACCAAAATTCTGCATTGATTTGAAAGAAGGGTCAGTAGGAAAAATTATCTGGAGATCTGTGATGTAGATACTCGTAATATATATGTATGAACTACTTTTTAAAAATTAATAAAAAAAAAAAAAATAGACAATACATCTTAGCAATTGAAATTAACATTCTCTTTAGAGACGTGGCCTGACATATACACAAGTCTTCATTCACAGGATAGAGGTTTTGTCTGTCCACTTTTCTAAAGTCAATAATTAAGACATAATTATGCAGATAGAATCAAAATAACAAAAAAAAAAAAAAATCTAGCTGTCCCAATATTCTTAAAGTTTGCTTAATTATTTGTTCTTCATAAATACCTCGAAAGGGTTCAAACAATATATGCATTAACTAGAATGGGAAAAAAAATTAAAATTTTTGTATTTCAATTGCCCGCCCTCTCACTCTACCTTGTTGGATTATGGAGATTCGCATTGCAATTGATATAAAATAAGGTCTGGATGATAACACTTAAAAATTGTGCGATAAAGGGTTGCATTTAAAATACAATATACGTAATTTGTGTATTAAAATATATACCGTTTCCTGATGAAACGCACTGTCTAATTACAAGATCCAATAACTGAATAAGCAACCAAAGTCTAGCTACTCAGCAGCAAAAAGCAAAAAGCTGCTCAGCAATAACGATATTTGTTTACGTTTATCGACTATTTAAACAGAATTTTCCGATCCCGATTGATAAAAAAATCTAACGATGGCCCCTAGCCCAAAGTATGACTTGTGCCGCCCATATGACATCGGATTCTTGATCGTGAATGGCTCAGGTTGCACCACAAAATGCACTAATCACTTGTTATCATTGTCATCATCTTATTGGAATCGATGCGATGGAGAAAAAAATCAGATATCTTGTCCGTCTGATTAAAATCAAACTTTCGACTAGCTCCTTTATAATTTGATGGATTGCTTCCACGTGACATTAAAATAAAGGAGTATTGGAGGTTTGATTTTATTCAGACTGATTTCTTGCACAATTTTACAAGAAAGTTTATAACTTAACTTCAAGAAATGTATGTAAGGTCTTTGTTAACTCTCCTAGATATCAAGAGCATTAATTAATTTCTGAAAATTAAATGACTAAGTGAGGTTACATGTAAACGGAAAAGTAAAAAAATAAAAAATAAATTGACATCTTAAGAAGACTGGATGGTGCATATTTAATGCCTAAAAGTTTTAATGCCTAAAAGTTTTACACATGATTCATTAAACTATATATATACTTAGTAAAGCAGAAGTCAACAGTTTTGAGTATTTTCCTATATGTTGATTCAGTGCTCTTCTAAAACAAGACCAAAACAGTCAATAAATGGAACATGGTCACGGCTGTTCAGTCTGTTTAACTTTATTTGAAACATATTTTTATTCATTAATTATATGAAACATTAAGGACTTTTTCCCGACAAAACATTCCGTTTCCTGTTTAATTCAAGTAACTTTGCCTTTTTATACACACTAATATGAAGCATTATATGCGCAACTAACAAACAATTAAAAAATTGTTTACGACAAATTGATTTTAAACTAATATAGCAATTGAAACATAATGATTATAATACAAAACTATTCCTGCTAGTGTCTAATAAAGTTTTTTAAGAGTTATATTTAACAATTGAACTTTTTACCGGGAAGAAATATACATTGGAAAGTTTTTGTGGGGAAAACTTTTTGATATAGTTCATATAGCTTTTATGTAATTGCTGACCCTAATCATTGAAGAATGTCTGCTTGTTTCGTGTTTTGCTGCACAATCACAGTCTTACTGATGTTCTCAGTTGAAGGAGAAAGTTGCTCCGAAGGGTAAGTTTGTCCAATATAATCTCTATTTATACCTTTCATCTAATCATGTTATATATCAACATCAAATCAAAATCAGACTGTTATCAAAATTAATCGAATCAAAACTGATTCAAAGACTGATTCCAAATGTCCATGATACTGAATATGCTACTGATTCTTAATATTGATTTATACTATTGTTTTCTTTTTATTTTACGCGAGGACTCAGTTTCGCAATTCCGCTCTTTTGCATCAAATCGCAACATGTAAAATCACATGAACCAATTTTTTCTTATAATTCCATATAGCCCAAAACTTTTTGAAAAATAAAAGCGATCGAGATTTTGAAATTTGCGACAGATTTTACGCGGATATTAATTCATGGCGTTTAGTAAGAAGTTTAAAGTATTTTAAAATGCCCCAAGCGCTAAATCAAAAACAGTTAATAAAATGTTGTTATCTACATGTACATACATATAAGCTAGATTATATACATGACCTTAAATCGACTGTAAATTTGTGGATAGCTTCATCTTCTTCATTTATTCAAATTGTGATTTGTTTATTAAAGTAAGTAATTTAAAGTAAGTGATTTATCTTTTCTAGTGACATTTCTGCATATTTACAATTGTGTTGTCTAATATGATTATTTATCAAACAGCTGTATATTTATATAAAGGCTTACTACGACAAATAAGAAAGGCACGTATCATTGGTTTTGAAAGTGGGCGGGGGGGGTACACTTGCCCTAAATTCTTGAGATGCAAAACACTGTATCCTTCATTTAAATAATCATCCGAGGGTATGTCAATTTAAGAGTTCCGATTTCTTGAAAAAGTGTAAACAGATTGACAGATCGAATTTTGAACTAATCATCATATTATAGAGCTTTAAATTTAATTTGTTATAGTATTGTTATTTTGTTGAAGGAAGTTGTATGTAAGAAAAATTGTTTCAGTACTTTAACCGATGGAGCTGAAGACTGCTGCTATGGTTTAGTCAAAATTGGGAACATTTGTAAAGGTAAAAAACATCAATTTGATTTTTAGAATAATTAATACAATGATCAAATTTATTTCTTTATATTGAAATTGAAAAAAGAAATGTCGGAACACTGCTTTTGTTTGCTTCAATAGGCGGTGGATGTTACCCATATAAAACATCTTTGATATTACAATGTGTATTACCTGCGCGTGACCTAAGATGTTAACAAAACATTTGACTATAATTTACATTTACCCCCCCCCCCCCCTTTATCAAATTGCATTGATTTATTTGGGTGATATTTACGCATAACACAGAAGACCTAATCATCAAATCTGGTGCGTATGAATACAGTCTTCCTTTAGTATATCTCGAAGAACTTGACTGACTCTCCTCGCGACTTCATGCCAGATCACGACCTGATATCATACTTACGCTGTTTAATATTTCTTGATGTAAATATATTTTAACAGTAAAATGAATTCAATTCATTTATTTCTTAGTATACCAAAAGTAAATTCATCAAATTACAGAGTGAAAAAAAATTTCTTATAAGTTATCAAATCTCTGAGCACTATTTTTCAGCATGATTCGGCTGTTCCAATGGCCCCTCCGTTAATTGCACATTACTCGTTGAATAAATCGTTTTGAAAAATCAACATGTTTCCAGAAAGAGAATAAATGTTAAAAACGAAAATATAAGCTTTGAATCATTATGTTTTGAAAGATGTAATCTCACAACTCCAACAGTGTGTGCAAACAAATTTTCATAACGCGCTAGCGCGCTTTCTTCAATTTGTATGCACACACCCTTGCAGTTATGAGACCATATCTTTCAAAAAAAATAATAATTCAATGCTTAAATAACTTAAACCATCTGACGGTTAAAAAAAGTCAATGTAATAAGATAATACTGGCGATGACTTTAAGCAGCTGACATTAAAAAAAAAACACACCGAAGTAAAGATGATGAGATAACACTGAATTTGATGTCTATTTAAAGTCGCAAAACCATTAAAGAAAACCCAATTGTTGCTGTTTTGATCAAATGATCCGATGACTTAGCTGCCTCCGAAAAACAAATTATATAATTATTCATTTCGCTCTTCGGGCTTCGTGAATATTGTACTTCTTGTGTAGCTAGATGCATCGAATTGACCTCAAAACACCAATAATGTTAGTATATCATATTATGATTTTTGCAAATGAAAACAATTGAAAAAAGAACATTAAACAATAGTTAATTTTTTTCATTATATTACATTTAAATGTTCAAAGTGATATTTGTTTTCTTTCATCAAACAATTATATATTTCATGTAGCGTGTCCAGCTGGTTATTTTGGAAAAAACTGCTCTAATCCGTGTCCTTTACAATTGTATGGTCCAGACTGCACCCAAATATGCTATTGTTCCTATTGCCATCCTGTCTATGGATGCGATGCAAGGAACGGTAAAGTATATCATTATATATTATCATAGTTTTAATTTTACAAAGCCTTTACTAAATATATTTTGACCTTTTAAAAATTCAAAATCATTTGATTTTTATGCTAGATACAGCAACACAGACTTTTCGAACTTTCGAAATATCAACTTCTATATCAGATGAGTTGAATGATTCCAAGACTAAAATGGGTAAAACATTTTTTTTTACAAGCACACGTGTAATAGAAATGCTTCTTATAATTATCAACGCCTCTTCAATTTCTTTGCATAAAGAGTGACACAATATAGGGATACTTTTTATTTTGCTACGGTTAGTACAATGTATTACGTGTGGTTATACTAGCACTTGCAGCATAATATAAGATACTCACGAAATAATGTTTTCACTAAAATGAGTGCTAATGAGAAACTTGACGAAACGTGTTTCAAACGGTGATAACTGGGTATAAATATCAAAGGGCTTGCCAATAATTATGTCCTTTCCGATATATTTCATTTGATATATGGTAGTCAGGAGGTACATTTTTCTGATAAAATAAAATATATCGGAAAGGACAATTACTTTCACTGTTTATTAGTCATCCCAACTTTTAAAAAATATTGACATGTAGCATGCCTATCTAGTGCCTTTTAGAGACTCTTATTTGATTGCATCCAAAAACCTATTGTGTTTTCCTATACATATATGCGGTGCATAAAATGAAAGCAACAGCTCAGGATTTTACAGTTTTAGGAAAAATCTTGTTAAAAATCATTTGTATCCTAGACGCAATGACACAAGAGCCTTCAAAAATGATGACAATTAATGTACCAGATGAAGTGAAAGATTTAAAACGGATTATAATCATATCGTGTGGGACTTTAATATCCGTGGCGCTTCTGTTGTTGATGATACGCGAAATACGCAGATATACCTTACTATAAATCCGACCAGTCAAATATCAACAATTTTTCGATAATAATAAATCTATTCAGATTTAGCAGTAACCCAAATCGACATCCAATTGAACGAACATTATTGGTATCGCCAAACAAGCTAAAGATGAGACTAAACATTACACTTAAAATGCAATTTTTTAAGAATTGATGCCAAAGAATATTGAACAAGGACCGTAAAAACCAGCGGATGGGGCATGCCATATTGTTGAATATCACAGGTTTGATAATTGGCGGAAGATATCCCATCATTGACACTTTGTGAATGCATACTACTTGCCAAATTATCATGTTTTATAAGTTCGGATCGATTTTAGCCACAATACTGAGTTTTCCATTTTTATATTGCATAATTAGGATCGTGGCAAATTCTGTATGTTTATTTAGTCACAATCCTTTCTAACACATGATTGTATTGTGTTTTTTGTCTGTTGTATTTTGAACTGTTTTGATAGTTTTTTTGGCATGATACTTTATTATTCATGCAGACTTAATAAAATACCATTTCAATTCCTCAAACAATATGTGTTGTAATTATGTCAAACAAAGCACCATCCTATCAAATATCCATAAAGAATACTGCAACACGAATTGTATAGCTACAATTCAAAGCGAATTTGTGATTTCAACTCAAAAGTCAATTTTGTATAAAAGGCATTAATTATACGGAAGAATATATGTAGCGCATTCTTTCAAGTGGGTTGTTGGGGAATATAGTTTTCCGTCAATTTAAAATTAATTGTCATTTACAAAATATACGAAATTTTTATTCATGTAATGATAGAACAAAAATGTATTCGTTTATCTTATCAGATTTTTTTTTTTAAAAATTTGTTGTTTTTCATAATTCTGAATTGCGATGTCATCCCCAACAATCTTACCTTGATCCCAACTTATGACAGTTCAATGCTTTACATACAGGTGCTACTTTCTAAGATCAAATTTTACATTAAAAAATATATAATCATTCCAATTTATGCAAAAAAGGAAAAAAAAGGGATAGGAAAGTACCTCAGAACACACTTTGATGAGAACACCTGAGTTAAAAAATGGATCACAAAACTAGATTATTCATCTGATTAGGAATTTAACGAATTTGTTACCATTTGATGAAAAATATCTGAAAGCATTTTTAAAAATTTCTTTTAATATAAGGTTTATTTAATTATTGCTATTTGATATGTTGTTATCGCGTTTAATGGCAACAATAAATAAACAAAAATCACCTCCATGCATGTTTTGAAATGAGGAATAATTGTAACGAAATGAAATAAATATAAACTTCGTGATATTATAAGCCGCTTTCAGGCCGTGGAATATTCAAGCCTTATTATTCAACGTAAATTGTTAAAATGGAAACCAGACTGTTAATCCTACATTGTGCAATGATAATGTACAACATATTCACAGTACAACATTGACATCAGCATATTCATAGTAATACTGTAAATTCCTAATTAAACGCGAGGAATTAATATCAGCGTAAAATCGCGAGAAGCTCGTCTCGCGAATTCAGTTAAAATTTCGCTTTTAATATTCCGACACATGTAAACTACATGAAACTATGATAAAATTTCGGCATTCGCGATTTCATGTTCTCGCGATTTGATGGAGAATCGTTGAATCGCGGATATAAGTACTCGCGTAAAATAAGGAATCTACAGTATTTGCTTTCTTTTATGTTTGTTTATAAGGATTTTGTATTTCTTTACACATTCTTGTGAAAAAAAAATCTATCGGACATGCGGTAGAGTGAACATTGTATGAAACTAAATTGAGATTAATAAGTGGGAACCTCCGGCAGGGGCACAAAAAACAAATTTTATGTCTGAAAACTCGAGTTTAAATAGTAAATAATGTTAAGTTACGTGTACTTTTCATTAATTCACTAAGCCTCCTACTGGTTACATCTGCGATGAAATTTATGTCAAAAACATAAACACGCTACTCTACCTAATAGTGAAATACATGAAGTATCCGTGATATCGGACTAAGGTAAATAGTCACAGATGCTATTCAACGGCGGCATTCGATTTCCCTTGGTTTTAAGCTTAAAACTCCTCTGGTGTAATCCGAATCGCGCTATGTACAATAGAGTATTCAATGTCCGATTACTCTTATTAGTTTGCAAAAAAAAGAAAAAAAAAATCAGCATCGCCGTAAATAGTTCTTCGGTATAATAAAATATACTGTACCTACTTACTGAATGTTGGATAATAGCAAGTGTATTTTCCATCCTTAGACAACAACTTTTCCCTTGGCGAAATAATTGCTGTCGAGGGGTACAATAACCTGGCTATGGTCGACATAGCAAGTAAATAGGTATATATTATACTGTCTTTATTCAGAACGAGATTGATATAGCATAAAGGAGGCCATCACCACCCATCCCACTTAATTTTACATATTAAATATGTAACAACAAGATGACTGCTCTGAATTTTATCTATTCAAGAGAATGTATAACATATTGTATTTATTGTGTTTCTCCTTCACAATTAATGTTGGATTACTTGTATATATAATAAACTTGGTGACTTATGTTAGTTATACGTATACCCTCAAGGTTTATGTACGAATGTACATGCAACAGGAAATGCTCGCTTGTTTTTTTTTCTGTGTTTTTTTCATAACGACAAATTAGCTATAACCGTTATGTGTTGAGGAAGAAGAAAACAGCATTTTTCGCTGATTGAAAGACGTATGACGTGAATAGGATAAATAATCTGGTACAATTCTTCTTGATCCAAATCAAACTCCGTGATCTTCACAGGTACGTGGCAACTCTCTCTCTCTCTCTCTCTCTCTCTCTCTCTCTCTCTCTCTCTCTCTCTCTCTCTCTCTCTCATGTAAACATTTTTTTCTGGTCTCACTCGGGCATTAATTGCATAAGTTTAATTTGTTTATCATTTGCAATAATATGTGGGTAATCCTGTCATTTATAATTTTTTTTTCAATGATTTAAAAGAAATAACCACTCAGTATAAAAATTAAAAGTTAAATCGAATTATTAATAAAAAGAAAGCTTTTAAAATTGTAAAACATTACAATAATAATAATGAAAAATTGACAATAAAATATTCGTATACGAGGGATGTTCGGAAATTATATCAACTCTCTATTTACTTTTGCTAATCGACAGTATTCAGTAAAATTTGACATGGACGTTGAATAAAATAGACAATAAAGTGTTGATAAAAAATAGTTTTTTTTTTTCAAAACGGCACATAAACACCTGGTGCAGAACGCATGCTCAAACAAAAGATATCTGAAACTACTACTTAAAGCTGCTAAATAGACATACAAGATAGGTAGATTTGATAGGAAATTCATATCAATATATAAATATGCCCTTTTGTCTTCATTGTAGCGAGCTGTTGTAGAAGTCAAAACTAGACTGATTTGAAAAATTGACCGCAATATATAATTATAAGTGTATGTGTATTACATAAATTTCTATAATACCGAGACGCCATAATATTTTGACGCCAAAAGCGGCGTAGCTGACAAATTATAAAATCTTTGGAAATCACCTTATCATTGCAGACCAATAAGCTTTTTTCCAGTTCGGTGAAAGGTGTAAGTATATAAGTCGTATTCATTTTTTAACTAAAAAGGAAGTTCTTCTAACACTTGACCTAATTTAATACAACAGTTCTACATGCAGAATAACCTTAGGAGACTTTTTAGATTACAATGACATGTATCAATTGTACAAATTTTATTTACGAAAAAGAATACAGAGCCCGTGTACAGTTGGCTTTCTTAGATGTTTTTTCATTCTTTTAATTATATTGTCAATGTGTTTAAAAGATTAAAAAAAAAACCAACAAAACGAAGCATTAAAATGATGCTGCATAAGTCAGAAAATGCTTCATGCAGGTGAAACGATCTTATGATGTGGCTGACTTAAATATTTGTACATTTGTAATAAGTGACATTTTGCATTTTCATTATATGGTCTGCTTTTCTTAAACGGTAACATAAACCTTGGACAATTTTCCAGATAGCCCCTGTGCCCACATATACCCCCGAATAGGAAGACTGTATGAAGACGAGACAGACTCATAATGTTATGAATCACTTAACCAAGATACCGGGTGCAATGATTCATTATGAACTAAAAGTGACACTTGTACACGCGTATACAGTCCTAATCGACGTCTTCTTACAATGAATAATAATAACACGTTTTGATGTCTCTGTACATATGTTTCCTACAGTGGACGTCTTGACAATCTATATGACATAACAAAATTATCCGTTTCGCTACCTTACAAAACACATTCTTTTAAGGAAAGGTTCCTTCTGAATTTTTTTTACAAGTTTTTGGCTCTTAGAATAAAAAGATAACCAAGTCACTCATATAAAAACGTTGTACAAATTGCGTTTGAATTGTATTTTCAATTGATGTTTGTAAATATAACTCATTAAAAATCGTATAGTTTTGATGCGTTTAAGGAGCGTACATTTTTAATTAAGTAAAAAAAAAATTGAAACTGTAAAATACACACATGTATCTGACAATGAAACTCATATAATACTAATTATAAATTTTCTACTTTTCTATAAAAAAAATTGGATTTGCTCAAAGGCTTAATTTTCAGAAACACTATCAGTAAACATACTTTTATTTTCACGCTCGGTTCTTGCAATTTTCAATTGTTTTCAACTTTTGGACTGAAATTGCAAAAACACAATCCAACAACTCTGTGCTTCGTTTCAGTATTAAGGTAATAAACCACATTAACTCTATTAGCTGTACAAAAATATCCCTATAGCTTGCAAGGAATAACGAAGATTCAAAACATGAGCTATTTAATAACCAAATGATAAAAGAAAGATTTCTTTTATCATTTGGTGTTTAAATAGTTCTCTGTGTGTGTATATGTGTGTTGCGTGTTGTATGTGTGTATTATTCAGTAGTATATTAATACTATAACTGTTTGCTATTCCCTTATAAATATTTTTCTATATGAATCTTACGTATGAAAAGTCAAATTAAACGAATGTTTTTTCAACCAGTCTGACAATTTCAATGTTGACCGGTCTACTAGTCCAACGTCAAAACTGTTTGAGTTTTTGTCCAAATTCAGGAGATCGGAAATAGCCGAAGATTAGTGCAGAAAGAGTTGAATTTGGTATGATACAAAAAACGACGTCACAGGCATATTTAAGTCATATATTTTAAGTGAAGAGTATAACAAAACAGTCATTGACTGGGATATGGGCAGCGTATGAATTGTTGGACCTAAAATTGATATTGTAGGGTTCGGTCTGCGGCATCAGATAACATTTTTACCTTGGGGACCAATGATTCATATGTTGCCCTCATACCCAGTCATTAACTGTATAAAATATAATCGCTGCATAACAAGGTCAAAATGTACCCCCTTTGCCATCTCGGTTGCTTAAGCATGTTAAAAAACAACTTTGCTTAAAACACATCGTATATTGACATATGCAAGCAATTGAGCATGCTTAATCGGATAAATGATGGGCCGTTGATGTGTCCTTAAATTACTGGTAAAATAACAGTACGGTATAAAGAATATAAATTTAAAAAAGCGATGATCTTAACTTCAACTCACATTAATCTTTTATCATACACTTTGTGGTCAAACAGCAATGGAGAGGAGACGCAAGTCGGAACATTTCTTGATATGAGGAACATGCATGCATGCTTAACTGTTCATTTATGTACTTTGAAACGAAAAAAAGTTTCAATCTTTTTGAGAAATAACTTTACCCGTGAATGACAAGAATATACAAAACACTATCTGCAGTGGTAGAAGTAAAAATGGACCAATTAGATAATTTTTATGACTTTAAATAAATATGTTTTATGCTGATACCAAACAAAAGCTTCTTTTCTTATGAAATATAACTAGGTCTAATCAAATACTTTATTCAGGAAGAAACATGGGAATACTAAGGCTGAACGTCAGAATCACTCTCTGTATTCTTTACTTGATTAAAGTCGTTCTTTCCCAAGGTAAGATTTCTTTTCTGTTCAATTTCATATCACCTACAACTTCGCAGAATGTTGACAGAAATGCTTTTACTAATCTAATTTATAGAAGAAGAAATGTAATGTTTTCTTACCCCTTAATTTTATTTTTTTTCCTGTTAACTTTATTATTAAATTATACAAATTTAAAAGAATATATATTTTCAAATTGAATATCTTTAGGGAAGTTGTTGGGAAGGAGTAAATAGATCCGTGGTATCAATATAATCTCTGTCTCAAGAAATCCTTGTTATTGCAGAGGAAACAGTGTTAACATGCAGTTCCACACCGCAGGAAACTGTGCTGAATAATTTGCGCGAAGTCTTTAAATATCCAGAGTCCGGACCATATCAACAGTAAGCATTACAATGAGTATGTTATTCCTTCTACCAGTGAGTGCGAGGTATTCGTTTCTTTTGGTACCTATTTTCAATAATATTGAACATATTAAAAATACATTGTATTTCAGTCAAAACCTGCAATATTGATAATTATTCATATCGTTTAAAATTCATCACCTATAGATATAATTGATCACTTATAAAATGACCTAAGGAAAGTTAATAAACTCAGTTTATAGCTGGTAAGTAATGCTCATCTTTGAGTAATGTTATCTATATGAATGCATTCGTTAATGTTTTCTAAAACCATAAAGAAATTCTCAAAATTTTGGCTCTGATTCATTATCAAGTTTTCATAATCATATATTTCATATTTAATCTGACCAGCGTTATGTTGATCAAAGTGGAATGCCACAATTTGTTTTTTCTGCTTAAAGTAGCTTAAAACGGTCTAGTAGCAATATGGAGATAAAAATCACGGTCGTATGTCGCGTAAGGCATGGGATCCCAAATTAAGTATTTTCAAATAAAATATACAATGTATCTTAATTAAGGCACCAATCAAACAAGGCTTATATACTCAACAAGGCTCAATGGTCTTGGACATTTTTCAAGGCTATATATATATATATATATATATATATATATATATATATATATATATATATATATATATATATGAAAAAAATCACAACACCGAAATAAACTCAACTAGTTTCATTTTAAATCATCAGGAGTTTATATATATAACAAGCACAAATAACAAGCAGAAACAAAACCTGTGCTTGCAATGTTTGTGCTTGTTATATATGTTTGTATCTATGCAATGTGTATCGTTCCGATCCTCTCAAATTGTCGTTCAACTGTATTCCACCTGTATCTCAAGCGAATGTGAAGTGCGCGGCCAGCGCGCTAGGTTCCGTTCGTTATCGAAAGCAAGATTTTCGTCTTGCCTAGATAGCCGAATGGGGAGTTCAAGCCTCGGTAGGGGCGGATGGTGGAGCTCCAACAAAAGTGAATTTCTCTGTGTTTTATATATATATATAACTCTAGCATGTGTTGCTATATGGAATGAAAGGCAAATAAAACCAAGTACATGTATCAACACTGGGAGCCATTGTATACAAATACATTATCATTCATGACAACAATAGACACATTTCAGATATCCGGACGCTTCACCTATCCGGACGATTGGACTTGGGAACCAAAGCGTCCGGATAACTGAGGCTCCACTGTATGTGTGTGTGAACTCGAGTCGCATTTATTTGATTATTACCCGTTTACAGCAATTGGCATAAGTATATTTGTTTAAGGTATAAAAAAGAATGTAAATTGATCGAAACTTAAAGTATTTTATAAATGTGTTTGACACACACACACACAACACACACACACACACTGAAGATTTTTAATTCACACACACATTGCAGATTAATATTCCTAATTCTAATGCGAGGAATTAATTTCCGCGTGAAATTGTGAGAGGCAACCCTCACGAATTTAAATCAAAGTACTGAAGAACTGACGGGAGTTGATTTTGTCGATGTTTATTTATTTTTAAATCAACGATATGTTATTTTGCATGACAAGTACATGTAGTTTCTAATTTGAATTACGCACATTTTTATAATATGAATTTTTGGACATTTTCGACAAGAATGTCGAGAAACCCCCATATGGATCATGTTAAATAATATTTAAAGATAAAATTAATTCAATCAAACTATGTATCAGTAATAGAAATATTTCTCGAAAATTGTATGGACCCAAGCAATATTGAACTCTATAGATAGTCTCGTTCAACCAACCGCTCGGCTGATACCGTAATTATCCGACAAGGATTTACGGAGACAGCGGAGCGTCGAGTTGAACGAGACTATATTGAACTCTGGCGTTGGAATACATACGACTACAAAAACTATTTAAATTGCTCGTACCATTTAAAATCGGACTATTTTTAAGGTATTTATAAATAAGTTTCCTTGAAAAACAGTGCTTTAGCATACATTACATCGAATTTATCAATTATTTTCAAGAACTATATAAGTCTTTTCAGGAGCAATTATTTGTGCTGAGGTCCAAACACTGCTTCACTTTCGGTTTGTCTGAGTAACTGCATAGGAGAGTTGATTAAAATCAACTCCAAAATATCGATTTTTCGCGACAGTTTCGAACATTAGGAATTTATAACCAAAATTGAATTATATTCTCGCGATTTGATACAAAACAGTGGAATCACGGAATAAGGTATTCTGTCAAACTTAACAGTATGACTGTCTTCTCGTCGTCGCCATTGTTGTTTATAGACCGAGATGGATTTCACGTGACCCATTTAAGGCGGGGTTATTCAAATATTTTGTATTTTTACCGTGCCGGTAAGAAATAAATCAAAGTACTGAGAGTACTGAAAGACGGGGTCTTGAAAGTTTGAATTTGTAATTGTCCTGGATTTCCTCGAATATGCTACCAAAATTTATGAGTTTGAATTAGTTGTTACAATCTATGCATTACTTTACTCATGTAATGGTAATGTAATGCATTACTTCAAGAAAATTAAGTAATGGTAATGATAATTTAATGCCCTAATTCATGAAGTAATGGTAATGTAATGCATTATTTTACAATGTAATTCACCCAAGCCTGATTCCAACTAAGCCGGAAAACATGAACATTAACATTTAACTTGGTTCTTCAATCGATAATATTGTATATATTATATGATGTATAAGTCTTCCAAAATGTATAATCTATTATAGAATTAGCTTACAATGCATTGTTTAAAGTTTTAATTCAGTTTAAATAACTAAAGAGCCGACGAACGAGAAGGCAAATTCAGACTTGTTTTCATTATCTTTGTACATCATTTAGAGACGAACAGCAGTCTTACCGCAAGTAGATCCCGATTTTAACTTCGGCTTGCGCATGAAATTTGGTAGTATTAAGGTGAAAGATTGTCAAAATAAAATTCACAACTTTTCAAAAATGGCACATTGCGTTTGGGAACTTTAATTTCGATTCCACAATCAACCTCTTCTATTGATTAATGAGCTCGTACACCAACTGAATCGTCAACGGCGCTGTTCATTCAGTTACGTAACTCATTCCACATTTGAACCCAAGCAAGAATATTTTGATCAATAAAACTATTTGTTTATTTTCTAAATAGAATTTTGTTTATACACAGAGAAATTAAAAAGATTTAATGCGTGTTTTTATGATACATATTTACTGAAATGCATGAAAACTTTCTGCACTATTTTCTTACGCAAAGACTCAATCAATTCATGTGTTCTACGCTTGCCTTCTGGTTTGAGAATTCGGCTGACAGTAAGCTAATAGACGGGGTCACGTGACCCCGTCTAAACATATGTTTTTGATTTCTTGTTTCTTTGTTATGCGATTGACTAATAAAGCGTAACTTGTTTGAAAGTCATATATATATTTAAGTAAAGAAATGAAGCAAATAATCAGATCTACCGTACCGGTATTGGTGAGTAGTTTTCCCCTATTGTTGTTCATTGTCCACTACGCTACTGGGACACATTGAACAGAAGCTAGTACATAGGGTGCAAAACACAATTTTATATGTAACGTTATAAGGACTTTTTAGATGAGAGTCAAGCAAAACTGACCACTATAAAATTAAATTTTAAAAACATGTTACACACACACACACACACACACACACACACACACACACACACACACACACACACACACACACACACACACACACACACACACACACACACACACACACATAGAAAGAGAGAGAGAAAGAGAGAAATATATAGAGAAAGATAAAATTGTGAATTTTGTGAATAGTTAAGAACAATGCACAGGTAACTTAATACTAGAATTTATTTGGCACTCAAAACATGAAGAAGATAGACAAAAGAATACCTCAAAATGTAGTACCCCATGCATTTTATGCTCCCCCAAACAACAGAATGCAAATGAATCAGCCATTTTAATTTCTGTGCATTTTATAAAACAAGTCCTTAGGCATCGTTTTATATTATTTTCAGGGTACATTCGCCAATTTTTTTAAAGAGCTATATTACCCGCTAAAAAATTCATGAAATTCTGCCCACGTAAAATCCGAATGTTTATGGAGTTACCTCCTTTTATTTAAGAGTCTCACAAAATTAATTTTTAAAATTTTTCTACACACTTACTTCATGTTTTCGGAAGATAAACCTCTAAATTATGCAATTGAGAATTTAAAAAATTAAATTTCATGTATATCGCATAAAAATAGCAAGAAAATCCCTATACATCATGCTTTTTCCCAGAGAAAACCCCCCTGGATTTAAAACGAAACTGTGTTTAGCTACCATAGTAGTTTTTCTCCATGGTAGGATTTCTCCTTTGTCATTACATGTAGGTGACCCGGGCTCAAGCCTCGTAATAACTAATCTTTTTGCCTTTTGATTAATCTTAAAGTTGATGAATTGCAACTTTTTAGGCTTTAATTTTGTAAGAATAAGTAAACAAATATAGTGCGTACGCCCACATTTTTTTCAAAGATGCTTCAATAGAACTTAAAATAAACTTTATTTAAATCATCATCCAGACTGTATCTTTACTACTTTATTAAAATTATTTACTCGAATTGTTGGGCTTTAATACTGAGAAATCGGAAGAGTAATTTTTTTTGTTTGATATATCTTAAACATACGGAAGCCCATTTAGGACCTATCAAAATATATTTTTGAATTTGATATAACGAATTCTTGAATTTGTTAAAACGAATTTAAATCGTTATAACGAATTGTTGAATCCGTTATAACGAATTAAATTTGTTATAACAAATTTTAGGAATTTGTTATAACGAATTTAATCTGTTATAACAAATTCGCTGAATTCGTTATTTCAAAATTTAAATCTGTTTTAACAAATTAAATTTGAAATAACGAATTCTTGAATTCGTTATTTCAAAGTTTTAATTCGTAATTTTGGTTTTTTTAAACTCGTTATAACATATTTTCACCCAATTTGTAATAACAAATTTCATGTTTTCGGGAACAAATTAAACGGGGCGGACTTCATTTGTCCCATATCGGCGTACGACGAAACGGCGAAATGGTAAATGAAGTAAACTGGCGTAAGAACAAAAGTGTAGGAACATATTGTCACAGCTGTTGCTGTAACCATGGTAACAGATGTAACAATTCCAAAAGACACCTGACTTCATCGGCTTTCCAAAATTCCAAAAAATTGTTTAGTCAATGCTATTATTTATTGAGCATGCTGATTTATAAAAGGGTACATGAAGCCCAGCCAATGTCGAACTTATGTCATAGAATTTATTTACCAGAATTAAATGCAAAAACCGCATCGAAATCGATGCACACAAAAAATGGAGTTACGCTTCTTCAAAGTGCCTATTTTTACCTCTTTTAGAAATCTAATCAAGAGAAAATGAAATTAGGCGATAACAAGGATTCAGTGACGTCACGAGGTCAACACTAGGGAAATTTCCTTACAAAGCTATACAAAATATATTCAATTTTACAGCAAAAAAGATTGATATAGGTCTGATATTTTGACGTATCTAGTTATTTTAAGTATTGTAAATTTAGGAAGTTGTATTCGTAATTATTTTGTTACAGTCAGGTTTCCTTTTAAACGATTTTAAAATTTGCTATTTAATCGCCTTTTACTGATGAATATGATATCTTTAAACGCTTGCATGGGCAGATTTATGTTCAGTATTCATATTTATTTTGGTCGGAGCGTGTTCAAATCCAATAACGCTTGAAGGGAGTTATGATAGATTTGATATACACGCTCCGACCGAAATTATCACCTCATAATATTCAAAGAATGATGCCTTTTTGCTTTTAATTATATTATTTCCAATCTCTACAATTCAAAACAACATTTCAAAACCACTGGGTATTTTTTTTCATGCATAGCACATGTTATGTATTATTGCAGCAAATACCGTTTTTCGGTTATGCTGTAGGACACGCTTATTTTGGGTCGCTCATTTTTTATGAAATAATTGGGCCATAGGTTTCAAAATTGATTTGTAATGTTATCACAGTAAAGGACACTTAAAAAAATATGAATATGATATTTTATATGACATAGCCAGGCATTATAACCAGGATGTGCTCATGTGTGAACCAACTTTCCATCGGGATTGGTAAACGTTTGGGAGGAAATTCGATAGCTTCTTGGAGAAACTTCGAACTGATGATAGGTGCCAAAAAAAAAAAAAAAAAGCAAAAACAAAAAACCGCGACTTTTATATCATATAGTCATTAAAAGTGATAGGAATGTTATGTACCTTTGGTTTACACTAAAAAAAGTAAATTAAATAATTGCGAGGACAATAAAGGCAATGTTACAGGAAAAGAATAGACACGTAGCTTCAAACGAGTGGGTTGGTGGGGGTGGCAGGGAGAAGCCTGTCCCCATGCAGTTGCATTTTCGGAGCATGTAAAAAATTGAAAGTGACTGGGAGGAAGTAAACAGTGAAATTTAAGTTTGAGGTAAATTTAGCATTTCTATAGCTACCCCCACGGTGTACGATTTTCGAATTTTTAAAGACTTCTTTTTTTCGCATGTTAAGAATTGTTTGGCGATCCCCCCCCCACCCCCCACCCCTCTTTTCACTTGTTTACGATGCCACCTGCCTGAACAAAATATCACGGTTTCCTTACATATACCAGTAAAAAAGAATTGGGTTTATATATAAACCAATATTACTGTATCTCATACAAAATACCATTCACCAGGTTCTTTAAACACCCACGCTTAAATTCAATATAAAAAAATTCAAGGTTAGGAGGAGAGGGATAATTTATTTTGTTTTTCTTTTGTTCAGGGGGGGGGGGGTATTGGGGAGGGGTAGGGGTGGTCAGAACACCGACCCCATGTAGTTCTATCCATAACCCCTCACCAAGGTCTGTGTGTCCATCACCAGGGTCTGTATACCCATCACCAGGGTCAGAATACATATTACCAGGGTCAGAGTAAGTACTAGCAGAGTAGGTGTATGTATCAACAGGGTACATGTATGTATACGCATAACCCGATTCAGTATACCCATCACCAGGACACCAGGGTCTCAATACGTATCCCGAGGGTCAATGTGTTTTTGTGCTCATCACCAGGGTTTGATTACCCATAGCAAGAAATCCACGTACCATCACCAGGGTCTCAATGCCTATCACCAGGGTCAGTGTACGTTTCACTAGGGTCTATAATGCTTATCACCGGGGTCTGTATACTAGTATTAATAGGGCCAGAGTGCACATCACAAGCGTCTGTATACCCATATCCAGAATCAGTATACCCATCACCAGGGCAAGTTTACCTATAACCAAGGTTAGTGTACCCAATTACAAGAGTGTGTACATGTATACGCGTAGCCAGAGCCAGTATACCCATCACCTGGGTCTCAATACCTATAACAATATAGGTTTTTAGACCCTAGTAATGGGCAGACCCTGGTGATACGAACACCGACCTTGGTGATATGCATTAAGACCCGGATGATGGGTTCTAATGACTTGGTGATGGGCACACAGACCCTGGTGATACGTACACTGACCCTGGTAATAGATCCGGATAATCGTAATATTGACCCAGGTTACGGGTATACAGACCTTGGTGATACGAACACTGACCCTAGTTATACATACACTGAACCTGATGATACGTACACTGACCCAGGCTTTTTGTACGCAGACCCAGATGATGGGCACGCAGACCCTGGTGATACGTACACTGACCCTGGTATTAGATATAGACATCCTGCTAATCGTAATACTGACCCAGGTTATGGGTATACAGACCCTAGTGATACGAACACTGACCCTAGTGATACATACACTATGCTATTAAAACATTTAAAATTCCTAATTCGTGGGGGTATGGGGAAAGGTGTACCTTTAACTTCAATTCTACAGTTTATTTCCTCCCTTTCATTTCAGTTTTTACCTGGTCCCAAAAACATTAGGGGCGGGGGACTCCTTGTTGGCTTGTTAATTCACCTTTTATATGTAAATTTAAGAAAAATCGTTGCTGCGAGAAAACGTGTGCTGAATGGAGTAGTCTAGCTCGTCCCCCTGCCCCTGCTCCACTCCACACCCCCTCCCCCTCCAATGCTAAGTGCCTGTTGTTTTCCTGTAACATTGCTCTTTTTTGTTCTCTCAAATACTAATATTTATACAACATTTTGGTGTAAATCTAATGTACACAACATTCCTATCTCTTTTAATAAACATTTATAAAGTAAATTTCGAATTTTCCTATACGTTTTTAAATTGCGCGAATATCAGTTCGAAGTTCCCCCAAACAGCTTTCGAAATTCCTCCCAAACGTTTACCGAAAAGTCGGTACACGCATGCGTACATCCTGGTTATAGTGCCTGGTTGTACTATATAAAATCAAAGTACTGAAGAACTGATGGGAGTTGATTTTATCGATTATTATTTATTTTAAAATCAATGATATGTTATTTTGCATGGCAAGTACTTTCCTATATGTATTTGAATTACGCACATTTTTAATAATATGAATTCTTCCACAGGAATTTCGTGAAAACTCTATATGAATCATGTTGTATAATATTCAAAGATCTATTCTATCAAACTACGTATCAGTAATCGGAATAGTTATGCGAACTTGTATTGATCCAAGCATAATTGGACTCTAGTCTCGTTCAACCAGACTCTCAGCTGTATCCGTTAATCACCGACAAGCAAGAGAGAATCTCTGCTTGTCGGAGATTTACGGAGACAGCCGAGCGTCTGGTTGAACGAGCTCTGGCGTAGGAATATATAAGATGTACGACTTCAAAAATTATCTAAATTGTTCGTACCATTTAAAATCTAACTATTTACAAGGTATCTATAAATAAGTTTCCTTGAAAAACAATGCTTAAGAACTCATTACATCGAATTTATCGATTAGAACTAAATGTTGTCAGCAATGTTGATTTGTACTTAGGTCCAAACACTGTTTCACTTTCGGTTTGCCTGAGTAACTGCATACATGTAGGAGAGTTGATTAAAATTAACTTCCAAAAATAGCCTATTCTATACATCGTTCTGATGGAAAGTTGGTTCACGCATGCGCACATCCTGGTTATAATGCCTAGCTACATCATATAAAATATTATATTATATTTTTAAGTGTCCTTTACTGTGATAACCCAGCCCAATAATTTAAAAAAAAAACGAGCGACACAAAATGGGCGTGTCATACAACGTAACCGAAAAACAGTATTGGCTGCGCTGCGTAATAATACATAGCATGTGTTATTCATTAAAAAACAGTGGTTTTAGAATGTTGTTTTAAAGTGTAGAAATTGGAAATTATATAAATATAAGTATTAAAGTAATAAGGAATCATTCTTTGAATATTATGAGTTGATAATTTCGGTCAGAGCGTGGTCATATCTATCATAAATCCCGTCGAGCTTTATTTGATTTGAACACGTCCCGGCCAAAATCACCTGAGACTGGTAATACTCAAAGAATGATTCCTTATTCTTAAATCAATTTTATTCCAGACCGGTATTTTTTTTTAAGTACGGCGTAATCTCACGGTTTGGTGATGTAATGAGATGAACAATGCAGATATATGTTAATAAATCAGGATGCTCATTGATTGATAGCATTAATTAAACAAATTTTTGGAATTTTGCACAGAAACCCGTCGAAACAAATCTGTATATATTGTATTTTTGGTGAAACTGCATTGCATAGAGCATTGCATAGTTCTTAAATATATATTTTGTTATTATCTATGTAGGAATTCTAGCAAAGCTGATAAAGTAGGTGTCTTATGGAATTGTTACATCTCTTACCATGGTTACATTTACTTCATTTAATACCATTTCGCCGTTTAACGCCGATCAATTGATCGGCGCATTTCGTTGTACGCCGATATGGGACAAATGAAGTCCGCCCCGTTTAATTTGTTCCCCAAAACATGAAAATTGTTACCACAAATTGGGTGAAAATATGTTATAACCGAGTTTAAAAAACCGAAATTACGAATTAAAACTTTGAAATAACGAATTCAGGAATTCATTTCAAATTTAATTTGTTATAACGAATTCAAGAATTCGTTATTTCAAATTTAATTTGATAAAACAGATTTAGAAATTTGAAATAACGAATTCAGTGAATTTGTTATAACAAATTAAATTCGTTATAACGAATTCCTAAAATTTGTTATAACAAATTTAATTCGTTATAACGGATTCAACAATTCGTTATAACGATTTAAATTCGTTTTAACAAATTCAAGATTTCGTTATATCAAATTCAAAAATATTTTTTGATAGGTCCTAAATGGGCTTCCGTATAAACATCATTGGTACTTGAAAATTACTAATTTGTTTTTATTTTTTTCAATCAAGCTTCGCTAATTAATATTCATGGAAAATTTCTATTAAAAGTCCGGAAATCATCTGGATTTTTTTTTATTTTACAATCTTGCGCATGCGCATTACATTCACGCAAAATCACGGGAGGCTCTTTAGCTTATGTTTCCACAATATCACTTTTGCACGTATAAACTCAGAAACGATATTACAAATATGTGTAAATTTTCATTGAAAATTTGTCATGTGTGAGGCATTTTAACTGTGGTGAAGGCTTGTCCCGAGACACAGTTAGCATGGTTAGATTATTCTAACTAAGCAGAGTGTAGTGAAATATCATTATTGTAGGCTTAAGAATGACGTTTACTCAGAATGAAAAAAAAAATCCACTGATGATAATGAAAAAACATCTATTGTGTGTTATTGTTGGTATTTTTATTCTTCACGCTCAAAAAAGTACGTCAATGACCTACTTTTTGAGATAATGGCCATTGAAAATTTAAGAAAAATTTCAAAAATTTTTACACTATGATAAAGATTTTCTTAATTGCGAAAATAATACAAATTGCTTAACACTTTAACAAATGAAATCCAGTTTATCAATGGCAGTGACACTAAATAGATACAAAACAGTAAGTTTTTATTCACAACTATTATAAACAAACCAGTCCGAATTTCCTCTATCAATTTTCAAAACCCCACCCATTTTTGATTCCATATAACTAAAAACTGAATGATGGTAATGCTAAAACATCTATAAAACTAAGTATACTGAGCTTACTCTGCTGGCATACAATTAACATGAGGTCAATGATCAAAATTTTGAGATATGGTGTATTTTATATCTTTTTTTTTTTTTTTTTTTTTTTTTTTAGCATTAATTTTTTAATATTTCTATAGTGTGTGCCATACGATTATCAAAATGAAAAAGCGAGAAAAAACCAACAGAAAATATGCAAAATTATGTTGACTAACAAATAAAATCTTAAGTTTTAATAGTGTAGTACTACCACAAATAAAATAGCGAAAAACAAAATCTGAAAAATTTAATCCGAAAATCCTCTGTATTGCTAAAAGTCCAACTTTGTTTGAGCCTAATTCCATAATATAGTACAAATATCGAATGTTATGTCATTCAATAATAATTCAATTTATAAACACTTTTTTGTATAGAACAAATTTTACTCATGACATTGAACTTTATAACAATCCGGATTTGAGAACTCAAAACCTGAGTATACAACGTCCTTAAAGCTTGGTTATGTAGATGTCACAATACGGTGCGTCGATGTATTTATTTCCTAAATGTCCGATATTATATGCAATGTCAACCTGTGCACGCACGGGTCAATGTCTAGTCTCTAAAGAAAAGAAATTTAAACAACTAATATTTTTCTTTTCCATGCGTCAGGCCCTCTGTTTTTTCCAAGGGTTTTAAAACTTGAAATTCACGCATAAAGGACATTTTGTAGTGACTAATTTTTCTGAAAAGCCCTTAGAGCTGCACAGGTTTTGATCACGTGACCAACAAAGTTTATATCCCGGACATTGATACTTCCTGTTTATTTCTGATATTTTTTTATCGCTATATTCATTATTTGCCATCTATACAAAGGCAGTCTGTGAAATATAATCGTTTTATGGTTTGTAGTTGTCAGCTTTACCTAATATGGTGTATACGTGGTCTGTAAATTCCATATGTGGCAAGAGCCCTTCACTCGCGCCCCATAGGAAATTAACTGACCACGTATAAACCATATTAGGTCAACTACAAACCATGTAACTAATGATATTAAAAATCGTCAATTCTAACGGTATTAACTTTAAATCTATTATAATAGCTTCAGGAGACAATGAATTTCCATACCTTAATCACTTCCTCTACAAAATGAAGTCAAGATTTGAAAGTTTTTTTCCTGGGAGGAGCTTAATAAATAGAGAATAATACATGGTAAACTCTGTATCACACTACACATTAACTAATGACTCCAATATCAGCCGGATGGCCGAAGGCCAGAGGGCTGATATTGGCCAAGGGTTGATTTGGGATGCGATACAGATTTTGTCATCTTTTGTTGTTTTTATCATGTTTTTGATTTGTAACTCGTTTATGTTTTGATGATAAAAACTTTATCATGCTTTATCCTATTTTCCTATCTCCGATACGGCTTATTTTCGACGCTCAAACGTATTGACACGTCCTTTATTTAAAAAAGCAATGTAATAATGTCACATTCCAAACTGTAGATATGCATTGATTAAAAGAAAAACATTCGAAGTATTCCGAAATCCGAACAAAAGTGCAGAGGTGTTCCAGAAAGGTGTGACAAAAGGTGAAATAAAGGGTGATGATACAGGAATGTGATAAGTGCGCGCCTTTGCTCATATCAGGGATGAAAAAACCTGGATTTTATACTATGTATTAATAAATGCATTTGTTATCCTGTATTATTAGTAATCAATATTATCTCAGATATTGCAAATTATTACAACGAATGGTCCACCGTCAACATGACTGGAATGTAAAACAGGGGAAGATCTAAAATATAACAGGTTTTCCGTTTGGGTAATCTGGCTATAAAAAGGGGAAACACCAATATATAGTCAGCTTTCCATGGGGAAAAACTGCTATGTAGCAATTTTTCCAGAGCGAAAGACTGCTAAATAGCCATATTACCGGGGGGGGGGAGAGGGTGGTTGACTGGGAGGGGGGGGGGAGGCACTATATTAAGCACTGGTTACCCTTATAAGATTTCTTTGAACTTAAGGACACACGAAACGTTCCTCATTTTTATATATATAATTTTCCTTGATATACTATTCCTTATTTATAAACATTTAAAACTGTTAATATTTCATAATCAGGCTATTTTTGGAACTATAATATTTAGAATTTTCTTAAAAATAGCATGCAAAATGCATTTGAGTGTTTATAAATAAAGTCATAGTATATATTTTCAACTGAATACTTTCTATCTAAATAAAAAAAGTATCATATAACATGAAAATATGATTATGGAATTACTTTGTGGAAACCTTCACATTGTGGTGATAGGGGAAAAAAAGGGAAGATAGGTCGCGTCTGACCTTAACAACAAAACGTGCAAACGGTCGTCGCCATTTTTATTGTCATGTGACCGAAAGAAGTCCAACATGGTAACGTTTTATTACATCCGAGGTTTTTACTCGACTTGACAGAGAGGGCCGAGCGATGACCTGATTGTGTACATCTATTGATATATAGTTTCACTATACAGCATAAATTATAAGCTTAATGAGTACTGTAGAATTACTCTTGTCTATAATGCAGTTCTGTGTCAGAACTTCTTTTTTTTTTACAGAGGGGGAAGCTGCAAGTGGTTATTCAGTGCTCCAGAGACAGATCTGAAAATAAGATATCGGTTTACTACATTAAATGTAGATTGCGGTGACGTATTAAACGCCTATGACGGTGCGTACATTAAATGTTAAATGAAGAAATTTTATGACTCTTAACGTAGGATAAAACAGATAAGCTAGAATTTCCCTATCGTTTGATTTTCTGATATTTTAATATTTTGTTATTTGGAATGGAATCTAAAAATATGTAAAATTTTGGAAAAATTCGCCCTGACAATTTTTTGCCCACATCGCCTCAAACCTACCATTTGATTTCCCACTCAGTGGAGTGCAAATGAAATAGTCATTGTTCGAATTTGTTTTTTTAAGTTGTAATATCCCTCTGCTGTTAATTTTTACCATATGTTTAAAAAACATTTCGTATTTATTTTCATCAAAGTCAATACCAAGAGATTCAAATGAAAGAAAGTAGATGTGATGAAGCGCTTCTAGATTTTTCAAAAAAGTGATGTGTGTGATCATGGTATGAAGAAAATTGGACATAGTGATTTAAAAAACCAAAATTTTACCATCGCAGAATAAAATTAAACATATTCAATTTACATTTGTACATGAAAATAATATATACATGTAGTTATACACAAAACATGGTGAAGCGCTGCGTTTTAGTTCAGAATAGCACTTTGCTGTTTGTAACAAAAACTGCTTCAATCAGCAAGAGTTATCTTTATTTTAAACTATTGAAGGTTTTACATCAGTATATAATAAATTACAATAGTTTCTAATTTGTTAGAAAAAGTTTTCTGTTTTTAAATTTGGATAAGATAGTAGTAAATGGATCCACACGTTTTATAATGATAAAAATGAAAACCAGAGCATTTTGTTATAACACAAAAAGGGGATCAAATGAATGATCCTCAAGTTATTGGTATAATCTCAATATAGCAACATATTATCTTAAATGAAATGTGATATTGTTCCTTTTATAATTATGTTTTCCCATATCTGCTCCCTCAGAATAGAAAACCCTTATTCAATTTAAGACATTTGAAATGCTATAATCTTAAAATGATGAAGACTAAGTCTGCTTAAAGTTGGGGTTCAGTTCAAATTTCCTCTTTCTGTATTTGAATTTAAATTAATGTCGCCTTTCAGCATAAAATGGGGCCCTGCGCCGCCTCTCTTGTTTCTACAAGCTTTAATAATATGAAGTTAACAGAAACAAGGTGAGAATAATTTCTACAGAAAGTATTTCTCTTATCAGAGGGACATTCAACTTTAAGTTATTACAAATGTGTTTACTACTATGTATATCCTGATGTAAAAATATGTAAAAAAGCATTTGTAAAACATCTTTTAAGACGAAAACTTGCAACACCTAACGGTTTCTAAAAAGATACTGTATAGTTCAAATATGAATGAAATTTAGCAGTATGACTGTCATCACCCCGTAATTAAAAATTTATTAAAATCAGGAAAATTTGACTGTGGGTTTTGATTCATTGAGGTTTAAGTAAATCCTAAAGTACATCCTCATATTTGGCCGTTGACCTTTAGATATGACCTTCAAATTTAATGGGCATAAAGCCTGAACACTGGCGATGATTGTTTTCAAAAGTCTGGTCTTTACTATGAACTGAACACAAGTTACATATTTTTAAATGATAGAAGGTTTAATTGCACAAATATTAAATGAACACCATTCCAATGTACATGTACAACTGTAGGTTTCAAAATCATCAAAATACGCTGTACTTTAATTTTTTCCGCTTTGAGTAATTAACAAGTATGATCTATATTATTTTCTTAAGATAATGGATTAGAATTATCTTTTACACAATATAAGCAATTAATTTGTGTATTTGAGAAAAGAAATTCAAATTTTAAGTTTCACAGGTTGTTCACACTACCTTAACTAAAAAGAAACATTACATAAGAAATTATCTATGAAGACATCGTCGTAAACCATGGTTTTGAGTACACAAGCTGAATCAAACGTGGATAATCGGCGATATAACAAAGAAAACTTAGATACAAATACGATGAGAAAGGAAGTGAAATGTTGCTGTATCTTTTCTTTCACTTGACTGCGTTAGAGTGTTATAAATTCAAAGTAAAGTATTTTTATATGAACAGGCAGTATAATTAAAGAACACTTGTTAGGTGCACATATCGTTAGTCCCTTCTCCTGTTTCGTATGTCTAAAATCATTAAAATTTGTGATTATTGTTTGTTGAAAATTTTCGTGGATCATGAAGTGTTCATTGGGAATGAAATTTCATTAGATGTAGACCATGTTTCGTAATATGTTCGCAATCCACCATGAATTCCAGTGATGCCTCATTATATGATGATATTTAATAGTTTGAATATTTTGATGTTAATATTTAAGGAGTGTTCCAATTTTTTTAACTTAGGAGACAACGAAAATGCTCCTAAGTTGTTTGGTCCCGAATGCGCCTTTGGTGGTAGCGGAACCAGCCACACAACTACTCAAAAAAATCTATTCGTTGATTTTTTCCCAGATTCCACCACAAAATCTAACGAGCTAGGATTTACATTAGAAGTTATTGCCGCAAAAGACCTTTGTAAATATCTATGAGTTTCAAAAAATAAGAAGAGCTCATTTTAATTTGATATTGGTAAAATTCACATTTGTAGATATTTATGCCACTTAGTAATACTATTTAAAAATAATCTTTTGGTGTTTCAGCTGAATGTAGCGAAACTGGAACCACAAAACCAATATCTCTTGCAGATGCATATGTCCTTACTTCACCGAAATTTCCAGACGATTATCCTGTGTGAGTATCCATTATTAAAAAAAGAGGTGTTGACTTTTTGTGAAGACTGGGTGGTCTTGGCCTGTTTTAGAGCATATTGATCTCTTTTTGAAGAAGAGCTCTGTATAGAAATATCAGAAAAAAATCATATTTTAATCCTTACATACTTGGAATATTTCATTACAAATAATTCGTTTATAGCCTAAAGTATCATAAAGTAGAATTGATTGGTAATTTATTAGCAATTCAATGACAATTGATTTGTAGGCAATATAACTGACTAAAACCGCAAAAACCAATGGGACAAAGACAAAAATTTCTCGGCGCAAAAGAAAAAGAAACTTACTCTGTCAATATTAAAACTCTTTTTTTATAATCTGACATATTTCTTTTAAAATAAAAAAAATCGATATAAATGATTTAAAGATGCCAATTGACTTCGTACAGAGAGATAGTTACGCTAAGCGCGCACAAAAAAGATATCATTTAATCAAAATAACTGTATTATTTGGTGCTCACTCGATATGATTTGATTACTTTTTTTTATTAAAGCGATTGGACTTGTACTTACACCTTTACTGCTGCAAATGGCGTTGATCAAATACAATTTGACATGGTTTACATAGACCTGGAGGATGATACACAATGTTACGATTCTGTTAAACTGTATGATGGTAAGAATATTAGGATAGGAACTATAAAAAAAACACCAAGTTATTGTTTGAATTCGGCACTTTCATTTTCTTTAAAAAGATTTTGGATTTTGTGATATACATTCAATTTGCCCTGATCGAAATTGAAGATTTGAAGGCTTTATCAATTTATTGGTGATGACACGTCTTGATTTCGCTACTATTTGATTAACGTGTACTACACTTATAATGGTGAAAATAGTTCTTGAAAAACACTCGCTTGGTGTGACTATTTCTGCTTTTTCAGCTCTACTGACGTAGATCCGTGACCTATCTGTCGTGGCTGCAATCCAAAGTAGAGGAAATACTTTAAAATAATTTATACAAGTTTATATTTTTAGTTAAGTATAATAAGTCTAAAATCTGGTGACCGTAATAGAGATATAAACAATCATAATATATAACATCTCAATTAACTGTTTACAAAATTATAATTGAGGATAATTTACAAAATTATAATATTTAACGCAAAAGAAAAACATTTCAAATCTATCTATACCGAAATAAAATGATCAACGATAAACAATAGAGAAAAATCGAACTTGGTACATCATTGTATAAAACTTGAATAAAACCTAAGCGATTACTTATATATTGAAAGATAAAGGTCTAAATAGCGTCAGCATAAGAATGTGACCTAAGTCCTTTGTCTAAACGTAATGAACACTTACAATTTACTCGAAACATAATTCCCTTAGGTTGCACTACAGTATTAAATTTTACTATATATTCTTACCAAAATTGCACAACTTTATATACAGATTAAGAATTCAAAACGAACTTCTGGAAAAAATCCTCTTGATATCTTTTTAAACAAAGCTTCATTTACAATTTTCTAGCAAAATACACACGTGCATCCAGCAAGGCGTGAGACTTTGTTTACCTCGAAGTTACACATGTGCTTAAAAATCAAGCCCGGGCCTTTTCACCCCCGCCGGAAACAACACGCATCAAAAATTCAAATGACCTCGCATTATTACAAAACTGGGATAGTTAGACCTCTTACACATTGTTTTTCATCTCATAAAAAAATCAGCTCCTGTCTCGAGCGGAAACGACCCATATTCAAAGGAAAATTCGGGAATTATTTTGCCTCAGCCATGTTTTGTCGTGAACCTTCAGTGAAAAACAGTAACTGTAGTGACACCCTTACTTGTTTCCCAAAATAAAAACTTTTATTTACCTCTTTTACTAAAGAGTCGTTTAAATAAACAAATGGCGCTAAATTTAAATTATGATTTGCCACGCATCAAATGCAATAAACAAATATATTAAACCAAACTTTAATCTACAACTACTAAATTCAACTACTTTTACTTCACATGCCTTAACAAACACTATAAAGAAACGCAACGGTTTTCCAATTAAAAAAAGACCCTTAGCTAATCTAAATAATGACTTATTTCATGCATAACAAAGCTGAAATTTAGAAACTTGATAATAAAAAGTAAAAAATATTTATGCAAACATACATATAATATATAACAGTGAATTATTATAATATCTTTTGCATTTGAAACTTTTATGAACTAGCAATTAAAAATAAAATAAAGATAGACATACCTGCAATCCAAAGTAGAAGAAATACTTTAAAATAATTTATACAAGTTTATTCGAAGAAGCGTCACATGGAAGTGACTGAGAGGTCAGATTTCCAGCGACGACCCTACACCTTTGGATTACAGGTTATTGACCAATCAAAATTAAGTATATCCACTTTTTTAAAGGACATCAACTAGCTGTAATTCATAGTTCAGTAGAAACTGACATTACTGAAAGCTGTACACGCCCCGTTTATCGATTGACCGAAACCTTCATTGACCTGAGAAAAATCACGGACTGCACGAAATAATTAGTCAGCCCACAGGCTGACTAATTAAGTTGGGATGAGACTTCAATTGGGACTAAATAAAAATCTTATTACAGGAGACTCTACATCTTCTACTGTTCTGGCGGAGTTATGTGGAACGTCTCCCTCTGTACAGTCCTTCACGTCCACAGGTCCTTCTCTTACCGTTCATTTTGAGTCTGATGAGCAAAGCCCACAAGCAGGTTTTTACGCTAAAGTCTTTACTTTAGGTACGTTTATTTCCATATCCATATTAGTTTAACTGAATACCTGTTAAAGCTCGTACCAGTTAATTTTAAACCTTATATTTTGCGAAAAGTCTCAACGGAAATCATAGAGAATTTATTCAAGATAAAAGTTAATTCAATCTCAACTACAGGGAAATAAGACATATGTAAGAAAATAAGCTTAAATTGACATACGGTAATAATGAAAAAAATCCGAGTTTTACGGCTCATTGATAGTATTTTTGTAATTCATGAATTGTGATGGGGACTTCATCTTAGATGATAACTTTTTACTTTTACTACTTTCTTTTAGTAGAGGCCTTCAATAAAAAGCCATATAATAATGCCACTGCGAATGTGGCAGTTTTTTCATTCATGTAAAGTTAATTTTTTTACAAAAATTGTAAGTGGCACCAGACATCAATGACCGTGCATTTCTACCATTAAATGAAATAAACAATTCAAATTATTATCCCATCAACATATAATTATAGGTTTTTTCCTACTGGATATTAAGAATTTTCTAACAGAATTTATTTTCACATTAGAACACAAATTTCGATATTATGTGAAAAAAACCCAACAAGGAGATTATCAAATTTATCAGGATATTTCTTTAGAAAACTCGTACAGGATATTTGAAATGTCCCAATGATTTTTATTCGTTTAAAGGAATTATTTTAAAGAATGAATTTTAAGATTCTTCGAAAAAGGCCAAAACTAGAATTTAGTTCAAATAGTAGCATAAAGCAAACGAATATTCTAATATATTTTTTTATTTAATAGTTGGGTTGATCGCACTAATTAAGGAAAATGACTCAATTCATTTTTTGCAAAGAGTGGATTTGGAATATTGTAAATAGTTTTTCCGACGTTTACATTCAGGTCGTTTTTTTTTAAATTTGTTAAAATTTATTATTTTTCTCTTTAATTTGTATCTGTTGTCTAACACCTAATTTGAGTATGGTTAGATTTGGGGGTTAAATTTATATGTTGCGACATTCCATCCTCCAACAATGAAATAAATGAAATTTTATGAAAACAGGAGAAGAAACAACAACAACAACAACAACAACGTTAACTACAACAACAGAAACTGACGAAGAAGAGGAAGTAACAACTAACACCAACCCAGAAGTAACTGAAGGAGAAACAGGATGTAATCGTACCTTCTTTAGTTTTTGGAATCTTTGCTGCAACTTAGCAAGGTTATGCAACAACTGGTGGATCTTTTGCAAGACCATGACACAATGCTGCAATACTTGTGGATTATCGAGTTCGTCTTTCTCGAGCTAAATGATTGCAAACAAATATCGTTAGCTGAAGCTAGCAAATATGCAAACGTTTCAAATGTGTTTGAATATGTTTAACTATTGCTGAGGACGAATTAAAAACGACAAAATCTGTTTGTAATTTTAGAAAGCTTATTTCAATAAACCATTGATGTAATTGTTGCTTTTATAAATATTAAAATCCATAATTAAAATATTGCGAGGTGTGTATTGTGTTACATGCATCTCCAATAAGATCGAATCATCCTCATTTAAAACATATGTTTTTGATCATTTTGAAATTCAGGATACACAATTTCTTATTAGGTGACGTATAATGTTTCTACAGTTTTGTAAATTTAACTTTGAACTGTCACGGTCGTAGCACACGCCTAAAGTAAATACGACTTTCTAAAGCTTTCATTAGAATTGAAATGCAAAAAAAAACCAAAAAAAAAAATCTGAAGAATAAACGATTTAAAATAGTCAACTCATTGACGACACTTTTTGTCCCTTACAATATTATTTCTTTGATCAGAGCGTAGTTCAATCTAGTAGCTTTTGATGTTCTCAACCGTCTTGGAATAATAATTTATTCGTTAATTCGAGATCTATTAGAAGAGTCACGATTCATCGACATATCGAACATTATAACTGTAACCCACTTGCATTAGTATTGTAACTAAGTTTACAATTATTGAAACTATTGGTGGTTTTATATATTTTTTTTTTATCAAATCACATATTATTTAAAATTATACCAGTCAACCATATACATGTAGGTTAAGATTGTCTGAAAGAACAGTTAAAATTATAGACAATAATACAGCATAAACTACCAATTTGTTCACGAACCCTATTTTTCAAAGTTAAACACGCATTTTACAAACGAACTGAAATCAACTTATTGAGCAGGTTAAGGAGGTTGTGTTGTCAACAAATTAACCATCAGATCTGCCTTAATCTTTGACAAATGTTAGTTTTGGACATAAACTAACATTTAGTAAAGACAAATTTTTAAATATTTTAGCTTTAAAATTTGAGCATTTTCCTCAATATTTATTAAAAGCTCTTCTCCATAAGGAGGTAAATATAGCCTAAAATGGCTACGACCATCCAGCCCTTTTAAATGGCAAAACAATAACACCACATGACAATTACATGTAATCAACTGATTGACCAATGTCCAAATTATCAGTTGCGTCCATATGCAATCGAATAATTAAATTGTGGAATGAAACCACTTTCAGTTTGCATAAAGGGGAATAATGACTGTGTTAGGTGGACCCCGGGAACGGTTAATCATCTTTTCCCAAGTATTTGAAAAGGTTCAGGTAACAGCTGCTTAGATCAACAATGAAACAATATATTTAAACTCATTTCTCAAATTTTACAAAAAAAACCCCCCAAAAAACCCCAAAAAACATTTATCATACTGTTGACATTCACAACAATTTTGTTAATTTATACTTACGATCAATGTATTAATTTTTTAATTTACAGAATGAATTTGAATGAATCACCAAAAAAGCAATTTATTGTGTAAATAAACCCTTTCATTTCGTTACACACAAAGGGCACCTTAAACTCGTGGCCGACTTGTTGGATTCCTTTCGTGGTCTTTGATTTTGTGCATCTATTCCTTGTTTTATGAACATTTTTTGTTTGTAAATACTGCATTAACATGAACATGTAAATTTGAATTTAGAATTCTGCTGGAAAAAGTGCGTAAAATTTTGATTATTTCCTCAGGACGGCGATGTGAAGACGTACCTCTACGCGGGTGAGATCTAAAGCGAAAAACTTTGAACTGCTAAAGTAAGAGATTAAAATTCCGCTTACATAGGGGTTGTAGAGGGTAGCGGCAATGAAATACAAATACGGCGGACAGTGCCTTTTACGAGTAGTGTTCAGCTTTAAGGAACGGGCAGTTTATTCAGAGTATGTTTTTTAAGAAAAATCTGTGATTAGATAGATGGACGGGGATGTGGCGGATGAAAAAGAGCAGGGATAAATAAATAAAATAATTAGCTTAATATTCGCATATACTTGCTCCTTCCTTAAATAGTTTATTTACTCGGAAGGGGGGGGGGGGGGTAATGAGTAAAATCGGTAATTGATGAATTGCTAACATTATTATTTCTCTTTATTTTTCTTGTTCTTTTTGTAGTGTAATTTTTTTTATATGTTTCATAAATTTTGTTTTAATTTGTCCATTTTTGTAGTTTCTCCTTTTCATTAGTTTTCAAAACATCTCTTGTTTTTGTAGAGGTCCGTATTTGCTCTGCTCCTGTTTTGTATTTCTCCTTTGGACTTTTGATTTTGAACACTATTCGTTAACATCACATTTCATTTGTAATACTGTCCCCTGGAAATTTATCTTAGAAATGTTAACACTTTTTGAAAAGTAATAAAAAATCAATCTTTATATTAAAAACTTGTAGAATTATTTTATCCCAATAATTCAGTCTAGAAAGAGCAGGGTGCTCTTATATTTTCAAATCCATTTGCGAAAATACTTAGTATTATGATATAAAATAAACAAATATATTAAAGATGTTTAATTTAATGGTGAGGAGTATATTAGATATCACAATACACAGATAATACTCTGTTCTCTGTTCATCTTCTTCTATTTACTGTAAGACATTATTGGAATTTAACAATATCTGGCAAACATTTCAAGATTAAAGTTAAACATTTCAAACTATCAAAACAATCAAAATATCAAAAACAAATATTTGTTTTAATTTCTAAAAACGTGTCGAAGAAAATGTGTTTGAAATTCTATGTTTATGCAAAGGAACATTTAAGCATGTATTATAATTTCAAGATAATTACAGACCATTTTTGCCTCTGTAACATATTACAAAATATTCCCAAGTAATGAGCTATATAGTGTAGACTTTAGAGCCATCTGGGCTTCAAATGTGAAAGACCTACCCCTTTTTCTCAATGTCAAATGAAAGCTTCTTTTAAACACAATTTGCTCAATAACTGTTTTGATATTGTTCAACATTCTTTAGATATCTGAAAAAGAAACGATTTATTTGTCGACCTTTTTCTTCTTCTACGGACTGATATACCTAACTTTAATGTAAGCATATTGTTATTTGTACATAGACAGTCACTCTGAGTTTTAGCCACTGCAGCTCTTTATCTTTAATATTATCTTAAGTGGGTATAAACAGAATTCAATGTTTAAGACTTTAAATCCATGTTCCTAGAAGTTCCTTTAAAAAGTTACTCTGTATCAAGAAGTTCATAAACATAATCCAAGAAGAGCAGAAGAAAGGATACACAATGAAAAATCATATATATTCATCAAATTTTAATACGTCAAATATGTCTCAAAACATATTATTAAAGAAGGACGAAAAGAAAACCACGCTAAACATACAATATATAGCGACTTCATCTTGTTAGTAAAATGTTTTGTTCTCTATTATTTACATCTACTAGTACCTAAATAAACACCTGTTGAATTACGTGAGCTCCTTATTACAATTCTTGTTTATTTCGATGCATAAATATGAATATACATAACAAATGATAATTCACAATTTTGCAGCGAGGATATCATTAAGCAATCCTCGGTGTAAAATTGAGAATAAAATCTGCTAGACATTATAAAATCGCAAAAATGAGCAAAAACAACACATGTAATTTTTTAAAAGGCCAGTAGAAAGTTTTTTTTAAAAGAAAATAATGGCTATCTATACTACTATATCAAAATAATACACTCGAATTTTTTAGCTTTAATAGCGAGAAATCGGAAGACTACTGTCTTTTGTTTTATATATTTTTTAATATCATTGGTACTTGGAGATTACCAATTTGTTTTTATTTTTCACAATCATGCTTCGCTAATTAATAATCAAAGAAAATTCCATTAAAAAATCCGGAAATCGTCTGAATTTTTCGGATTTTACAATCTTGCGCATGCGAATTCAAGCCAAATCACGGGATGCTCTTTAGTTTTTGTTTCCTCAATATCACATTTGCATGGATAAACTAAAAAACGATACATGTAATACAAATACGTGTAAATTTTCACTCAAAACTTGCTACATATATATATATATATATATATATATATATATATATATATATATATATATATATATATATATATATATATATATATATATATATATATTCTGTTTATAAAAGAAAGATAACTCAGTGATTTTAATATGAAAAATTCCAAGATTTCTGAATGTCAACATAGTGTGCGAATTTGATGTATCTATTTCGTAAATGCCCGACATAATATGCAATGTCAAAGTCTAGTGGCTATTAATGTTATACATATAAAATAAATGTAAGAGAAACAAGACAATGATGTGATGTTCCTGACTGCCCTTATCTTAGACCCTTCTACATCTTAACGTACAGTGTATGTACGAACAAAAGTGTTGAATTAAACATACAGGTCAGAGCTACATTTTATGCAAATAGGATTTTAATCAGTTAGATTAAGGAAAACATTTCTATATAAGACATTTCAAATACAATTTTAAAGATATGCTGTAAAATAACATTTCTAACTACAAAGTCTGATATTTGTAAAGAATAAATTCAACACTTAAGTACAAGAGTTACATACAGGTAATATTCATTTTGGTGTTTGATCCTTAATTCCTCTTTTTGTTCTGTGATACCATCCATTGAACTCTATTTCCTTAAACACCGTCGCTGGTGCCCACACTCCCTTTTTTAGTGGATTGGAAAGCTAATATACCGGATGTTTTTAAAATAACAAGGATAATCTCCAGAAAATCAAGAGTAAAATCAATGGAAGTAAAAATGATTAAAATTTCATCTGCATTGTATCGATCAAATAGACGATAGCAATACAAAAACATGAAAAAACCAGAAATAAATCCTAACAATTTAGTCCCAACAGAGATCTTCATTGCTAATGCAAGTGTCTCTTCATCTTCGTCTGTTTGTTCGCTCAATCTATCTCTTGAATTCAGAACATTCTTAATTTTTGGTCGCATTGGATCCTTAATTAAAGCAACGTTCACGCAAACGAGAATTGCGAATCCAATGAATACAAAGGACAAGATAATAAAAGAAAACATTGCTTTACACATGTCGTCAGCTAGAAATGTTCCTCCATAAGAGGTTCCAACGGTGACAATTTCTATGAAAAGGCATGCTTCAACGACTAGCAATCTAATAAATGCTGTATGAAGATAAAGTTGTTTCAAAATTTTCCCTCCGCAAGTATGGATGAATATTGCAGTAAATATGTCAAAGATATTCGTCTCCATGATGCTGTTAAATCTTAGATGCTTTGTATTTTCAGTAAAACAATTAACCTGGAATTTTTTAAAAATAAAAGTCATTTAATCTGACAATTAAATCTAAAATAGGGAGGAAATAGGACGCTGAAATAAGTAATCTAAACGGAAAATGCAGAATTACTCATTTATCTTGCAAATCATCACCATGTTTTTTTTTTCAAAGAATGACGGGAGTATTTTGATCGCAATATATTTTTTTTTATTACATATACCCCTTTGAATGTAGTTTTAAGCTCACCTGAACCCAAGGTTCAAGTGAGCTTTTCTGATCACCCGTTGTCCGTCGTCCGTCCGTCTGTCCGTCTGTGAACTTTTCACATTTTCGACTTCTTCTCAAAAACCACCTGGCCAAATTTAACCAAATTTGATACAAAGCATTATTATGGTAAGATGATTATAAATTGTTAAAATAAAGGGCACAACACTTTTTAAAAGGGAGATAATTGTGAAACAGTGAGTATAGGGTGTGTATCCTAAAAAATCTTCTCTAGAACCACTGCATCAGAAATGCCAATAATTACACAAAAGCTTGTGTATATAGTGAAGATTTAAAATTGTAAAAAAATTGTGATCCTCAGACTAAAACTGAGGCCCAAGTTGGGGTTCAAAGTTTAACATAGAAATACCAAGGAAAAATGTTTAAAAATCTACTTTTCAAGAACCACTGCACCAGAAATGCCATTATTTACACCAAAGCTTGTATATATAGTGAATAGTGAACAATCTAAATTGTAAAAATCGTGACCATAGGACCAAAACTAGGGTCCCAGGCGGGGTTCAAAGTTTAACATAGAAATACATAGGAAAAATGTTTACAATATTTGTGTTCCATTTATTCAACTAAATTAAGCACCGAAAAACCCAACTGTGTCTTACTGATTATTAACAACTCATTGCATAAGTATATAAAAGTATGTTTTTCTTTATAATTAGGGAAACACTGTTTATGTGTTACTCTCGTATACAAATGATGAACCCGTGAAATTTATTCAAGGACTGTTTAAAGCAGAAAGAAGATAATTTATTTTTGAACTTTAAAATTTCTTCGATTTTTGTAACCATGATGAGTTATGATTCATTGTATTACAAATGTATTACAAATGCATCATTACGTGTTTTATAAGGAAATATACTGAGTATACAATCACATGGTGATGTTAAGATTGCATATAAAAATATAGTTGCATATTGTGGTATATATGGACTTATCATACGTACGACCTAACTAAGGCTTGACGTCAGACAGCGCGAATCGCGCACTGATCTTTATCTCGCAGACTCCCTTGTCGAGGACTGATGTGTCCCGGTGCATGAGGTATAGAATAGGCTCCTTTTTATATACTATAACCAGGCAATATAACCAGCATGTGCGCATGCGTAAACTAACGTTCCATCGGGATCGGTAAACTATTTGGAGGAAATTCGAAAGCTATTTGGAGGAACTTCGAACTGATATAAGTACAATTTAAAAACACGAATTTTATAGGAAAAGTCCGTTAAAAGTGATAAAAATGTTATGTACATTAGATTTTACACCAAAAACCTTTTTAAGACCATGTAAAAATTGAAATGAAAGAGAGGAAATAAACTGTGAAATTGAAGTTAAAGGTACACTTAGCCCCCTACCCCCACGGATTAGGATTTTCAATTATTTAAAAAGTATTTTTGAGTTGTGTTTTTTTGCAAGTCAAGATTGGATGAATCTGTCCTCAACCCACTTCGCTACGATGCTAGGTGCCTGAACAAAATATCATGGTTTCATCACATACATGTATGCTAGTATAAAGACTTTATGTAAACCAATATTATCTCGTGCATTGTGCCATTCACCAGGTTCTACAAACACCTTAGTCCAAAATAAATAAAAAATCCAAGGCTAGGAGGGGGAGAGGGGACAAATCTATTTTCCTTTTTTTTCTTACTCAGGAGCTATTGGGGGGGGGGGGGGGTATTAGGGGTGAACAGGTTACTGACCCATTGTAGATCTATCCATGACCTATCACAAGGGTCTGTATACACATTACCAGGGTCAGTATACCCATAACCAGGGCATCCAGGGTCAGAGTACGTATCACCAGAGTCTGTCAGTCACCAGAGTCTGTACACCCATAACCAGGGTCAGTATACCCATCACCATGGTTCTTCATACCTATCACCAGGGTCAAAATACTTACCACCAGAGTTTGTGTGCCCAGTGTCAATATACACATAACCACAATTAAAAAATCCAAGACTAGGAGGGGGAGAGGGGAAAAATCTATATTTTCTTTTCTTTTACTCAGGAGCTATTTTGTTTGGGGGGGGGGGTATTAAAGGGGTGAACATGTCACTGAACCCTTGTAGATCTATCCATGACCTATCACCAGGGTCTGTATACACATGACCAGGGTCTGTATACCCATCACCAGGGTGTCCAGGGTCAGAGTACGTATAACCAGAGTCTGTGTGTCAGTTACCAGAGTCTGTACGCCCATAACCAGGGTCAGTATACCCATCACCAGGGTCTCCATGCCAATCACCAGGGTCAGAGTACGTATCACCAGAGTCTGTATGCCCATCACCAGAGTCTGTACACCAATAACCAGGCTCAGTATACCCATCGCCAGGGTCTCCATACTATCACCAGGGTCAGAGTACGTATCACAAGAATATGTATGCCCATCACCAGAGTCTGTATACACATAACCATAAATAAAAAATCCAAGACTAGGAGGGGGAGTGGGGAAAAATCTATATTTTCTTTTCTTTTACTCAGGAGCTATTTTGTTTGGGGGGGGGGGGTATTAAAGGGGTGAACATGTCACTGAACCTTTGTAGATCTATCCATGACCTATCACCAGGGTCTGTATACACATTACCAGGGTCTGTATACCCATCACCAGGGTGTCCAGGGTCAGAGTACGTATAACCAGAGTCTGTGTGTCAGTTACCAGAGTCTGTACGCCCATAACCAGGGTCAGTATACCCATCACCAGGGTCTCCATACCTATCACCAGGGTCAGAGTACGTATCACCAGAGTCTGTGTGCCCATCACCAGAGTCTGTACACCAATAACCAGGCTCAGTATACCCATCGCCAGGGTCTCCATACTATCACCAGGGTCAGAGTACGTATCACAAGAATCTGTATGCCCATCACCAGAGTCTGTATACACATTAAAAGGGTCTGTATACACATTACCAGGGTCTGTATACACATTACCAGGGTCTCCAGGGTCAGAGTACGTATCACCAGAGTCGATGTGCCCATCACCAGTGTCAGTATACCCATCAACTGGGTCTCCATACCTTTCACCAGGGTCATTATACCCATCCCTAGAGTTTGTGTGCCCAACACCAGGGTCTGTACACCCATAACCAGGGTAAGTATAAACATCAAAAGGGTCTCCATACTATCACCAGGGTCAGAGTACGTATCACCAGTGTCTGTGTGCTCATAACCATGGTCTGTACATCCGTAACCAAGGTCAGTATACCAATCACCAGGGTTTTAATACCTATCACCAGGCTCATTATACCCATCACTAGAGTTTGTGTGCCCATCACCAGGGTATGTATACCAATAACCAGGGTCAGTGTACCCATTGCAAGGGTCTCCATACCTATAACTAGGGTCAGAGTACGTCTCACAAGAATTTGTGTGCCCATCACCAGAGTCTGTACACTCATAACCAGGGCCAGTATACCCATCACCAACGTCCTAATACCTTTCACCAGGATAGTGTACGCATCAATAGGGTCTGTGTGCCAATCACCAGGGTCAGTATACCTATCACAACAGTCAGTGCACTTATCATCAGGGTTTGTACATCCATTGCCTAAGTCAGGTAATACTGACCCTGTTGATAAGTAAAGTGACCCTGGTGATGGATATATACTGACCCCGGTGATAGGTATACTGACCCTGGTGAAGAGCACACATACCTTGGTGATACGTACACTCATGACCCTTGTGATAGCTATACTGACTCAGTTGATGGATATACTTACCCTGGTTATAGATTTTGAGATTCTGGTGTTACGTATGCCGATCCTTAGAATATCTACACGTTTATGTATACTCTACTCATGTGATAGATACATACTGACCCCTGTGATTGGTTACAGACCCTTGTGATACGTACACTGACTCTGTCGATAGATATACTGACCCTGGTGATAGATATACTGGTGATAAATGTACTGACTCTTGTGATAGGTATACTGACTTTGGAGATGGGCACACAGACCCTCGTGATGCGTACACTGACACGGCCGTTAGGTAAACTAACTCTGGTGATAGGTAATAGGTACAATTATCATGGTGAAAGTCTACTGACCAAGGAAATGGATGTACAAACCCTGATGATAAGTGCACTGAATGTTGTGATAGATATACTGACCCTAATGATGGGCACACAGACCCTATTGATTCGTAAACTATCTAAACTATCCCTGGTGACAAGTATTTAGACCCTTGTGATGGGTAAACTGACCTTTGTTTTGGATATACAGACCATGATGATGGGCACATAGACCCTAGTACTACGAACACTGACCCTAGTAAAAGGTATAATGACCCAGGTGATAGGTTTACAGTTCTGGTGATAGGTACCTGACCCTGGAGATAGGTAAACTGGCCCTGGTGATGGGCACACTGACTCTGGTGATACCTACACTGACCCTGGTGTTAGGTATTGAGAACCTGGTGATGGGCATACTGGTCCCGGTTGTGAGTGTACAGACTCTGGTAATACGTACTCTGACCCTGGTGTACGTATGGAGACCCTGGTGATGGGTATACTGGCCCTGGTTATGGGTGTACAGACTCTTGTGATGGGCACATAGACTCTAGTGATAGGTATAGAAACCCTGATGATTGGTTTACTGATCCTGGTTATGGGCATAAAGACTCTGGTGATAGGCACACACTAATCATGGGTATCATGACCCTGCTGATAGATTTACAAACCCTGGTGATACGTATGCAGACCCTGGTGATGGATACACAGAGGTTTGTGATATGTACGCTGACCCAGGTAATAGATTTACAGACCTTGGTAATACGTATACTGACCCTGGTTATGTGTATACAGACCCTGGTGATGAGCTCAAGGACTCTGGTGATACGAACCTTGATGATACGTATTGAGACCAATTGATGATGGGTATACTGGTCCTCGTTAACCGCATACGGACTTGATATGTTTACAGACCCTGTTGATACGTATTCGGACCCTGATGATGTGTATAAAGACCCTGGTGATGGTCACACAGACCCTGTTGATAAGTATACTGATCTCGATGATAGGTTTACAGACCCTGGTGATACGAACTCTGACCATGGTGATTGGTATACTGACCCTGGTGATGGGTATACTGACCCTGGTGATACGAACATTGACCCTATTTGGTACTGAGATCTTTTGATGGGTATACTGACACTGGTTATTAGTGTTCAGACTCTGGTGATGGACACGCAGACAGTAATGATAGGTATAATGACCCTGCTGATAGATTTACAGACCCAGGTGATACGTATTCAGACCCTGGTGATGGGTTCACAGAGCTTGTTGATATGTACTGTGACCCTGGTGATGGATTTACAGACTCTGGTAATACGTACTCTGACCCTGGTGATGGATTTACAGACCCTGGTGATACATATACTGACCCTGGTTATATGTATACAGTCCCTGGTGATGAGCACACAGACTCTGGTGATACGTACTCTGACCCTGGTGATAGGTAATGAGACCCTTTTAATGGTCATACTGACCCTGTTTATGGGTGTACAGACCCTGATTTTGGGCACACAAACTCTAGTGATGGGTATAATGACCCTGGTGATAGGTATGGAGACCCTGGTGATGGGTATAATGACCCAAATTATAGGTGTACAGACTCTGGTGATAGGCACACAAATTCTGGTGAGACGTACTCTGACCCTAGTGATAGGTATGGAGCCCTGGTGATGGGTATACTGACCCTGGCTATGGATGTACAGACCCTAGTGAACACACAGACTCTGGTGATACGTACACTTTCACTGGTTATAGGTATTGAAACCCTGGTGATGGGTATACTGACCCTCGTCATGGGTGTACAGACCCCGGTGTTGGGCACACAAACTCTAGTGATGGGTATAATGACCCTGGTGATAGGTATTGAGACCCTGGTGATGGGTAAACTGACTCTGGCTACGGATGTACAGACCCTGGTGATGAGCAGACAGACTCTGGTGATACGTACTCTGACCCTGGTGATAGGTATGGAGACCCTGGTGGTGGGTATAATGACCCTGATTATGGGTGTACAGACCCTGGTGATGGGTAAACTGACCCTGGTTATGGGTGTACAGACTCTGGTGACTGACACACAGACTCTGGTGATACGTACTCTGACCCTGTAGACCCTGATGATGGGTATACTGACCCTGGTTATGTGTATACAGACCCTGGTGATAGGTCATGGATAGATCTACAAGGGGTCAGTGACATGTTTACCCCTAATTCCCCCCCCCCCCCCAAAAAAAAAAGAAAAAAAGAAAAAAAGAAAAAAAGAAAAGCAAAATAGATATTTTTCTCTCTCCCCCTTCTAGCCTTGGATTTTTATTTTTTTTTTTTGGTCTAAAGTGTTTGTAGAACCTTGTTACAGACACAATGCACGAAATAATATTGGTTTACATAAAGTCTTTATACTAGCATACATATATGTCATGAAACCATGATATTTTGTTCAGGCACGTAGCATCGTAGCAAAGTGGGGTGGGGACAGACTCATCCAAACTTGACTTGCAAAAAAAAATAAACAACCCCAAAATAATTTAATAAAATCAAAAATCCTAATCCGTAGGAGTACGGTGCTAAGTGTACCTTTAACTTCAATTTCACAGTTTATTCCCTCCCTTTCATTTCAATTTTTACATGGTCCCAAAAACATTGGGGGGTGGGGGGGGTAGCAACTCTATGTTAATTTACTTTTTTATAAGGAAATTCAAGAAAAATGTTTGCTGCGAGAAAACGTGTGCTGGAGGGGGGCAGTCCCGCCCCCTGTCCCTGCCCCACTCCACCCCCTCCCCTCCGATGCTAAGTGCCTGATGTTTTCCTGTAACACTGCTTTTTATTGTTCTCTCAATTATCTATTTAAGTTTTTAGTGTAAATCTAATGTACATATCATTTTTATCACTTTTAATGAATTTTTCATATAAAAATCGCATTTTTAAATAGTACTTATATTAGTTCGAAGTTTCTCCAACTAGCTTTCGAATTTCCTCCCAATCGTTTACCGATCCCGATGGAAAGTTGGTTCATGCATGCGCACATGCTGGTTATATTGCCTGGTTATAGTGTATAAAAATAGCCTATTCTATACCTCGGTGCATGGCGTGGTCTATTTTGAACTCTTGTGGATGAGCCCATGTTTTATGTGTATATTTGTATGTTGTCTGCTTGGCAATAAATACTATAATATGTACGAATTTAATTTAGTTTCACAAAACATTTTTATTCTAATATTAATTGATATACTACTATTGGTACAGAAATTTTAAATAATGATATCTATATTAAAGAAAATGTCAGCTCAACGCCTTTGTGGCCTTTCCGGCCTTTGCTATATATAGTGAAGATTCTAAATTGTAAAAATCGTGACCCTAGGACCAAAGCTGGAGAGCTCCAGGGGGTTCAAAGTTTCACATAGAAATACATAGGCAAAATGTTTAAAAATTTGCTTCTCAAGAACCACTGCACCAGAAATTCCAATATTTACCCAAAAGGTTGTATATATAGAAAGATGCTAAAATGTAAAAATTGTGACCCGGGACAAAATGTTGGTCCCAAGGAGGGGTTTAAAGTTTAACAAATAAAGGAGAATGTTTAAAAATCTTCTTCTCAAGAGCTATCATGCAACAGTTTGGAATATTACTATGCATACATCCTTTAATAATGTAGATTCTAATTTGTAAAAATCGTGACTCCCGGATAAATACTGGGGCACCAAGAGGGGTTCAAAATTTTTACATTTTAAAAATATATAGGTAACATTAAAAACGTTCTTCTCGAGAACCACGATGTTATTATAGTTTATGGAATTACTATGCATACATCCCTGGTTTATGTAGATTCCTAATTTGTAAAATAGAGACCCCCGGACTAATACTAGGGCCCCAAGAGGGATCAAAAATTTGTAAAGATATATATAGGTAACATGTTAAAAAATCTTCTTCTTGAGAACTTGGATGCTACAATTTGTAAATTTACTATGCATACAACTTTGGATAATGTAGATTCGATAGTTTTAAAGTAGTGACCCCTGGACTAATACTGGGGACCCAAGATGGGTTAAAAGTTTAGTGTAGAAGTATATATGGAAAATGTTAAAAATCTTCTTTTCGAGAACTACAATGTTTCAATTTGTCAGATAACTACGTAAGCATCCTCAAATTGTGTAGATTCGAAATTATAAAAGCCGTGACCCTCGATCTAATATTGGGGCCACAGGAGGTGTTCAAAGTTAAACATAGAAATATAGAGGGAAAATGTTTAAAAATCTTTTTCTAGAGAACTACAATGCTTCAACTTGTGAGACATTGTGACTTGTTACTATATAAGCATCCTTAAATAATGTAGATTCCAAATCAATAAAGCTTTTGCACTGGACTAATACTGGGACCCCAAGAGAGGTTCAAAGTTTAACATAGAAAGATATATTGAAAATGTTTTTAAATTTTTTTCTCTAGAACTTCAATGCTACAGTTTGTGAGACTACTATGCACGGATCCTCAAATAGTGTAAATTTTAATGTATTTTTTTTTATGTTGTTCTGTACAGTTAGAAAGTTATTTCTCTTTATTAGGAACTCTTCTACGTTCAGTTTTTCACGCTGTTTACGTGTGATCCCACCGCAGTGCTACATATTTTTATTCTTGTGTTACTATACACCCCTGCGAATGTTATTGTCATTTAAATTTTAGAACACGTGGTTTTATTTGACCCTTTCTGTTTCGCAGTAAAAATCGTGCCTCGTGTTTATAGTCTATTTTGGAGAATCTAGGTACTTGTAGCCAAATATAAATTCTAGAGGTTTATTGATTTTATACTTTATCTTCATTAATTGGTGGATAAAATATATTTTAGAAATAAACAAGACAATACAAAAAAAATAGTTTTTTTCTGCTGTTGCGACAATTAACATGCGTCCCCTCTAAGAATTAATTTTCGATCCGCACCTGACCTAGTATTAATATCAATAGTGAAACAGACTGTACTATTTTATGCAGAAGGTTCCTTGAAAATGGCTCTATACACTAAGTTTTTAGGCAAAACATTCACCCATTATTTTTTTAAAAACATGGTATTGCACACCACAATCATCAAACATGGCTATGATTTTATGAAGCAACCCAATGTCTATATTATCAACCACTCTACACGTGGTTGAACACGAACGATAACTCTGTTCTGAATATCATCGTTTAATTTAAAAAGCCGCGCTAGATGGTGAAATAAGACATACATCTTAAAAGATGTTGATGTTTTAACATAAATCAAACTAGAATATGATATGAAAATCGACCAGTACTTACAGTAATTTCATGCATATCTTTTACAATTTAATGCTATGCTATGGTATGCGATTTTAATGATATGCTATGAGATTTGTATGCTATGCTATGAGATTTGTATGCTATGCTATGAGAAATTGAAATAAAGGGCTTAATGATATGGTATGCTATGATATGCTATGGTATGCTATGAGATTTTAACAAAATCGCCTCCATACACAGAAGAGTTCCCCCCATTTCTAATAAAATAATAAGAAGCCAAAGTTTACCACAAATCTGTCATGTAAACATTTATTTTTTCAAATAAAAACATTTAAAACCGAGTTAAAATAATGTTGTATGCTATGCTATGGTATGCTATCGTATGATATGACGAATGCGATTATATGAGATTGTATGCTATGGTATGAGATTCCAATGCTATGCTATGAGATTTCAATGCTATGCTATGAGATTTCAATGCTATGCTATGCTATGGTGTATGTTGTAAAAGATATGCTTGAACTGACTGTACGTATTTTGAGAATATTATCCGAACACGTATACTTCCGCTTGAAATGTCACAGGAACTAATTAAATCTCGGTGAAGTCTCGTGAACTTTCATTCGAGCACCTCTGGATTTATTACATACTTAGCAACGCTAAAGAAAACATTCCGAACACATTCGCAGGGGTGTATATATGTCGTTAAAGCCAACTATAAACCTCGGACCAATACTGAGGCCCCAGAAAGGAGTTTAAAATAGAAATAACATATGCTACGAAATAGAATGTTACAAAGAACTGCTGTTCAGGTGAGCGATGTGACCCATGGGCCTCTTGTTAAAAGATTGATTTCGTGTACAAATCCAATGATTAAATTACAAAAAATTGAAATAATAATATTTAACAAAGCTAATCAATTCAAATAGCTTGATGTCTTTAGGCCCGCTAATTATACGTTCACAGTACCGTATGGATGGTATTGATTTGACCTACACATTATTATTATTAATATAGGCAGAAGATGAATTATGATCAGCATATGAATATAATCGCAAAACATGTACGTAGTATCACACAACATATTTGAATCCTTTAATTGAATATGCCAGACTTGGTTTAATTTTTTTGTATATATGTCCAACAATTGAAATATTTCTACAAAATTTCCAGTTAGCTATGTTTAAAACCCTGTCAGGTTTTTGAATTCCTAAGTAAATGTATAGAATGTTATTGATCGTCTGAACAGAAGGTATTTGAAATAAGTTTAAATGTTCGGGGACCACGGTGTATTACCAATGTGTTTAACGTGTTTGTTAACATATATCTATGGACTCGATTGAATTTGGTTTATCAATCGTATCAAAGAACTCCACTAAAATTGAAACACTATATGTACTAAACATTGAAATAATTTTACAATGTTGTTTACGATTACAAACAAAAAGCATTTACGTCATCGTTTGTCATTAAAGTATATGTTTATTTTGATAAATGTGGTCCAATTGACTTTATTTTACAATGAAACGTCGTAAAATAAATGTATTACACTAAAACCACAGTATGGAGCAGTGCTTCACACATGAAAATTGGAAATCAAAACACAAGTATATATAATAAAAAAAAAAATTTTTTTTTTTTTTTTTATAAAAACGATATTTTAAGTGTTGATGATATATAATTTTAAAATGCTATTGCCTGAACTAGAAACATCTCTGATTCTAAAGATTGTCAATAACGTTAAATGATAATGAAATTTCAGCGACGACGACAGAAGTTTATCACGCAAGATTGTTTATCTTATTTTTATTCGATAGAACTTAATCATTTTTAACACATTGTACATGTATCAATTTTATATTCTCTATCTTTTTAAAGCTATAGAATCTATACAAATTGTCAGTCAAGCTTTTACATACAGAAAAAAAATGTCTTTTAACAGTTATCCGTAATTGCAGTGTTTAAATATGTGCATTGAGAATCAACAAATATTTTTTTTTTGATAATCTTGTTAAAGGTATCGGTTCTCAAACCTAGTTGCTACTTGTGACAAGTTTAACCTTGTTTTTTCTTGAATAAGGATTGTTTTGGACGATCGGTACTTTAAAAAAAATGACTTCCAACTTGTTTGATAAAAAAAAAAATTCTTTGGTCTAAAATATCTCAATAGTAAAATACAACTTATGTTTCCTGTTTTCCTGTTCAATCTTGCAGAGTACGGGAATCTATATTCCATTAGAATGATATATTGGTATCGTGGTTTGTTGAGACAGAATCTTATTGAGTGCAATAAATTTACACAAAAATAAAATGATAATCAAATTTATTTAGTTCTTTTTTTTATTGAATTAAAAATATATCGATGCAATATAATTAATATATAGGCTTTTTTAGGATATCGTTTTGGTTTTACGAATTTTGCATCGCAGTTCAAATGTCAAAACAGAGAAGATGATCCGAAAAAATTACTCAGTGTGAAATAAATTAAAATGGTTGTTTGAAGATTATAAATGATCAATTTTACGATGCAATGAATACAAATCTATTAATTGTATAATACGAATAAAAGGGAAAAAGTTGAAAATACTTAACAATGAGATACTGTTTTCAACTCATAAATCAAAGAAGCCAATATTAAAACGAAAGTAGAATTTGTTATAATGCATATATTCTCCAATTAAAAACAGCTTAATCTTAAAAATTGAAAAAAGAAGAAATTAAACATGAAACATCTCATAAAATTGAAAAAAAACTAAAATTGAAAAATTGTCTATTTTTAAATCAAAAGTTTTTATAAATGAATACCTACCTTGACAACTTTCCGCTTGTGTACGTCTTTTGGTCTGTTCACGGAATTTAAATTCACTGAAATTCTAACAACATTGTATATGTTAATGAGAAGAATGTCTTTAAGCAGAAGATCAGGTATCTGGTATATTGACACAGTATTGAGCAAAGGGTATTATTCCTTCTTTATTTTATTTCTCATATCCTATCGATAACACTTTATACTTAAGCGTTGTCGAACTTGGAAATTAAAAGACATTGTGCACTTCTGGATTTAGTACGTTGTTTCAGCTATGTCAATTAATTTATTCCTTATAGGAATACATATCAATAGAACCCGGGATATTATGTTGTTAACGTGGTTTACAAATATTACACTATCTTTGTTCTTTGTTAACTCGATACTTTTAAAATGAAAGAGTTTGTGACTGATTTATAAAACGATTTTTATTAGACTAAAAAAAACCCCATTTTTTTCTCTATCTAACATTCAACACGTATGCTTTTTAAAACTAAAATAATTAATTCAAAGTTCCATATTTATACCCTGTTAAACATAAAGTTCGATTATGACTATTGAAACAATGGATCTAAAGGGTTAACCAAATGCGACAATATACGGGGAGGTATCATATATTTAACCCTTCCATTAGCCAGTCAGACATTCAGTCAGTCTTTTCTTTGTGTGTGTTTTTTTGTCAATGCAATATATCATAAACCGCTGCACAGAATTTCATGAAACAGGAGATATTTAGGTCCCAACATGTAGATGTGCTTATTTCGGTGTTTCGGCCCTTTTGAACTTAGTACTTTGGTCATTTTTGAACATAGAGATGAACAGTTTGTCAGCGCATCTCTTCTTGAGGAGGCGGGGTTGTCAACAAATTAACCGTCAGATCTTCCTAAAATTTGAATATATGACTTTATTAGCTATAAACTATTATTAAGTACGGAAAAAACTGATATACATGTGTTTCGCATTTTAAATTTTGGTATACATAGAGCATTTTTTAAAGGAGAGACATTCTAAATACATTCTAAAAATAGCAACGACGATCGAGCTCTCTTAAATGCTGCTTAAATTCCGTGGAATGTTGTAGGAATAAAGATGTGATACTATCACGAAATTTGGATTCCATAATTTTGTTGGTAATGTTGGTCATTTTAATCTTAAAAGGGCTGGTCAGTATTGGAAAAAAATTGTCAGCGCATTTCCTCTTAAACCCCGTATATAATTTTCAAAACTTTGTAGATAATTTAGTACATGATGCATAAATATGCAATTTTCAGGAATTTCTGCAATGTAATGGACAGGTTACATTCATCTGTAATATAATAAGCCTAAATCTGTCTGGAGAAAAGATTGCAATCAAGTTGAAATCCTATAGAGAAGAAAAGGCAGAAATATTAACCTTGAATTGGTATCAAGAAGTAATTTTAGAGTTACTTAGATTTTTATGAATAGTTTTATTTGTGTTAAGAAAATGCAATTTATTTATCCGTAATCAGTAAAGAGACTGGATAACTGTAGATAAAAAATAGAACGTTTTTCACTATCACAGTTTTTATCATTCAAAAGCACAACTCCATGTAACAACGCAAAGCATATAGTTTCTCGACACATAAATGAGTATATTGTGGTTTCATTGATATTTGTTGATCTCTAATTATGATTGAAAACGTCGCTGACTGAAATGTAATAGTTAACAAAGGATAATATAAAAACAAAGAATGTTAAGACTCCGTGAAAATAAAATGCTTTAATGTGATAATTATTCAAATATACTTCTTCGAAAATGTTAATACTAATTAATATACCAAATTAGATGCCCCCCAATATTGGTTGACATAATGACAATATAGAACTAATATCTTTTTTAGGGTAACATGTAACATTATATTTATGAACAAACAAATCATAACAACTTCTATCGATAAAAATGTTGTGTCAGTAGAATAAAAAACAAAATATAATCAAAGAAAAATACATACCAAAACATCATTTTTAATTAATCGTAGGTTAAACAATTTCGTTTTTTATTAACCTGAACTCTTAACAAAATAATCATATGCATGCAATTTTGTCTTGCTTTATTGATTTCGATTTTCATGATTTTGTTTTTTTTTCCTTAGAAATAAGAAAATATAATTTAAAACTTCTATAATTTTGAATATCAAATGTATGGCAAGAATCTGCAAAAAACATAACACAACAAAAACAACTCTTTTATAACATTATGAGTCCAAATAAATGTTTTGTAAAATAATGCAAGGAACTTTCGATTAGTAATTTCTTTAAATCTAAACAAATAAAAAGTAAAAAATGCCAGATATATGCATGCTTCTTAATCAAAAACAGTTTTAAATATAGTGGCAATATACATGTACGTATTCGAACACGGGGCATTTGACTACATATCTTACGAAATTGAGAATACTACGAGGGTCAATCAAGAAATACAAAGACAATGTGGCTGTCTATCATATATTTTTCATGAAAGTAAAACCTAACAGATTAATCTGTGCACCAACACTTATTTTACTAATATGTGAAGTTTTAATCCATTTGACGAAAAGTCATTTTTATTACTTCATTTTAAAAACAACCTGTTTTGTCACCACTGCGCACGGTAACGGTCAAAACATGGCGTCAAGCACGCACAGTTTATTGATATACCCTATCTTTATATCACGCTTAGTCTCTTTTTTGCGTTTCACCTTACAAAATAAAATGGCAACGTACCATTTAACATCTTATTTACACACATTTGTTCGAGAATCATAAGTTAATTCTTCAAAGTTTCCATTTCTTAACCATGTATCTCTTAGCTTAAAATAAGGATAATCCTAAACGTCAGCTGACGTTACTTATTATTTTTTCAAATATTTTCAGATATTCTACTCTCTTTCGGACTGTTTGAAATTCAAAATACGATTACCATCACCCCCACAAAATGTATTTCAGTTACGCTAACTTACAAATAATTGTTTTATTAATAGTTTGCACCATCGAGCATTTTTACAGTTTGTATCGGCTTTTCCCCAAGCTAAATCCATTCTGTGTATACTTCTCGTTGCGCAGTGAGGTCCGGCGACGTCAATGATTTTAGTTAATTCCAAAGAGTTCTAAAAATTCTAAAAATGTTTAACAAAACAACATTTCCAGTCATTTTTTGTACATAGAATACCATTACTATACTTAATTTAAGGTTTCAAAATTATCTGGTTTTAAGCCCAATCTCTATATAGCTAGAGATATTCGTTTCATCATTATATGGTTTATTGTTGACACCGCACAAATTTTGACCGTACGCCGTGACCTCATTTTTGCAGGATTAGATTCTAAGTAATTCTTAGAAATATAGTAAGATATTAACATTTTTCTTCCAAATTGTTTGAAACCATTGCGAAATTACGCATACCAGATTTAGTAATGATATGCCGTTAAGTAACATAGCTATGACAATAGTCTTCGTATTTTTTGATTGACCCTCGTAGTAGATCTCATATATCAGCTGAAATACGGTTAACAAATCTTGTAAAATAAAAAAGATAGTACATTTACTTTTATTTATATCACATTCTTTATCAGCCCCAAAACTCTATTTAAAAGCCAGAGAGCTGAAATATGTCGATGAAGCATAATACGGAAAAATCAGAGAAGTTGCGAAAAGACTTTAATACGGATCTGCATCCGTCCTGCAGATCTACGATCCGAATAAGATATCGGCATGTTAAAGGAAAGTATTATAGAAACATCCCATTTTTATAGATATGTAATACATGTACATATTATGTTTCTTATTGAAGACCGAAGAAACTATACAGTTTATTGATAACATTCATATCAGATACTAATTTTGTTTAAGGATACAAGAGACTTGCGAAGTAATTTGATACATGTAAACCAGTTCCTTCATTGACCTTTCACTGCTTTTGAACAGAGGACCGCAATAAGTCAAATTGATTGTCACCTTGATGGAAGTCTACACTTCCAGTGACTACGTATTGAGTAGCTTTATCTATGTAACGAACCATTAGCTCTGTTCCTCCAAACTCGAACTCAATTTTACCTCTGACTTTATCAGGCCATCTTCCATTAGGCGGAGAAACAATGATACGTCCATGGCGAGAACAACTTTCCTCAGTTACGTACTTGGGATTTTCTTCATGTGACGAAAAAATTTCAATTTCTTTGCTCATCATTCTCATGGCATCGGATTTTCCTTCGTAACTTTCATAGACAGAAATGGATCGCTTTGTTCCAACCTCTACCAGTTCATTTATCGTGAAGAATTTTTCAAAACAACCAAGAACAATTCTTTCATCTCCCACCGTTACTGTTTTTGAGAAATCATGTTTCTTTTCATTGAAGCTATCGTACAGCGATATTCCATAGGTAAGGGGACTGGCACGAGCTGTGACGGTTTCCGTGTTAAAACCGTAGAGGACAGCTCCTTTTAAAACCGACAATCCTGCATCTACAGGGTTTATGATTTTCTTGTCCGGGAAATTAGATCGCATTTCATCTTCGACCAAAGGTGACTCAGAAAACCCGCCCACCATAAGAATATATCTCACATCTTTGCATTCTGGTTTGTTTAGAATCATTTTTACGTGATTCACAATTCCTTGAATTGTTCTTGTGAAAAACGAACGGAATTTTTCGGCGGATATTGCTAACCTTCCTCTCTGTACATCGATGTCCTTGTTGTAAATGGACCCTTTGACTGTCTGTGCTAAAGTTTTTGATGTTTTTTCCATGAATATTTCCAAAAGAGAAGCTGGTAGCTGTATAACTATTTCTTCAGTTGTATATTTCCCAATGGAACGCTTTTTAGTTTCAAATTGCCCATTTAGAAAAAAGAAATCAGTTAAATTTTCTTTTACAAAACTTTCTAAGATATCCCCGCTGATAACCTCAGAGATGAACTTTAAAAATGCCTGGTTTACTTTGTTTCCTCCCCATAGACCGCCTGTTGCTTTGTGAACATGCTTCAGTTTCCCGTCAAGTGTATTCTGTTCAATTGTCATATCAGCTGTACCTCCTATTAACATACAAAAAGCAAGAGGACCATAAGCCGCATTGCTCATGTCAGAAATTATAACAATACTCGTCTTTGACAAAACTAAGATAATTTGAATTTTTTCTTCTCAAAAACCTTATTTCATAAGAAATATTGGGCGTTCGTTCATGTATTGTAATCATATCATCGGCATTAAATTTCATTAGTTCTTTTTTTTATATGTGAGACAATCTTTTTCTGAATAAATGATAACATGCATCTTGAACAATCAATATTTAGAGTTATATCAGGCAAATTCCAAGTCTGCCGAATATCATTGTGATTGACCTTTAAGAACAAAGGAACAACATCCCTTCAGTGTTCTAACCGTATAATATTTCTATTTTCAGTGAATTTGAATGCGTAAAATCGAATATAGGCCATGCTATTTCTTATATTCCACTTCATGGAATGGGTGTAAACAAACATACAGTCACTATATATATATATATATATATATATATATATATATATATATATATATATATATATATATATATATATATATATATATATATATATATAATATAAATATTATATAATATAAATATATATAATATAAATATATATATATATATATAAAGCGTTTTATTTGCAAAATTTATAATTTTTAGTGCAACTTGATAGATATGAAGACATAAAAAAGCAGATAATGAAAAAAAGAAACTACCTCCTAAATCAAGTACAGCAAATTTTATTCCAGGTTTAAACATTTCCTCTAGCCTCTTTGTTGAGCCACTTAGATTCTCGGATGGTATTGATCTACAATGAAGCGCTGCAACCTCTGGTTCAAAAGCCAATTCTAAATTATTTGGTTTGATGCCAGCCTATATACAATGAAAATACCATATAATTATGTATTTACTGGCTATTGGTGAAAAAGGTACATGTACTTTTCTAACCCAAGACAGCAACTATTCCCCGAGGCTCCAAAGTTGAGGGGCCTGGTTATTGTTATGAGGGACAATAATATGTCATGTTTTTATAGATATCATTATCTATTGGCAAGACAGATGAAGTTTTAATATTTGATTATGGAACAAAATTTAATTTGTTGTACTTGTATAGGTGAACTGTTTAAGTTTATGTCATTGATTTTCAAAAGGTACAAATAAGAGAAGATATTTATAACAATTTATCTAAATCAATTAAACTTTTTTACCATACATGCCGAATCCCGCATTATTTGTTTGGCAACATCTGACCAAATGGCAGGTATTGTCAAAATGTAATGAATATCGTCTTCTTCATATTCAAAGCCTTTTTTATTTAGAGTTTCCAAGAAGTGTTTCCTAAGGAAGCGGATAGATTCCATAAAAAGACCATGAGCTGGTACAAATCGCTTTAAAATATCTTGGACCAACAGATGCCTCTCAAGACCCTGTATTTTAATTAAGAAAAAATGCAGTCGTAAATTCAAAATATGAAAAAATTATCCTCCGCTTTAGTTTCTAAAAAAGTTTTAAAAAGTAACAATGAAAAAACTAAACAACAGTTAACAAAAATAAATGAGTTATCAGAACTTTAAGAATAGTCAAAATAATAACCATTAGATCTTCCTTAAACTTTGAAATATAATTTGTTTGGATATAAACAATCGGTTAGTAAAGAAGAACTAAAACAATGTTAGCTTTGATATTAAAACATTTTGCTATATCTATATCATAGAGAGCTCTCCTTCGTTGCAGATAAATATAGTTTAAAAATGGCCACAACTATCCAGCTTTCTTAATATTCCAATATCAATACATTGTAAATCAACAGTGCCATTAAATTGAAGATACCTGATCGTTTGCAAGCTGCGTTTTGAAATCCTTTACAAAGAAAAATTTATCCTTTTTTCTGTTTTGAACTATTTTAGAAAACTCTTCTTCGGCTTCATATCCAAACGCTACAAAGTTGTATGTTTCGTTTAAAAGAATGGAAGATGGTGCTTTGTGGGAAAAGCCATCGTTTGCATGCGATTTCCAATTGTTCACGATTACTTCTTGAGGTCTGCTCCGGTAGGAGAAAGCATATCCAGAGTACGCGGTTCCCACATCTATGGCCACAACAATTATTTTATTACTTGTTGGATGTGTACTAGGCATTGCTATGAAAGAAAAAAAAACCAAACATGTCTGTCCAATTGTAAAACTGATCTGAGTGCTTAAGTTTACACACTATATTAAATGTAATGTGGCTCAAAATTTTGTAGATAAAAAATAAAATACCTCATAGGAGACTCAGAGGGTCGATAAAATATTCCTATAATCTGATAAGTTATTGTTTTAATTTGATTGGGGTTATCGCAATTTCCCTTTTGAAGTGTAGAATAAAACTATAAAAATGCCATGACCTCCTGGTCTCGCTAAAAAATGAGTAAACGGAAATAAATGAATATTTAATTATTTTTTCTTGAGATAAATTTCCGTTCTAAATTTTTTAAGAATATTTTTAGTTGAATTAGGCAGATGTAAACTTATTTTTTTTAATTTTTACGATTTAATCAATGTTTATAAAGATGCGGTTCAATTATTTCAGGAGTATATACTTGATGAAAATAAACAGAAACAACACTTTCTGTGTTTAACGATTGATTATTTTCAAAATGAAAGTACATGTATACGCTAATTAAGAATGTTTATAAAATTGAAAAAAACCAAATACCACTTCACCGCAAAAACAAATGAAACCGATCTGAAATAAGAACCAGGACTTTCAAAAGGGTGAAGAAGAGGAAAAGAATACTTTGTAGGTTGTTTACCTGGGCGACTGGCCGCCATGTTAGACACGTTCTATTTTTGTATGCCTATTTTGATCTAATTCGTGTATTTAAATAGAGGGCCATCCCAGCAGAACTCGGTATTGATTTTACCTACATCCATTTAAATTTTTCACATAAAGGAAGTCAAAGGAATTGATCTAATGAATTATAGCACACATAATATGACCCACATAGCGAGTTTTAGGAACCAGATGACAAATTCATATATTTATGGATTTAATAAAAGGAGGGGTAAAGATAAAAATAATTCACATTCACACCAGTGAATATCTGGTTAGTAAATTTCTATTTCAAATTAAACAAAGCTCAAATCATATCTCTTTATAACTGTCGCTTTATGGCATGGCCATATCTTTAGTGGGACGTGAAAGTAATTAATATTGGTATCTTTAAACAATAAAATGATTTTATTTCGAGTAAGGAGATAGCTTGCAAAAAAAAACCCTCCAAAAACCCATAACCCGCATGAGCATATAGCTACCTTCACAGTCAGAATAAAGCATAAAAGTAATCAAACATTGATATCATAGCATTAAATTACAACCCTGGATATTTCTTAAAAGTAGAATATCTTAAAAGACTTAAGAGCGCCTTTTGTCAATCGGGCTTTACTGTTAGGTATGCTGGAACATGCGTCAAAAGATGTTTTTAAAAACAGTGAAAGAAAAAACTGGCACTGCACAATACATTTGTACATCGAATATCCATCGCAGCTCTGCCACAGAGAAGCCTTTCAGGTAGCTGCAATTAGATTATTTTAACTTTAGATTTGTATCGACACAAGGCTTAACAAATACAAAGCAGCTGGAAACCGTTAGTGTACTGTCGCATTCATTGCCTACTCATGATCAAACACAGGTATTTTTCCTGTATGTCCAGTAAAAACACTCGATCCGTTGTACACATTTCCATTTTCCTCTCCTGGGGAGGAAGGGGGGGGGGGTCTTAAAGGTGCAATATACAATCAAAGTACTGACAGGAGTTAATTTTATCGATTATTATTCATTTTAAAATCCACGACATGTTACTTTGCTTGGCAAGTAGTTTATAATCTGTCTTTGAATTATGCACATTTTTATAATATGAATTCTCGGACTTTTCCGAAAAGAATTTTGAGAAAAAACCCGTATGAACCGTGTTGTGTAAAGATTAAAGATAGAATTGATTCCATCAAAATATGTATAAGTAATCGAAATATTAAAAAAATTGTATGGATCATAGCAATAATGAACTCTAGTCTCGTTCAACCAGATGCTTGGCTGTCTCCGTTAATTTCCAACAAGCAAGAGAATGTGTACAACAGGTCACGTGATAGCTTGATAAGCGACCTCTAAATAAAGAATGACTCTATGCTTGTCGGAGATTTACGGAGACAGCCGATTGTTGAACGAGACTTTATTGAACTCTGGCGTATGAATACATACGACTGCAAAAAATATCTTAATTGTTCGTACTATTTAACATCTGACTATTTTCAAGGTATTCATAACTAAGTTTCTTAAAAACCAATGCTTCAAGATACATTACATCTAATTTATCGATTATTTTCAAGAACTAAATTTTGTCAGCGGATATGATTTGTGCTTAGGTCCAAACACTGTTTCACTATCGGTTTGCCAGAGTAACTGTAATGGGGAGTTGATTAAAATCAACTCCCAAAAACCTTGTCACTTGACTTTGTTTTGTTTAAACAATGTTGTATTCATTTTCTTTAACTAGAGGTCACATTTTGACGTTGAACATTTCCGTTCGTTTGAAATTCATTATTCATAAGAACCAAATTGGTACTTTTAGTTAGCCGTAGAAAGATTTTTAAACTTGAGAGTCGTTAGTTTAAGTCTCGCTGTATGCACCTCCGAGCCTGAAAGTAGTACACAAGAGTGAAACCCGCTGTAATTGCTTTCTCTCTCTCAGTCTCTTTCTTTCCAAAAAAACAAAAGAGTATGTGTATACAGTATTTAAAACCATCTTAATGTAATAAAATTTATCTCAAAAGCAACAATTACTTAAGCCATAATATGTCCAAGTCGACCAAAATATTTATATACATGTAATTGTTTCGTATAATCTGCTTGTTTTAAGGAAAAAGACAATTTGTATAAGCAAACTCTTATCTGTTTAAAAATTAACAAATTTAAATTAATTTCTTGTCAGTTTAAGGTTTTTAGAGATCCTTTTGTGCCGCCGTAATATGTTGTGTACTAGTATACCAGATATTGCGCAGTTGGTATGGACTGCGTATGTATTTAAAGCAGAATAATTCGACTAGAAACAAGTGGACAATATTTATGCGCAAGATTTTTCAAGAGGTGACTATATTGACCATGGACTTTGAAATGTATACATTAAGCAAACAAATATATATTGCACAGATATGAAGTGAAAAGATAAATGGGTTATTGATATTTAGGCATACGCAACATCATTGGCCAACAAAAAACGTCGGACAGGTAAGTGGCAATTGTTAATGGTTTTTATTTTTGATGATTAATATAAATAAAATTCTACTTGTAAAAATTATTTAAAACTTTTTCCTCTTTTTCGTAATTATCAGTATGACTACACAATTTACATGTCACGGTCGATACATCCAATGTGAATAGAAAACGAAACAAGTTCGTTTCTTGTAAACGTATTGGTATTTTGAAACTCATTTTTGTAGATTGAATTGCAAAACCGGGTTTAAAAATATATCGATTTAGTGCATATCTTTTTTCATGTACATTAAAACTAAGTTTTTGGTAACCGTGATTTAATATCATATTTAATGTCTAAAACGCTAGTAAATGCTTTAACAATTCGGAACAAGGTAGTTTAACGTAGCATGTCATTTGTTTTATAACAAAGCGTTTAAAAATCGATTAGACACAAAGGTTTGTGCACTCAATGAATGAAATGTATTTACACTGCAGCGTAGAGTATTGATTGTGAGGTTCGTTTACATAAAATTTCTATACGTTTCTTTTCAAGGCAATAAAAATGAAACTTTACCTACATAGATTTCTATGTAAATGTGATTTTATTGCGCAGCTTTACTTATAAATTATCAATTAAAAAACCTGCAAAGAAATACGAAAGATTCCGACAACAACAGTGACTTCTTTTACGGGACAATATTATTTAGCCATTTAAAAGGTCTCGATGACCGTGGCCAATTTTAGATTGTACTAACCTCCTTGAAAAAGAGAGTTCTATATTAAAATATATTAAAGATGATCTATGGATTTTTTCGTTACTATAAACAGTTTGTATATGTTTGTGCATGTTTTGTTTTGTTTTTCTCTCTTCTTGTATTGTTTTTTGTTGTTTTTTATTGGAGGGGGGGGGGGGGGGGTACATGTACATTTGGAAATAATTTGGTATTTAAAGAAGTCCTCTTTTATCGTTTGATATCTCTAACTCAATATGTTTAAGTTAATTGCAATTTAAAGACATCGAGAAAAAAAACTCATTTATGCCCCCCCCCCCCCCCCGCAACAAAAAAACAAAAACAACAAAAGTTATATGATCAAAAAATCATTTAAGTGCAATCATGTGCCATACCTCAGAGGTACAACAACTGACATTCTTTTTTCTTGACATTTTTAGGGCATGTTTTTTCTACAAATTTTTTTGATAAACTTTTTAAAATATATTTTATACAACATTGAAAACGAAGACAGTTGAAACAGTGAACAATTCTAAATGGCAGGAACTTGAATTTATTACTTTTTTATCTATAATATATATTCTGATTCCAAAATTATATTAAGGTCAATGAAAAGTTATTGGGTTACATGTAGGTGTACCATTTCCCAAGATTTGTTCAAATTGCATACCATCTAGTTTTATAAATATGAAGCAAAACAAGTTGAGTTAAACAATATATAAAAAAACAATATCGAAAAATAATGAAAGAAAATATATTCGATTTAAAGAGGTTCGATCCTCTGATTTTGGGTAGCCATTTTGTGTCACCTCTAGTCTGGAAATTCTGTGTCATATATAAATTCTACTTGTAAATTCCTTTTTTACAATGCCCAATAAACTATATTGAATAAAATAGTGAAGGAAAAATTCCATATTTAGAGAGTGTAGTAAGGGACTATATTTTGTGGTGGAAGGTTTTTAAGAAGAAAATGCACATTTTTCATTACTCAGTTGTTTTAGAGTACCGTCATTTTGGCTTTCTTAATTTCTGTGCAGACCAAATTTTCAGATAGATTATGCATTGGGATATCTTCGTGTTGTTTCAAAAAACATATTTCAACAATATTTCCATATTTATATCGACATGTATTGGCCTGTATAAGTGATATTTCATAAAAGTAAATAAGAAATCAACTCCAATTTTCCCCTAAAATTAGCTTATTTACTGCCATATCTCAAAATTTACATTATAGACCCATACTTTTGGTTTTATTTTCTGAATATTTAATTTTTTTTTGACAAGTCTGTCAGAATTTGATAAAAAAGTTTGAGACTTTTTAATTATTTAATTGCATGGTGAATAATTTATGAATAAAAATAGTATTTTTTCAGTGCAAAAAGGTCAAAATGTCCATGAGGTGAAGTAATTGCAAACTTTTTCATTATGATAATTTTAATTTTATTAATTCTAAATAATGTAAATTTGCATTTGATACCATGGTTCATTTCAATAAAAAGTTATAGGGGGAAAAGCAATTTATGTGCAATTTGCACTTTCAGTGCAGAAAGGTCATATTAGGTCATATTACACCGTAGCACCGAAAGGAGCATATAGACCCCAACATTTTGTTTTGAATTTTGGTTTAGATATCTGTGTAGATGTTAAACAATTACTTTAGAAAAAAACTTAGAGACTTTTGATCGCAGGATCCAACGTCCTTAAGTTCTTATTTATGATAAAAGAGTTTACCCTAAGCTTCTTGTTGCACATTATTAATTGATTTAAGAAATGAAGATAATAATTTTTGTATTGATCGACGTATCAAAGAAAAAATTGACCGGAAAACTTCATCAATGCGCGTAGCGTACGTCGATCAATACAAAAATTATTATCTTCATTTCTTATCATTTAATAAAACATTTTCAAATAAAAAAATATGAAGTGTCATTGATCAAAAATGTAAATAATGTAAATGAAGCGGCGCGTATGAATACAAAACAACAACAGCAACAATATTCAAAATGGATTCGCCTTCAGCTGATGCAGAGCTACTGGGCTGAATTTAATGGATTAAACACAAATAGTGAGTTAAAATCTGAACCAGCTGAATTGAAAACGAAAGGAAAATACATGCGATAGCTTGTGATATCATTCACTGTGCAGAAAAACTCGTATTAAAACTAGTTTTCATGTGAGATCGCTGGAATATGCAACTGGACATAACGTGGACGAAAATAGCTGATATGCCGACAGAGAATAGTATGTATAAGCGACTTTTGTAAACTTTGTGGTAACTAGATAGCCAGTGATGCACTTAAATGGTATATCAGCCGCTTGAAATGCGCAGAAGGAGTTGATGCATCACTCATAGCTTTTCTTTACGACGCTTATTTTGATGACCGATCATCTACGTGTGTAAATGTAAAAATTATCGTTACCAAATTTGAACAGCAGTGTTACCGTGAAAGTGAGTAGGCCAATATGTTCGTTATAATATTCCTGGAAAAGGAACAGCCAGCCTCGCTGTAAATGTTGATTGATCTCACGCAGACGAAATCGTGAGAAGACGCTTAATTTTCTATTTCGTGAATCAAACAAAGTGTTTTGTTTATTTTTGAAGGTTAAACTTTCAAGTTTTTATATTCACAAGTTTGCATTTTGTTTGCTGACAATAAAACAGACACAACTTTACATTTTGTTGACAGTGTTTATCTTGGAAATTCCCGTTCTATAAATAGTGTTAGATCAGAGCAGTTGAGAAAAGTAGATCCGGCAAAATTTTATTGATGCAGGTATCAAAGAAATTTTTCAACCAATCAGAAGCGCCGATATCTCATCAAACGAATAAATATTAAATGATATAGCATTAAGACTTGTTTTATATCTGTTTATGTCAAAGTTATATTTTGTGTGTTAAGAGTTTACGACAATCATCTACAACATGTTTTATTATACAACTGGTGGACAAAAATAGGCTTCATTACGACATAAACGTTTTAGCAGAAAGTAGCACATTTAAATAAACAACGCTTTTATATAAACAATGCTCTTCATAACGTTACTCTTAAAAAACAAATACTTTGTTTTCAATTAATCATTATGCCGTTGATTTGATCTAGCATGGATGGAACAACTAGACTTAAGGAAATAGAAGAGAGAGCAGCGATTGCTCTCTATGCAAATAATGCCCAGAATGCTTGGGAGTTGTATTCGGAAGCTGCGTCGATATGTTTGAAAAATGGCCTTGAAGAAGATTATAAAAGGGTCTTATCTTGCAAATCAATGGTGGCAACAATGCTGCAAAGGAACACAGAAGCTTTGATAGATTCCATATCATATTTTATGTTAGACCAGCACACTGAGCAGGTATGGGCGGTTTTATAATAAAAAAAAACCACCGTATAATTTTTTTATAATAATAAAAGGTACTTACGATACACCGGTATTGCTTAGATTGGGTAGTATATCTGCAACAAACATCATACAATGATCTACTTCGTGGGCATGTTAAGGCTTCTCGATGAATTTTACAGCGATGTGTAGAAAGTCACTTGTCTGTACTTCATACGGTATGACGTCATAATTATTTTTGACGTCACGATCTGCATTCCTGTCGATAGTTCTCAGGGAATGTATCTTTACGTTGAAAGTGAATTATCTCAAACCAATATACAACCGCATGTTTCCTTTACATAGATGCTGCCGTTAATGCTAGGCGTACAGCATTCATTCATATTAAAAACCAGTAACAAGTAATTGGCAGTTTTAAAGCTTCGTTATAAGTAAAAGACTATTTCTAAACTAGTGGTTTGGAGACTCTCCTTGCTACGCGTTAACAACTGAATGAAGAAATTTTAATGCATGTAAAAACCAGCTTGGCGCAGGCGAAAGATCAACATAATTTTAGAATATTTTACGTAAAAATGGTAAAGAATATCAGTACAAATGTGAATCCTGCTTGGGAAACCTACGGATTTACCGTAATTTTTTGTGAATCGCTTTTGATTAGTAAAAATGTGCATTATTTTGATGATTTTGTGGAATGTTTCAACAATATCTTCCGTAAACGAAATATCTATTTCTTTCCCAAGCAAGAACTTTAAAGTATATGACTTAACAAAGGATTTTTCTTAAAAATATGTATGATTTAATGTCATTAATCACCTGCGCCAATGCGATTTAAATAGATCATTTCTAATATTTGGATTCGCCCGTCACGTGATTACAAAGAACATATGACGCCACAAAATGCATCAAATAAAATGTTTAACATCGCTGTCAATAAATATAGCATCGATTTTAAGAAATACTCCCGATCAAAGTATGTTTGCGATGATTCAAATAATATCGTTTTCCAGCCGTATTTTAGCATCGGGACGCCTTGAATTTGCTGCGTTTCTTAATTTGTTTCATTTCTAAAGTTCAAAATTAGAAGTTTATTATTACATTACATATGTTAATTATACAGGGTGCACTAGCTAGCTACATATCTTTTCCAGGGTTATTGGCTTGCTGCTATGTCGCATATAAAACATGGGAAGAAGAATTTAGCGTTGGGATATTTCCTGAAAGGGTTCAAAATAGCACTTGAACCAAGCCTTTTCTTAGTGGAAATTGTTCGTTGTTTAGTCACACTTAAGTCAACAAAAGGTATACTTTTGTTATTGCGATGAGAAAATTTCAAGAGTATTGGCCCCAATCTTTTTTCTATGTTTGCTGGTTAATTTGGCAATGACTAAAAATGACGACATACATTAAACTACTCTTTCTAACTTTTTTTTTTTACAACTTTGCATTTCAGTTGTAGTATTAAGTTATCTTAACAAAACGACCCTTAAGTTTGCTTAAAAATCTTTTTCAAAGAACTTTTTAAAGCTTTACACATAATATAATTAAAACAATAAATTTCAAAATAAAACATTCAACAAGTCAAATATTTTTACGCTTTATTTAAATAATATGCTTTATTTTATTGGCTAAAAAGACAATAATATTTCGCTTATCACAAATCGTAGAGTGACAAATTTGATCAAATTGTAGCATACTGTAATTTAAGTCTATAAAAACGTTCATAGAATAAGGAATATTAATGCATTCGAAATCGCGATCAAAACAAAAAAGTGCTTGTATAACCTTTACAGCATAAGTTAAAATTTTATGTTCATTGTTATTCCAAAATTCTATTTAAAACTAAACACAAATGTTTGATATCAATGTTGCACTTGTATATTCCTATGCACATATAACGAATATTTCCTCTTGCATAATATTTTACTAAAATCATAAATAAAGATTTATTTTATCTTTTAGAAAAAGAGGAATGCACTCATCTCTTCGGACAACATCAAGACCTTAATGTTGCCGGAATCACAACTGACACGCTAAAACGTACTCTACAGAAACTTAACGAAACAGAATCTTGGAAGTGTCTTTGTTTAATAGTAATAGGAAAGCACCATGGACCTAAAACTGATTTTGATAAGTTAGCATACCAATGTCCTGCTTCTCACATTTTCGTTGGGAAAATGCTGAACAAATTGTCGAGAAAAAATAAGCAGAAATTCGGTTTTCAGCTCGCCATAGCTTTTCTTAACAACGGAGCGTCCGTGAAAGAAATAGAAAACGTTTACGAAACACCTGCCGTGCATGTTGGCTTACGAATGTTTTTAGAAACAGGTAGGTGGAAACTTTAAGCTCAATTTTTAAAAAACATGTTATACAAGAAGTCGTCTATACTTGGGGTTTACTTTTTATGTGTTTCAGAAAAAGACATTTTACTTTTGTGGCTCTTCAAACATTTTCTTTCTGAGCAATCAATGAAAGACAGAATAGATGTCAACGGCAATACAGCTGTTCATTCTCTGGTTAAGTCTACAGTTGAAGATATAAAGCTCAAGCAACGTGTTTTAAAATGTCTGCTGGAATACGGTTGTTCTCCTGGTCTTTGTGATATGGATGGGAAACTACCAAAAGATTGCATCACTGCAGTTGATCCTTGTTTTCAAATTCTAGAGTCAACAGCATCTCATATTGGTAACTAAAATAACATCATGTATTTTGGCGGGGTCGGGAGCATAATAATTCATGTAGTTAACTACATGTGATTGATAACAATTGTGATTTTTTATACCCCCTCTCCCTAAAAAAGGGGTATACTGTTTTACTTTTGTGTGTCTGTCCGTCTGCTTGTCCGTCTGTTTGTCTGTCCGTAACGAAACTCTCTGTTGCTTTGTTATCAGACGTCAACATCCTTTTAATGAGACTTTGTATATCTTAAGCCTTAATTTTCAATCAAATTTTCGTTAACGATTTCTTTGCAGCTATTTATCGCAGGTTGCTTGAAATTTTAAAACACTCTTTGCTTAGACATGCCATATAGTTGGATTTGTTATTACACCAATTGAACGTCAGCTTCCTGTTAAATATCGAATATGTTTGTTTTTTTGCCAAAAATTTTAACAACGGAAATTTTTTTCTCAGCAACTATTTATAGCAGGTGCTTGAAATTTTAAAACACTCTTTGTTTAGGCATGTCATATGGTGGGATCAGTTTTGTATCAATCGAATGTCAACTTCTTGTTGAATGGCGACTTTGTTTGTTGTTAGCCTATATTTTACAAATTTTCGTTTTTTGTCTTCGCCACTATAAATTACTGACACACTCTTTGTTAAGCCATGGCATAATGTGGAATATATTTATGTACCAATCAGAAGTCAACTCCCTATTAAATGACGACTTTGCTTATTTTGTATATTCACATAAGAACGGGGGAATTACTGGTAAGCATTGGCTCACGGATGTGTCGTTTTTCTTTTGAACATTCTGTCAAATATTGCTTCATTGGTAATATACAGAATTATAACAATGTAAACCAAAAATTTAGACTTCAACAAAAATTTTGTAAATTAGAGTAAATAAATAGTACTAGTGTGAGATAACAAGATGTAGAATTTATATTTATTCCTTGTTTATACTTACAAAGTACAATTTTTTTTTTTAGATCAAACGAGTCTCAACAATATAATAGATGATTGGACAAATGCAGAAATCATTCAACATGCAAACAAATTGTTTGACCAAAGTAGATTTAATGATGCATTGGAGTCATATATTAAGGCCAGGGAGATGCTAACTTCCGAAGAAAATGATGTTGAAATCCAATGCAATATTATAGAATGCTACCTCAATATGAAGGATTATAAACGGGCACTTGAGTTATGTTTGTCAGTAAACGAATCTTCATGTGGATCAGGAATAGAAAAGGTATTTGCATTATAACACTTGTCATGGTCTTTATATTAGTTCTCAATAAGTTGTGTAAGTTGTTTTTTTCTTCAAATTATGATATATTTTCATTCTGTACTCTAAAAGCTTGCAAAAATAATCGTGAGAAGATTTTTGACCTCTGCTATCGTCTGACGTATGACTGCCTTTAATTTAAAAATTCTTGCAATGAATTACAAATGCCAAAAGTTCGGTAAACGTAGCAAAGTAACATCATCTTGTCATCAGAAACTATTCAACAAACAAATGCACTATAAATAAGCGGTCTATTTTAGGTAAATGTTTTACGTGGATATGCGTTGAAAGGACTAAAGAACTGGCCAGAAGCATTCTACGCTTTTCTTAATGTGGCAATTAAGTTTCAGGACAAAGGAATCTTTGAAAAGGACATCGTTGTAAATATTGCTGACACATACATTGAGTATTCAACCTTTGACGATGGTACGATTTTATCAAAAATGAAACACTAAAGCGGAATCGTATTTTTCATAGTCCCCGGATTTCTTGTAATAAAAAATGATAATATTTTTTTCAGAACTTGACACAGTACAAGTTGAAAGACTTTGTGATAGAATGAAATGCTATATTGTTTGGGAACTTGTTAAACGAGCTTACTGGAATGTTGCTCATCGGTTTTTCAAACAAACTGCTGGTACCGGGAGTAATTCACGGGAGTGCGCAGTTATGATTATAAGTGATTTGAAACCAATCTGCACTTTTGCTGTTCTTTCGGAGCATCGATGGCTTTCATGTTTTATCACATGTCTTATCAAGAATGGCATGCTCGAATTCCGAAATATCAAATACAAAGCGCGAAGGAGGAAATCCTACAAGGGCTTACATGCTTGTGTAATGATATCATCTGTAACAGGTACCTCTTAATTTGTCGTATATATTAAAAAAGAGGAAGATGTTAAAGATAAGATTTTAATAATGAATACTTTTATTTAATAAAATGTTTTGATACATTAAAAACTGAAGATTTAAGAGCTTTGAAATATCGTTAAATTACAAGTGAATTTAAAAACTTTGTTGTTTAGGAGATACAAGTCTTGTTGATTTGGTATCAAAACAAGCTAAAGAGTGCTTCCAGCATAATGAACAAGACGCGGAGGGAAACACGGCCCTTCATCTGGCAGTATTTGTATATCGGGATTTGTCTGAACATGCAATCGCACAGACCGTTGTAGAATGTCTGTTAATGAATGGAATTAACCCTTTGCTGAAAAATCATGAAAGTAACACAGCGAGAAATTGCATCGCCGAAACAAACAAAGAATTATCAAAGATTCTTTTGAAATATGAAAGTATGATTATTTCATTTAGATTTCTGAAGATTGTGTTTTAAATATCAAAATGTTTCAATCATATAATAGGTTCACATGAATTTTGTTAGTGTAGACAATGCTTAAAGGTAAGATTATAATTATCTTTTATGAAATAAAGATATTTATAATGATTAAATTAAAAGACAAAAACAAAATAAACAGTAAAATATTTGCATTAAGTACATGCCGATAATGTTGAATATCTTTAAATTTTTTACAAAAGTTTATGCTTTTTAAAGTCATTTTGTGGAGGTATTTTCTACAGAACAAGGTTAATCGTGTAATTTATTTTCAAAATCTTATTTTCAAATACCTAGTATGTTAAAGTGTTAACTAATATTTTAAACTGTCATTGAGATGACACTTTGTCAAATGATAGTTTTAAATGAAGTTTAACTTAATAGTTGGTGTTAAAAGGTTTTTGTTTTCAAAATTATTAATCGAGATATGAATAAGGAAGTTGCTTTTTATTTGAACAGCGAGGTTAATTAAACAAATATCAAAAGAAGAGGAAATGAATGAGCGAAAAAGGAAATTTGAGATATGGAAATTACATGAGGAAAACTCCCAGAAAATAGACAAGTAAGTTTTTACTTTTCTGAATGTAGATCAGAATCACGGTTTTTCAATTCATTTTTTAAGGAGGCTGGGGGGTCAAATTATAATATAACATAGAACCATCAGATTTATTTGAAAATTTTATATGCGATTTCTGAAGTTATCAACTACTATTTGATAAAGAAAAATTTCATATATTTTAATATAAAATTTCATCACTTCCCATTATCTTTATATGGAGCTCTTCTTTTAAAGGAGATCAATATTGTCAAAAATGGCAGCCACCCCCAGCCCCCTTAATATGATAAACAGCTTATGTCAAAATTATACTCATATGCATTTTATTTGATTTTTTTATTTGTTTTTTTTTCATTTTTATGTAGCTTCAAAACATATGTCTTTGTTAAAGTCGACGAAACACCTTCTGAAAAAGTAAATTCAATTTATAAATGTGACTGCAAATTCACATTACAAAAAATAAAGGAAAGCGGCAACATTTCTGAAGAACAAAAAATCGGTCATCTGATAGAAGTGATCAGAAAAGATCACAGATTGAGTACACATCATAAAGTACAACATGAATGTGTGTCGCTGATAGCCAATGCTGTATCCAAGGAGGACGCACCAGGTATTTTCAGATGATCAAATCATATCTTCTAAAACCGTAAAAACATTAGAGGTCTTTCCACTTAAATAGTTTTTATCTTTACTTCAAGATACCGATTTCGATTTATCAAATAGCTTTCTAGATTCCTAGATAGGGTATACAATTTAGACTGTCAGGTATCACAATTAGATCTTCATTCAGGTCATTTGATAACTCAGGTATGACATCAATAAAAAGAGCTATATTTAGTCATCATTTCCACTTTTTAAAAAACTTTTTGGGAGTTGATTTAAATCAACTCACCTATGCTTTTACTCGGGCTAAGCGAAAGTGAAACAGTGTTTGGACCTAAGCACAAATCAATACCGCTGACAACACTTAGTTCTTGAAAATAATCGATAAATTCAATGCTATATATTCTGAAGCATTGTTTTTCAGGAAAACTTATTTAATAATACCATGAAAATAATAAGATTTTAAATTGTACAAACAGTTAAGAGATTTTTAAAAGTCGTATGTATTCCTACGCTAGAGTTCAATGTAGTCTCGTTCAACCAGACGCTTGTTTGTCTCCGTTAATATCCGACGAAACAGAGTCTGTCTTGTTTGTCGGAGATAAACGGAGACAGCCACGCGTTTGGTTGAACAAGACAAGATTTTAATCTTGCCTGGATCCATTCAATTTCTCAGAAATATTTCAATTACTGATACTAATTGCAATGCAAAATCACATATCCTTGATTTTGAATATATGATAATCGATAAAATCAACTCCCGTCAGTACTTCAGTACTTTGATTACCTTATCTTATCAAACATTGTTGCTTAGGTTTGAGCTACTTAAACAGTAAAAGCTCAATAAAACTATTATACTACTGATGTATGTTGTAGAATTGAAGAAAACCACAAAGCCATCAATGATTATCATATTTTTTCCAGAAAAAAATACTTTTTAATTTCAAGCTTATTCAAGAATGTAAAATAACACTTAACACTTAAGTAACCACATGACCTTGATGTAAAAACTGACTGACTCAAGTGTACACCGAACTGATTATTCCAGCAAACTATTGAAAACTCAATCAGTAATCTGTAATTCGCTGTGAAGCATTTCTATTATAATGGAATTTATGAAATATTTCCCCTGTATTACCTTTATATTTGAACTTGCCATTTGACCTTTCTGTCATTTTGATCGGCAAATGTACATGCATACGCCTCTATACTAAATTGTATAAAGTAGTTACGGCGAATAGTAAAATCAAATGTTTTAGGTAAATTTAGATATTTCAAGGGCAATAACTGAAAGAAGGGGGGTTTTATCTCTTTGGTACGATATACTGAAAAATTCCTCAAAGTGTACTTAAAACATTGGTAAAACTTCAAAGTCTCTATTTTTGATGGTTTTTAGAACGAAAGCGATAACACGTATTCATATAATAGGGGCAATATCTTAGTGACTATTTTAAAATAGGAGCTAAAGAGCTATGTTATGTAATCTCTAATGATGCCCTACTACAAAAAAAAAATGAAAAAATTCTCTACCATCCTAATCAAACGAGATATAAAAACTCATTTGACTTTTATAGCATTCTGTTATGCCATTGTAGATGCTCCCATTACAGGTGGCCCTAAGTCTCTATGATAGATATTAAAACATTGGAAGTGATTTAATCGAAATTTGAATCCTTTCAGAGGCAATAATTGAAATTAGAATGTTACCTGATATTCTTTCGGCATGAATAAATTGGTCATTACTATTTTCTTTAACAAGTATTTAGTTTTTAGAAAACAATGTTGTTTTATGTACTAAGCATGTTGAAAGAGAATATGTGTAGTTTTTTTTTTATACAGAATCAATTTTGAGTTTCACTTATATTTCTATAAATTTATTTTCATTATTTTTAAAGAAATCATGAAGACAATGCTGGAGATAAGTGAACCAGTTTTCGAAGCATATCTACACGAATTATGTCACTTAAAAAGGTGGGAGGAATTGCATAAAATTCTCAAGTCCTATCGAGGTAAATTATCCAACAGTTCGTTGCAAATGCTGGCCAGAAGTTGTTCAATTTACACTCTAATAGAAGCAGTTGATAAAGAAGAAACAATTGCTGAATTGCTAGAAATTTTTTTGGAAGGAAAAAACATAATTATTAAAGGTTTGTATCGTAATATAAAACGCTAAAAAACAACCCCGCACATGGGACCTTTCTATAAAAGACAATTAAAAAAATAAGAAATATATATCTATATCTTTTTTTTATGCAGACGATGGTATACTAGTGAACGACTTGTTGAAGCGCAAGATGCTCAGGGTACTTAGAGTGTTATTTCATCATGATGTCGACCCGACACTATTACGTATTTATCCTGGTGACACAGCAATTCATGCTGCAGTTTGTATTGGTTTCCAGTTCGAACATGGTGAGTTATTTCTATTTCCTTTTAAAACATTTGAAACACAGCTTTATTTGCTCTCTGCATTTTTCACTATTTCTTATTTACACAATATGCTACGATATTTGAAGCCGTGATTTTTTTAATAATGATATCCTTACAAAAATGATAATAAACACTAAATTCTTCAAGTGATGGGTTTCCAATTAATTAATCTTTAAATATTAACAGTCATAACGTGCCCTATTTGATTATTTAGTTTACTTTTTATATCAACACATTTTATTGCAGAAAATTTTGCCATTTTCGGAGACTTCGTTGAAATGTACAACAGGGACAAAATGAATTACAAATGTTTAAACCCTTGTCAACTTGATGATAATGGCGACAGTCTTGTTGATATGATCTCAAATGAACCAGAAACACCTCGAAAACGAAAATTAATGGAAACATTAAAGGATTTACGTGTACCAGAGAAAACAAACGTTACAAATGATGAAAATACGGTAAAGCTTATCTATGAAGATACATCAAATAAGCTTTTTGATCACTCTTTGCTCGCTGTCTCTGTTTCTTAGTGTTTATTTCCTTGTATTTCCCGTCCGTTTGTCAAGAATTATTTTCTTTTAGTCAGGCTAATTCAAAAAATAACTTTAGAAAAACCATTCTAAGAAATAAAAGATCGAAGATAAAACCCTATTATATTAAGAAAAAAGCAAAATGTTGTATTAAATTTAAATTATTAAGCTAATTAATTTGGATCAAAGTTTTTCATAGTTGCTCAGCTAAGCAATGCGCAAATGGTCTTCTGTTTTCAGACGTACGATTATCAAGACGAAAAGATGTCAATAAATGTGAAAATCGAGAGACTGGAACAGCACTTATTAGACGAGATCTCAAAATTATCACCTGGAATTTTTAACAAATCAGAACTACGCCCCATCGTCAAATTTTCTTCAGAGGTAAATCGCACATTCACTTTACGACACATTTTATTTTCCAAAATTTTGCTTAGTTTTTTACTTTTACTTTTCGACATTTTATAATACGAATAGATAATTCATAGTTTACTGTGTCTTTTTCACTGACGGAAAATATTACTTAGTTGTGAATACACTGTGACACATACGTCAGAACCGAGGAATCTGTTCTAAGTGACATATTTAAGATTTTATATCTTAATTAATCTTAATAACAGATCGTCCTATTCTCTATATCTGATACCAATAAAATATTAGTTTTACGGAAAAACTTCAATTAGTACCTTCAACATTTTCTTGGAAATATTTACGCTTTTCATAAAACTGCTTCGTGGTTTATATAACGTTTTTTCTTCTATATTTCTATTATCCATGCCGGTTTCTGTTTGCAATAACTGAAACAATTGAGAATCTGTTTATAAAGATTAAGATTTGAAATATTTTTTTTTCACTTTGATAAAGGTTCCCATTGAATATTATCATTACTATCCATTTCATTTTATTTTAAATTCAAAATCTCTCGTTAATAAAAATTCAAATACATACTTTAAAACAATTTGATGAAATATCTTAATCACTTTTAGCTTTTGTTAAAATATCTGAATGACTATTTCAGAAAACAAACCAACAAAACCAGAGTGAAATGGAATGCGAAAGAAATGAAACGGGGTCCAGTTTTGATGAGGTATTGGCTATTTACATTGTATTGATTCAATCTATACAGAATCGCTCTTAAACACACTTAACAAAAGTTGTACGTTTCTCAAACACTTTTTGCGTGGTTTAATGTTTTTACAATAACAAAAAACGCTTTTCTTGCAGTGCGATGTTTTATTGGTGCAGAACGCATAATGTACGTGTTCCAATGGCATTTCTAAGGGGTTCTAGTAGAGAAGAGAGAATCATTCATGCGAATAATAAAGTTCTTTCTAACGGCACAAAACAGTTTCTTAGTTGGTTGTTGTCAGATTTCTCTGCGCTTTGGGCAAATGTAAACATTCTTAATTAATCAGATTGCAAAGAATTGTAAAAGCTTAGTATCTCGAATTGATATTGACATTATGAATAGTTTTGTTGACCATTCAAGACGTGATGAAGCATTGTAAACTTCAAAAAGTAGAAAATAAAAAATTGAAAATTTTCAGCTCAAATTGTGGCCATACCTCTGTTGGTTGATTATGCAAATTCAAAGTTTATTAACAGTGTCTTTCATATTATTTTTTACTTATATTTATATAGTTTTAACATCACAAGTGTGTAATACACATTAAAATAGAGATGAGGAAAGAAATATCATATCCATAAGAAGCTCATAAATCTACATGTGTACATTTTCAATTCAGTTAAAGTCGACGCTTTCTTTGTGCGTTAAGATTTAAAGCGTTGAATAGACAAGTATAAAGTGCCTGGTTAAACGAGACTTGCCATATTAGCTCAACAGAAATGCATAGCCTCTTTGAAAAAATGACCAATTACTGATAACCAGTAATTAAGAAGTCTGATTTTTTTTATAAATGAGAAATAAATAAAGCTGCTACTTCTACTACTATCTATTGAGACATAAAAATAAATACTGTTTGATCTATGCTTTAAACTAAATTTCAACCGTCTTGTATTTTATTCTTATTATTTACGAGTATTTCATATCTGGAAATCGTTTCATTCAGATATTTGTTCTTCTTGTCAATACTTAAAAAACAAATATATGTAAATATAAAACCACTTTACTCAATATTTGTTTTTACATTAAGGTCGATTTGAAGAGTTTTGAATCTTTGCCTTGGGAAATTGAATGTACATCTGGATTTAAAAAGGCTATTAATAGCAGACATGTTCCTGTGCATACAAAGAAAAGGGCGTTTGAATGTATCAAGAAGCTAGCAGAAGGTTACAGAGAACCACACCTTTGCAAGGCTCTTCATCATAACGGAAACCAAGATATAAAGCTATTCGAAATCAAACTTGATAAAGCCGTACGAATAATCTGGGAAAATGCAATCAACTTTTCTCCACGATGTAATAATATGAGTGCCGTTACTGACATTGAATGTGATGTCATCTTCTCTGAAGTAATAAGGATATGGGATATTGTTTTAAATCATGACAGAATACATGCTTGCGTTGAAAACATTACAGAATCCTATAAACAATGCAACATTTTTCGTCTATCATATAGCCCTAAGGAAAATTACGGTATCAAAGGATCTACTGAATTGGAGTTGCCAAAACTTTTCACAAAACGCAACACAAACAAACTCGTTGAATTCAAAGAAACCGAACGGAACTTTTATATTTCAGTGAATCCTAATGTCACAAAGTTTTATGACGTATCACCAGATCTTGTTTCTCATGCATTGAAATATTTGAACAATGATGTAGATCTACCATTCAAGGTAACTGATCTTGAATACCTATTTATCAAAATGAAATTTGATGCGCCGATTCTCTTGCTTGGACGAAGTGGTACTGGAAAAACAACCTGCTGCATATACAAGCTGTGGGCAATATTTGAAGAATATTGGAGACATCAGGAGACAAAGTGTAGTTCTAATTCTAACTTGGCCGCTTCAAAGCATTCGGATGGTATGAACATATATCAATATCAATATTAAGACACTTCATATGCATTCATGATTTCTTTAAAAGTAAAATATCTTGTTCAAATATGATACCATTTTTTTTAAGGAAAGCGAATGGATGACTCAGAATATTCAGAGGAAAATCAATTACGACAAATTGATCCTGAAGAGGGATTGAGGCAATTATTTGTTACAAAAAATCCGATTCTTTGTTCAGAAGCTGAACGAAACTTTATTGAATTAAGGAAGTCAAGTTCAGTTGAAAAAAACTTTTCTCCATCAGAAATTAAAACATCTTATGAAACGCTGCAGGAGATCGGCGAAAAAGGGTATCCGTTATTTTTAACATACAAACAGCTAATAGAACTATTGGATGTTTCTATTGGTCCACCTTTTTATCTGGCAAATGAAAACTTAGTCGTAAGTAGTATTTCTTATTGTCAATTTATAAAATAAACAAGATTATGATCAATATGAAGAAGTTAAATTTATTTGATTGGAACAAATTTTATAGTATTGATATATAACTGAGACAAGGGAGAAGTTCTGTTGCGAGAATCGTATCCTGCATTACCTTTCTAATGAAAATGATGACATCAGAGCAAAACTCTTTCCATTTTACATTTTACGGATACCAAACACAATTTTTTGATAAACGATTGTCAAAAAAAAAAAGATAAAAAAAAAAACCAAAAAAAAAACCAAAAACAGTGTGTCATGCAGGAAGTTTGTTACGGGGACACTAAATGTGTAATATCCCTCTGGTATTAATTTAACCATATACATGTATTAAAAAAAATCGTATTTATTTTCATCAGTCAATACAAATTTATTTTCATCAGTCAATACAAAGAAATTCAAATTAGACATAGTAGTTAAAAAACCCCAAATTTTACCATAGCAGCATAAAATTAAGAATATCAAATGTATATGAAAATACTATATAGTTATATACAATGTTAATTTATGTTACAAAACATATGCTTTTTAGTTCAGAAAAGCACTTTGTTGTTTAGGTTTGTTACAAAATCTGCTTTAATTAGCAAACGTTATATTTCTTCATCATAAACTGTTAATGGTTTTACATTAAGGTTTTACATACAGTACATGATATATATATTTTCTAATTTTTGAGAAAAGGTTTTCTGTTAAAAATATGAAAGTAAATTGATCCTAAATGCTAAAAATGTAAACAAGAGCATTTTGTTATGACACGTTAATGATTTTCAAGTAATTGGTATAATCTCAATAAAGGGTTATAGGTTATGTCATGAATTCCTTAATATAAGAAGTATTACTCCTTCTTTAATTGAGAACAAATTCATCGTTATGAATCTATTCACTGGGTTAATATTTTCATCAATAATAACAATGTACACGTGTCATTAAAAAACAACAACAAAATAATAATGAAAAAAGTATCATTACAAAACAAAATTTTTATCTGCTTTACAAACATTTGCATTCTAATTATGTTAACTATTGAATTTGAAGACTTGACTGTTTTAATGGTTAAGCATGAATATGCAAAAAAAAAGCAAAGCATGTTTTTCAAAGAAACAAAACAAAAATCGGTTGATTGAAAATATTAATACTTGAACTACTAGTCTTCAGTTCAAAAGAAACTTTGATAAGATAAAGCTTAATGAATAGATGAAGAATGACAAATACGTACGTCAGTCTCCTTATGTATTTGAAGGGACGTTTTGTACAGACATACAGTGAAATTTTGAAATTTTATATTTTTGTTCAATTTTTTATTTTTTCAAAATTTTCTCCAGGATTGGTCCGATAAAAACAATACTGAAGATCTTGCCCAGTTTCACAACAATGATGACAACTTTTCTGATTTTTCATCTGAGGATGATGAGTTTCAATCAGAAGGACCTTCTGAGAAATTCAAATCAAGAAATAAACTGAAATTCAAAAAACATACACAGCGAAAGCTACTAACCTATGAGATCTTTGAAAGAGACATTTGGATGAAAATAAAAAAAAGCACAACATGTCATGCTTCACTTGTCTGGACAGAAGTAAGATCATTTATCAAGGGATCTTTTGCTGCCCTTAATTCTTCGAAAGGGCATTTGACTCTTGAGCAATACAAAGAGATCGGGAAAAAAGTGGCACCATTATTTCAAGATGATAGAGAACTCATCTACGAAATGTTTAAATCGTATGAACGTGTGAAGAAACACAGTCATTATATTGACGAAGGAGATGTGACATTTAATTTATTTCACAGGTATAATTAAAAAAACTATTACTTCTCTCTCTCTCTCTCTCTCTCTCTCTCTCTCTCTCTCTCTGTTTAAATACACAATTTTTTGCACCGTTTTTTACTTCAAAATGCACAGAGCATGCAATATCTTTTTTTATCATTTAAAAAGAAATTAACGTTCTCCAATCCTCAGCAATTCTCGATTACTCTAAATTATCCTGAATTTTTTTACCCGTACCATAAAACTGCCTTTTGTATAGACAAATCTATTTTAGCTTGAAATGTTAATACTAATCTAAGACATTCAATGAACTGCTAATAGCTCGTTATAGGTGAGAGGGTTCGACCCACTGTTGCACCGATACAATCTTTTTTTTTCTAATTTGATCTCAACTTGTGTGCATTATATTCATTATTGCCAAAATTGCAATAACTTCGTAAAATGCATAGATCAATCTCAAAATATGTCTTTTTATTTTATTTCATTTATAAAGTTTGTCGGGTAAATATTATTTACAAACATTACATAACATAAATTGACAGGACATGACATGGCAAAACTACCTTTATGCATTAGAGGTTCGTGATTAGATATATTCATATGATTTTCTGGGTTTTTTTTAGAATGAGAAATTTAAGAAAAGACGTATATTTTCACGAGGTATATGTAGATGAAACTCAGGATTTCACTAATGCAGAGCTTTGCATCCTAATGCAACTATGTTCAATACCCAATAGAATATTTCTTACCGGAGATACGGCCCAGTGTATCATGCAAGGAATCTCTTTTAGATTTAAAGACCTTCAAGCTCTTTTATTCAAAATCAAAGAGAATGGAAGAGACACGGTTAATGTTCCAGAAAAGGTAGTCGCATTTTGATTTTGACCAATTTTAAAAAAATACAATAACAAAAATTAGTTTTAACCTATATTGTTTTAAGCTTAAAGAAATTCATTAAAGTATGAACGATGTGCCAGATAATTATGCCAGTGCCAAGGGTACATTTTGCACCCGCTTCGGCTGAAGTCTTGTAAAAAAAAATCAATCTAAATTATGAAATAGACCATTTTCTAAAGAGTTTATAACCCCTTTTGTTTATTGTGTATCTCACCTGACAGTTGAGTTTTTCATCTTTAAAAATTAAATCGTAGAAAAACACTTATTCTTATAGGAGAAATAGTTTTCCTACAGCAAATATAAAAAAAACAAACAATAGAAAATTTAAAAAAATCCTTTAGGAGTTGTATTTCTTGTAGAGAAAGTATTTCCTATAAGAATTTGATTCAGTCAGGTAGTTTTTCCACCAGAAACTTAAGATTTCCTATCTGATATTAAAATCTTATGAGAATTTTTTTTCAAATTGTCGTTATAAATTTTTTCAGCAATGGTCTTTCATACGACATATTTTGATTTTCCGATATATGTTGCTTAGAGAATGAAAAATGCCACTTTGGGACTGGTATAATTATCCGGTGCAGTGTTGATGTCAAAGCCTTTGTGTTGCCCTTAATATTTATATTACGTGACTTAATTTAGATTAAAGGAAATTATTGTCAGTGTAACAAATTTAAGATAATACATATGAAAATACGTATGAATAAATACGAAGTGTTTTTTAAACAAAAATTGTTTGCAAATATATAAAAGCTTCATTGATTCAAACACTATTACAGTTGTATCATCTACCGCATAATTATCGGTCACATGCTGGTATTCTGAACTTGGCAACATCTGTTCTTGATATTCTGAAGTATTTTTTCCGGATTCCTTCGATGACCTTGGTGATGACAAAGGAATGATGATAGGTCCAAAACCAGTCATTTTACGAACAAGTCGGAAAGAGTAAATAAATACCTATCACATAACATAACTATAATTTTTTTTTTTCATTTTCCAACTTTTTTGTATTTTTATTCAAAAAATGATATCATGACAACACCCATGTAAAAGTCCTTTTTGTAAATGGAAAAATAGTGTTTTTTAATGCATCAAGAAAATATTTTTTTTTTCTGTTTATTCATCTGCTCATTTGCAGAAATCTTCATTTATTATTGAGTGGAAACGAAAGAGAGACGTCGAAAATTGATCTTGGGGCCCATCAGGTTGTTCTAGTGACTAAAGATGAAACGAAAAAAACAGTAAAGTCGACATTCCAGAAATGCCTTGTTTTGACCATTGATTGTGCCAAGGGACTAGAGTTTGATGATGTTCTTCTTTTCAACTTTTTTAAAGATTCACATGTACGATAACATTTTAAATTTGTTTTTAAATACAACGTGGTGGTGCATACTGAAATTCAAAACTGATCATTTCGTACATCATTATTATTATATCTTTTTAGTATAATTTAGAAAAAAAAACTCTTTTTTTTTTACCAAAAAGTCTGTGTTAAGGTATATAGTTGGTTTTTCGAAATGATTTGAAATCCTGCAAGAGGATAATCAGAAAATCGAAATTTTGATGACGAAAGTGTGCCGTACTTGTTTTAATTTTTTAATCACTATGGTTGTAGGCAAATAAAGAGTGGAGAGTGGTGACATCTTTTTTAGAAATGTTGACCAAAGAACACGACCCGTATAAATCAAAAGACAAGAGAAGTTTTATTCATAGTACGTCATATAGCTATTTTTAATAAATATACCTGAAATTATGTTGCAAAACCCATATTTAATGCTTAATTGAACATACATATTTTTTATTATAACAGGTGACATATCAACAAATCTATACCCGAGACCTCTTGAATTTGACCCTAGAAAGCACAAAATATTAAACACTGAATTAAAACGCTTGTATACTGCTCTAACGAGAGCAAGGACAAACGTTTGGATTTTCGATGAAGATGAAGAATGTAGATTACCAATGTTTGATTATTTCATTAAGAGAAATCTTGTAGAAGTTAAAGACGGTAAATTGCAGTTTTTTCATAAAGACCTAATTTTTTTAAAATGTAGAATGTTTGGGATTTGTTGCGTTTTACAGTGCTAGAACTTGATGTTTTAACAGTGGGTGATTTCAATTCGATTTGAAGAATTTTTGTTGTTTACATGTCTTAATATCTTTTTTACATTCTTATTTTAAGATGCATCTCTAATAAGATTTTCAAAACAATCGGAATGTAAAGACTGGTGTAAACAGGGTGAATTTTTTTTTCGGAAAAAACGATTTGATTTGGCGGCAGATTGCTTCAAAGAGGGATCTGATATATTTAAGGCCCGTTTAGCAGGAGCATATCACGAAAAACAATTAGCTAGGTAAAGTATAACTTACAACAACTAATGAAGAAAGAACTTTCTATATTGACATGAGAAGTAATGCATGATTTTATTTCTAATTAGATGTGCAAAAACCCCAACTACTCCTACTTTCTTATTAAGACAAATTCTTATGTAAAATAAGTATATGACTGTTTTTTGCACATGGTTGCCGTTCCTCTTCAAGAAATATGAATATTAACTCCACTATTTTATGACTGCGTTCATATCTTACTCAGATCTATTGCTGGCACGTGATAAAATATACATATCGACAAAACTATGTAATACAGTACAATGATGCACTATTCCACGTTAAAATAGAGCAAACAAATAAAAAAGTATGCAGAAGCACTTTATAAAAGAGGGCGACTTTAGTTTTCATTGCGAATGTTTTTGCCCATTTTTGTAAAATTCCTTTTATGAAATTATTTTGATAACATTAATTAAAATTGTACACAATTAACAAATTGCATATGAAAATATTATGATTTTAAAGGAAATTTTTATATTGAAACGATTGTTCCGTTGTACGATAAGTGAGCGTTGTCATTGTGCTTTTATGAAGTTATGATAAAATGAAGCTTTTAGGAGTATGTTATGAGAAATAAAATAAAGAAAAAGTAAAACAAAATTAGGCTTTTGAAATTTAACATATAGAGTATTGATTTACTTGGGATTATTTTTTTCTTTTTTAAACGAATTAATATGCGTTCTACACTTTTGATACAGACAGCTCCACATATATACAATGTAGAACTATATTGAAAACTATCTTGAAGTTGAAGATGTTTGTCCATATGTTTAACTCGTGATTATTTCTTTAAATATTATATCAATATATGCTGAGGTTGAAAGCAACAGCTTTGCGGAAGGCAATATTTCGTCCACAGAGGACTAATATAATCACAGTAAACATTTCTTTAATGTTATATGGAGAAGCAAACTAAAAATTAAATTAGGGCAAGGATATAATTGGCTGTATTATTTTTGCTGTATAGAATACACGAGTTTGATATTGCGCCCAGTCCTTTTCCGAAATGTCATCGGCATTAAACTGTCAAATTACATTTTGCCTCTAGTAGAAATTATGCTTCATTTTTTCTACTTTTTTCTACTCATTTATTTGCAAACATATCTATAGTTAGAGTGAGCTACTGCATTGTGCGTCCATTGTTTACTTGCCATTACTTGAAGCATGTCATGACGTCACATTGTTTTGAAGTCACGAAGGGTTATTTACGTCACAGACAATAGACCTACATGTACATGTTCAAATAAGATTTATTGAAATGGTGGGAATACCCAGGTATTCTCCCAATTTTATTCATAGTCAGTCAACTTTAAAAATCATTATACCTCTCTGAATATGAAATGTAAAATTACATGGAATAAACTTGCTATTCTATCTAATCGTGAGATAGTTTCCATTCTATCTGCTTTAAGTGAATGACCAACAAAGCTAATTACAAGCATCATTCGATATCCTTCGTTTTGATTTTGGAACACATCTGATGTGGTCCACGTCGCTACCTTAACTTTTAGGTCCGATAACTCTCATGTGTTTACTACCAAGAAAATATTCATTGCCGACAAATAAAGATTTTTTCGGTACAATAAAATACCTCTTTACTGACTATTCGAACGGTAACAAATTTATTGTTCCCATCGAGAGTAACTATTTTCTTTGACCTCACCGTGTAAAATTTTTGCTGTCTACGGGAACAATAAACTTGCTATCATCCTTAATGCCAGTTAAATAAGTGTATATTATTTACTTTATTATTATTTTTTTCCCGACGAGCTTACATCTCAATTATTAGAGAGGTTTAGCAGACCAACGAATACGTTTACTTGCACGTGTAGGTTACAAGTAAGAACTACGCGTACTAGCTCACATTATTGTTCTTGTTTAGCAGTTGTAACGTGTACCTGTACGTGTCAATGTTAAATGTAATTCTAGATATCCTCTCCTACTAAGCTGAGAATTTAAGTCAGTCGAAAATTGAGAATTCTGCATATGTAAATTTTATTATACTTCATTGTTTATATCTTTATATTCTTATTTATCACAGATTAATAAGATAACAGCGCCATTGCATGTTCCTGAGGTAGAGATACATGTATTAAAATTTTAGTATCAAATTAAATTTTAATGAAAATTTATGTTTGTAGATATCAGTATTCGCATTAAATATTCAGGCTTAATAAAAATAAACATATTTGTTAAAATAAATAGCCAAAAGGAAAACAGAAGGTACAAGTTTGACTTTACGGGTACTTTGCAATTACACGTAAGCTCATTCGGATACATACGTGTAGAAATTCGTTATTACAAAAACTGATGACGTAATGCACATATCTTCCTTTCTACACGTACGCGTACACATTGGTTTGCTAAACCTCTCTATTGACAGTTTCTTTGTAACTGTATGTATAGTTAACTAGCAAGAATATACTTCTGAATATAACAAATAATCTTATGTGTTGTAGATCAATGGACGAGAAATCCCAAAAATATCATTTAATGAGGGCAGCTCATTTGTTTTTTCAATGTAAGAAAGCAATGAAAGCTGAAAAGTGTCTGCGCATTGCCTCACAATACAAATGTCTGGGACGTTTTTATGAAAGGACACAACAGGTACATGTATTCTTATTAACATTCATTACAAATACGAAACATAACTTAGCAATGTATGTCCTTTGTTTTTGTTTTTTTCCCATCTTCGTCATCGCAAAAATTCAAAGAAAGTTTAATACCGTTATATAATGTTAACTACGATCTATGCATTTCTTTCGTGCAGTATGTGTGCACTTTGTTTTATTAGTTAGTACAAATGAATGATCATACATTTGATTGATTTGACTTAAGATAAAGCTAACCTGATTTTTTTTCGTAAGCAATTGTTTCTGCAGTTAGGTATTAGGTTTTTCATAAAATATCAAAATATCTTAATACGTTCAAATCGAAAATAAACATTAAAATTCAGGGAAGGGGATACTGCATTAAACTCGGAGTTATTATCATAAATTGCAGGAATGAAAGATAGATCTTTATTCAAAGCAGAGAAAAACCTCGAAACTGTAGAAAAAGAAAAGGGGGTGCATTTTTAGAAATCTTTAACGCTGAGTCAAATTCAAAATAATTTAGCATTAATAAATCTTTATAGAAAGGGAAATATAAATTGCAAAATGTATGGGCTAATTCTGTATCAAATCTTGGTTATAACGAAAATAATAATAAAGGAAAGCCGTATTTCGATCAGTTTATAACTTTGGGTTCAGTATTCCATACTTCAAAAACGAGGTAGCCATGTTGGACGCATGATAAACGTGTCGATCTGACAAAGATGAATTTGTTTGTTGTGCAACAGTTCGTATGCAAAGGGAATGTTTGAAACATGCAAGATACATTGGTATCGATTTTGTGAAGTAAAGTGAGGTTAAATATTTCAATGCGTTTATAGTTTTTACATTTGACGGTGTTGTAAGCTTGACTGGATTTCGTTTCACTTTCATTATTTATGCTTTGTAAACTGGGGAACTGTCGCCTGTATTTTGTAATTTTTTACGTATCAAATCAAACACAGACTTCGGTAACTTGACTGTTTGTCTGCGCAGAAGAAGCAAAATCGGATGTATTCACAGGTACTAAAATACAATTAATTATATTCATTTGGTGATTCGATATGATCTTTTGCGTAATGCTTGATTAATGCAATGTGTTTTGTTGAGATGCAAAGCATTTTTTCGGGTTTAATCAGGTTTAACAGAGTTCAATATCGCTGACGGAAATATGTAGGGATATATATGATTCATTTTGTAAAATAAATTGTGCTCTTTATTTGTTTTAGTGCATGTTTCTTCTGTTCAACTGTTTACAATTTCTAGATACTAACCATATTTGAGTGTTAAGCTTTGAATTGTAAGCAAGATACAGAGCTTTGTTCTCAATTCTATATAAGTACACAGATATGAGGCCATTTTTTTAAATGCTGAAAAGGAAATACCAAGGTTGAAAATTTTAAGCTGATATAATAAACTCATATGAACAAAATATGACTCAAACCTAGCAGAATTGTGAGCTTTGTATCTTGCATATAATTCTACGATTGACGCTGAAAATTTGGTTGATCATTAGAAATGTCTCGCTAAATGTTAAATACTTGTACAAAAAATGAGGATGATAAGCTGTAACTACTTACTAGGGTCCCCTCTTTATACGATGAACAATATCAAATCTACATCAATTTTTATAATTTTCAGACTTGAGTAAATAAAAACGACACTGTTAAAAAAGTTTCCATAGTTATGACACATTTCTGTTATGGGGATAAATGCATTATCACTATTCCTAAGAAAATGTTACAGCTGAAAATTATCCTGGTTTTTATTCATTTGTTGTTTTTAATAAAGATGAAAATAATGGATGGGCCTTAGTAAAATAGAGTGGTACATGTATGCTTGTCAATACATCGATTATAATACCTCTTTAACATGTCACTCGACAACATTTTTCATTCGAGTGTATTCATCAATCAAGTTAGTAAGGTTATAAAACTTGCAAGAGCTTAAATCAGATAAACAACAGTTGTTTATGATAGGGAAGACCAATTAAATTTTTGGATGTTTTTGATTTGAGGGCATTGAGGTACAATTTTCTTCTTCACATCTATAGGAATTTTTTAAATAAAATACAATACCTATTATTATATATATGTTTTTTTTTTTTACAAAAATACAAAAACTAACAAGTAAGCTAGGAAGAAAATGTACCTATATGCTCTCAATTTTTTTGATTCCTTTATAAAGTGCGGGAAGGGGGGGGGGCAGAACGAAAATATAGGCAATTGGAATTTAAGAATTTACCCCTATATCAAAAGTATACTTTTATAGCTTGAATAGTATGTTCTTATCTTCGGTAAAAATGGTATTCCATAAAGGTACAATGTCAAAAATTGAGAGTATGCAAAAATAAGTGTTAAATCCGAATACTTTACAGTATTTATCTTTTGTTATTCTACCGAAGGGTCATATGGCACAATATCCTTTGAACGCCAACATAAAATCATTGTTGCTCAGATGAGCGATGTTGCCCCATTGGCCTCTTGTTATGGAAATGACACTTTTTCTGCAGGGAAAACGGTAATTTTTCACCCTCGAAAAATGATCCCCGGTCGTTCTTCTTCATTGGTCATTATTCTTCTTCACATCGGCATTTAAATGGTTTAGGTCTGCATTTAGTGAAAGATTATATAATGAATGAGTATTATTTGAGGAATCTAAATTACCATGTCATATATTAAAAAAGATTGAGTTTTGCCATTAAGACAAAACTTCAAACTATTAAACGTTACATTAAAAGCCAAAATTTAATATATTTTGTCAGATGCACAATTTATTAAATTGTATGAACAATTTTTGGAGTGGCGTTGTGGCGTCGCAGAAAACTAGTATTCAACTCAGCTGAATAAATTTAAACTTTAAACGTAAACTTTACTTAAAAAGTGTTAGAATCGTACAACCATGTCATTATTCTTCTTCACATCGGCATTTAAATGGTTTAGGTCTGCATTTAGTGAAAGATTATATAATGAATGAGTATTATTTGAGGAATCTAAATTACCATGTCATATATTAAAAAAGATTGAGTTTTGCCATTAAGACAAAACTTTAAACTATTGAACGTTACATTAAAAGCCAAAATTTAATATATTTTGTCAGATGCACAATTTATTAAATTGTATGAACAATTTTTGGAGTGGCGTTGTGGCGTCGCAGAAAACTAGTAGTATTCAACTCAGCTGAATAAATTTAAACTTTAAACGTAAACTTTACTTAGAAAGTGTTAGAATGGTACAACCATGTCATAGAGTCACCCATTTTGGTCTTCTGTAAAGCATACAGTTTACGAATACCAGAATTCTGTCGTCTTCCGTTTAAACAGAAGATCTTGATATTGCTTTTGTTGTTTTCTTCATTTTTTCCCACTATTGTCAAGGTCATCCATTTCAACAGGACGCAAGGTAGACAAGGAAGCATATGGAATCAAAGATGCATGTAACTCTGCGAAATAACCAATTTTGGTTATTAGATATTAATATTTGATACTTATTCAAATGTTAAAACATCAAAACGTAGACCAAAATCATATGCAAAATAATCCAACAGATACATGTTTTTCATGAATTAGACTTATTACGTAGATTAACACATTGATGATGTTACATGTATGACTGAAAGTGAAATGTGTAAATTTTAGAATCTAAGAACTTAAATAACATATTCTACTGTGATTTGTTGAGAATTTAACGAGAGAAGATAATAAAATATTTCCTAAAAAAGTATGAAATTTTGCTTTAATTGCTCGACCATCATTTCTTCTGCCTTTGTTTTTTACGATATTAAATCCCTACTAGTACAACGCTACCCCATATATTTTGAATATTTACATTTAGCATGTATCAAGAGTTTGCTTATCTTTTGCCTTATTACAACATGCCGAGTTTTCAGTGCAAACTTTATAAGAGTTAGAAAATTTTTCAGAGAAAAGGGCAAAGTACGATTTGATTAAAATCAAATAAAATTTTAGCATTAGTTTTTATAAAACAGATGTTTTTCTTTTACTTTATATGTTTATTGATTTGTAGAAGCGGCGGGGTAGTTTTGTTCCATTTCATTATATATTAAGGAATATATGTAAGCTATTTATAGTTATCACGTGATAATGCACCGAGGTGGCAGGAATGAACTACCAAATTTTATTGCAAAAACGTCTGTTTCATTGGAAACAATTTTTTTTGGTCCGATTAAAAACAGTAATTTAAAGGTACGATTTTGTGTATTACAATCAAAATAAGACGCTAAATTGTTCATATGCTTCTTTAACCGGCCCCGAATACTTTCTTGTTATTGTTAGGTCACCTGAGTGAACTCATGTGACTATTGCTATCCGTTTTCGTCCGTCGTCGTGCGTTAACAATTTTACATTTATAAGTTCTTCTTAAAAACTACAAGGCTGATTGTTACTTATTTTGGTGTGAGACATCTCTATAGTAAGATAAATCTAAATTGTGAAACTCATGGCTCTACCACCCCCGGGGCGCCTCATGTGGGGCCAAATATGCCCAAAAAAGCCAAATTTTCAAAAATCTTCTCTACTACCACACATGTGAGGAAAAAAATGGTTGCATAGTTATGATGTTCATGAAGCCCTCTACCAAAATTGTGAAATTTATGGCCCCTTGGTCAGGGGTTCTGGCTCTAGGGTGAGGCCAATATGGCCATATAGTAAAAATGTATTAAATCTTAGAAAATCTTCTTCTCTACTCCCATATATATTTGTAAAAAACTAAATGCATGATTATGATGTCCATGAGGTCCTCTACATAAATTGTGAAATGTATGGCCCCCTGGCTCAGGGGTTCAGGCTTTAGGGTGTGGCCAATTAGGCTATATAGTTAAAATGTATTAAATCTTTGAAAATCCTCTTCTCTCCTAACATATATTTGTTAAAAACTAAATGCATGATTATGATGTCCATGAAATCCTCTACCAAAATTGTAAAATTCATGACCCCTGAGCTGGGTTAAGGGTTCGGGCTCAAGTTGTGGCCGATATAGTCATATAGTTAAAATGTATTAAATCTTAGAAAATCTTCTTCTCTACTCCCATATATATTTGTTAAAAACTAAATGCATGATCATGATGTCCTTGAAGCCCTCTACCTAAATTGTAAAATTCATGACCCCTGGGTCAGTAGTTCAGGCTCTAGGGTTTGGCCAATATGGCCATATAGTTAAAATGTATTAAATCTTTGAAAATCTTCTTCTCTACTCCCATACATATTTGTTAAAAACTAAATGCATGATTTTGATCTCCTTGAGGCCCTTTACCAAAACTGTGAAATTCATGATCCCTAGGTCAGGGGTTCTGGCTCTAGGGTGTGGCCAATATGACCATATAGTTAAAATGTATTAAATCTTAGAAAATCTTCTTCTCTACTCCCATATACATTTGTTGAAAACTAAATGCATGATTATGATTTCCATGAGACCCTCTACCAAAATTGTGAAATTCATGACCCCTAGGTCAGGGGTTCAGGCTCTAGGGTGTGGCCAATATGACCATATAGTTAAAATGTATTAAATTTAAGAAAATGTCCTTTCTACTCCCATATATACTTGTTAAAAACTAAATGCATGATTATGATTTCCATGAGGCCCTTTACCTAAATTGTGAAATTCGTGACCCCTGGGATAGGGGTTCAGGCTCTAGGGTGTGGCCAATATGGCCAATTAGTAAAAATGATTTAAATCTTAAAAAAATCTTCTTCTCTACTCCCACTCATGTGGGCAAAAAATGGAATACATGGTTTTGATGTCCACTAACTCCTCTACCTAAACTGTGAAATTCATGGCCCCTGGATCAGGGGTTCAGGACATGAGAGGGGGGGGGGCAATATGGCAATATAGTGCTAATGCATATAAAGTTTAAAAATTTTCTTCTCTATTCTCACACATCTGTATATAAAACTGACTTATAATTATTTTAACCAGAAAGTTCTCTACTGAAATTTTAATTTTCATGTCCCCTGGAGTATGGGTTTTGACTCTAGGACAGGGCCAAAATGGATGTATAGATGTTATTGCATATAATGTTAAAAATATTTTCTTTACTCCCACACATTTGAAAGGAAAACTGAATTCATGATTTTGTAGACCAGATCTTTAAGTTTCTTGTCAAAATTATAGGTTTCACAGTTCTTTTTGAATGATGTCAGGCAGGGAGGTGGTCGTCATTACAAATTTATAATTGTTTCAACTCCAGAATGAAACCTAATTAATTAAATGCATATTTGAGACTCCTCGACAAGTTTGTGTATGGATTACATGTACATGTATATGCTAGTCAGGTAACCGTTAAGGCCAATTGGCCTCTTGTTTTCTTTTTGTTTTTTTTTTCTATTATTAGGTTCTTTTGCTTCAAGGAAAGGCCTTAATTTAATATTTTTTGTTTCTTTTCCCATACTTTTATTTTTTTGTATAGCGCTTTCTCAAAAAAGCTTCATCCGAATTCGATGAAACTTTCAGATCTTAGTTTCAGGAAAAGTTTCAAGATATTTTCAATCTGATTAAAATTCATCTGATTAACCTTAAGCGGGGGTCCTTCTGATTCCTTATACCGATGATAAAAAAGCGAATCGTTGATCTGATTTAATCAAAATGACCTTTTTTAAATGTTAGAATAAATATGTCTTTTGAAATCCATAGAAAGGGTTTAATAGAATTTGTAGAAGTGTTATGAAATGATAGCGAAGAACAACTATCCCTATAGCCTTTTTAAGATACATTAAATTGGAAAATATCTTGTTGCTCGCAAAGAGATCACATCTAATGTTGGTTTATTATTTCAATGGTAACATGTATAATAAGTTTAATTATTATTAGATGCATGATGCTGCAGACATGTACAGAAAAGCCATCCTTCCATTTGATCAAAGTCGATGTCTTGAATACTTGGGATATTTTGGAAAAGCAATAAGTGTATTAGTTGATAATGCATGCTTCGATTTTGCTCGTGCGAGTCTGAAAAAGTTTACGCAACACCAGAAAAGTGAGGTGAGTGTAGAAGTACTAGGTTTTTTGTGTACATGAATATTTAAGTAAATTGCCCCAACCCAGGTTATACGAGTATAACTTGGATAGACATTGAGTTCATTCCTTATAATTTAATTTTCTGTAATTTGCTGTACAAATTGAGTCCGTTTTACTTTTAAAAATGATATTAATCTGTTCAAAATTCAAACGTAACGTCAAGCGGATTAGTACGTTTTTGACGTTGGTGCATTGTGACGTGTCTTGTGACATGTAAACCAGGTTATACAAATTTAACTTAATTTTTCTATCCAATCAAATGCCGCGTTACAACCAGAATTAAATTATTTCTTGTATATTTTAGGTTCTGAGATTTTTCAATCTTACACTGTATAATACAACACCGAAAAAAGTAAACAGATATTGTCTGCGTAAGAAATTTTTAATGATAGAATATTAAAATCCGTGAAGTAATTGTTTTGTTTACTTATAAAAAGGACTATATTTAATATGGTCAAATATCCGCCTTCAATTTTAACCATTTTTAGATAGTATCCTATAAAAAAAAATCTTGATAAATCATTGTAAAGAGGATGCCTTTAGCTTTAATTTTGGAATTAGTCATCATTGTTCATTAGCTGATGATCTATGACGTAAGCTAAATGACCTAATGTCGGCAATTTTGCAAACAAATTAATATGATATATTTACTCTCATTGCCTGTTATAGGGCAATGACCAACAATATTTGTTCCAATTTGGTCTAAAGGCCAACCAATTAAGGATTGTTGTAATGGGGACTTGGTGAAACCAGGACCAGTGTACCTCTGACACAATTATCACATTCCCTACACTATCTACCTCAGCAGAATCTATTCCAATTCACTAACCCTTTCTTTACCAGATTTTCAAGCTATCTTTTTCTAAATTACCAGAATATTTTTAAATTACTGAAAGTTAAATACCATCCTATCACAAAATATTGTCTTTTTAAAAAAATATATTGCATTTGGAAACATTAAGCGCAGTTCAGCTGAAATACGATTTTTACTTATGCTGTTATTCAGCATACTTAAAAATGGTAATTGAGCAAGCCTGTGCTCGATGTTTTCTAGTATAATATCCTTCGGAAAACATCCATATTTTGTTACTAAAACAATAATTTATCAACATTAAACAATCTTCATGACATCTTTTATTTTTAATGACGTCACTGAAGTGATTATTTTTAAAAACTTTTTTCAATATGAATTCAACTATCTTCCACTTTAACTTTAAAGCTTTTAATAAAACTTTAATATTAGGGGCGAGAAATATATTATACTGAATATCGCCCTTTAACATATATTCGTTAAACAAAATTGTCGTATGCTCTCCTCTTGACTTGCACTATATGTAACACGCGGAATGATATACCGAAACTAAATTTTCAACGTCATAACAGAGAGTTGCCAGACGTTGTTTCTGTATGTAAAATAAATAGTCGAAAAACAATAATTCATTATACAGTATACTCGTATGAGATAGGGACATTCCACATCGGTGCCAGAATTCAAGGTATAGGACTCGACAAAGCTTTGTCCAATATTGGGAATCTTGTATCAAAAGGATTGTTTCTATCCTACATTAAGAATAATGAATGATTCTGTTAATGTGGCTGTGTGGTCAACAAATTAGCAATAAGATCTTCGTTAAATTTTAAGATATTATTTCTTAAGCCATCAACTAGTAAAGGAAGACTCCATATATTTTACCTTTTTAATTTTAGCATTTTCTTATAATCTAAGAGAGAGAGAGAGAGAGAGAGAGAGAGAGAGAGAGAGAGAGAGAGCTTTCCTTTTAAAGGAGATCAATACAGACTAAAAATGACCACGATCATCAAATTCTTCTTAATTACATTTAATCAATCAACTCGGGAAAATGCAACTTGAATTTTCGGTCCACGGTGGGTTTTTAAATTTATTTTCCATGTCTAACAAAGAATATTCAAGTTACTCAAAATAAACATGTACATTGTTTGTCTCTTTCATGCGTGATGCCAAAATCCGAAGCTATAAGTTTTCCAGGTACACCAAGTTATTAGACAATATCCATATATAAAAAAAACACATCAGTAGTCCTTATTTGCAGTGACAAAATCGTGGTCTATTAAGTGCATCAGATTTACATGTTCATTGGTTCTATGCATCACCAAAGTTTTCAGACAAAATAAATGATTTTACTTTGACACATATTTTTCAAGAGGTTGGAAACTGTTTTTTCCGCTATACTATCAGGGGCGTAAACAAGATGAAATAAGATGGAAAAGTTGAGTTTGTTTCAAGTTAATTGACCGGTATACCTCACGACATGAAGTTATTTTTCTTTTAGTTTAACATTCTTCAAACATTTTTGTCCTCTCTTGGTTTCTTTTTCTTGTCAAGTCAAGAATTGAGCATTTTTTTCTATGTTTTTAATATTTTTTGTCAAACAACCTGGTTCTTTATTAGTGAATATTAGATTAGGAATATTTTATTAATTTAGTTATAGTTACTGATGTCTAAAAGTTCGATGAGCATTTGCATTTTTGATATGTCGGTCCATAAAAAAACAATAAAAGACAATAAGATTGAAAAATTTATTTCAATTTCTTGTCATTTTTTCACACAAGTTGACCCTTTACTATTATTAAAGATTGTCTCTTACAGAAACATTTTTAAGTTTCGTTTTCTTGTAAATAAAGTTCATTGTACGGTGATTTTGAACAAACGAGCTGACAGACAATAATTTCTCAAACGCTATGTTTAATAATTTGAGTCGTTTCAACTTAGGAAGGATCGCTGGTCAACAAAAGAACTATCGGATCTACTTAAAATTATAGATTATGATGTATTTACCTCTGACAAGAGAAAAAATCCGCAAATTTTATCACTTTACTTTGGTTATCTTCCAATTTTATGATATAGAGCTCTTCTTCGTAAACAGATTAATATAAACTAAAAAATGACCCCTACCTTCAAACCTTCTTTAATCATCTTTTCAAATTCCAATCAAATTAATCACTTTCTTTTTTAAAAAAAAGTTACTTTGACAAATAGAGCATTAGGGTGTGGGTTCTTATTGCACATATGTTTAAAAGACCATATTGTATTGATAAACATAACTATCATTTTGTTTTTTATATCTTTTTTTATATCATTTTTGTTTATAAGCACGTGATTTGAAGTCATTATAATATGTTATTCATAAATCTCCATTATCAATATTCGTTGAAAATTTTTCCCTCTTTCTGGCATTGCCCAGTGTACCAGATGAAAAGTAATTATGCTGCATATATATAAAAGAAAAGGATAGTTACTAACCAATGCAATTCCATATTTTGAATAATTCTAATTTCCTGAGTTGTTCTTTATGTGTTAATTGTCAATCAAACTGAAATTGAAAACCCATGCAACCACGAAATTACATTCCTACGAATAAGCAAAAACCCACAAACAACGAAAACTGGCCTCCACAAAATTTAGTTTGTTCACAGTATAAAGAGTTTGGGACCCTAATAAACATTTTTCTTTTAAAGTTATTTTTAAAGTTATTTATCTAAAGTCTTTTGATTGTCTAAAAATATTTTAATGAATGCTTCTACTTTGTGTCTGGTTGTTTTGAAATACACATATACATGATATGTACATGCTCTCATGTACATGCATGGGTATTACTTCATTTGTTTAATTGTTTGAAGAAAACAGCTTTAGTTAATCATAAATACAGATCAACATACATTTACATAAAATCAAATCTGATTTTTAAATAAATGTATATACAAGATTATTGTACAAATTAAATTGATAGTTTATAAAATTACAAACAATAAGAGTTTTTTTTTATATAAACTATTTCAATAAGTTAAGTTTTGGTCATAGCTCAGCCGTGATTCTTTGACCTGTTAGGTTTTTTTTTGTTTTATCATAGAATTTCTACGACAAAGCGAAAATGATTGTTTGATATTATATATGCCCAAAACAAATACAAACCAGCCGTGAGATAGGGTGTCACATGTACATGAAAATCAAAGTTTTATGGTATTGTCACTTCACTGTAAATTTATATCTTTTCATGTGTCAATCTGGATAAACAAATATGATTACAATTTTCATAAAAAAAAACCTGATTTGCAAAACTATTTTGAGTACTAGTTTTAAATTTATTTAGACGATCCGTGGTGTAATATTTAATATTTAACAGTTTCTGATATTTTTTTGTTTTATTTTTAAGGACAAAATCCCGGAATCGCTTGACTCGGATTCAAAGATTTGTGCAAAGGCTGCCGATTGCTTTGGGAAAATGCAGAATAATGCACAGTTTTTGAAGTTTGCAAAAAACATTGAATGTCGAAATGAGCGATTTGTTATGTACTTGAAATACAACTTCTTTGATGAAGCATTTGAACTGAATTGGCCCAAAGGTTAGTGTTACGGTATTAAACATTACTGTGATTTTAATCTCACAATTATCCAGACAATTCACCGTAAAGATTGAACTGTGTATTCACCATCTCCGTGTTGGTCGCCATAACAGTTGTCATTAATAGATTAGTGCATTATCGGGGCATAAGTTTCCTGTTTCTTGTGGTTATTTCAACATCAGTTAAAAATGATAATCTTGAATATGATAAAACACAATTATTAATTAACAACCAATTATGACCGAAATTGCTTAACTTCATGAGTTAATCTTTTAACGCCCATCTGTTGTCCTAATGAAGCTACTTTGGAGAACACGTGCGCTAATTGTTACTTATTACCTCGGACTAGGGTGAGGATGTTATTTAACATGCTTTACATCCATGTCGTCTGTGATCGATATTCATATTGAGCAGTTCAGTTGTCGGATTACTAGTATTTGAAGTAAAAAGAGATCTTTGAATGATAAAATATAATTACGAAACAAACCCAAGTTTAAAAGCGACTACATATAGTTTCGCATAAAATCGGACCAAATAACTTTAAATGATTGATAATTATTGCAGGTACAGAAGACAAAAGAGTAGATTTTTACATGCAATGTGGAGCAGTACAGAATGCATTGCATATCCTGAAAGACAACACTCAAAGAAACAAAGACAAAAGGTTTCAGTGCATATTAATTATGAGTCAGATTGCTCTTCATAAGAAAGAGAAGAAAAACCTCGACGAAATCGAGGAGAAATTAAAGCAAATAATTCATAATCATTCAAATTTAGTTACTGTTGCAAAAGCACATTTATTGATTGGTCAGTTGATGCATTTGGAACAGCATATTGGGAATGCTTTTGAATTGCTTCAAAACGACAGGCACCGCGGAATGTTCGTTCAGATTGAATGCATAGATTGGATGATAACAAAATGCAATTTATCAAAGGGAGATATACTAGAAAAAATTACTCAATATCTTGAAAAATTTCTCCCAACTGCCAAAGCATCAGAAATAAGACTTTTCCTAAATCCTGATTCATCATTTGGACAAGGAAGGTTTGATGCATTGTGTGCTTTTTTTGACTTTTATTATCATAAAGGGAATTTATTTAAATTATATCCAAGACAATTTCCGCTTGGTTTGAAGATAATCGAAGAAAAGCAAGAATGTCAGCAATTTGAAATATGTTTCGATAAACCTGCTCTTGAACATTATTGCAAAACATATTTGAAAACAAAATTCCAATGCTGGAAAAACAAACTGATTGCTGCATTTGCTGAAAAACGAAAACATTTTGAATGGTTGAAGAATATTGAAATGATGACGCATTTCAACATCATATCCATTAAAGCTGCAATTTGTCTTAGCAAACTTTTGTTTTGCGATGTAAAAAAGCAATGTGAAATTTTTCTATCGGATCTGTACGGTGCAGTCTTCCTTAGCACCAGTGTCAGCAGACGGTGTGAAAATGTATCTGCGTTTTTACAAGACCGTGACTACGGATTTATCAGGAGCCGTATAAAAAGAAACCTTCAGGAAAATTTGGAGAACATTAATTCATGGAATGAAAGGGGAATTGCTGATTTCATAAGATTTTTACTGATGGCAAACCTATTGGACTTTAAAGATATTTTAGGCGAGCAACTCGAATGCCACATATCACATTCTGATTTGTCGATTTCCTTCAAACATTTTTTTGATTCATTGGTGCGGATTGAGCTTAAAAGAGCCGTGTGTGAATTTGATCATTTCTGCTACTTGATAAGCAAAGAAAATTCAATTCCTTTTTCATGTGACCTTTTTATGCTGTTCTGTGAAATGTTTCTTACTACTGCATTTTACATTATTGCGCGCAGTCATCGTAGGACATGTTGGTTTGTTGTACCACATATCTATTTGGACAGTTTGAGCCATGTTGAAAATTTATTTCTTAAGAAAATTTCCGTATTAAAAAAGATAAGCCATGATAGCAAATCCGAACCAGAAACAGTCTTCTTTCTAAAGCATTTGGTACACATACTATGCGGGTTCTCTTGCAAACTGCATTTGTTAAAAAACAAAAGCAAAAAACAAACGGAAGATAGAATATTGGCTTTAGGTTTTACAGTACTGTGTAACTTAGGAGGCATTTTAACAACACCAGATTGTACTGAAGTAGAATCAAATCTAGCAAGGGAAATAAACAAACATTTGAAGCGAAAAGGGCAAGAAAAAATCCTAGAGGCTATGTCGGAGGCAAAGTTTTTAATTGATTTTCATAAACCATTACATGAACTGCTAAATTCAGGAGAGCACAAACTTCTGTGGTGCAGTTGGGATTCTGAAAATGGATTAAGTCATACAACAGAGAAAGAAAATCACTATTTTAAGGACATTTCAATCAAACCTGAAACCCGCACCGCAATTACAAAGGCAGAAATCAGTACAGATTCTAAAAAATATGAAGAACATTATATTCTTGGTGAAAATCCACAACTATTTCATGAAGAGTTTCCTAAACCCAAAATAGATGGTACAAACATTTGCTCATCAATAAAAAGTTCATAAAGAAAGGGGAGAAAAAAACGGAATACAATATACGACCTCGAGAAATCGGGAGATAATGCATCCTTAGAAAAAGATGAATCAACTAAACAAAGGACTGAAGATTGTATAAACGATTCAAATGAAGAAATCTCCACTGAAATGTCCATTGAAGATACAAATAGTCAACTTAATACTTCAAATGACAATGGTGCAGCAACACACGAAGATTCAGATGTAAAAAAAATGGCATTCGAAAATGGTGCAGAGCAGAACAAACTGTTTAAAAGTGGTCTACTTGATGAAATAAAAGACAGAAATCAATTAGGAAAGGAGAATAGTACTGACCGTAATGACAATTTTTATGATGCAAAACGATTAACAGATTCAGATGAAAAGGTTAAAGCAATTAGTACTGCTTCTTGTGGAGGAAATGCGGCAGTCGACACCAATTTAAATCAGAAGAAACTTGATGATGGCGATCAACTAGAAAAAAATAGGAAAATGAATAATTCATTTGGTCACAAGAATCTACCGAACGATAATAAAGACGGGTTTCCTGATGATAATTTCTTGACAGACAGTGTGTCAATTATGGCATCGCGAGATACAGATAATCTTTTCACGAAATCTGCTGAAGCTGACGAGACAAATCAGCAGATGAACAAGATGGACTTAATTGATAGAAAGTTTGATAATTCTTACAGCCAGAATGATGATAAGATTGAAGATAACCATTACAAAAAGAATTTGAGTATCAATCCTGAAACAATATTATCAGAAACAATTAAGAGTATTCATGCAAACGACATGGAATGCAGTGATCAACATACACAATGGGAAGACGATGGTGATGAGTCTCTGAACGATATAAGATACTTATTTAAAGTTTAAAATGTGGATATTATGGATGATCAGAATGCCTCTCTTGCATTTTATAAAATACCTTTTTGAGGACTTTACTCACAAAGATGCAAATTGTAGTACAATTTAAGAATACCAAGTCATCCGCAATTCCGTGAACTTATTGAATCACGTATAGCTTTTAAAAACTATAACTGTGAGAATATTTTATGAACCCCGTATGAATATCATAATATTTTTTTGGTATTATTACATTTGTAGTTTTAATGAACAATTAGAATTCATTTATTCCATTTAATTCAACGTTGTACACACCCCTTATCATACATGCGCCATTTACTTGCATTGTCGTTTAATGTAGCTTTCCGATTCATTATTTTTTTAAAATTTAACCTTTTTTCAACATGTGATTCCTGATCCACAGAATAAAAAGTCTATTATTGGGACAAATATTTATATTATATTTATGTTATTTTCAGATTACATATCAATTAGTAAAACATTTTATAACTGAAGGTATAATATCCCTCTAAATAGAAAGGTAATAGTTTTTTTTCCTTTCTAAATTTGACAGATTTTTTCCTAGCAATATAAGCAATTGATTTTCTTGATATCAAAGATATGCAATGTTTTATAACTGATAATCACATATGCAAGATTCCTTATGTACAGGAAGAAATTGCAACTAAGATATTTGTTTTCTTTGTATAAGAAATTGGAGACAACAACAAGACTGCATGCAGTGTTTGCACATGGAAATCAGCAATCCATAAGTTATGTTTGTGTGTGTATCTATAGTTTTATAGAAATTTGGCTAGTTTGTAATCCAGGTATGTGTATGTAAAATATGTCAGTAGACACGATGCATATTTAGATGTTAAATTATTTGACGGTCTTCAACACCCCGTCATTTCAATGACAGTTTGTTACAACATAAAGATTTCAAACCACTGTGAATTTAACTCTTCATATCGCCAAAATCGGATGTCTACCTCTAATTATATTGCTTTGAGTACAGCCCTCTACTAACATTGTGAAATTCATGACCATTGAGTGAGAGGTTCAGACCATAAATTGGGGTCTATATGGTCATATATTGTAAATTTATTCAATCTTAGTACTTCCATGTATATGTTTGAGAAAAACTAAATCCTTGGTTACGATGTCGTCTACCTATTTAGTAAAATTCATGACCTCTAGGACAAGGGTTCAGGCCCCAAAGTTCCAACTCAAATTGTGAAATCACGGTTTCTGGGACTGGGATTCCGGTACTGGGCGCAGCCAATATCGACATTAAGTGAAAACATTTTTCTTTAGTCTCTAGTCAAAGGTTGCAATATTCGATAATTTCAATTTGTATTTTCTATTGTATTCTATAACTTTCAAAATACCCCCCCCCCCCGCAAACAAAGTTTGGTGTTTGGGGGGGGGGGGTATATAGGAATCATATTGTTCGTCTTTCCCTCCGTCTGTCCGTCTAAAATTCGTGTCCAGTCCATTAATTTCTTATGGAGAATAATTGGAAGTATTTACTTCACTAAAACATTGATTATGACATAATGGTGTGTCATGACCTTGACCCAAAGTCATTTCGGAAAGGTCAAGGTCACTGAAAAAAACCTGCTAAATTCGTGTCCGGTCCATATCTTCCTGGAAGTTCTTACTTCACATAAAGATTGCTTATGACACGTGGATTTGTCATGACCTTGACCCAAGGTCATTTGGGCAAAGTCAAGGTCACTAACAGAAATAGAATAATACTTGTGTCCAGTCTATATCTTTCTTATGGGGAAACATTAGAAGGTTTTTTTAATACGAAGATTGCTTATGACCTGAGGGTGTGTCAGTCACTTGACTAAAGGTCATTAGGGCAAGTTCAAGGTGATTAAAAAAAAATCTTCATTCCTGTCTGTGTCTGTCTTGTGTTAATTAATGTAAAATTCGACACAAAGCTTGCTTGTGTCAGGCCACATAAAATTCATTGTTAGATTATCATCCCCACCCACCCCTTGACAATGGCCCGGCCCGAAGTTTTTTTTTTTTTTTTTTTTTTATCTTTTTGATGAAAAAAATCTGGGAAAAAATCAGGCTCGGTATACCAAACATTCAAGTTGTCAAATTACTGCTTAACATGTGGATTATCGTTTGATTTTAGTTACGTTTGTTATTAAAGGGATGCAATTGTCTTCATGCATTTAGAGTTAAGTTGAAATGAAATGGAATTTAAATAGAAATTGGTTTGTGTACTCATATTAGCATTGACAATTCCAAAAAAAATAGAGCAGTTGTTATTGATAGAATATGAACGGTTAAATAGATAGCATCCATCATTTTCTATAATAGGATAATACTTGAGTTATGATTTTTTTCTTAGAGAGGGGTATCATTTGTGAAATTTCTCACAGTATCTCTAGTTTGGATCTACATTTTTTTAAATAGATTTTTTCTGTATGTTTTCATATGTTTTGTGTATATTTCATTTGTATTGTTTAATTTTTTATTTGTATTGCATAAATTCTTGTTGCATTGTATAATTTTTATTTGTATTGTAAACTAATTCATTTGAATTTTTTTTTATATTTTTTAAGTAGTCTAAAGGATAGTTTATTTTGATGTGTTACGCAGGATTTGATTAAATATTAATCATTTATTAAACTGGATAATGCTAAAGTTTCTGGATGGTTTCACGAGGCCATCTGTCGTAGCCTTTTTTGACAGCTTCATGGTTTTTTAAAGGCCATGTTTAACGATGTTTAACAAAGCTTGGTAAATGTACATGTATAAACGAATTTTCAAATACGTAAAGTAAGATTGTTTGCCTTCGCTTTACTGACAAATAACTCTAAAATCTCAGCACCCGTAAAACATTGTTCCCCGCTTATCGTTCTTGATTTTATGGATATATGACGTTTCACAGAACCTTGTAATTTTTCGATTTAATAAAGATTTCCAACGGAAAACCTTCTTGTTATTGCTTTGTTTATTTTCCTTACTAAGTTCTTCCGTTTTCCATTAAAGACCTTGTATTAAATTTGTTTGTAATTTTTTTTTTCTAGACGTTTTTCAGGACTTACAATTCTCGCTTGTTTATTGTCCTAATACGTTCAAATTTTCAGGTTATATTAGAAATACAGTTTCTTAATATCTTAATGTTCCGGTACAGAGTTATAAAACTTATTTGAATATAGCCAATCCTGTGCACGCAAAAGGCTCTGAAACTAATAATGGCATGTGTTTCAAAGTTATACATCCTAAAACAAGAGGCCCATGGGCCACATCGCTCACCTGCGGAACAATAGGTATGATAAAATCAGCTTAATGGAGTCATAATACAAACTATCTGGACAATGTACAATGATACATGTAGATCCTGTACAAATAAAGTCCATTCCCCCTTGGGTATTATATATATGTTTATAATCATTAGTTCCTTTTCTAACAGGATGATTTTATAGTCATATCATATGTTGAGTATTGCAGTTCTCAAAAAGATCCTTAACATTTGTTTATTTATGAGATATAAACCTACATCAACCTCTGAACCTTCTTGTGAGGCCGAAGAATTGTGCTGGGGCCAAAGTCTTAACAATTATAAACAATCATTTGGTTGATTAGTTTCTGAGAAGAAGATTTTTAAAGATTTACTCTACATATTCCTATGTAAAACTTTAACCCCCCCCCCCAATTGTGGCCCCACCCTACTCCTGGGGGTGTTATTATTTTCACAACTTTAAATCTACACTACCTGAGGATGCTTCCATACAAATTTCAGCTTTCCTGGCTGATTAGTTTCTGAGAAGAAGATTTTTAAAGATTTACTCTATATAATCCTATGTAAAATTCGACACCCCCCGCACTTTTGTGGCCCCACCCTACCCCCGGGGGCCATGATTATCACAACGTTGAATCTACACTAAATGAGAATAATTCTACTCAAATTTCAGCTTTCCTTGCGGAGTAGTGTTTGAGAAGAGGATTTTTTAGGAATTTACTCAATATAGTCCTATGTAAAACTTTGATTCCTTATTGTGGCCCCACCGTACTCCCGGGGGGGGGGGGGGGGTCATGATTATCACATCTTTGAATTAACAATACTATCTGATGATGCTCCCACACAAGTTTTATTTTTCCTGACTGATTCGTTTCTGAGAAGAAAATTTATAAAGATTTACCCTATATTTTCCTCTGTAAAACTTTGACCCCCCCCATTGTGGCCCCACCTACTCCTTGGGGTGTCATTATTTTCACAACTTTGGATCTACACTGCCTGAGGATGCTCCCACTCAAGTTTCAGCTTTCCTGGCAGATTACTTTCTGAGAAGAAGATTTTTAAAGATTTACTCCATATATTCCTATGTTAAACTTTGACCCCCCCCCCCCCGATTGTGGCCCAAACCTATCCCAAGGGGTCATGATTTTCACAACTTGGAATTTACACTACCTGAGAATGCTTCCAAACAAGTTTCAGCTTTTCTGACTGAATAGTTTCTGAGAAGAAGATTTTTAAAGATTAACTATATATAGTCCTATGTAAAACATCGACCCTCCATTGTAGCCCCACCCTATCCCTTGGGGATCATGATTTTCACAACTTTGATTCTATACTACCTGAGGATGCTTCCACACAAGATTCAGCTTTCCTGGCTCATGAGTTTATTAGAAGAAGATTTTTAAAGATTTACCTATATATTCCTCTTTAAAACTTCGACCCCCCATTGTGGCCTTACCCTACCTCCATGGGTCATAATTGTCACAACTTTGATTCTATACTACCTGAGGATGCTTCCACACAAGATTCAGCTTTCCTGGCTCATGAGTTTATTAGAAGAAGATTTTTAAAGATTTACCTATATATTCCTCTTTAAAACTTCGACCCCCCATTGTGGCCTTACCCTACCTCCATGGGTCATAATTGTCACAACTTCGAATCTACACTACCTGAGGATGCTTCCACACAAGTTTCAGCTTTCTTTGCTCATGAGTTTATGAGAAGAAATTATTTTAAGATTTACTCTATATATTCCTATGTAAAAAGTCGACCCCCTCCCATTGTGGCCCCACCCTACCCCTGGGTGTCATGATTTTCACAACTTTGAATCAACACTACCTGAGAATGCTTCCACACAAATTCCAGCTTTCCTGGCCTAATGGTTCTTGAGAAAATCATTTTTTTTTTAATTTCTCACAATTTTTCATTAATTTCTAATTGTCTCCTCTTAAAAAAGGGCAAAAAACACATTTGTGAGCATCTATAAAAGTGTTTCTATGGCAACCAGATAGTACAAAATCTCCACCTTCTTGAAAAGCAAGCTTGATAGAGTAGTTCTTTTCGCCTTTATCAAAATCAAGTTAAATATTAAATATTTTCAAACAGAGTATTGTCTTTAAAATGTTTTTACATCATTACATTACATGTACATCATTTATGTATACATCTGTAAAAAAAAGAATAGTTTCCATGACAACAAAAAGTTACAAATTTTTTCAATGTTAATAGCAGCTGAAGTTGAAGATTGTGAATGGTATTCTTTTAATCTATATTCCAAAAGTATATCAACAAATGAAATATGATCAATAAATAAATGTAGTTCAAGAGATTAAAATACACACACAATTAAGTTTCCATGACAACACAAACTTATTCATACAAAATGCATTACACTCAAATAAGATTCAAATATTCACTACAATTTTAACACCATTCATCAAACATGTTGTTACATGCATGCATGATGAGAGATCCTTCAGTTTTTTTTAAGATACTGTAAAGGTTTGTGCACATACAAATAATTTAATTATGGATAGTAGAAAAATAAGCAATTTAAACTTGTGCAAATACAAATAATTTCATTGTGAATAATAGAAAAAATTAGCAATCCAAACTATTGAAATTTTTTTTTTATTATTGCATGGATTTTAGGATCTGAGGCTAAGCAGTTGATATACAAGTAATATTTAATCTAACAATGTTTACAGTTGAATGTCATTCTTCCGTCCCGCTAAGTTCTCCCTCAGATGACTCGCTTCATCAACTGGAGTTGGAATGTTGTTTGCATCGTCAACAAAGTCTCCCCAGTTTCGAACTCCAAATCCACTTGTGATCCTGTGCCACGCATTTCCCAAAAACAATAAAATGGCTGCAATGTGGGAACACATCCCAACAACTCTTGCCCCGGCTCTGCATTTACAGTACCATGCTGTAACACTTGCTTCATCATATCTTTTCCATAACTGGTATGATCGAGATGATACATGTCGACTCTGTAACCGTACCCTGATAAGACCTGGCTCCTCTTTGTGGACATGTATCTGGCAGTTGCCTTCCAAGTGTTCCTGTGCATAACTGGGTGAGAGTCAAAGCTGTGAGATTTCGAAGCTGCTCTTCATCAAGATACGGAAAGCCTAATAAAAAATATATCAAAGTAATTAAAGTCAAATAAATACATGCAGAGAAAAATATATGCTAGGCTAATCCACTGTACATAAAATCAAAGATTAGCATTTGATTTGGATTAAAAAATGTTATTATGAACACTCAATACAAAACTTTGTGATTATTTGATAATTTATACATTTTTATTTTTCATAAATGAAAAAAAAATATATCAAGTAATAAAATACTATAAATTGTTTATGTTTTCAAACATTTGGAGAAGACTATCTAACCTGTTTTAAACTTGTCCTACCCTTTTGATTTATCAAATAAATTCAATTCAAACATTTGAAGCAGGACAAGCAAAATTCTGTGTTAACTAGGGGGTACATATAGTTATTCATACATACCTTTTAGATCATCTACTGGTTCCCAACACACAGAGGGTCGATCTAGGTGATGTTCCTCCACATGTTGTTGTAAGGCGTTGACTTGCTTGGATAGAAAAAGCATTTTACATCCAAGGGACTCGTCCTCAGTAGCATTTCCGTTAAAAAGGGGTTTCATGTATCTGTAACCAACAAAGACAGAAGTGTTAAAATAGTAAAAATATCAAATAGTACAGAGTATTAGTATAAATAAATTAAATTGTTCTATTTTTACCTATTGCAAATAGCACAGACAATCCTTATGAAATCCCCTATGTATGGAGTCTGACTTGTTGGCAATACATGCCGAAGGTATTTCCATTGCTTGATCCGGGAGTTCGCGGATTCCACAACCCACCTGATCTGTAAAAAAATAGAGGATTCAATTTTAATCAATGCTTACATTTAAAAATGTGATATATCATTTCATATGCAGATCTTGGTACATATACTCTCTCTCTCTCTCTCTCTCTCTCTCTCTCTCTCTCTCTCTCTCTCTCTCTCTCTCTCTCTCTCTCTCTCTCTTACACACTACTGAGTCTTTATTTTTCACCTTTGTAACAAGACGACTTGTATTGGCACTCTCTGTTGTCATCTGTTTCTCTCCTTTGGACATAAAAGAAGGCATGGGGGCTTGGATCCCAAGCTCTTCCAAAAAATCCAGTGAGTCTCTAAACCCCCCGATCAACCACGAAAATATCATCTTTCTCCACCCAGTTGCAAATGTCCTTTATGTTGGACTTCATGACGTGCTTTAGGATACTTGCGTCATTGTTCCTTGCAAGGTAGGGGCCCATAACTGATCAGTAGTAGCCAGTCGTTGAAACAATTATCAATGGCTTTACCAAAGGACGTCCCTTGTGCACATTATATGATTGCCTTTGGAATTGAAAGTTTCCGCTTTTGTTAATGTAGATGTAGGTACCGTCCATTACCAAAATTGCTTGACTGCCTGGGCTGGTTTCGAACAGTGTTTGAGCTAACTGTCTTGTATAGTGCTGTATAATCTCTGCACGTGAGCTGTGCTGGAAACCAAGATTCTCATGGACAAATCTTCCAGAAAGGGCTGAGCGTACAGAACTAATGCATCTTCGAATACTGGACTTTGATTCATTGAAAAGAGTTGAAAGTACTCTGTTTGATTCACCTCCCCTTAATTTCATCAGGAAAATAGCTAAGCTAGTCCGTACAGATCTTTTTGGAGTAGGCTGAACTTTTCCCTCCACGAAGAGCAGAAGATCTTTGAAAGAGTCCTTGGAAATTCCCATGAGATCACGGTACTCGGCATCACTGAGAGTTTTTTCGCTGTTAAAATCAAGTCTTGTTTTCTCTTGCCTGAATTTCTGACCTTAAAAACTTGATCAGTTGGGTGATTGTTGATCTATTCACTGTTGTTGTATCAGCTGTGGGTTCAAGATCCCCAATATTTCCATGCAGATGGTTTGGACAACACCTGGCACCAGCTGGAATAATGATTTCCTTGGATATAAATATCTGGTGTCTGATATCCCCAGGAACAACAATGAGTTTTGGTCCAGGCCTCTTGCAGATGCAACAGGAGGAGTGTCCTCTAACTGAGCTAGGGAATGGCAGCTGCACTGAAGGTGGGCTAACAGTTGTTACAGATGTGGATGGCTGAGGAGTACATGTAGAAAAATTACATGCCTGCACTTTTTTCTTTGCATTCTCAGATCCCTTAACATATGACTTGCACACATGACGACACTTGTTGCAGAGAAAATCCCCATCACTTGGTGTTTGTCCTTAAATTCTGTTAACCACAAGTCTGTGACTTTTGGATATGGCAAATCTGTCAGTCCTTTTTGTTATGAGAGACAAAGGAAGCACTTGTAGGACTTTTTACCAGGCATCTGTAGCGAAATAAATGAAAACCTAATAAGATTATTCAAAGACTACATGTACATGTATATAATTATAGAGTTTTGAATTTTTCTTCTTCCAACTTTTTATTTAATGTATACATACATATATAAATCTCTTTTTAGTTATTATGGCTAAGACTTCTTTTTTAGCTCACCTGAACCGAAGGTTCAAGTGAGCTTTTCTGATCACCCGTTGTCCGTCGTCCGTCCGTCCGTCCGTCCGTCCGTCTGTCCGTCCGTCTGTAAACTTTTCACATTTTTAACTTCTTCTCAAAAACCACTGGGCCAAATTTAACCAAATTTGGTACAAAGCATCCTTATGGAACGGGGATTATAAATTGTTAAAATAAAGGGCACAGCCCTTTTCAAAAGGGAGATAATTGCGAAACAGTGAGTATAGGGTGCATGTCTTTAAAAATCTTCTTCTCAAGAACCACTGCACCAGAAATGCCAATTTTTACTCAAAAGCTTGTATATATAGTGAACATTCTAAATTGTAAAAATCAAGACACTCGGACCAACACTGGGGTCCCAAGCGGGGTTCAAATTTTAACATAGAAATACATAGGGAAATGTTTAAAAAATCTTCTTCTCAAGAACCACTGCACCAGAAATGCCAATATTTACACAAAAGCTTGTATATGTTGTGAAGATTCTAAATTGTAAAAATCGTGACCCTCGGACCAAAACTGGGGCCCCAGGTGCGGTTCAAAGTTTAACATAGAAATACATAGGAAAATGTTTACAAAATCTTCTTCTCAGGAACCACTGCACCAGAAATGCCAATTTTTACACAAAAGCTTGCATATATTGTGATGATTCTAAATTATAAAAATCGTGACCCTCGGACCAAAACTGGGGCCCCAGGTGGGGTTCAAAGTTTAACATAGAAATACTTCGGAAAATGTTTTAAAAATCTTCTTCTCAGGAACCACTGCACCAGAAATGCCAGTTTTTACACAAAAGCTTGCATATATTGTGAAGATTCTAAATTGTAAAAATCGTGACCCTCGGACCAAAACTGGGGCCCTAGGCGGGGTTCAAAGTTTAACATAGAAATACATAGGAAAATGTTTAAAAAATCTTCTTCTCAGGAACCACTGCACAGAACGCTTAGTTTTTCAGGCTGTGTACATGCGGTCCCACCGCAGTGCTACACATTTTCATTCCTACGTTACTAATTGTTGTTCAAGCCAACCATAAACCTCGGACCAATATTGGGCCCCCAGAAAGGGGTTCAATGTTTAAAATAGAAAAAGCATATGCTACGAAATCTAATGTTACAAGGAACTACTGTTCAGGTGAGCGATGTGGCCCATGGGCCTCTTGTTGTTATTACCAATTACCAATAGTTAAGATAAATGTGACAAAAATATGTTATGCACAGACACACAAGGGCAAAATAGCCTAATTATACTCCCTATCTCCTTCGATTCAGAGCAGGGGTATAAATAACAATACACAAGTATGTTGTATATACAATATCCCTACTAAATATTATTGAGTAGTTGCACAGACTAATGTATATGTTAACATTAAAATCATTAGTTTAAAGACTATCAATTTCTAAGAATACCAGGAAAATAAATTCCCTTATTATAGTTTATTTAAGACATGTTTTAGAATTTGGGATTAAGCATTATACATGTGTAATGTATATCAAGATTTGTACATGCACACAGCATATTTGAATTGAAAAATTAAATTAAAAAAAAAAAATAATTATAAAGAGTAGCAAACACATTTGATATCAAGTTCAAAATTTATTAGAATAATCTTTATCACTTTGTTAAACAATGTTTGATGAAAAAAATAGCAATTTGATGAAATGATTTTAAAACGGAAATACATTTTTTTTTAAGAACATTGAATTTGTAGATTTGTGAATTTTCTTTTAAATATAGTGGCAATATATGGTAAAAAATAATGAACTAGCACAAAGTTACAATTTATCTATTAATTATTCATTTTTTCCACAAAGTAAATACAATTTCCTAATTAATGCAGGTGTACAAAATGCACGATCCACCACTGCAACTTTGTTAGAGTTGTCCCCCTTGCAACTGTTTAGAATAGCACATTCAATTCTTTACGTACGACATTTATTTATGATAACTAGCTAAAAATATTTAACAACAATGATTATTGAAAATATCAAATTACCTTTCAAAAAAATAAAACTACCCATCTGTTCTCAAAGTAGTTTTATTCTACGTGTTTCAACTAAATATTCCTTAAACACCTACTGGCGTGCAACCAGTTCTCACCGACTACCATTTCTCGCCAGTACATTGTGACGTCATTTTTCGTCTATAATTTTATGTCTTGATAAAATGACGTCACAATGTACTGGCGAGAAATGGTACTCGGCGAGAACTGGTCGCACGCCAGTAATGACAGACTTTCAAGTCGAATTCACCGATTGTAAACACACTGTGTACGATGTACAAATTATATCCATAAAAGTAAAAAAAAAAACACTTTTGATTTTAATGAGCACGTATTTTTACTCGTTTTATATGCTTACTGTACATTAGAAACGTCAAACAGTTGCAGTACCTTGACATTTTCTAATAAACTACTTGTTTGCATGGTTATCAAAAAGTTGGTGTTTTAAACGTTTGGAAAAAGTGATACAAGTGTGAAAAAGATGTTTAAACTAAAGTTTTGTAAATACTTACACATGATATTATAGCGAAATGATATCAGGATATCTCATATGCAGACATCAACACTCATCATGCTGATCAGTTCATCACAATTAAGCTGACAGACGACAATTTCTCCTCTTCCCGCGATAAGTCAAACGGTATTATTTCGATGACAGCGCATTCCTCGCTGATAATTTTTTTCGTTGGAAAAATTTTCTTTTGACTTTTTCTTTTAATTACACTTAAAATATTTATTTTTAAGCGAGGAATGCGCTGTATAAGAAAAAAATGTCTCTAATGTTGAAAAAAGCCGAAATTTCCGGGAAAACTACAAACATATATTGGTTTGACTTTTGTTATGTACGTCCAATGTCCGGTTTGACCAAAAGTTAATACACATTCGATTAGGGTAAGTGTCAGAATTTACAATGGGTGGTGAAATGTACTTCATTTTTCACCCAGTTAATAGGCCATATTTGGTAGAAAGTGGTTTTTGTTCTTTAACCAGAGATCGACCAATGTGCGTTCGAACACAGACATGCACACCGTAAGTTTTCCTTTTTACCGTGGTTTAACTCTAGTTAAAGATCGAACTCCCCAATATCTCAGTTTTGTTTAGGGGAATTGATGGTTTGTTCTATTTTGTGCAATCCTAGTTTCATTTTACACAGAAAATCAATCAATCATTGATTCATGTTATAAATGTTATAAATAAGCAAATTTCTAAGAACAGATATTTCATGTTTCTTGTAAGAACATTGATCTAGACATTCCTTAATTTTAATATATATTTTAAAGCACAACATTTGTCTTTCTTGTTAATTTGAAGGCAAATCAGTTTTTTTAATACTGACACCATGAGCCAACATAAATCCAGTCATACCTCCAATAGTACCTCTGCCATTTTCGAATTAAGAGGCAACAAACAGAATTACGAGATGCGAGCCTTACATACCTCCAATAGTACCTCTGCCATTTCCGAATGAAGAGGCAACAAACAGAATTACGAGATGCAAGCCTTACAAATTCCTCTACTACTTCTTACTCCCACGTATGGACTGTTTATAACGATTTCGCAGAAATTATGAGTTTTCTTGGTTCAGGTTCCAGTTAAGCAACAGGTATTGGTAAATTATATTGCATACCTGTTTTCCAGGGACTATATGGCAACAACCGTTATAGCTTGCTTTTCTGTTGTTAGTTACATTCATTAACTTTACAACCTTAAGGATCATGTTCATCTTTTCTGATACAAAAATTGTTGTGCTCAACCCGTAAGCATATTTTGCACAACTCAGTCTTTATATATTATCAGTTACAGTTTTTAATACATTTGAATCAGCCATGTTCAAAGCAATATTTACAATGGCCTTTTATGGATTTTTGAGAGTGGGAAAAGTGACACCAGGCGGAAAGGTTGTATATGAAAATGTACTTCTTTTTTATTAGATTAATATGGAGCACGCGAGGATCACTATCAAATTTATTACACATAAGCATCATGCTATGATGGCTAACCATTTTAAAATTCATCCGACAAGTAACAAAAACTATAGTCCAATTCGTTGCCCCCGTTACCACATGAGATTAAAATACGAGAGTAAAGCAGACATCACACGCCCTCTTTCGGAACCGCAATATCGTTGCACTAGACATGTTAAGAAAATAATCGGTGAACGATTTTTTTTTACAAGGCCGAACCCATTTAGGTTTCTTTCTTGCTTTATTGGATTTGATCATCATAGACCGTACTTGATCTCCTCATAATGGTCAATGTATGATTCCTTATTCCTTTTAAACAATGTTCTAGTTTTGTCAGCATTTTAATTGGATTAAATTTAATCATTTATTATTCATATTGAATTAAATATTTATCAGTTTTCTTTTTGAAACCCTCTGAACGCTAACACAAACTATAACACATAATATCTATTGCCTACCATATTTTAGGTCACAAAAATTTCTAAGTTTTCGATCAAACAGGTGTAGTCGGTATGAACTAGTGTCTTATATATGTCTCACTTGCGCTTACATTCTTCTGATTTTTTTTTTGTCCGTACAGGTCAATAGCCTCGTTAATTTGTGAAATAATGGCAGGAAAGTTTTCTCTTCAGTGGAAACAGTTTTCAAATAACAGGTCTCCGTATACAACTAATCGTGCTGTAATGTTATGGTTTTTTTGGTTTAATTTTGTGTCACTAAGTTTTATAAACATTATACACAATAATTGAAATTGTTAAATTTTAAAGAGATCTTGAGCCAGTACCTTCCCGGGTACATAGAAATAAAAAACTTAAAACATTAAATCAAACAACCACCCCCCTAAAAAAAATTAAAAAAAACCCCCAAAACCCCCAAAAATAGCATTTTGGGGAGCTATAAAAACTAATCAAATTTTGGTACAACCGGTTCCCATTTAGGGACTTAAAAGATTACATACATGAATGTAAAAACAAAGCAAATTTTATTAAACACAAATATAATCAAGATTTTGAACTTGTTAATTGTATGCGCAGATTGTTCCCATAAAAATTCGCTGCCGGTATTTCAAATATCTTTTATGTACGAGATAGATGGATAAGTGATTGAATTGCAATATAAGTAGAGTTTATGTTTTCTTTTTTTTCATTTGCGTAAAGAATATTCCATTAAAAGCCGCACTCTCCGCTTTCAATTTTTTTTCTCCAAATAAAAGAGCTTTTCCGATTTAAAGAATGTCATCATTTTATTAAGTCTATTTTTGTATTGGTTGGTTTATACACAATATCATAACAAATTTTACGAATCTTTTTTTTTTACTTGAATGCTGTTAAGTAATTTTAAGTACAATTATTTAGAAAACCATTTAAGTAAATAAATGTTTGAATTTATTCGCTCCATATATAGAAGAAATTACTGTGTTTTGTGTGATGTATACAAAATGTTCACTAATTATAAGCCCGTAAATGTAATATAGCACTGGATTTGTTTATTTCGGTTTGCTGTAATATTTTTAGTCTAGTCTCTTTTTTATTAATATGTCACTTTTTATCTTTTGGATAATAAGTCTGTCGATGAGAATAACAATGAGCACTTTGCAATGAATAGTTACGTTTTCCGATGTAATCAGAAGAACATAAATCTGCACTCTTTCTAATATCGTAACATGAACATATCTACTTAAGTTATTCGTTCATGTTTTTTTAATTACTCGACGGATTTATCAGCCCTCTGCATTGCCATATATTTAAAAATTAAAAATTGCTATTAATGATAAGTGAAACTTACTTAGTTTATACGGCTAGTTTTGAGTAACTATTCCTTTCACGCGCCTTTTATGAACCGTACTATGTCTGTCGATAACAAGTCGCCGAGTTTGTAATTGTTCCTTTCTCATTTAAAATTCTTAAAATTATTACAAAATACTACTATTTCGAACATGAGATGTTTTTAAATTCAATTTTCCTACTAATTATTATGTTCCTTCACATAATATATATTTTTCATTTAATTAATAATCATATTTTTAAGCAAAATAAGACATATTTTTGGCACATTTACGCTTTCAAGTGTGTTTTCTCTTATAACACAATCTTTCCAATTTGTAATGTATTGTCCAATTCTTTTTATCAATGATTATTTTAATACTGAATCGTACATCTGCTAGAAATTTATAAATTTAAAAGATAATTATATAATATTTGAATGTATTGAGGTGATTAAATATGGTCAGGGTGTTCAAATCTGTCATGAAGCCTTTCTTGCTATATTGGATTTGATCCCTCTTGACCGTTTTTATTCTCCTCACAATTCTCGAAGCATGATTTCTTTATCCTTAAAACAATTTTCTAGTTTTTGTCAGCATTTAAATTTGATTAAATTTGAGAATAAATTATCCATATTGATTTAAATATTTATCATTATTTCTTTTTCTGATTCGAGTTGCATAGCAACATATTAAAATCATTAAATTTCTCTAACACAAATTTTAACACATAACATTAAATCTACTGTCCACCATATTTCAGTTCACAGAAAATATCAATTTCCATATTTTTTTTTGCTCAGAACAATGCAGATACCATAAACTAGCGTCTTACATGTCGCGCTTGCGTTTTCGTCCATCTCAAAAAAATGCTTTGTCCATTCCGTTAAATAACCTCATTCATTTGCGAAATGACGGTAGGAAATTTTTCTCTTCAACGGAAACATACACAGGATGAAGCTCTGCCCTTCAGTCAACTGAATGATAACTGAATGGTCTGGAAAAGTTACTAAATGGCACAGCTATGCCATTCAGTCACCTTTCAGTTACCTTTCAATCACCTTTCAATTAACTGAATGGCAGAGATTCATCCTGTGATATATCAAATGCCAGGTCTTTGTCGAAACTAATTGTGCTGGGTAAAAAAAGCAACTAGAGCGTGTGTGCCTTTAACATATCCAATCCTTAACACAAAGGTCTTTTGAATTGAGTTTCCCTGTGTTACTTCGGTTGATTTCAGTTCAACTTGAATATTTCATACACTGTGTTTTTTTTCAATAATACATATTGTATTGTACAAAAACTTGTGAAAAATAGCAAATTTCACAGTTAAAGTTTTTTCCAAGACTCATACATACTCTAATAAGATATTCTGGCGCTTTAGTTCTAATCCGTATACATTTTTGTACAGAAAAAAATCTGTTTATGTCTCCACGGTAATCATTTGCATCAATTTCTTCAGCTGTCAAAAATTGCTGTCCACCGAATGTCCGATAACAACCGAATAGACGCGTTGAGCAGTGTGTTGTCCGAGTGCCCTAATACAAAAGAAACAAACCTGCGTACCCTTTATGTATTCAAACAAAAGAAAACGATAAAGCACCTTTCTCACAATCGCGCTTCCTTTTGAACTTTTGAATTTGCTATTTACTTCTGAGGTAAAACGTTTTAATTCATGTCGCAGGGTCTGTATGAATAAATAACGCTAAATCCCTTGTACTGATTTCAGCTATGCACTGGTTCATTATTTCGAAGATTCGCAGCAATGTTAAGGCGTCCCGATGCTAAAATACGGCTGGAAAACGATATTATTTGAATCATCGCAAAAATACTTTGACCGGCAGTATTGACTGACTTTTGAAACCGCAATTGATGAACTTAAACAACAGGTATCTTTCAATGTGAGCATGAAACAAAGTCTATGGTACGTAATCTTTCCTTTTTTACCTTTGTTGTACATTTTTCCGAGAAGCAAGTAATATTGTGTAAAAAAATAGACAAAAACCACGTGTGGCTGTTGAAACGTAAACACGTAGTAGACCGTCATGCTTTGCGATTGATTGTCACGTGTTAAATAATGCTATTCATATAAGGTAGTGTACCCGATCTGTTTAAGGGTTTAATAAGAGTTTAATAAACAAGAGGGAGACGGGTCTTTGGGGAGTAGGACGGATTCAGCTTAAAACAAAGCTGAAATCAAGTAAGTTTATTGTCACCTTATATTTGAAACAAATCTTAACTTTCGTTTGGATCTACTGAATCATATGGACAAAGTATGATAAAACTTTTTAAGGTTAAATTAAGCACTTTATAATACGTCGGTCAACAGCTATTGTTGATAAAAGACAACTAGGGACTTAAAATACTCAAATGCTTTCAAAATTCGTATGATTCATGAATATACTGAGTTTTTACATTGTTATGGTATGGATTTTGAAAAAAAAAATCTTAGAAATATATTGTAACGGCATTATATCGTTTTAATAATAATATCTTTTGTTTTACCAAAGGGAAATAGAAGCTTTGTCTGTGATATTTTACAAAAAGAACAAAAATATGAACTTCAACGTCTCCAATTATAAGGATCGCATTTCATTTCTGGCAACTTCGATATTTTTAATCAATTTATTGTTAAATGTTGATACGTTAAAATGGGAGGCTATTTTGAATTTTATTTTAGTTTTTTTTACCAAAGGCATCGTGTCTATGCAGTACTTGATAGATTTATTTCAACCATACTTTCCAACTGAACATGCATATAATCTTAGGTCTAATGGCAATTTTTACTCTCTGCCACTATGTCGGACTACTTCTTATTACAATAGCTTTATTCCGTCTACAATTAAGTTATGGAATAATCTTGATACAGAAATAAAACATTCATCATCTTTGTCTATTTTTAAGTCAAAACTCAAAACCAAAATATACCCAAAGCTTGCAAACACTTTGGCAATAGGAAAGAAAATATTATTTTATGTCAATTACGTAATAAAGCTAGCAATTCAAATGCTCATTTATTTAAGGATTATTTTTTAATTGATGATAGTCAATGTACAAACTGTGGGTCCGAATCTGAAGGTAATATACAGTTTTTTCTTAAGTGTCCAAGATACATTCAACAAAGAGTTATACTTTTTAATCAATTTGATAACATTAGTGTACCTTTTCATATTAATTATATTCTTTGTGGTAGTTCTGACTTTTCATACAACTTAAATTGTAAAATCGTTTCTAATGTTCACAGTTATATTATAGCTTCTAAGCGTTTTTGACTTTTTTTACTTATTAGTTCTTTTTTTTTTTAAAATTACTGTTTCTTTCAAAGGGGCTGGATCATGACACAAATATTCTATGTCTGTCTGTCGGTATGAATGAATGAGGTGATGGGTTTATAAATGTATAGGAATGAATGTGTTCATGTTTATGCTAAACAACAAATTAACTTACAATTTATAATCATATAACAACAGTCAAGCTATTTGTTATTATCGAATTATCCTTTGTCTTGTATACAAACAATATCAATAATATATCACTCTGTAAACTGGTAAATTATACTATATTCTAAATTCTATGATTATTTCATAACACCACTTCTTTACTTTGTATTCTGGAGAGGGTTTATATAGGCTTTGCCTGTTGCCTAATCCATTTGATTACTCAATAAAATATGTTTAAATAAGGAATTATCCATATTGATTTCAATATTTATCATTATTTCTTTTTCTGATTCAAGTTGCATAGCATCATATCAAAATCATTTCTTTAAATTTCACTAACACAAATTATAACATTATATCTACTGTCCAACATATTTCAGTTCACAGAAAATATCAATTTCCATTTTTGGGGGGGTCAAAACATTGCAGATAACATAAACTAGCATCTTAATTACATGTCGTGCTGCTTACGTTTTCATCCATAAAAAAAAAACGTTTTGTCCGCCCCGCTAAATAACCTTTTGCGAAATGACGGCAGGAAATTAACATGATTATATCAAATGCCAGGCCAGGTCTTTGTCGAAAGTATTCGTGCTGTGTTTAAAAGCAAATAGAGCGTGTGTGCCTTTCACATATCCATTCCTAAACACAAAGGTCATTTGAAATGTGTTTCTCCGTGTTTCTTCGGCTGATAAAGCGTTGAGCAGTGTGTCGTCCGAGTGCCCTAATAAAAAAGAAACAAACCTGCGTACCCTTTATGTATTCAAACATTATAAAACGATTAAGCACCTATCTCACGATCGCGCTGCCTTTTGAACGTTTGAATTTGCTGTTTACTTCTGAAGTAAAACGTTTTAAATCATGTCGTAGGGTCTTGTATGAATAAATAACGCTAAATCCCTGGTACTGATTTCAGCTATGCACTGGTTCTTTATTTCGAGGATTGTATATTAATAAATAAAACCTATAAGTACAAACACACTCACAATCAGTTACACAATTCAAACGCATTGTTGCAGTGCTTTAAAAAACACTCGCTGTTGTTTTAGAATAAAACACGGCAATTTGTAAAATAAAATAAAATAAAAATAAAATACGCAAAACAATTTTTGTAATGCATGCACGATCCCGCACATTGCAAGAATGACCACCCACAGTTCACGAACTATTTTACGCGATTGGCTTGTGAACAATAAAGTTGTAACCAATATGAACTTAATTCTTAACTTCTTGACAAAAAATTAAAATGAATCAATATTGTTTTTGACGTTTTTGATTTTTAAAATTTAATTTAGTATATGTAACACAAATGGAAAAACATATTACATGTTTGGATAAAAGTTTTCAAAAATTCAGATTCATCTTTGTATGCAACCTCACTTTTTTAATAAATTCAAAAATACATTAAAAATTAAAATTTTGCCCGATTGACTTCAGTTAGGTGATACATGCAATAATGACAAGTATTTTTCTTTATTTATATGATATTATGACAGGCATATGTTCTTGTTTTATATGATATATTACAAATGTATTTCAATCTAATTAAAATCAGAACTTCCATCTGTTCCCCCGTTTTTGAAACGTTGCGTGAAACTTGTACTCATTGAAAACTGGGAAGCGGAGAATAGTTTTAATTTTGATTAATCTGTTATCCTTCGTATTTAATTTTAGTTAAATGTAATACATACAGTAGATTAAGAGGACTGTTTGACTTTACTCTGTCAATAATTGTTACGGGCATCTTAGGTCTTCATTTCTATACATGTACTTGTTTTAAAGTCACTAAATATTTCTAATCCATTTACAATTGCTAGATGTATGAAAAATTGCCACGACTTTATTCCGATATTTCTTTAGTTTCCTTTGTCGTTGTCTTGATTTAGGCTAGTTATTATTATTAAAAGCATTTTTTTAAAAAATTTTTATTCATTATGCTTATGATCAATCTTTATTGCGTACTGTCGCCGATCAAACACCCCTGGTGAGTAGACGATGTTAATATACACGCAATTAATGATAAGATAAAAAGTGAATTTCAGCTTAGAAATTTTGAAATCAACTGTTATAAAGTTTTCCGACACGGATTTTTATTCATTTAAATATTGATGATTTTTCTGCACTTGTTCGATACATAGATCACACCTACGCGTCTATAGTCAAAATATGACTATTGGTTTTCGTTATTCCGTTACATTATACATGTACAGGTAACATATTTCTTACGATATTCACACACCTGGATACACACAATAAGTTAATAGCTTTAATTTTAATTGCGATATTTATCATTTTGTTTGACAAGAATTCCGCACACAACTGTATGCATGCGATTTAGCTGACGTTTTGCAAATGCTGACTTTCCTGTTTATATTTCATTTACCTTTTTACTCACATACCTGTTGTAAACAGGACATGGAAACATACCCGGCAATCAACAAATGAATGTTAAAGTAACAAATATATTAAGAATTCATCTAGTAACAAAGATATAGGACAGCGAGGGAAAGAGACTCTGATCGCCAGCACATCAGTTATAACCATGAAGTCGGAAGAAAAATATTGTTGAATAATTTTTAAATAGGAACACTCTTCTAAGAAGGATTTAAGAAAACATAAAACTAAAACGTTTTCATTCGATAATTTACTTCTAGCTATAAAGGAGGAACAAAGTAACACGCGGCGCATGGCGTGACCTTAGATAAAATGTTCTATCGTTAAAATGACACGGACTCCTACGGACCCGGTTTAACGATAGAATTCGTCCTCGCTTCGAAGCAAATAAAACAATGATTCCTTTTAAAGGAATGATCGGCACTTATGATATATTGATAGCTAGAAGCAATCAACATGACAGTTATATCGCGCTGTATCTTGCCTAAATTTCCATATGATTGGTCTCAAATACCTACAATGTTACTCTTTCATAATCCCATTTTACCACATTAACGGTTTTTGCAACGAAATCGCTGCTACTTTTAATCACGTTTGAAAATTCGCTGTCGCCATGTTAACGATAAAATCATAGATATTCCAAGTGAGATTTCTGACAAAACGGCAGGCAAATTCAAACGCGTATTTTAACAAAATGCTCTGGTACGACTCATTAAATGGATATTTTGTTGACTAAACTACTTATGCATGCTCAAAAAGGTTTGTAATGTATAAAAGTGTGTTTTTCCTCTGCAGATTATTTTTAACAGACTTAAAATCGACTTTTAACAGACTTAAAATCAACGGGAAGCTGATCCGCTTCGCGGCTGCTACATTGCAAGCATATGGAACGAATTCTTACTGTGACCTGAGTGTAGCCAGGTCACGGTAAGGTTATTCTTTCTAGGCGTTACCTGTACTGTTATACTTAAACTGATTGACATGTGAAGCACGTAGAGACCTGAAATAAAATCCTTCTCAAATAGAAACCTTCAGCGAAATAATGAAGTTCAACCTTATAATTAACACACAGGTTTCTCTCTCTCTCTCTCTCTCTCTCTCTCTCTCTCTCTCTCACTCTCTCATCACTTGATGCTATGAAAAGTCCAGTATGAACACATTGTTCATGACATTTCATGAAAATAATCAAAATAGTGTTACCACGAATTGTGTGATATCATTGGTACATTTTAGCATGTGTTATTTATTCTCTTATAAAAAAAATTGGCAAAATATTGCATTTATCTGATCAGCGATAACTTCCTCCGTATCCATCAATATACATTAGTAAATTAACCGTAAATGGAAGTTGCACACATTTGCACGGTGCGGTAGGGAGTTTTTGGCAGTTTTTGGGCGGGTCTTGCATAAATAATCTCGCACACTTTTTGTACGGTACGGTTTGTTTTGTGAAGGGTACAGTTCGCTTTGTGAACGGTGTCGTATAAGTTAAGGTCCGGTCCGTAAAATGGTCCGGCCGGACCTTTACTGTTAACATTTAAGGTCCATCTTTCACCTATAAGAAAAGGTCCTACCCATAGTAACTTATTGCAATTTATCTCAGAGTTATTATTCTTTTTGCTCATGTATCTAAAATAAGTCTTTGTTTATATAAACCAGTCGGCCATTAGCGTATGGTACATCACAGTATAGCCGTATCACTAAATTATTTTGTGGAATATTAAATATTGATAGCGGATTAGATTTTGACAAATTGTTTACGAATCTGAAAAACATGAGTATTTTTACAAAATTTTTTCAATAGAAATATCATACTATGATTTCGCTGTAAGAACTTATTTGTCCTTGACCAGACATTTGACGTTGCATTTGCCACGTTTTATAACCCTGAATTATCTCCTCCTCTTCCTGGGGAGAAGCGCTTTTCCCTGTACAGAAAGAGTAGACAAGAGACAGCTTCCAGATGACTACTATTTTATTCAGATATAACAATTCATTCGGATTAAAACTCCACAATATAATATAATGTATATGAATAACAATAAACATTGCTTACAAAAACTCTGAAACTAAAATATTATAATTACTTGAGCCCCCTGAATCATTCCTGTTAACTTTTATTAGAAACGCGCAAGTATCTTAAAATGATCCTACCTGCACAAAAAGAGGAGGCAAAAGACAGCTTCCAGAAGAATACTGGAGAGCTGCTTTTCCCGCACCCCCTTTTTATACGCACGGATTCTGTATCTCAAATCTCCGAACCTTATAAGTACATGAGCTCAAGTCCATATCAATGTTCTGACGCACCCTGGTCAGCCGTAGCATTTTATTGATAATTTCGGCGCAGGCAGGTTCATCACTGGACTTAATTACCCACTTTTCCATGAATATAAACAAATGCAATTAAACCAATTTCTGTAGTATTTTCATTATGTTAGAAATAATAATAAAATTCTTTGTCAGTTTTGAAGTCTAGGCAGTAAGTTTTTTTTTTTATCATAAACCTTTAATTAGTTCTATTACTGTTGCAGGTGTTTTCTTTACCAAGGCACCATGTGGGATTTTTGATGAAGGACAATTCGCACATGAGGATAATTATGCTTTGCTGTTCGACTGCCAGAACTTTACAAGCTTTATTTGAATTTTTGTATAAATTTATACATATTTAGTTATTTTATTGACGCAACCTGATCCGCGAAAACTCAACCCAGTGATTGTGCCAAAAAGTCAAATTCAATGGCTTAAGATATTGACTACGAACGATTAGCTCAAGAAATTTCAAGAATACAAAGAACAACACCAGAAAATGTAACTGATCTATCCAACAACAGTGAAGTGAAACTTCAATATTCTTCGAGAAACTTTCAGGATGCGAAATCTGCCTCTTCTATGAGAAATGATGCAACGCAGGGGAATCCAATGTCTATAATGAGTACACAACTTTTAGAGAATACTGCAAGTGAGTCAGTAGGCAAAAAACAGTACTTTTGTAAATTCTAGCCATGTCATTTCATTGTCAGAGGGGATTTCTCTTGCCGCTTCAGTGCCATAACCCATACATTTAAAAGCCAAACTCTGATCCAGTGACTTTTTAGGTCACCCGATTGATGCAAGTGACCTAAAAACTATTTGGACTTTTTGCAGTTGGTTTTCAGTATCTTAGTAGACCAGGGACCCGTCTACCAAAACTTAAATTTTCATATCCCCCGGAGTAAGGGTTATGATTCGGGGGTGGGGGTAGGGGTGGGGGGCAAAATGGTCATAAAGTGTAAATGCATGTATACTGTTTAAAAATTGTCTTCTTTACTCTTACTTGCACTGAAGAGAAACTGACTGCATAATTAGTAAAACTATAAAGCCCCCTGTCATGATTTAAATTTTTAAGTCCCTCGGGGTTTTTGGGATTTGAATATAGAGCGGGGCAACCATGGTCGTATAGTGTAGAATATACTGACAATGTTTCAAAACCTTCTTCTTGACCTCAAATGAACTTGAATTGCAACGTTCATCATATTTAATAGCCTGCATGTAAAAGCACACTATACAACGAAGCGCATTGAAGCGGTGAACGTTTCGTCTGAATGGAATGTTCTAGACTTTGTTGAATGTAATAATCTCACAAAAGTGAACAAAAAATGACTCAAACCTAGCAGAATTGTGAGCTCTGTGTCTTGTTTATAATTCTACGATTGACACTGAAATTTTGGTCGATCATTAGACATTAACTATTATCTGACGCCCCTTCCTTATACGATGAATTGTATAAATTCTTTATCAATTTTGAAAGGTTTTCAGACACGAGTAAAATAGACGACACCGTTAAAACAGTTTCCAGTTCTGACACATTTCTTCTACGGGGATACATTAAGAAAATATTAGAGCGGAAAATCATTCTGATTTGTAGCCATTTGTTTTTTAGATAAAAATGAAAAAAAATGAGTCGGGCCTTAGTAAAATATTCAATACATTGATTATAATAGCTCTTTAACATATCGCGTGACAATATTTTGCAATCGAGTGGATTCAGGTTATGAGGTTATTCAGGTATATTTACATCATCCAGTGTCTTTGTCTGTGATCGATAACACTGGGTATCGATTTTGTACTATATAACCCATAATACAAATGAAGGCAAATTGAGGCGCCAGCGGGGTTTGCTTATTTATAGTTAAAGATTAAATTGTACGATGGCTTAAAATTATATAAATATAAGTAATAAGGAATATTATGAGGTGATCATTTCGGTCAGGGCGTGATCAAATCTATTATAAAGCCCTTCGGGCTTTATTGGGTTTAAAGAAATAAAATGCAGTAACTATTATGATATATTAAAAGAATACAATAACTAGTAAGTAGCTGAGGTATATGCTCTCTTAAATTCCGACCGCTTTATAAAATTGGGGGGGGGGGGGGGGGGGGGCAGCACGAAAATAAAACAAATCGGAAGTTAACTCTAACAGTGTACCCCTAACAAAAGTTTAGTTTTTTATCTTGCACAAGGGATTTTCATATTAAATTTGTTTGCAAAAATAAGTGTAAAATTCGGATACTTTACAGAATTTTTTTTTGTTATTCTACCGAGGGGCCATACGGCACAATATGGCACAAAGTCATTGTCATTGTTGCTCAGGTGAGCGATGTGGCCCCATGGGCCTCTTTTTGGTTACGGCAATTTACTGAAAAGAGAAATCCAGAAACTACATGTAGAGTCAGTTGAATGCATCTGTGTCTGTTCCAAGTTTAATTTGATTAAATAGTATTTGAACTTATCACAATTAAATATATGCAATGTTATTTCAAAGTCAACATAACGTTCTGAATATTTGACGACACCGATTAAAATTCGCTACAAATGTCTTTTGTCAACAAGAAATTGGGTAAATATTCAAGTGTTGAAGTGCTACATGTAGACTTGTATTACAGTTTACACAAATTTAGATTTGCTACATTATATAATTTAAGAAAAGCGACTCCCATATTTCAGGATGATTAGGACTACTGAATATTATTGATTGATTATTTGAAAAAAAAAAAAAACCACGTGCATTTCGTTAAAATCACAATATACATGTACTAGATTTATATAAATAAAAAAAATGTAAAGTTGATGGATTTACCACTCCCGAGTGCCATAGGCGGAGCCAAATAACTTCTACACATGTGTTCAAAACTGACTACATTGCAATGATGTCCATGAAGCCCTGTACCAAAATTGTGAAATTCATGGCCCCTGGGTCAGGGTTTCAGGGAATAAATACCTGATGGTGTCATTGAATGAATGGTTGATAACAGAACAGGTAAAATATAAGAATTGATATAACAAAATAACTTATCAGTGGTTTTTGTTTTCGTAAAAATGTTCGGGGGGGGGGGTGTCTTTCTTGCCCCTGGCGATGGACAGATTGATTGTTGTTGTTGTAGTTTTCACTAGAGGTACTGTGAGCAAGCTCACAAATGATACCCCCCCCCTTGCTAAGAAAAAAATCATAACGCAAGTATTTTTCTATTATATAAAATGATTGATGCTATCTATTTAACCGTCAATGTTCTACCAATAACAACTGCTTTATTTAAAAAAAAGTTTCTGTATGAAGTTGCTTTGTGTAAATACTAGTACATTTTAAAGACCAAACTGTGAAGTAGTTTTTGTAAGCTAATTGTGCTATCCTGTATAAATAAGGGGCATTAGTATTATTATTTAATTTTTGGTATTCAGAGCTCGATTTCTTTTCACACATTTTTAAAAAAAAGATAAAATACCTTGGGGCGGGCCATTTTCAACGGAGCAGACAAGGATGAGATCTAACAATTGATTTTATGTGGCCTCACCCAAGCAATTTAATATTTGGCTTTCAGAGCTCGATTTCTTTCCACGTAATGTAAAAAAAAAAAGAAAAGAAGATAAAATACCTTTGGGTGGGCCATTTTCAACGGACTGGGATGAGATCTAACAATTTATTTTCACCCAAGCAAGCTTTGAATCACATTTTACCCTCTAATCATTCAATTGATACAAAACATTAAACGACCCAGACATGAAAGAAGCATTTTTCAAACAATGACATTGCCATTGCCAAGGTCAAGGTCATGACACATCTTCAGGTCATTAACAATTTAGTGTGAGTTAAGAACTTTTAATTTTTCTACATAAAAGATGTAAACCAGACACAAATTTTCATGTTAATGACCTTGACCTTGCCAAAATGATCGTGTTTAAGGTCAGACACATCCCAGGTCATTAGCAATCTTGTGTAAAGTATAAATTTCAAATGTTTCTCCGTAAGAGAGATAAAAACTGGACACGAATTTTGCACAGACCAACGGACGCACGGACAAGGTGATTCCTATATATCCCCCACTTATTATGTTTGCGGGGGTATGCTAAAACATGTAGGTCCTATGCCATCATCTTTAATTTATCTATGAAAACATATAAACATTGAAGTTATGTTGAAAGTTAACAAACAATTGGACATTTTTTATCTAATAATATCCTTGTGAGGTTAAATTAATGTCAATTTAACATATTAATAGATGGATTTGTCATGCAAGTTATCTTTTTGAAAAGATAAATGTATCTCTTATTTTTCACAGGTGTTCCAAAAATGAAACAAAGACAGTTGATGAGCACCATGCTTTAAAAAAAGAGGATTTGTACTAACAAATGTAAGCGCAATGGAAAATTACCCTGATTGTGAATTAAACGTACAGTTATAATTGTATTCTACTGTTTTAAATTATTTAGTTTTTCATTTTTTCTAATTTATTAGTTGCTTACCTTTTTTAGGTGGGCAGGTCAAGTTATATATCTTGACAGTACAATCGGAGACATCTGACATCCTGCTAAAATATATAAAAGGGGAATTGATGTATGAATTGAGTTAAGTGATTATCATTTGCCCATGGAAATAAATTCAAGTAAAGGAGTATGAAATGTCAACATGATTTGCTAAAGGAAACATAAGTTTACAGAGTATAAGATCAGACATGGTAGTGTATTTGTGTTAAAAGAAATGTTCCATTTAAGTGTTGAGGCATTGCAATGCGCTTTTAGCTGTTAAACACCAAGGTCACCTGTAAACGGATAAAGATGTTTTTATACATGTACCATGTCCTCTCACATTAGTCACACAGTTAATACGGGCCGCCAGAAGGCGGTCCGTTATTCGATATACCTTTAAATTCTGAAACTGCGTTTCTGCGGGATAGTTTTTTTTGTATAGAATTAATATGATATGCTTATTTTTATGAATTAAAAGTTAATTTGCATGTACAAATTGCAACATGTCTTTATGCCTTTTAAAAAATACTAACATTTTTTTGTTTTACTTGTAAATGTAAAGTAGGTCAAAGACTGTAGTGTAAGGCATTTTTTTTATAAAGACTGTAGTTTATTCGGAAAATTTTTCATTCTTTTCAAAACAATGTATCGGGATCCGTATACGGGACAAACTAAAGACCTTAAATACTAAAAACCTGAATGATATGAACTTTTATATGAATGATATATTTTAATTTCTATGTGCTGCGTCAAATAAAATGACTTTGTGTGTATATATATTATATTTCCATGTGAAATGAGGTAGAAAAATGACATCCACATCATGTTTTTTTACTCTCAAATGGTAAAGAACTGCAAAATTTAATTGACCTGAAAATTTACTAGATTTTTTATAATTCTTTTGAGAACCTCATGCAATTAAAAAAACCATGTTTATCTTCATAAACTAAAGTGTAGATAAGATATATAATTCCATTCAGAAAAAAAAAATCCGGCTTTTTTTTACTTTTGAAATTGTCCATATTCTACCGGATGCGCATAATCTTACATGTGCCTTTTAAATAACCCATTTCTGTTTAAATATGTGGTCCCTTGAAATCATATAAACTATTGCATTAAGTTTTAATTCAATACAATGCAAAAAAAAAATCAAAATGGATGAAAATACATAATATCCAAGAGAATAATGATGTGTTGAACTTTGTATAATGATAATGTACAAATCAATGTCTTTTTCATTCCTTCATTCTATGGCAATGGTCAAACAATTACCGTCAGTAACGAACTTGATTCTTGATAATAATAATAGTAAACTATTAAACTTCATAACGTGTTGCTGAAAATATACCGGTATTAAAATTTACCATAAAAATTAGTGCAACCCATTCGTTATTTTCTTCTTTGTGGTGTGTTTTTTAAGTAAGCAACCAATGATGATTCATACAACAATTATATTTTTTGCGGCCCATTTGACGCTTGCGTGAATTCTTGTTTCCCTAATAACATATTTATGGCACCTAATTCTGCATCCATTCTCATGCGTTTGCCGTTTATAATTTCACTCTTTTTTATGTCGCCTAAGTTAAGTGGCATATTGCAGTTGGTATTAGTCCGTCGTGGTGCCTCTTGCGTTTTCCATCGTAGGTTTAAAATTTTAATTTATTAACTTCTTGAAAACCATTTGTTACCATTTTTGATATGAAGCATCTCTATGGTAAGAGGAATCTAAATTGTGATATTGATGGATTCATTACTCAAAGGGCCTCATAGACTGGGTCAAATAAGCAAACGAAGTGCAACATTTTCAAAATTCTTCTCTTCTACTACCAGATATATGGGAACAAAAGTAAATGCCTTGTTATGATGACCACAAATCTCTAGAGCTGCCAAAATGTAAAATTCATAACCCCCGGGTCAGGGGTTCAGACTCTAGGGTGGGGCCAATATGGCCTTATAGTAAAAATGTAAAATTTTCTCTACTTCCACATAGATTTGAGAAAAAAATATATGTATTGTTATGATGCCCATGGATCCCTCAACTTAATTAATGACTTAATGACTTAAGGTTCAGGTCCTACGGTTGGGCCAATAAGGTCACATAGTAAGAATAAATTATTAATATTTTCTTCTGTACTATCACAGTCATGGGAGGTAATCTCATGCACTATATTCATAATGCCCTGATATCCAATTGTGAAATACACTGCGATGCCATAGGACAGTTGCATTTGCATTTGGTGTGCATTATAAACGAAACTGACTATTACAGAAGATTGACCATTACAAGACTGCGGGTGTATTATGACCAAAAGTTTACAGTTGGCTAAATTATAGATAATTCGAGATTCGTCCAACTCTTAAACCCTGCCCTCCCATCCCTCATTTTCTCTAATGAATGTGTTTTAAACATTAAGTAATCCATGCGGGGTAACAATCAGAGGAGTCTCAGATTAGGGTTTACACTTCGAAACGAAGCTTAAAATGTAAACATGAGAATCTCAGATATATCAATATGAAGAGTAATGTACAGGTGAACGTAAAGGCCTGCGGGCCTCTTGTTTTATTGATTTTGTAAAAACTAAAAGGCCATTTGCTACCAATGTTGGTTTGGAACGTCTCTAGAATATATAGTTTATGACTCTGCCAACCCGGGGATTATTTAGCTGGACCAGATATGCAAAAAATGTCATATTAAGAAAAAGCAAACAAACTCTCTATTCCATAACGTGTGTGTGTGTGTGTTGGGGTGGGGGGGGGGGGGCGGGGGGGGGGGGGGTTCTAAGTTATGATGTCTAGTAAATCCTCAACAAAATTTTGAAAGTCTTTGGTCGTACTACGTCAGCAAACATTTTTTATCTTGCAAAACACATGACTGTAGTTTCCTCTGAACAACCGTGTCTGGCAAACAATTCTCAATCAGATCTAAGTACTCCCGAGAGCCTTTGAATTTCTGATCAACCTGATGAATCGGTGGATTGTAGATGTAATGTACATTCGTCATTCGTCCAAAGCAATCAGGTCTTAAATTTCAATGTTTATTTGATACGATGGTTCTTTTTTTGTTAAAAAAAATTAATTATAAAACAGTACGGCTTACCAATATTCATATGAAGTCCATAAAAATGCTGAATCATTACACTTCCACTCTCGAAAAAAGAGATAAGAATCAAACTAGGTAGCTATAATCATAAACAAATTTTACTGTAAACATATAATCTTTAGTTTCATTAATCATTTTAACATTGAGATAACAGATATTGGATCTTTGACTTTTTTGGATGCTTCAGATTGTTTTTCTTTTAAGGAATCGAACAATTTTCATGTATTCCCAAGTCTTTTTTTCCAGGACCTGTACCTTACATCTGTCATTAAAGCGGGAGTTTTCAAGGGTACGGGTTCTCCCGGGTATGACTTCTCCTGATACCGTCTTCAATCTTTTTGTTTTATCTTGTGTAGAAGGTATGACGAGATTCTTCCCATAGAGTCTCCTTTGGCAACAATTGACCATAAGATCTAAGTACTTCTGAGTGTTTTTAATCTTTAAACATGTTTTATCTTGCAAAACACATGACTGTGACTGTAGTTTTCTTTGAACAACTGTGTCTGGGAAACAATTCTCAATAAGATCTAAGTACTCCCGAGGGCCTTTGATTTAAATTTTATCATTCTAATGTATCGGTGGTTTGTAGATGTAATGTACATTCGTCATTTATGCGAAGCAATCAGTACATTCGTCATTCGTGCGAAGTAATCAGGTTCTACATCTCATTGTTTACTTTGATGTTTTTTTTTCTTCTAAAAATGAAAAACAATTATAAAACAATACGGCTTACCTATATTCTTATGAAGTCCATATAAGTTCTAAATAATTACAATTTGTTTTTTTTTATAGAAAAGAGATAAAAATAACATGAGATAGTTATGGTCATAAAATGATTTTTCTGTTTACACATGATTTTTGGTTTAATTAATCATTTCAATAATTTGACGAAACAGATAGTGGATGCTTGTCTTTTTTTTTCGTTTCACAGAATGGTTTTATTTAAAAAAAATTAAATAAATTTCAGGTATTCCCAAGTCTTCTCTTTGAGACCTGTACCCTACATCTGTCATTAAGGTGCGAGTTGTCAAGGGTACGGGTTCTCCCGGGTATGACTTCTCCTGATACCGTCTTCAATCTTTTTGTTTTATCTTGTGTAGAAGGTATAACGAGATTCTTCCCATTGAGTCTACTTTGGCAACGATTGACCATTAGATCTAAGTACCTCTGAGTGTCTTTAATCTTTAATCATTTTTAACTTGCAAAACACATGACTGTGACTGTAGTTTTCTTTGAACAACTGTGTCTGGGAAACAATTCTCAATAAGATCTAAGTACTCCCGAGAGCCTTTGATTTAATTTAATCATTCTAATGTATCGGTGGTTTGTAGATGTAATGTACATTCGTCATTCGTGCGAAGCAATCAGTACATTCGTCATTCGTGCGAAGTAATCAGGTCCTACATCTCATTGTTTACTTTGATGTTTTTTTTTCTAAAAATGAAAAACAATTATAAAGCAATACGACTTACCAATATTCTTATGAAGTTCATATAAGTGCTAAATAATTACAATTTATTTATTTTTTTACAGAAAAGAGATAAAAATAACATGAGATAGTTATGGTCATAAAATGATTTTTCTGTTTACATATGATTTTTGGTTTAATTAATCATTTCAATAATTTGACGGAACAGATAGTGGATGCTTGTCTTTTTCGTTTGTTTCACAGAATGGTTTTATTTGAAAGAAATTAAATAAATTTCATGTATTCCCAAGTCTTCACTTTGAGACCTGTACCCTACATCTGTCATGAAGGCACGAGTTTTCAAGGGTACGGGTTCTCCCGGGTATGACTTCTCCTGATACCGTCTTCAATCTTTTTGTTTTATCTTGTGTAGTAGGTATGACGAGATTCTTCCCATTGAGTCTCCTTTGGCAACACTTGACCATAAGATCTAAGTACTTCTGAGTGTCTTTAATCTTTTAACATTTTTTATCTTGCAAAACACATGAATGTGAATGTAGTTTTCTTTAATCTTTTTTTTTTTTGAAGATTCGGTGGTTTGTACATGTGGATGATGTGCACTTTCTCGATTAAAATTTAGTAAAAAGGACAAAGGACCACTATGATTGTGCCAATGATATTTTCTATCTGTGGTTAGATGTCTTTACATAATACATCATAGAAACTTTTGGTTTGAAAGATCTAGGCAGTTCTGGGCTTTCCTGAGGCTGCAAAATGCATATCTCAAATTTTGTTTTCTTACTCTGTATCCTTAAATTTGACAAATTCGCAGAAGATGTAGGTATTTGTTAGTGTCACCATTCTTTATCCGAATGTTATGGTGGTTTATAGATGTCATGCACGTCTAATGTAGTGTTCAACATAAACCGAAAATGCCTAATGATTGTTGGAAATGTTTCCAAAATGTTAAATATCAAACAATAAGGCTGATATGTTCCTAATAACATATCTATGTCACCTGAGTCTTCCTCTGTCGTACGTTTAAAAGGGGGAAATAAAAAACAGCTCCTGAATTATCATTGGCTGTCCCGGAAAAAAAGAGACCAAGGTCAATAAACATGGCGAACATATACTATGCAATGCTTAGAACTCGATGTTGAAAAAAATACTTTAAAAAATGCACATGTATGTATGTATTGTTTTTAAAAAGTTGTGTAAGACAAGATCGTGTCGTTTTGTTTATTTTAAAAGTATAAAACCTCTAGTACAATGCATGATTTGTTTGTTTCATTTTTACTGAATAACGTATTTACTAAGGTATTTTCTTTTGCTGATATATTTACTCTCATTAACAACAATTGCTTTATATTTTTTTTAGTTTTAGACTTGAAATTAAACTTTTTTGCGTTATTTTAAAATGCAAATAACATTTACCAACAATTTTGTTTGGGATGTGTTTCAAATGAATGAACAGAGTTTAATATATTTAGTAAATAGCCAGTTGTTTTTAATGTATTAACACTACCTGTTTCCTATGTGGACATTTTATTGTGAAGTAGTGTAATTGATAAGGATAAACCTGTAGGTACATAATTGATGTGAAAAATAAAATATGAGAAAAGTGATATTTGTCATTGTTTTTGTCTTTCTGTAACTTTAAAAAATTGACCAAAACATGTATGTCTTCATACGCGGGTATGATAAGGCAACTCTCAGCGATCAAATTCCTCTGATCGATATGACGTCACAATAAGCAGTATGATGTCATATTTTACTCAGAAACATGTCGATTTTTACTTTATCTCTGGTTTAAAATATAAAAACTACAGGCATAAAATATCACTAGAAACTCTTCTAACTGAATATATCTTCGATTTCTCTCTATTACGTATAATTATCATTGAAGACGTCACAAGCATGTCTAATAGCGAAGATCATGTCGGGAGACAAATCATCGGAATGCAGTGTAAACAATGCCGAAATAAGACTTATTTAATACAGATACCTAAGATTTAGATGAGTGTCAGTTATGATATGATCAGGATAATACAGGCATGAATATTTTGTTAATCAGCGAGTGTTATAAGGTAAGCAGATCGACATTTATGTGGCTTGACCAGCCTTTCCTCTGTCAGTGTGTACAAAAAAAAGGCAAAAGTGTAACACTACCCCGGATATTATGAAAGATGACTTTGGTAAATATCAACGGTATATGACCTAAACTACCTGAAAAGTGCTGCTAGAATCCTGCGCTTTGTTGATTTAAATGAAAAATACGTAGTATTTACAATATAATTATAGAAGTTAAGAGGGTTTCCGATAAATATTTACAATATTTATTTCATGCGATTAACAATAGGATTCTAGCAGTAATACTAATAAACATGAACTTATTGCCGATCGAATTATTGTAGCAAACATACAAATAAACTTCGGGGTAGTGTTACACTTTTTGATTTTTTGTTAAGGTAAAAAAGTGATCTATTTTTAACTGTCACGTGATACCATGGCACGGCAGCTTCAGAGATCGAGTCGATTCCGAAGTCGAAAAATAATATCTTGGTGAACACATTCCCTTAGTATTAATATTCCGCACTGTTTTCTTTAAAAAAAACCAGTTTTTAAATTGATCATAATTTTGACGGTCATTAAACTCGCAGTTGCCTTAACCTACCCGCGTACCTAAAAATTATTCAGCCTTATTTCAGTAATCGATGTGTTTTACTGCCACATTACCAAACGTTTTTCAAGTATTGGAATATTTTTTCTCCATAATTACAAATTACAGGAGCAATTTGTTTCAGAAGAACATTTCAGGGACTTGCATTCTACCAGAGGCCGTGAACGCTGCAAATCTCTATACACAGGAAGCAAAGGAATACACCGGAAATAAATAAATAGTCAAATTTGATCTTTGTTGGAATATCTTATTGTTCTAAATGTCTATATGCAGCGATTTTGTACGAAAATTAATCCAAGCTATCAAAAACTATTTAACATCGAAGTGTGTGTCATCCGAATTTTCTCTAAACACACGTGTGTAAACCACACATGATTAAATGCAGTATTGTAATTGTTTTAAAAATAAAGCCAGTACATCAATTTTGTTTGTTTAATGTGTAACGAATACTTGTATAAAGAACCATGCACAGTAAGAATGTGGAATGTTATTGCAGCGGTGATACGAAACAAACTCACTCTGGATCCAGCAAGTGCGTGTAAAACAATAACACCCACTTAGAATGACGTGAACGTCCAAGCTTGTTCTGGTCAAATAATTATGTTTACTATTAATTAACTGCAGTAGCTTTCATATATCCCGCAATGCCGTAAATATGGAAAATCAAAACTAGTCATTAGGGAATTGTAAGACATTTTAACATTTATGAACTATTTTTATTTTGACATTTTATAAAAAAAACAAAAACAGTGAGACATTTTTTCTTTGGTTCTTTCCCAAATCGATCTGAATCTGCATGTGTTCTTGTACCTTAAAATTCGGAAAATGGATATACACGTAAATAACATTTTCCATGTTCATATTTTACGTATATTGGATATTTTATAGCATGCGTGAATTTAGAAAATTTTCCAAAAGAAGGGATGTCCAAGGCGGAAATTTTGAATTGTCGGAAAAGATACTCAATATTTATGTGCTGATCACACTCTGAATTTTTCTTTTCTCTTTTAAATTTGTTTTACTTTTGAACACCATAATTTTTCAAAAGTTCATTATTTCATATGATAAACGGCTATTCTACATTATAAACCTTCTAAAATTTACATGACATGTTTGAATTTAAAAACAGCACTCTGCACATGTGTTCTATTGTAACACTCATTAGACGACCGTTTCACGTAGGTGATCGTTCTAGAAAAGGCGTCCCTGAAGATCATTTACAACACGCTAAAGGGTTTTTTTTTAGTTTAGAGGAAGGTTTAAAATAGGTTTAAAATATTTAAATTTGTTTGTTCAGGTTAAAAAAATGATATCTTTTGTTTTATTTCAACACCCTGGACTCTTCAATCACCAACGACAAACGTTATGGTAATGTCATCCGAGAAATTTGAAGCCGTACATGTACAATATAATCTAAAGATATCGACTGTATTGAACATTCAATAAAAACACTTACAACTTTTTTACTATACCTCGTACATGTAGCGACATATATTCACTTGGAATTGAAGCGTCTACCTTGGCCACTCAAATCGACATAAAGGTGAAGGTCAAGGTTAAGAGGATATGAAGGAACTCTTTAATGGATGTAGTAGGACTTTTTAAGAAATTTCAAAATATTTATGACCATTGAGCTACAGCATTAAAATAATAGAAGACTTACTGCCTCTAATATACAAAATGCTTGTTATCACTTATCACTAATTCTTTAAAAAGTTAGAGATAGAGATTTGAAACTTTAACCAATGTCTTCAGTTCACTTACAGACTCTTTCAATCTATTCATACCGAGAGGGCCCAAGACTCCCGGCTACCTTCCATCAGTTATTGCCCCTGAAAGTTTCAAACATTTAATATGAACACCAAGAACTTTTGAAACAAAAATCATAGAAACACTGAACATTGGATCATATGTGATGGAAGCGACTCCCTTAGCCGATTGAAAGGACATATGGTTCAAAAGTCAAGGTCATTTGACAGCCTTTGTTTTTAATGAATTTAATATCTCTTATGTTTAAGGTGGTATATATAAACTTTTACCTGACTATAATTGAAATTTATAAGACAGTTTTAAATGTTGCTATTTAGCCCCCACCTTAATAAAGTTTAGGTTTTTTTTGCCCCTTTTGTGCAAAATGATTGTTATCGCTACTGCTCTAAAACCGTAAGAGATAGTGACTTATTGATTTTTTTTTCTCGGTTTTATTAAAACAAAAGGATTTTAAACATATAAAGTATGAGATGGAAAGACCTTTAATTGTTAGAGAACAATTAATATATCCACTAGTCATTTTTGTTTTTGGTGGTCTTTTTTTTCGGGGGGGGGGGGCGGAGGGGTGGTCACATGGGAAACCAATTGACGTTGGTCCCGCCTTGTCCGGTAGTGCTTTAACACTAGGCTATGATATTCACTTGACCGCCAAAGCCCGTAGGCCTCTTGCTTATTGCTGATATTGGTAAAATGAGTAAAGGTTTTTGATGAAGACAATTGCTCAGAAAAAGGATATACGGTATACGGAATACGAAATGACCAAACTACTAAGCAAACTTTTGAAACAAACTTTACACTATTTAATTCAATTGTCGTTAAAAAAAAGTTAAAATTATAAGTTGAAATTATCATTCATTAGTTTTATTTATATGTTTAAACAAATGCTAAGTTGAGAAAAGGTTTCATTCTCATTATAAATAGGTATAAAACACATTTTATGCTAAACGTTTGAGCGTTTGACAACTACGACGTCACACAAGATGGCACGCAGCTACCGCTTTCAAGAAATGCATATCGTAAAATTTAAAATTAAACTGCTACATAGGTTTCAAATGCAATCATTTCAACAAAACTTTAGATATAAATGGACCAAGAAATACTTCAAAAATATGAAAAAAGCTCTTTAATAAAGTTTATTAGGAGCCATGTTTATTCTTTACATTAGATATTGTTCATATGATGAACCTATGCCCTTCGGTAAGTTGCATGACTGGGAAAGGCGATTGAATGCCAGAGCTATGTAACTTTTACCTGACAGAACGTCAGTATTTCACCTGTGGTTTTGTAATAAAGAATTCTGACACTGAAAGTCAATTTAATTTTAAAATGATATTTTAATTCATATAAGTGATTTGTCAGAAATTAATAATGAGGAAAGATCGTGTGGCAACATCTGGAACAACATAAGGTACAGCTTTGAAATTTCCAACATATAGTTAGTAAATAGTTTATGAAAGTGAAATCTTGTAGATTAATGAACAATAACGACTAGATATGATATTATGATGACAGTTGGTGCATATATATGACCAATCGAACACATACATGTAGTTTATCTTCGACAAAAAATGTAATTATATATTTTTGCAATGCCCTAAAGACTGTGTGTACATATATGTTTATGCTGAGTATACAATGAATAATTAAAAGCACAGTGCACCGTTTTTCAACCACATTATACAGAAGCCTACAAAATGATAAAAATAATTACACTGTAATGAAGTTAAATTTACTTTTTTTTTAGTTATGCATTTCTTTTTGTTAATAGTTTTAGTTTTGTACTTAGTTGTATTCCATACTAGTATTTTAATTTTGAGAAGTGTTGTGTGAGTGTAATGTTTTTATTTTTCTTATGATATTTCATTTTATTTATCCTTTTTTGAATAAATGAATCAATTTGAAATTCGTTTTCATTTTTTTATTCTTCCTAATACATCAACAAAATGCATTACATCCACAAACGTCATTACACACATGCAATGGGAATCGTTTCTGGACAAAGCAAAACATATTGTGCAATTATGAGTCATTATTCGCAACTGATCATTACCTTCACATTAATAACCGTACTTCAAAACTGCGGTATTGCTCTTTGTTTTATATGTTCATACATTCGATCGAAAGAACATTAAGTGACATTCAGCCATAATTGCGCAAAATGTTTAACTTTGTCCAGACACAAGTTCCCATTACACGTGTATAACTGGTCTTCTTGTTTGCACACTTGTTGCGTGTTTATTCTTAATTTAAGTATGGTTAATGTTTGATACTTGATTGTTAATTTTTATCGATATCTTATCAAATAACAAAGGAAAGAACATAAATTAATTTTAATGAAATTTTGTCGTTTTGAGATAGTAGACATTAATTAAGGGGCATGGTCACGATTTTGGTCAAATTGTATTTTTCTGTTTTCATTATTTACAATGCTTTAGACATTCATTTCAATTTGAGAGTCAGTCATAGAGTTGTAAGCAAGATACATGACTCACAGTTCTTTGTAATGAAAACAAGGCTCATGTCCTGTTTTTGTTTATATATATACGTTTCAATTTACTTTTTCAAGCTGATTTGTCTACCTTCTTATTCATTTTAAGCATAAATAAACAGTTGTGAACTTATAACACATTTAGTTCAGGCATAAAACTGAAACCTCTACTTCTACATTCAAAATGTAAACAAAAGATTTGCTAACATTGCAAAGAACATTAAACTCTGTATATTGCTTATAGCTTGACGAATGACACTCAAATTTTAGTTGCCTATTAAAAATGCTTTACTGAAGCATTTTGATTATTAAAAAACGAAAATAATAATTCTAACCAAAATTGTGGTTATGCCCCTTTAAGGACTCGATGTATAATCAGAATGCAAAAGAAAAATCCATAGATGACAATGAAAAACCACACTTATATAATATTCTATAGAACTTTGCATGAAATTTTCAAAAAACTAGGTAAAAGATATAATTATTGTATTCATGGACATTTACTATTACTTTTGAAATTTAAAAAGTGTCCCTCAAAACTATAATTGAAATTTCCTTCATATTGTAATAAAGTAAATCTTCGAAGAATAAGATTTCTCTAAAAAAACACATGAAAAACTATATTTCCTTGCAACTAGTAAAATTATATTTGTTATTATAGCCCTGCCGATTTCTTCAATGGAAAGCAGAATCAGACAGAAATAGCCTGAATTTCGTTTTGTTTCGAAACATGGCTAATTTTGATATCAGACTAATTTCATAATACTGCAAAGATATTTAATGTTATGTCAATATTCATTCATTTTAAAGATACTACATTTTTGTAAGTTTACATGTATCTAGTACGAATCATTCTCATGATATAAACTTAATACAGCAACAATCTACATAAAATAAACCCCATGATAACAAAATCCTGATATAGCACCTCGCAGAAAAAATCCAGACATACATGTATTTTGCACTTTACCTTAACAAGTTTAAAGTCTGGTTTACACTAACTAGAACACAGCTCCTTACTTCCAAATAGTATGTATCGGAAGACCGCTCCGATAGTATTATTAATATTCCGCACAGTTTCAAAGTTTATTTTTTGAAGCTCTGGTATGTGTCCTGTTTTATAGATATGTAGCCCATAGCTATGCGACCATTTGTAGTTCTGGTTATACAAAACTAATCCATGTGGATAGAATGCACAATGGTGTTCGAACACATGAATGAGATCAGGAAACTTCCGGGCTAGTTTTTCGGCCATAAGTACAGAGTTGTCTCCCCATTTTGACGGATCATAGTTATTATAACTATCGATCCATTTATCAATGAATAACGCACCCTTTTCTGCATATATCAGCGCACTTCCAATGGATCTATCGTGTGCTTTACCCATTGTGCAATTCGAGTTCCTCAATTCATCCCCTGGTCTCAAGAAATACTCATCAGTGTCCACGTAAATGCCTCCATACTCTGGAATAGTTATAATAATTTATCTTTAAAAAAATAAAGATTATATAAGTTGGATATGATATTAGAAATAGTGCATAGCATTCTTACGATGAATTATCTAGTAACACTAATTTATTTGTAGTGTGTTTGAAAAAAAGCAATCTCATTAAAGATTTTTAAACAATATCTGATGAGTATGGTCACTTGAAAAGAATGTTTAAACAAGCAATAAACATTTTCTACATTCTGCATTTTTAAGCTTCCTGACAGTTTTTCACTACATATTCAATACTATTATTTGGGGTGGGGGTATTTTATATAAACTATAGCGTATGCATACTATACCGAAGTAGCATATGTATGTAGGAAAATATTAAAAGTGTCGTTAACAGGCATTAAACATTAGCCTAGAGAATGAATAGCCGGGGCGCTAGTGACTACGTAAAGGCAACCAAACCGTTTTATATAGGGAAAACGTCACCTACAGTTGACATCAAACAATTAAAAAATATTTCAATAGTTATGGAATCTTTTTTATGGTTTAAATTTTGAAGAAAAAAAATCATTATATATCATGATAGGAATTATTACCTTGAACTCATTAAAATGCATTTTATATTTCGTGTAATTAAGAAAGCGATGCCAAAATGCAATGACATTCCATCTGCTAAACAACTCGTATTTCCTTCGAAAGGGCACTAAGTTGTCTTTCATTTCTAATATTTGTGGAAAGATTAATGACGTTTGCTAATTTTGTGTGTGTTTTTATAAGAACAGGCGGACTATTTCATTATCAAAATCAGTTTATAAAATGAAAGAGCAAACGTCTGCATTTTGACAAGTATTTATAAGCTAGACAGTAAAAACCCATCAGTTAACAACAGGCAGCATAATAATAGCAATTGTGTTGAGCTTGTAAAGTCTTGGAAAGAATAGTGATGTTTGTCGATTATTTTTGTATGCTGAATATTCAATATATAATCAATAAAATTTAATAGACTGAAAGTACAAAAACTTCCTCTTTTTTTACAACGTTAAGGCAGTAAAAAACATTTTCATGTTTCACAGTTAGTTATATTCACCAGTAAACAAAAGGCAACATAATAATCGTAATACTCTAGTGTTGAACATTTTTAGGTATAAACATGAACGACACAACACTTTTAACAAATAGCTATTGTGTAATTCTCTAACTTGCAATACCAGCTAGATATTCTATTCATTAAACAAGGTTCAAAGAGGAGTTAAAGAGATGATAAAATTATGATGAACTACAAGGGATTCTATTATCTCGGACCATTTTCTTAGACAGCTGTTTATTAATACTCAATGGGAGAGACAGAAATAGAATCAATAAAAAAGAAATTTCCTATAAGGTTTTATTATACTTTCATGTTAAATACTGAAATCTGATTGTTGTAGACGCAGTTGATAATCCGTTCTATTACCCTTAGCGTTAGCAACACACTTGGCAACGGGTAACACAACGAATTGTTACATGCGCGTGAATTAGTGCGTACAGTTCGCCGTGAAATTAACTTCATTTCTATATAAAAGCAGTGAAATTTTCTCTAAAATTTAAGACCTTCAGTATAATAAAATAAATAGTGCCTATTTGGGAGGGTAACTGTTGAAATTGACACCCCTCGAAAAGCATTATCAACCTATGCTTCGCGTCGGTTGACAATGGTTTCCTTGGGGTGTCAATTTCAACAGTTACCCTCCCAAACAGGCACTATTTATATAATATCAAATACCTTTTAATATTTTAAGTCGCGTGATGTCAGCTTTGTGTTGAACAAACTTGATCTTTTTTCCAGATATTAAGGTAGGAGGCGTCATTTGAACCAACACTATATTATGCACTATATGTCGAAGAAGATCCCACCACTTGCCCGAGGGTAGAAACTCGTAATAAAGAAGTATTAAGCACGGCTTTTGGTATTTATGAACACTGTAGAAACTCACAAAATAGATAAAATCAAAAGCAATGTTTCCAAACCAGATATAATGAACAACATTAGGGACTCGTTTACCATCTTCACAAGAAGTTGAAATCACTTTTCCGAGACAAGCGTCTGGGAACTTGAAAATCTGAGCGCTTGAGTTTGAATCTATTTTGATTTTTTTCACTGTCACTGCCTCATTTGAACAAGAAATGAATGTTTGAAATTGCTCATGATTCGTAGAATTAAAAATTTTTTGATCTAAAACACATGGAACCGTTTTGTTAAACAACCAATCTAATCCTCCAATTGGAATAACATCTGAAAATATAAGATAGATAGATAGATATATATATATATATATATATATATATATATATATATATATATATATATATATATATATATATATATATATATATATATATATATATATATATATAAAGGTTTTCAGTAGACGATAACACAATAATCCATTTCTCTCAAATTTAATCCAGAGCGCTTTCGCCTGATCGGCTCTTCAGTGGATTTCAAATTGTAACAGAAATGTATATATATATTAACTTTAAATCATACGCGTTTATATTTAACACATTGATTTTCCGATTGTAATCATTCCCCCTTGGCAAACATGTTGATGAATGATTTGATACTTAAACTTGGTACACAAATGATTAAGATACTGCCCAATAGTGGTTGGGATCAACATTTTGAAATGACATATTAGTACGTGAAAAATCTAAACATGTTCCAATCTGGGTCATTATGAAGGCTCTCTTCAATTAAAAGTAAATGCATCTCAAATTTTTAGACGCCTTTTTATTAGGCAATCCTTTTTTTGGGGGGGGGGGGGGGGGGGGCGTGATAGTAAACTGTTTAATAATTGTACTAAATTGATGGTATTTTATCAACGTGAAAACGAAAATTTAGATATTAGCAATTGACATGTCTTGGAAGAAATTATTTATATAGCATCCATACTAGTATGCATGTATTGTTATCCTACATTCTATAAAGTACGGACTATCTTTCAATATCCTATTGCCTTTCTTTAATCATACATTAGCTATAAAGAATAATGTAATAAGTGTCGTTTGGAAAATGATTGACCTACATATGTTGTAAATGAAGAAAATATTAGCCTTAGGTAGACTTTGAAAGATGAGTTCATTAAGAAAAGGTGATTTAATATCTGAACAAAGAATTTGTTTATAAATGGAAGGCAGATCTTTTACTTTTTTCTTTTGCATCCCTGTAGGGAACGATGTTACATGCAAGATTTATCAATATCCATATATTAAAATGTCCATCAAAATATCGATATTAAAATTGAAAAAAATGATACTTACTAGCAAGCGGGTCGGTGTAATTATCGATTGATGAATTTTTATTCATTCTTAAAAAGAGCAAAGCTGTTTCAATGTCACAGGACTCTTCCCTCAATGGTCCAGGGGGAGGGGTTGTCGTAAGGGCGGCCACTACTTTCATTTTCAGCTCTGCTGTCCGATTTTTATTTTTTGTGGCCAATTCATTTTTCATTTCAAAACTTATCCCAGGGAATTTATTCAAAGTTATTCTAAATAATGAGTCGTAATGTATGAGCTGAATATACTTGGTTGGGTTGAAATAAAATACCAAGGTGCAAGAGATAATTACAACGAACAGAAAAATTGCTCTCCAAGATCTGAAAAAAAAATATAAATGAAAATAGAAATTGATTTTAAGAAAATATGCAATTACTAACTTACTATTCTATGATTAATAACAACACTGAAACATGGTTGATGAGCAAGTTATAAATATTCAAACAGTAAGTAGTATTGTAACAACGGCCTTTTTCAAAATAATTATGTAACATGCCCAGTATCTTCATTGTTCAATGTCTTTTTTTCCAAAATGTGTCATTCAGCATTTTTATTGTCAACAATAAAATGTTTCATGTTGGACTGGCAGACTGGCGTCTGGCAGACCATTCACATCAAACTGTTAGAAATTGGAAGAAATGTAAAGCAAAAAAATTATAAGAACATATTTATAAGGATTTGATACTGGTTTACCATTTTATATATTTCTCTTCAGTCATGTGAAATATTTATACTCTTCTTTTATCATTTATTAATAGAGATTAGATATATCAGATAGATTAGCAACATCATAGTAACGACTGTTTCTCTAAAATTTTGTCGCTTGCAAAAGTTTACCAGCAGTATCTACGTAATATCGGATGTCTCGCCCACGAGTGTCCAAGAAATTACAGAAGTTTCTAATGAAATAAACTGTGATAGATTCCTTGGTCGATGCAATCTCCTTTTTTTGCATTAATGAAAAAAGCCTGGTTTAAAACCTATTTTGTATATACTGGACACCAGTTTTTACAGCCAAAGGCAAAATGTCATAAAGTTGTATTTTAAAATAAAAAAATAGTGTAAGTTCAAAATTTACGCCGTCTTTTAAAGAGATAATAACTCAGATTTAAATCATTTCTGCAATATCCTAAATTACCTTGAATATTTACAATTGTTTACTTGCAGTAATTTGAATTTATGTATAAAGCCTTCATTCAAGTTGTTTTCTGCCGGCTTTTTGTTGTTGTTTTTTGTTTTTGTTTTGGGTTTTTTTTTCATCAAAAGGTAAGTCCGTCTATTGTTACAGTGTAATAAAATCATCAACAACAAAAAGCATTATTCCAAAATATATGATGAGTTTTTAAAAGATTCCATTTGTGTGTGTAAGACGTGTAAAGGTTTTCACGAAAGATTCTTTAGTTTTAATTATCAATTAATTTCTGTCGTTGCAAGTTCAAAGTTAACTGATTGCTCATTTAAATGAAAAAAAAAATTCTAAATATATTGAGCTTTTCAAACCTTTTTTTTTTTTTTATCTAGATGTGTCTTCAAAATATTTGACAGAAAACATTTTTTTTATAATAGTACGTGTATCTTGTAGCATTTTATTTCATATTTCACTTTACGGATAAGGTTACCGCTATATCATAATACGCATGGCTCAGCAAGGTCACAGGCGCTAAATATATTTAAAAGTCTGCAAAATTGTTTGGAATACGTTACGGATTGTTTTGAGGAATCAAGTATTTCGTGTAGAGCTGGGGATGACAATCTACCGTCAATTACTGCAGCTATTTAGTAAGCAATCAAGAGATGAACACGAGACTATATGCGCCATTTACCAAATGGGGTTTTCTGATCTGACTTGCCACATTTAAAAAAAAACAGACCATGCAGATACGAAAATCATAAAACAGATATAAATTCTAATGGAGTCCGATAGGATAGAGATATACTTTATTCTGTCTGGCAAAACAGATTATTTTGACCAATAATTAACACAATCAGAAAGGTTAATATAAATACAGCACAAATAAAACGCGGACTTTTCCTGAACTATTGCAACTGTTTAGGTAGATTAATTTTAAAATGACTCACGGCCTAGACAAGAAGTGCTTAAACTCATCGCTCCGTGCATTGATATAGATTATCTGCAGACGACTATTGGGTCCAGTGTTATTTGAATTATACACTTTGCAACATGTTTAAAATTTATATTGTTTGCAAATATTTATTCTATCGAAAGATGAAGATCAGAGTCAAAATGTCATACAGTGATTATTAAATTAAATTAATTTAGCGCGAATTTAAAGTCCTTCTTGCATAGAAAAACGAATTCAGAGTTGTTATAACTCGAGTTAAAATGTTATATCTACATTGTCCCTGGATATCACAATTAAACCAACAATCCTGGGGCTCGTTTCAATGTTTACAGAGGACAACAAAAGCAAACCGCGAGTAAACGCAAAGTAAACCCCGGAATGACCCAAAGTAAACCCCGACTTGACACAAAGAAGAAGTGCACTAAAGCAATAGAGAATGCACCCCTTTTCAGTGCCGTGTTTATGAAGAAAATATCAACAAATTGCTTTTTTCCATGATATTTAAGCACTGGTGGATACCTCTGATTTATATGCTCGCATAATCTTACCAAAATTAGCATATATTTTTAACAATTGAGAATGTTTAAATGTCTATAGATAATCTAAATCCGTACCGAACCTATTTGAATTGTGTCTATTTAAATAAGAAGTAGGAGACATATAAATCGACATTATTTTATTGACTGACTGATTTGCGCGTTTGCTGAATTGTAAATTATGCATTATTTTAGGTCAGACAAAAATCGAATAAAACTTTGAAGTTGCATATTACAAGTACCATAGTGATCAAACAAACATTCCTGACCACAAAACGTCGACGGAAAGCGATTCAACGCGCTTCAGTGTTTAACGGTGAACACATTTGACAAGACTACTTGAATAGAACCCATGAGACTACTGTATTTTAAAAATGTATTTCTTACGTGAGTTCAAGCATGGGTCACGAAGGTCATACATGTTGCTGCCACTTGCTATAGGAAAAACCTTGACATAATCAATCATATTTCATATTTAAGGTACCAGTCTAATGCTGTACAAACGTCTTATTTTCAAGGAGTTTCTTTTTTAATGTATCATGCATTTTTCGTCTTCTCACAAGTTTGTACACAGTGAGGCTGATAGTAAAGGCTTTGAATTAAATGCCCGTCCTCGATTAACTATATAAAATCACGAATGTCGACTGACCCCTACTGTGTTATTAAATTAGTGCTTTTTGTGTACATTAAATTCAGCGCTAAAACCTGCTGATTCTTATGATTGGTTTAAACTTCAAAAGATGAGTTGAGATAAAATATTACCGGGACTCAAAAATGCACTTTTCTTTTCAAAAAGTACACTCGGAGTAAACTCCAAGTGAACCCCATGAGTAAACGGGTTTAGTTGAAGTTTACTCCGGTGTAAGTCTGGGTCTGATCAGTATTGTAGCTTGTATAAACTCCGACTTCCCAAATCACTTTCAAATTACCGACATTGGTGGCTGGATAGGAATAGTCATGCTTAACAGCACATGGCTTGCGTATCTTAACCTGTGCGCCTGTCAAGTGCAATCGCTCGCTTTTTTTCAACATCCCATTATTTCAAAGAAAAAAATGTGCTTATTAAATCAAGAGAATTGGAAAGTTTTGCAAAGCTTTATTGTGTATTACCCGTATTCAAAAGTTATTATAAAACGAATTGTACATGTCTCACAAATGCCTTGTTTGGTGAATCTTGCAATTTTATTTTGGAAATTGGCGTGTCTAGAAATACTAGTAGATAATTATAGCACATAACGTAAATGAACACATTTCACACTTGGACACACTAGATTTAGATTCAGTTATTATTATATAGTCCGAATATTTTTTGTCTTACAAAATAACTCTATAAAGCGGTTTTTTTTTCTATATCAGTGACAATATAAGTTTATTTTTTTAAAATACCAACAGACAACTCTAATTTTTTCCTATTTAGTATGAAAGGCAAAATAAAGTGAACAGTGTTTAAACTGGGAGTCATTAGTTTAAGATACATTATAATTATTGACACTAAAAAGACACATTTCAGATATCCGGACGCTTCACCTATCCGGACAATTTGACTTGGTATAAAAGCTTCCGGATAACTGAGACTCCACTAATATAGATACATACTACTTTATGAGAAAAATATTTAAAGTCCGTAGATATTTATTTATATTATATATTCTTATATAATGTCTATATCTTATTTATATGCAATAGTTAATGCAACATTCAAAAATGAAAAATTGAAAAAAATGGCACCACACTTTTCGTGCCAAGAATGTTATCTGCAGAACATCTGGATAATTTAAGGTTGTCCCCGTAGCATTGTTCACAAATCAAACAAAACTGTAGAATAGCTACAAGACCCTTTTACAACAACCGTAATGGCGATCACAAAAGATAAATGGCATTCAATTTGGTGTTCAACAATAATAAAGATTTAGAAGGCTGTATTCTGTTTATGAAACTTGTTAAACACCAACTACCCAGAAATGCAAAATTTTATGCAGAGGTTTAAATTGGTGTAAATTGTTTGACAATCCTGGCAATATTGCACGCTGCTATGCATACTACTTCGAACGGATTTACAGCCAATAATATAACTGTTGTTATATATATATATATATATATATATATATATATATATATATATATATATATATATATATATATATATATATGACAGCCGTCATGAGAACAGGGCCCTTAAGGTCAAAATTTCACAAACTCACCTTTTTTGGTTTGGTTTCGTCCCCCGAATGATTGGGGTAATTCAACCCGCATGCTATAAATCGATTGTTAAGAAAGCAAACTTCAGAAATATTAGAAAACAAAACGTACACATGTTTATTTGTTATCTGTCTGATTATTTCGACCTTTATTACATGTAAATGCGATGTCAAAGTCGTAATACAACCATACCCATCTCGTTGTCAGGGGTGAAATTTAACATGAGGCGAAATAATGCGGTACCATTTTGGATCGTTTGTTTGTTAGTAATTTATGTACATATTTTTTTTTCATTGAAATTTGGCTTAATTGATTAGAAAAAAACTACTGCAATGTCTATTATCATACATATACTAAGAGTAACCATCGTTTAAAAGCGTGCATAAAATTTGATATAAAATCGGAACAAGCAGCTATAAGCATTTTATGACAATTCTAGTAAGACATGTTAATACTATTTTGACATAGCTCATCGTAAACGTCGTGACGTCACGAACGTCTTTGTTTTGCATTATATTTTCTTAATTGCTACCTCTACCGTCTTTAATTGTTTGAAGTTGAATTAATCAATAATATTCTACAATTCTAGATTTCTTTAAAACGAGAACAAAACATTTTGAATATCCAGATATAGCTTAAGTTCTGCAGCTAATCCAGGTACACTTTCAGTGAATCCACATGCAATAAACCCTCAAAAAAATTAAAATAGATAGTTAAATGATATTCAAAGAAAACAAATATCAAACTTCTCCGCAACCTTAAAATACATCAAACTTTTTAAAGTGCTGAGAAGCAAATAAGCAAACATGATGGTGAAATTCGATGCCTATTGTTCCACAATTTTGGAGCAATGCAAAAGTTTATTTTAAAAAAAGAGAAATATTTATTCTTTTTGATCAACCTTTGGCACGGAAATTTTATTGCATATTTATTGATAATACTTTTTAGGTATCTTTATAGTTCTGATGCAAGTTTAAAATCAATAGCTGTTTTTAAAACTCGGAAGTTAAATGCTATCAACACTTAATTGAAAAAAATCGGCTTTGACTGTCTCACTGAAAAGTTACAACTACAAAAATTTGAACAATTGATTTGGGTGAAAAGATCTAAACAGAAATATTTATAGACCGCTAAGTATGATTCCCTCTATTCCGTATGAAAATTGATCATAATTCATAGCTGTATAGAAACTCACAGGACTCGATACATTTCTAACCAGTTTATTGATCGGTCAAAATCCTCAGAACCTAAGAAAAATCAAGGATTGCACGAACTAATCATGATGATGCCAAACTCAAATTCCGATTTAAGACGCTTTGGCTACAGCTCTCATCTAACGTACTGGTGTACATTAACAATTATTTAGTGACTTTTACCTATTTTTACGATCAATTCAATTCATTAATTTATTAAAAGAGAGATGTAAATATAAACAATAAAATGCTTTCTTCGGTGATACAGGCGGGCTATAAAGATCGACAAATTACAGAACGCGGGTTACGTTAATGTTTTCAGTTGTGAGTGTTGTTCTATGAGAGAGAGAGAGAGAGAGAGAGAGAGAGAGAGAGAGAGAGAGAGAGAGAGAGATTTATTCATCGTGTAACATCGAAAATAAGAAAATTAAATTTAGTCACTGAGTATATACGTCTATCGGCACTGTACTATCGATTACTGCAAAAAGTGGACATAAGTAAATTCAAGCATTATTTTTAATTTTTTTTTTATAAAATGCAAGATTGCATGTAACTTTCAATAAGACTAAATACAAAAACCACCCCACATGCGGAATCTACACTTCTATTCAATCGCTTTGTAAGTTCACGCGTTCAGTTGTATTTTCGTGATGCGATTTTTATAAAATTAAATAATAGTCGTTTATAGAGTGCATACAGTTGCATACGGTATTTCGATGTTTTCAGAAATATCTCGATTCTTGGATTTTTTTATTGCTGAACTTTGTAACAAACACACATTAACATTGATTTCAGTATTATGGAAATTTGTTTCCTGTATAAAAAAGAAAAGTTTAGAGACCATCATCTATGAAGTTGAATTGTACGTCCATGCATGTTATTAATTGTAAATATTGCACATGTAGTGTTTATATTTATCGATACACATGAATTTTTTATTTATAAAACGGCAATTGTATCGACTTTACATCAAAAGTATAGTTATATAATGACTGCATTTACAAACCTGCTTAATTTATTGATCTATTCATTTATAGGAATTTTGAATCATGTAAGTAACTGGTTTGAGATGAATGTAATCATATAAAAATGCAATAAATCCACGATAATGAGGTAAATTTAAAAAACATGTTAAGACTGATTTTTTTTTTATTTTACGTAAACTACCTGAAAAAGTACACACAACATGTGGATTTGGGTAATTAAATTGCCCAAGAAAACAAAGTATGTTGCTCTCAAATAATAAACAAGTGTTTCATCCGTACAGGTATATACTTTTATGTTGTTTCATTAAAGGCACTTTACATAAAAATGTCACTAAGAATCAGATTTTTCCATGAAATCAAATGCGATATATCAGTGTAAATTTTTACGCTGTGAAATTAGTTCTCAAACTCTTTTAATCTGTTAATTACATGCGTTTTAATTCGTTAAATATTTTCAAAATTTGATCACAAATTCATTAGTAATAGAATTATGCGATAATCTATTTTGTATGTTGGCAGAAGCACTATAATTGAGACATAGCCGCTTCTCTCGTGTTCCTTCCGGCTAATTTAATAAAAGTACTGAAAGTACTGTTAGACAGTGGCGCCGTTTGAAAGTGGCATATAACATGTATGATAATTAATTTGTCGAAAATCCAAAGCCAGTATCTCATTCATGTACTAATACTTAACGCTTACTTGCACAACTGGTCGTGAGTTTCCTACATGGATAATTCTATGAAAATCGTAGTTGTGATCACAATCCACAATTTACAAATGTTGTGTCTCTTTATCGTCATCTTTGGGGAAAACCCATAGATTGATCACAGTAGTCTTTGTTGTATAGAAGTTTGTATCTACATGTTTGTATCTATATAAGTTGACATTAAAATTCCGTTTTCGGTAATACATCTACTACATGTATGTATTTTGATTGCCCCAGAATGACTCATTAAATAGGTGGGTTGCCACCACATATTAAATGAATTAATCAAATCCAAAGCGATTTCATCACAGTACGCCCAAATATTTGATTGTGTAAAGAAGGGGATTTTTTTCCCCTTTTGACCTTTGGGTTGACCCGGTAAAGGGGAACAACTTTTGAAAAGTGTCGATTGGATATAATAAATGGATAAAATACTTATCAGGTTTTTACTTATTATTTGGTAGACATGTAGTATGTTTATTGTCCCTCTCGAAAGCATTTTCCGTCAGTTTCTTCACGGGGAAAAAGTTGCAGTCTTGTGGACCATTACACTTGCTTTTGTCCTCATAGTCAGTTAATACATTTAGGTGTAAAGAAAACGGAATAGTTTACAAGAATCTGTTTCATAAAACTGGTATTGCTTCTGGAATGTACGTCATCATGAAACAGAAGAGTTAATCAATATTTGATCTTCGACTCTAGTGGATTATTTCCATTTGCTTACAGCGAAAGTGAATAAAAATTTGAAGAAAAAAATCATACAATAAATTATATTCAGTCGCGGCAATTTCATTAATCATTAATTGTATATAGCTATGGATTCATTCAAATCATTTGAATGGATTTGGGAAAATCACATGTATATTTTATCGCTTCTCAGTACACTTTAACACACATAATTTACTTGCTACATAAAACTCTTCTAATAAACTTACAACAAATATTGATAAATTATTCCAAACAAACAAAATCCAAGTCGAAAGCATGATTTTCTGACCGTAAAGCTGTGTATATAAATTTCATTTCATTCTTTGCAGGTACTATATACACTATAACTAGGGTTCGCAAATCCCAGCAATATTTCCGGAAAGCCATAGTTCTGTAGCTCAGCAGAAAACTACAGTCATCTATGAAGCACATTTTTTGCCTTCATGTTTCATTATTTATCGCAAAATATAGCATGGATGTATACGCTATGGCTGATGTAGCATTTCGTTGAGTGATGACACTTTCTAACCGTTGTGAATTTCGATTGCAAGTCGCATCAACTGGCACATTCATATATTAGGCCTGCCTATTATGGAAACAAATGTCGAAGAAAGCTCATAATAGAGTTGTATTCGCGAGATAAAAATTATTTGAGAACAAAAGGGGCGATATTTACGTACATGTGTAATAATGTTATCTGTTAGTGAAAAAATCCCCCAACACCAAAGAAAAGGTTCTCTAAAAGCAGAGACGTCGACGGGCGCATATGGATTAAAGTCACAGATTGTACTTCGCTTATCAAATTGCGTTATTCAGTTTATTGTGAAAAAATTCGTCAGAAACTGTTTAGTGTACAAAATTATTCTATCTTACATTACCGTTCACAATGTACCTTAAATGTATATGGAATATTGCATGAGTTGAACTTTATTTAACTTATTGAACTTTCAAACTTATGATTTAAAAAGATCTTTTGAAATATTCGACATGTATTGTTTCACAGTAATTACTGCGCAGATAATTGTTATGGTTATGTTATTCGGTATGTTTCGGCCTTCAACCCCTCTTACCCCTTTGACAGCAACGAGTATGCAGTGTAGTTCTTTTTTACTTTAATAAATCATACATGTATAATGCTAATGCATACTAAAAGTTGTACAATTTTACCAAGGATACTTTATAAATCATCATAAAAAATCAACGACCAGTCTCGCATTCAATTATACGCAATACGTCAGCGTTTGCTAGACGGGTCTTTGGTTTCCAACGATGATTTACTAGTATTTTAAAAAAAAAGGTGATTTCCCAATTAGAGCATATTTTCATCACACACTAGATTGGAAAATGTGGCGTTAAAGTTTCACAGCGGATGCAAAAACAACATTTTTATGCTATCTCAGCATTAACAACTACTGAATTCAAAATCCACTGATATTCCCAAAAATTGACTGACATTGTCTGACATCCACTGTACATTGACTGTACCTCACTGTACATTTCACTGACTTCTACTGTACCCCACTGTACATTTCTACTGAACAGCACTGTATCCCACTGAACAGCACTGTATCCCACTGTACACCACTGTACAGTCCTACTGACTTCCACTGTACCCCACTGTATGCCACTGTACAGGGCACTGACCAGCACTGTACCCCACTGTACGCCACTGTACCGGGCACTGACCATCACTGTACCCCACTGTACGCCACTGTACTATTAATTTGAGAAAAAATCGGATTTTTTAATCTTCAGGATATTTTTTTTTACTTCAATATTTATTTTTATTATGCTGTATATAGCATTCACATTATCAGATTATGCATAGATACAACCTGACAGAAGAATGCAACAGGTCGTTAAATTTATTTAGTATGTTTTATTTATTAAGTAAACGTCTATCGTTATTGAATGTTACGATCACAAAAGTATGATTATGTCCATAGCTATCAGGTGAAAGTTCTGAATTTTACATGTTGAATCTGATTATCAAAAAAGTGCATGTCAATATGTTTATTCTGCCAGTCATTGGAAAATAACCCCCCCCCCCCCCCCCCAAACCAGCAAGGTACATTATCATTCCTTATTGATGATATACGACAAGCTCTTGTTTAAATGATCGGGTTCATAATTCTCTGTGTCTCATGAGTCGCTTTAACCCACTGAAAAACAGTCAATTAAACACTGAATCCACAAAATATATTCATACTTGTTCGTGTACACATGTCCGTGTATCATATCTGCGCGCTTGACTACACAGGTACATTTTGAAGAAAGCCTGCGAGTTTCTAGCTCATTTGTTGATTTTTTTTTTTATTAAAATTATATTTAAAGATTCATTGCAAATGTTGGGTTTTAATTTTGCAAAAAAACATATAATGCAGAATGCATTTTAAATTTTAAACACACAGAGAGAGAGAGAGAGAGAGAGAGAGAGAGAGAGAGAGAGAGATTAATCAAAAACCGATTGGGGTAAGAAATTGATTGTCTATTAATCTGCTTCTTTTACATACCGATTCTTTTTCTTTAGTCTCAAGTTTATCTTTGCCAATTAACTCCCGGGTTAAAAAAAAATCTGCAAACTTTAAGTCGAAAAATAAAATGTAGTACGGATAATACATCCCCCCCCCTTTTTTTCCTCATCCACTTGCAAATTGATACCCCTTGCAGTACTGTGCTATGTCGAAACGATTCATGTTAAGCATGAATATCATGTTAATAAAATTAATGCATTTTTGTTTATTTTTGACCTCGGTGTGGAATAACTATTAAATAGATATAATTAATCCCACTTTTGTAAGCATTACATGCAAGTAGACCTAGTTGTAAGTAAATAAAAAAATCTTTTAAGACAGATTCTAAATGATTATGATCCTAAGGCACACGGCAACCGTAATGGGTTTTTTAATCAAAAGTGAAAATTCAGATTTTTGTTTCAACAGTGTATTTCCCTGACGTTTACATCTATTTATACCTAGGCTACAACATATATACACAGGTGGTCAGTTCTCACACCTCGACGCAGTCAGCCGGTCGTGTGTATAGTCTGCGCCTTTTTCTGTTTGTTCCGAGTTTTTCATTGTTCCAAGACAGACACAATATTTTTATCTGTAGACATACACAAAGAAGGAGACAATACATCGTCGATATTAAAAATTACTTTTTAGCGTTGACTTTCATTCATTAAGAATTTAAATGACAATCATTCAATAACGAACTTCAATTCAAATCATTTGAATCCATGGGCATTATCCCGTAACTAGAAATATTTGTTTTATGCCAACATTTACATTTAGCCGCTGTCAACATTACTATACATGTTACCGGTGGTACTTTATTCAAATACTAAAATATTTGTACGTAAGCATGGAGAGAGAGAGAGAGAGAGAGAGAGAGAGAGAGAGAGAGAGAGAGAGAGAGAAATTATCTTGTTTGCTATGATACAATATACCAATATACTGGTTTCAGTAAATAAAGGAAAAAAAACAAAAAATCAATTTAAAGGCCGAACATTTTTACCGGGTGGTAAATCTCAGGTGAGGAGGGGGAGGGGGGGGGGGGGCTTAATTTCTAGAAGTGTGAAAGCCTCCGGGGCTGGAAAGTCTACCCGCATGCGGTCGTGAACGCTGCTAATCACTATACACAGGAAGCAAATATTACACAAGATATAAATGATTTGTTAGAATTGGTCTTTGTTTGAATAACTTATTGTTCTAAAGACAACACGAAGCGATTACGTGTCGTCCGGATTTTCTCTAAGTGTGTAAAGCAAAAGTTGGTAATTCTGCCCCCCCCCCCCCCCAATATAACTCGGTACATTGTGTTTAGCACTCGACATTGTTTAAGACGTTAATTTTAACAAATATAATTGTGTAAAAAAACCATACGACCAGTTAAAATGTTGAATGTAAAGGCAGCCATTATACGATGACAACTAATGGAGTTCGTTCTCAATGGAGTGACGTTTTCGTGCAACAAGTTCCAATTGTCTGTATAACCAGTAAATACAGTTTTTATAGCTCATAAGTTTGTTTTAAAAAGAAAATTTTATACGCATGATTTGGGTTGCATGCTCATTCATCTTCGTGGAATTTATTAGGTCACAAACATTCAACATGATTCAAATATAAATTGCGTATTTTCAATTACTGAATAATAGAAATATTTGTCTCATTTATCCGACCTGTACACAATTTACCTTTTACGGAAAGAGAAAATAAATATGTTTGCCTATTAATTGAAATGTCGCTTATAATTGAAGAGATGCTAAAATTAAATTGTGATGCAGGGGGTGTTTATGCCTTCCTGACCTTGTTCCATAAACATTTGGGAAGATAGTTACAACATAAGAGAGAGAGAGAGAGAGAGAGAGAGAGAGAGAGGGGGGTGATATAATTTTTTCTTATTAAAACTATGTAACAAATGACAACATTCTAAGCCGTGCAAGAGAAGGTACATGTAGATGTATGACATCTGGTGATAACGAACATTGTTAAAATTCAAAAGTATATAAATTAAAGTACCGTAACAGAGTGAAATATTATTTGAACAGTGTTCGTTATCCCCACATTCCATTCTTAATTTAATTTAACACTATACAATGTACTTATTTTGATATCAGCGACTGCTGGGGGAGGGGGGAGGATTTATAAATATTTAACATGTATAATATCCGATTTGATTTGAATGATAAAAAACGCGTCTAAAATGATGAATATAAAGATAATTTTGTTTATTCACTAATGTTATATTTTTAAAAATACATATTTCAACTGGATTTTATACTCTCAAGACCACATATATACCCCATAAGGGAATTGCATAATATCTTGAACAAGGTGTCAGACTGACAATTTACAAGGTTGAATATTGCGACACTCACACCTTTTGATCTACTGAAAGTATGTATACTATACACAGACACTGACTCACTGATCTTCCTGTGAAGTAAAACTTCAAAGACATTTTAAAGTCCAGACCAGTTGGTTATCTTCTCTCTTTTGAAAAAAATTCAGTATGCTGAGCAATATAGTGGATTTTTTTATATCTATAAATTGTAATACATTGTTTTAAATTCTCTGAATTTTAAAACTTTAATGTAACATGTTAACTAATATTTATTAGATAATATTGATTAAATTAAATTCATTGTAAAAAAAAAAACCTAATTAAATATTTAGTTACTAAAACATTGATATTGAAATATATATAAATAATTCCCCTTTTAATTGGATGAGTTGCTATATTTCGTATGATAATTGGATTCTGAGTTTTTAATACATGCACGGATACGGATCGGAGGATCGGGGGGGGGGGGGGGGGGGGGGGGGGTCAGAAGATAATTCAATTTTTTAAAACTTACATTGTACAACTATCCAAAATATGTCTAAGCTCCCCGAGAAATCGATGATATCCCTGCCTTTTCCCTGACCGCGCATGTAATTATATATGAACTTAAAGAAATAGAAGCCCATTTTCTCTCTTGTAAGCAATAGGAAAGAATCAACACAAATCCAGATTTTGGTCTCAAATAAAGTAAATATTCAATTCATTGTTCAAACATATTAATAACTTATAAAAACATAGGTACAGTGGGTTACAGTGGTGTACAGTGTTTGTCAGTACCCTGTACAGTGGTGTACAGTGGGGTACAGTGCTGGTCAGTGCCCCGTACAGTGGTGTACAGTGAGGTACAGTGCTGGTCAGTGGGTAGGTACAGTGCTGTCCAATGGAGTACAGTGGAGTACAGTGGCTCTGTACAGTGGGGTACAGTGGGATACAGTGTGGTACAGTAGCTCTGTACAGCGGGTGTACAGTGGATATACAGTAGGGTACAGTGAATATACAGTGGATGCCAGACAATGTCAGTCAATTTTTGGGAATATCAGTGGATTTTGAATTCAGTAGTGAACGTGTGTGCAATGTTACGCGTTCAAAATTTGTAGATATTGACGTGTATTTTTTCATTTATTAAATGTTTATTTTTTAAATCAGCATGTAATATTTGACTGAAAAAATATAAATCCCGGTATAAGAACAAAACCAGATTCTAGTTATTCAAAATACACAACACATACGCAGAAAAAAAGAAAATAGAAACAGAAAAAAAACTGCGTTTACAATGCCGCTACTTTGACGTCGTTTTTTAAGCATTGTGACGTCACAAAGTTAAGGGTCCTTTTCTCATGACGGCAGTCATTTATATAATATTTACATTCTACTGTGTTTTTCCATTAAATTCTGTGATCTTCAAACGCCTCTAAATGCAACAAGTAGTCAAAGGTCAAATTGATGAGTTTTATTATGACGTCACAAACGTTGAACGCTGTAAACTGCAACGTCACAAGCGAAAATCAAAGTTCACGCTTGTGGCTGTTTCTTTGGCTCTTCCATTAATATTAACTTACCCTTAGGATAAGATATGAATTTTAAGGTATGAATCACATTTGCAGACGCGGCAAGAAGTTAAAAAATGTAAATATAAGCATTAAATCATGATTTTTTGAAGTATACACTCTCATAACTGCAGCGGTGTGTGCATACAAATTTTCATAACGCGCTAACGCGCGTTACTCAATTTGTATGCACACACCGCTGCAGTTATGAGAGTGTATACTTCAAAAAATCATGATTCAATGCTATATTATACAAATATTGACTGGGGTTGAGGGCAACATTGATTATATTAGCCCCCGAGGGACGAAATATTGCCCGACGCGAAGCGGAGGGCAATATTTTCGTCCCAAGGGGGCTAATATAATCAATGTTGCCCGAAAACACAGTCAACATTTGTTTTGTTATATGAAGAAACAAACCAAAATTTAAGAAAGTAATTGAAAACAGATCGCCGTAATTTTCTCAGCTCAACAAAGAATTCACGAATTCAATTTTGTTCAAAGTTCATTTCCAAACTATCCTCAGCATCAAACAGTCACTGGTGATATTCCGCCGACCGGAAGAATTAAAATACAGATGTTCTACATGATTTTACTTCACAGTAATTCGCAAATCCTTATATCCGTTATGATAGCAAACCGTCGCAATTGCGCGTCCGTTGTTTACTTGCCTTGACTGACTGTCTATTATGACGTCACCTTGTTTTGGAGTCGCGAAGAGTTATTTACGTCATCGTTTACGAATCAACAAATCAGAGGCGATTATTTGAAATAGAGGGAATGTTCTCTAGATATTATTCCTAGCCGGTCAATATCAAAAAAATATTGACCGGTCAATATTTTTCGGACGAACTAATATTACAGTTATTGACTATTTGTCTATATAGAGTTATATAGTGAGAATATACTACTGAATATAACAAATATATATATATATATATATATATATATATATATATATATATATATATATATATATATATATATATATATATATATATATATATGGGTCATTATCAAAATATGCAGCCTTTTGTGTCAGTGTCAATTTAACCCTTTCGCTGCCACGTCAAAAAAGACGTTATTACGCTTCAGTGCCAAGCATGACGTTATCAAATTCACGTTTGACGTAACAATCTGACACAACGCGCCGTACAATTTTTTTAGCGTTGCGGATGCAGTTTTGTGTTTAATTGATAATTTCTAATGTTATTATCGAAAACAATGGCTTTTTATCTTTTTCTCTGTCATTTCAAATAAGACGTTACGCCATTCTTTTTTTTCTTTCTTTTTGTAGCGTCGCCAAATGAAAAAGAAATGTAAAGAAAACCACATCTTTCAAAAAATATGAGTTACTTCATTAATGATGCATGTTCTCAAGCCTTAACAAATACGTGTAGTTTTTAAAATAATCACTTTCTTATCCTATCAATCCTTTAATATGTTTTACGGTGCGACCGTTGGGGCGAGCACAGCATGTGATCAAACAATGAATTATAATAAATTAATAAAATAAAATTAACAACGTGAAATTTGAATGCCAAAAAATAAAACATACCTATTTTTCAGTAATTTTTCATTATTCATAGTTTATAAGATTTGTTATAATTTATTTATTTATATGTAGAACAATAGTTTAATCTCAGATACAATGTTGTTTTAAAAATAATAAAGATTTTAATATATAAATATTCATTGCACTGCATCTCCTCTTTTAAAGTGATTGTGATTATGATTGATTGATTGATTTCCCCCTTTTTTTTGCAGTAGACATTTTTTCTTAAACTTACATATAAAACTTGACTCATCATAGAGCTCCCCCCATGCTAAAAATTTTTTCATTTTTGTCAATTTATACATAGAAAATCGACTTACCATGGATTTGCCCCTCCACTTAAAAAAAATAATTAATGTTTAATTTTATTTTTAATTTACGCTTAAAAATATTTGCTTATCATGTTAAAAGAACATGGTGTTGCTGCCCCCCCCCCCCCCCGCATGTAATAAATGGAAGTGAAAATAAAGAAACCATTGAACTGCTAAAGAGCTGAAGGATTAGAATTTTCATGATTTATTTTTCTTTTTGCTTGCAAAGATTTTTTGGATGAGGCTGCCATCCACCCACCCACCCCCTTTAAAAAAAGGCGCTGCTACGTATAACGTTACGTTTTAGGAAATTACCGTAATTATAGTGAATAAAATATTTGTGAGCATTCATCCACATTAGTGCAATTTACAACTGTTTCTGTATCTGAAGAAATGTCCTTATTCGTCAGCTGTTCTTTATCTTAGCCTTTGCAAGATTTTAAGAGGATTTTGGTCATTTCAGCAGATTTACAATAACTTCAATTAGAGTAATTTCCCCTTATCAGTGCTTATTGTGACGTCAAAGCTGACGTTGGTTAAGTGTCGTCTTACTCTTTAAAACTCCCCTGAGAAATAAAAGTATGCGAAGTATACTGTTTTATTTACTTAAAAAGCATGATGTTCTTAAAATTACACATCTTATAAGCTTTTCAAAGGTTTTACTTTGATTCTCGGGAGAACGTGATGTTGGAAACCATTGGTACTATGAATTGTGGGTCAAAATTTACTGACTCCGAAAAAATATATCGGATCAATGTGTAAACGTTTGTGACGTCACATGATTATTTTTGATTGAAAGTGTACTGAGGTGAACTTTAGAGGTAACATTGACTGTATGTCGCTTACATCGTTATTGTTTTTACTGTCTTTTGTCTTGCTGATTCTCGTGAGAGTGTGAAGTGATAAAAATTGCCATGATTACAGGGAACTACTGGGACGATTAAAACGATGCATTACTGGTCCGATTTACTGACGCCAAAAAAATCCGTTGAATGAATGTGCAACTAGTCCGAATTTTCTATTCACACACGCCTTGCCGGTAGAGCTCGCTTCGCGCCGGCGCTGCGCGCCGGCGAGCTGCGCTCGCTATTATAATCCACGCATACATGTGAATTTTTTATCATTGAAATTGTAATTAATTCGATAAGATCTAACGCATATATATCTCTTATTTCTTTGTTTGCATATATATGAGACATAAATTTCACGATAAAAAAAATCTATCTCTTATTCCTGAGAGAGAGAGAGAGAGAGAGAGAGAGAGAGAGAGAGAGAGAGAGAGAGAGAGAGAGAGAGTTTAAGTAGGTTTACATAAAAAAATTCATAAATTATCGGATTTCTATTTTGCTAAACTTATGACATGCAATGCAAACTTAATCATGTTTTTCACACCAGAGTTTTCCTATTGTGAAAAATGAAACTAAAAACCTTCAGTTGATGGGACGGGATTATCAAATAGTTATCACGAAAGAATATTGTCTATATAGCAATAACTAAGTTTTTCCCCCGAATAATGTGGACATTTATTTTTAAAACATCTTCATTCGGTCTCGCACCGTATGGGATTTACTGACCATGTACAAACCGTATTAGATCAACAGTAAACTATATGTGTAATTAAGCAAAACACCAAATATTTTAAAGCGATTTTATATAACCAACTTACATTGTTTTAGAGCCTGTATGCACCATTATTACGATATTTTTGTAACAATCATTGTCATTAATATTATAACGGATAGTTTTCAAAAACTAATTAATTAATATAACGCAAATATGTTAGTGGTCAAGAGGCGGGTATTGCTGGCTGCAGCTGTAAAGGTTTATCATGATGCAGTTTAAGAAATTCGCAAAAAGGAATTGATTTTAAATGTGTGTTAGATACGCAGACAGACAGACAGACAAAGAATGACTGTGCTAGATTGGTAGGCAATTCCTTGTTCGTTTAAATAATCATTTCTATGAAATCGCGCAAGCATAAACGCCCATCCAAGTTTATGCTCGTGCAGTTATTTGGGGTATTTCGAATCACCCCGCGTTCCGTGTTTTAGAAAGTTTGATGTAACGCTCTGCAATGTACAAAACATGAACAAATGAAACTCTCCAACAGTCACCACCTGCAATGTTATTTACATAGGCGTCGGAATCGGGGGGGGGGGGGGGGCTTAGCCCCCCCTCCACTTTTTTTGCAAAGTTAGACCAAACCATTAGGCATATAGCATCATAGAGGGTTCAGCCCCCCCCCCCCACTTTTTCTCGCAGGAAACATAATTGTTCCTAAATTTACCTTGAAATGATTAAAACATTGAGAAGTTGGAGTCATAGGCATACTAGTCTCCCCCCCCCCCCCCCCCCCCCCCCACCGGATTAGGAATTTCATAATGTGGGGAAAAAATTCTATTTGGTAGGTAAGAATATTTGGGAAGTATAGGTATACTACTACACCCCCCCCCCCTCCCCCCCCCCCCCCCCGGATTAGGAATATCAAGATCCCAAAAAAATAAATTTGTTTTGGAAGGTAAGAATTAATTCTTTTTTTGTTGGAAGTATATACGTATCCCCCCTCCCCCCATGGATTAGAATTTTAATCATTTTGGGAATTAGTTTTTTCTTTTTCTTATGCTTGTCAATATTTCTGAGGATTAGTCTAGCCCCCCCCCCCCCCCCCCCCCCCCACTTTCAATTTGCTTCCGACGCCAGTGATTTATATATAGAGAGTTTAAAGAACAAATGACATACATTAATAAATTATTTTGTGATTAATATCTTCTCGCTAACCTCAGTAAAGGGAATTTGTGTGATGAAAACGCTGTTCAATATTCATTTCTCATTACATTGTATGTTATTGCTTTATTAAGCGAGAAAATTGATACAGTGTATGTTTGTTACCGCATGTGCAGATCAAGAAAACATTTCCAGGGGGTGTCCGAGGGATAATTTTGTTTTCCAAGGTTGGAGAGGGGGTTTTAGGCCTATTTCGGGAATTTTGCTATGTAATCTTTTTAATTTGAATTTTCCAAGAGGTGGAAGGAATAGTCCATGCACCCCCTTCTAGGTCCGCACATAAACGAGTATGATCTTTCTGTTGGACCAAAACAACGAACGTTTTTACACATATTTTACAATCAAGTTGAACAAAAAGTGTTATTCAAAATACCCCAAATGACTGTCTTAACGATTTCGTAAATAGAATAATATATAGGCTTATCGTTAAATTTTTAAAGCTGCTATGCCCAATTTCATTTAAAATTTTGTGTTCGCTTTAATACGATGGCTATGCTATGTATGTGTATCTTAATAGACATTGCAGTAGTTTTCCAGGTCAATTAAGCCATATTTTGATGAAAAAGTGATGTACACAATTTATTTACAAAAACAAACGACATAAATTGTATTGATTTCTTTCGTCTCATAATAAAATTCGCTGCTGAGGTCAAGGCGGGTATGGTTGTATTACGACTTTGAAAAAAATTCAAATAAAAAATAACCGTCGGTACATTTTATTCACTAATATTTGGAGAAGTGTTTTGTATACAATCGATACATCACATGCGGGTTGAATAAACCCAATCATTCGGGAACGAAACCAAACGGTTTCCGTTTCTAAACATTCCCAAGATGGAGTTGGTTTGTGTGTTCTCATACAGAAATTTTTTATGTACTTTAAATAATACAAACTTTGAAAGGAGACGGATTTTGCTTGTGTAAATAGGCATATTTCTAATAGATTTGGTCTGTATGGAAAATATTTGATACTCTCATAGCAAAAAAAAATCGGACTATGTAGCTTTAAATTATTTGTATGTTTTAAAATCTTCCTTTTCTCGGACAGGTGAACACTATCTTAATTTTTACATTTTATTCCATACAAAGTAAAAACTTTTACCTCATCATACGTGTAATATTGACAATAACGATCGTCAGTTGTAAACGTTTGACCTCTCGGAAAAAGATGTATAATTTTGTTCTTAATGTTCTCTAATATCTTATCTTATTTATCGATACAACTACGATTGTGATTTATATTATAGTTCTAATATTCAAAGAATCAAAAAACAATATATGCCTAAGAAAGTTAACGATTACACATAGTTCATCATCATACGATGAAATATAACAGTGATGAAATGCAAAACATTTACGATTCTATATCTCGATTCGAGCTAAGGAGTTTTTTTTTTTACCAACTTGTGGTCTTACAGTTTGTTTTAGTGATTAAATCTGCTTGACCAACTGAGTTGTCTAAAATATAATAATGATAAAATTTTGTGATTAAAACATTGATATATGTTATATACTAAAATTGTACATAAACTGAAAGAATAAAAAGTATTTTTATAAAGTATATTACACTCCTATAAATCTTTCCTTCGTTAATTACCACTATATTTGCGCCTGTACACACAGTAGATCTGCTCTTTGTGACCATAAAACAGGTACTGACTTGAAAGTCACTAAAGTCTTGATCTCGAACACGGTCGAAGAAGCATCACCATTATCTCCAAATAACTTATTACATGCATTTCCTTTTTTCTGTCCAAAGATTCGGTTTTGTTCTTTCACATGCATGAAAACTACAGTAAAATCTCACCAGATGGAATTTTTTTAATGTTGATCATCTGGCTAAAATTTTGTTCTAGGATCATATCAAAGTAATTTTTTCAGAAAATGTTAATGTGCTCCGAAAAATACAATGTAAACTGTGTCAGTGGGATAAGGTGCTATTTAAGGTTTTCTATTATGAAAGAACAAAAAAGTTTTTCACATAAATGATGAATGGTTATCACATTATAACATAGGCTATGTAGCTTTGTCTAGTATCTGTTCTCTTGGGTCATACTGCTACATTTACTATGGATACATCAGTGGTATAACGGTCAGTGGTGTAACCAAAAATTGTTGTTACACCACTGAAAAAACTGTTACACCACATGACATTATTTAATTATTTTACTTTTTCTTCCATTTCATTTATATTTTGAGCATTTTGAACAATTGTTATTTATCAATTTTACAAGTTAGACACTGTCACAATAAAGAAAGCTTGACTATTTAATTGCAATTGTGTTTTCTTTATCTGGAAAATGAGACCTGTTACACCATTGACATTATTTGAAACACCATTGACATTTTGTATGCTCTAATTATGTTTTACTCATTTAAATACTTGATTAAAAGATAAAATTAAAAACAAATTCATTCTAATAAAGAAATGAAATTATCCACATTTTATTTTTATTAAAAAATAAAACTTTTTAATGAATTATAGTGTATTATAAGATATGTTATTCCAGTGACATTTCACATTCCCTATTATGTTATACTAAAATCTTTTAAATGCTTAAAGGTAACAAATGCTAGCTGAGCTTCAACAAACATATATAGACAAAGAGAAAGTGTATATACGTTGTATGCATTGATTTTGGAGAAAATTGGAGAAAATTCAATTTTATTGTCCAAAATGTATGATTGATATGAGCTGGTATAGTATTGACGATGTTGTTTGTGAGATTGATGAGGCAAAGAAAGTTCGTGCTCGGTACAAGGTGGATAAAAGTGTGTAGATGCCAATAGTAAAAAATATAACATCAAAGAATGAGTGAATTCATGTAAAAAAAAATCTACATGCAATTTTTCTGTCAGTGTTGTAACACTGATTATAAGTGGTGTAACAGTGTGTCTATCTTCAGTTTATGAAAGAATGAGGCACGAAAACTTTTATTTAAGATCAATTTTATCACGTTTTAAATGCAATCAAAAATAGAAATTAATTTATTTTACAAAATTTAACACGCTTATCTCTTATTTATTATCAGTGGTGTAACTTTTATGTCAGTGGTAAAACATAAAAATCAGTGGTGTAACATGTACATTTTCTCCAAATAAAATTAACTGACAATGATACATGTATATTTGAAAACACCAGTGCATTTGAGTAACATCAAGACTTTGTCTCAAATGTTATGTTGGTCACTATGTAAATGTGTCAAATATTTTCTGTTATCTAATTCTAATAACTTTAAATGAATTTTGTTGATATGAACTTTATGTCCATCATTTTAAATAAATTATTTTATTTTATTTAAGATTTTTTCTCCTATACTATATACCTGTTACGCCACTGACAAAATGTTCACAGTTCATTAAATTTCAGTCTAATTATCAACCAAATGGTAGATTCCAATGTTTGCAAATATTTAGATGTTATACTTCATTGTTTGTTAAATGTGTTTTTTGCAATCAAAGTATTTTTTCGGCAATAATTTTCTCATGTTTTTCATTTTTCAAAAGTCTGCATATTTTGATAAGACCCATATATATATATATATATATATATATATATATATATATATATATATATATATATATATATATATATATATATATTATAGCACTAAAAATAACCAACGCCACGAACAATTAAGTAAAATATTGTCAAATTTTCGGGACAACCCTTCCCTTCTTCAGGACAACAAAATATAAACTACATATGAACACCCTCTACAAAACTAGCACTAATCTAAAAACTAAATAATATATAAAAACTAAATAATATATAAACACCGGATCGAAACGTGGCAGCTACATCTTTGTATTTAAGATTTGAAGCCCTAGAAAGAAAAATTCCGTCCGGCGCAGCGGACGGTCTGTGAAGAAGTGCTGAAAGATAACGCGAACGAATTAATTTGCTAATTGGGGGTTACTGTTAATTAAGTTGTACTAGTAAGATAATTCGTAGTAAAGGTTTGTAGGGAAGATAGGCTCTGTAAAAGACCACATAAATATACATAAGAGTGAAAAACTAATGGGAGTTAAATAAAGAAAATAAAAAGAATTAAAAAAAACAATTAAAAATAACAAAACCGATTAGGGAACGAGCTAAAAAGTTGAATAATTAACATGAATGATCGTTTGTACATGGACCCAAAGGGATGATGATGGTGATACTGCTACGAAAACAAATCAGTACTTAGTTGATGTTCATTTTGGTGAAGTCACTTAATTTGTTTATGCCGTCAGGGCGGAATGACTTTAGTTAAAGCATCCAAAAATTTTCTTTGTTTTTTTTTAATTTCAAAATATTTTACCTTGTACATTTTCCTGCCATGATAATCCGAATATTTAACTCTGTACTTAGCAAAGGTATGAATAAGTATCTTCCTTTAAGCTAAACACCGCTTGTTAATAGGTAGCGTCACCCTGGTACCTGGGTTATAAACCCTTCGATTTCGTTACAACCGATTGCACACCTGAAACTCGTGGGCGATGTATAATATTCGTTTCGTGCTTTTAAAGTGGAGAGACAAACATAGAAAAAGTCGCTTTTTTGAGTTTGATAAACTGGGTCCGATCGGTATACCTCACGGCTGAACGGTTTCCTTTTTTTAAGATATAACCTATTTCAAACATTTCTGCCCGGTCGTAGACTTTTATTCAAGTCAATTTTTTTAATGGAAAAATATGAAGATTTGAGCTTTTCAATTAATCTGATTTTTTTTCACTTTGCTGTCAACTATTTTTCTTTATTATATTAAGATTTTTCTAGTTAAATATTAATTGTTGTCTTAATTACCACTACTGACTGCTGTTTTAGGGGGAACAGAACATATATCACGTGACTATCACTGCAATGAAGCTTTGATGTGCTAACTGTATTATAACGTCATAATTGATTTGATTACATATTGCTATATGATGTCATTTATTCATTATGACATCATTCTAGATTTGTTTGACATCTTAACTGTACTTAACGGCTCTAAAGTAGTCATTGTCAAAAATCAAGGTAGTAGAAATATAATATTCATAATTTTAGAAATTTAAATGTAAGAAATCATAAGCTGTTAATATAATCAGATATGTTCTGATATTGATCTCTTCATCTTAATCGATAAATCTGAAAAATGTATTACTTCTTTGATGGTTCCAAACAGAATTTGTCACAAAAAGTCATAATTCCAGAATAACGGGTAGGGGTGCTTCCTGTTGTAGTAACTTTCATAACTGCCAAGAAAGTTGCCATGATAAGTTTATAAGTTATAAAGCACATGCAAAGGTTGATATGTGAAAATTTGAAAAAAAGTTAATTTGCTATCACATTTTGTTCAAATTTAGAATAAAAAAAATTCTGAACTTGAAGTGCTAATTCCAGCAATATATTGATAGAATTATGATATTGCTATATAAAAATGCAAAAAATAGAAACAAATTTGAAATTTGTTTTCGTTCTGAAAATTAATGAATATAATTTGGAAATAAATTCCATCAAATAAAATAATTATTGCAGAAATTGAAAGTGTTTAAAAAATTCATAATACCAAAAACGGGGAATAATTCCCATCGAAATATCTCCTTTGCAAGGTAAAAAAGTAGTCACGAAAATTATAAATGTTGTAGTGGACATCTTAATGTAAATGTGTTAAATAAAGCAAAAAACAATTGACAAATAATTTTACATTGCAACCCCCTGTTCCCCTTTAAAAATGGCCAACTGTTCATGTCAAAAAATTGTAATCGAATAAATAATTACTCAACTATAAACGTTTATGTTAAAAAGGGTTGAACGCGTTTTCAATAAGTTTCTCGGATGTGTTTTTCAAAAGGTTTCAATTCAATCTATTTCCTATCTTTAACTGATTGTAAAAACATTTAAAAATTAAGAAAAAATTATGTGCATGTCTGCCAAAATATCTTTAAGATCGATTGGAGTGTTCAAGGTAGAGCTGGATTCACAATTGATTTGTTAACTTTCACAACATTTGCTGTATTTAATTTTATTCTTTAAAAATGAAGTCCTATACAATAAGACAGCTTTTCCTGATTCATAACTTTTATCACATATCGCTGGAATTTTTCACAGACATTACTAAATCATTCTAAGGCTTGACCGGAAGTTGAATGCAGTCGGAAGTGTTAAAGATTCACCATGAAGGCCAAAACGTCATATAACGATACGTCAACATGACCGCTTTATTTGGAACTCACCTCTCTGATAAACTTCTTACAGCACGCGCAACTGCACAGCACATTTTAAACCACAAGAATGGTCTTTATAGGCGGGACGATATAAATCCAAGACTGAAAAAGTTCCTCAGCATTCATTTTATTTTTATTCAATCATGTGTTCTTTATCCCATGATATTCATAGTGCAAATGAGTAAAGCATGAAATATTAAACTTGTGATTTTTTTAATCTTAGCGTACCTGTGTTTTTTTCCCTATTTTTCCATAAAGCCTAAAAAAAAATTTGATTGTGTGTTCAATAAAAAGCTTTGTTTTACTTTATTTTTCAAATTTGATCATTGCTATGGTCAAAATAATTGGAATTACGAGCAGTATTATACAAACATGTGTGTGTGTGTGTGTGTGTGTGTGTGTGTGTGTGTGTGTGTGTGTGTGTGTGTGTGTGTGTGTGTGTGTGTGTGTGTGTGTGTGTGTGTGTGTGTGTGTGTGTGTGTGTGTGTGTGTGTGTGTGTGCCTGTGTGTGTGTGTGTGTGTGCCTGTGTGTGTGTGTGTGTGTGTGTGTGTGTGTATATATATATATATATATATATATATATATATATATATATATATATATGCCTTATATATAACTAATTAAAACTATGATTATTGATAAAGGTGATGAAGATTTCTTTAACTTTCGATAAGCGACATAGTTATTGGTCGTATTTTTCAAACAGTTTTGTCCAGTTTTATAGAGCTCTCATCAATTCTCATCAATTCAGTTTAATGAGACAATTAAAGTGAAGAATGAGCATGTTTTGTATATCAGATTGCTTGTGAAGAATTTTTAAAAATAAATTGTATAAAATTTCATTTTTAGTCCTAAAATGCTGTGTAGACTGTTTTAAGCGACTTGTAGCAAATTATAAAGGCATCCCAAACAAATAAAAAGGATTTCGTTTTGAAAACCTATTAGAATATTTATCACCTGTCATAATAACGGGTTTTTTCATCCCCCCCCCCCCCCCCCCCCCCAATAACGAGAGGTTTTTTAAACTTCCCGCTATATCTTTAATGATAACTTTTGTCGCACCCTGTATAAACAAACATGGCGGCCCGACAGTAATTGAAATTCTTTAAACATCGGATGTTAAGCTGTTTATTGTTACTTAGGTTTTGTGGATAGCGGAGCTCATGTCCTTTTCATTGATATATGATACTTTAGTACTGTTAGCATTTTTCATTAGATATGGAATGAAAATGCGAAACTGTAGCCATAATTTTCACTTTCGATTCTGTGCTTGAAAAAGAAGGCGGGTTCAAAACACGAATCGCCGCTCAAATTAAAAAAAAATCCCCCCCCCCAACCATTGAATTGGTTTGTATCTTCTTCTTTTTTTTTGAAATAAATGATAGGTGTGATCTCCTAACATTCAAAGTTGAAAATAACCTCGAGTAAGTTTTTATTCCAATGGAAGTTGTTTGCTAACAAAATAAGTATAATTGTAATAGGGATGTTTAGATACTTTCTTTTACAATTTTGTAAGTCGGAATCACAGTGCTGCTATCGTGAAAGTTGACAAAACAATCCTATCCTATATCTTGCATCCTATCCTGCAAAACAGCTCTATTCTATCCTACCCTATCCCATACTATCCATATTTAGGAATAAGAATTAAATAAAATGAAATTTATGAAAATGATTAATTTATAATAAATTCATCAACTAATGTAATAATCAAAATGTCTAATTAATGCATAAAACTGAACATATTTAGTGCAAGGTAACTTATGTACCTGTGCATCGATGTAATTAAATCGTACACGGAGTGTACTCAATTACGTAAACAAACATGTAAGCGATATAAGTTTTGTTTTTATTACATGTATGTATACTTGAATAGTAATGATGAAAAAGGAGATAAGGGACTTTCATTTATAGCGTAAACAAACATTTTAATCAAATTTATTTCCTTATAATATGCACGGAGATTTTTGGCTATCGACTGATTCGGTCGCCGATAAACAGGTCTAGGCAACCTCTGGTTTTGGAGGATAGCTCAATTTCAAGATGGCTGCCATTTTGTTTTCATCCATTTATGGATTATGCATTATGGGTGAAATTATCCTCCATTTTTGAAGGAATTCATGGATATATTTCAAAGGCTTTGTGCATATCTTTAATGAAAATAGGGTTCCTAATGGAAAAAAATACGATTTTCAATTATAGTAAATTATGATTAATTGATTTATTGTACAACATAATTTTAATTTTCTTCTACTTAATCTTAATTAATCATTGATGGCTTAATGGGTTTTTTGAATTTCTACTACAACCTAGTTTTCGCAGATATTATACTTTATACTTTTTTGTAACGGTGACTGTTTAATATATTTAATATTTGATAAAACATAATGAAAAGTATAACTGTTACAACAAAATGCAAAGCTTTACTTTATATAGCTCAATTTATTGTTTTTATTCTTGCATAATTACATGATATAATTCAGAACTAAATGTCATACCTTGCCGACCAAATTTTATACCTTACTGAACAATCTAGCAAATTATTAAAACAAGTAGGCTAATTGCTCTTGAACAATTAGAGGTCTCTCCACCTCATTTTTATGTTATAAAATATTATTGTGTAAAAAGAATTGATCAAATATTTTTTTTGCGTTAATTCATAAAAAAAGTCCCCATATTAGTATGCATTTTTTTTTTACCTTGACCGTTGACAATTGTCATTTTGACTGTTTTAGGTCAACTTTTCATGGGAAGTGGTCGATGGTCCTACGATGTAAGGTTCAAAAGTTGTAAGTGTTTTAAACAAAATTAATAACCTTTCAGAGGCGATAACTGCTTAAAGGTTGAATAGAATCATTTTGATATGAATAGACTGACAAATCCTTAAAGTCAACTAAAATCATTCATAAAAGTTTCGAGTCTGTATCTTTAAGGGTTTAAAAAAAGTACCGATAACATGCATTTTGCTCAAAAAGGACAATGACTCTACAACTTTATCAAAATAGGGAATAGAGGGCTATATCTTAAAATGTCTTATAAAGCCATATTACATCCATAATGTCTCTATATACCAACTTAAACATAAGAGATTTTTAATTTATTGATACAAAGATTGCCAAATGACCTTGACCTTTATGTCATTTTTATCGACCAAGATAGACGGTTCCATTCCAGGTGGTAAGATGTATCTATAATAATTGGTTAAAAATTTGTTAGTGTTTTTATTTAATGTTCGAACCTTTCAGGGGCAATAACTGCTAGAAGGGTGTCTCGGGTCCTTTCGGTATGGAAAGACTGAAAGAGCCTCTTTGTGCTCCGAAGACATTTGTAAAAGTTTCAAGTCTCTACCTCTAACGGTTTATGAGCAGTAACGATAACAAGCATTTTGAACATAAGGGGCAATAACTCTATAATTGATTCGAGGTAACGGCTGGGTGGCTTATATTTTTAAATGTCTAATGAAATCAATACAAGGAGACAAATGCCTTTATAAACAAAAGACATATGAAAATTCATTAATACACAGATTTTCAAAAGACTTTGACCTTTATGTCTTTTTGATTGGCCAAGGTAGACGCTGCTATTTAAAGAGGTCCGATACCTCTACGAGGTACAGGAAAATAATTGTAAGTGTTTTCACTGAATGTTCAAACTTTTCAGGGACAATAACTGGTAGAAGAGGGTATCGGGCCCTCTCAATGTGATAGTCTAAAGAAGCTTCTAATTGAACTAATTAGTCAAACTTTCAAGTCTCTACCGTTAACAGTTTAAGAGGAGTAGCGATAACAAGCTTTTCATATGCAATGACAATGCCTTCGAACATTCTGGGAGTTATCAAGCAAAGGGTCATTTTGTACCATAACTTTTCATTGTCGATTACATAAAGAAAAATGTATAATTTATTTTAGAAATTAAAAGCTGTACCTCGAAAAATAAATAAACTTGACTCTTGATGCTATAGCAACAAAAAGGTCATCCGGTCTCATAAACATGTATAAATCTGTAAAAAAAAAACGCTTCTTTCAAGTAGAAAATATGATAGATTTAATATGTACTTTGAAAAAACTTTCAGAACTTACTTCCATGTCAACCAATGAAAATAAAGATAAAAAAATTTTCTAAGTAATTCCAGTGACGAACGAAAGTTACGCTAATTCAAACAAAACATGTTTAACGTATCTACATTCATACGTTAATCATTTCACAAAGTTCGGTTGCTCAAGTTTTTACCTTTTTTGAGATCTCGGTTTATTGTTTCGGGACAGGAAAAGGACTTACGGGAGTGCTCAATTAAAATAAAATTTTGCATTTTTTTGGACATTTGCCTATCAAACATTGCTGTTTATCAAGCTGACTAAAACTGTTTAAAAAAGTTTAAGCTTATAAACCACTTGATTTGTTTGAATCCCACCAGTGAGGACCGTCACGACCGACAAAATAAAACATGTTAACGAGATCTTCTATCAAATGTCACTCCTCAATGTCATTTCCGTCTCTTGATTACCTACAGTTTTTTTTGAGATTTGGCAGGTAAATTTTTTTTTAAAAAAAGCTACTTTGGAAACGGAAGACCTTACAAACATAAGACATACAAAAAGTCTTCCACCTGAAAGGTGGAAAGACCCCTTATTGTTCCAGAACGATTAGTCCACTATTTTTGTTTTTTTTTTTTGTTTTTTGTTTTTTGTTTTTTGTTATTATTTTTTGGTAGTTTGAGATTTTCAATTTGATGAAAAAGAAAAAATGTTAATCAAAGGCTTTTACATTTTAATGTTGCAAAAGTAATTAAAGACCACGCGGAATAAATATAAGCCAGGCATATGCCCACAAGTGGCCACTACCCTTAGTCTGGCAGCTATCACTAGTATATTTCAAATGACAATCACTCATTTAGTTTAAAATATGAATTAAATTACTTCAAATATTTTTATTTTTGTGCGGACATATCTCCAGGAAAGTAAATAAGTGTGTGTACAAAGAATAAAAAATTCCAATCTGTTGTCAAGAAGTCCATAATTTATACCTCTCAACAAAGAACCCTTTTTTCAAATAATATTAAAAATAACTTATTTAGCATTCACTAAAAAATAATGTGATTTAGTGCATATGTTTAATTCACAACGCAGTTTTTAATTTATTTACGTAAAAGGAGTTTTTCGAATTAAACAAAGTAAACAAAGAACTCCTACTTCAGCATACTTGTGTCACAAGAACTCCTCGTTAACCACTACACCATGGAATCACATGTTTTTATTCTTTTAAATAACAAATTCTATTTATTATTTCGCAAACATAATTCTATTTATTATTTCGCAAACATAATTCGAGTTTTAGCCTTTTGATGACCATCTTGAGAAATGAAGGGAAAAAACTTTCTTTGTACTATAGACTGGGTTCTGTACCAGTTTTTTTGAAAATTGAAAGAGATAGACATTGGCATGTTTTATCAGTTTACATGTACCTCCTTTAAAAATAGTATGATGAATAACTATATAAAAAAAATAGTCTGGACATCTGATTCTATTGGCATTTTGTTGCTTAGTTAGCATAAACATATTTTAATGTCTAGTAGAGTACATGGCTCAGTAGCCTTGGGCGTTAGGCCAGCAACTGAAAGGTTGCTGGTTCAAACCCCGCTCTGGTCACTTGACGTTGTGTGTTGTGAGCTTAGACAAGGCACTTTATCTACATGTCCAAGTCCACCTAGCTGAAATTGGGTACCGACTTTCTCTGAGGGTTGGTCTACGATTGACTGGTGTCCCATCCAGGGGGGTCAATGATTCTCATCAGCTTAGCACCACGGAAACAGGGTATAAGCATCAGCCTTATGCGCCTTCATGGTACGGAGAAGAATTAATTTGAACATATTTTGATGTATTTAATATCAATTACATTTCAAGTCCATTTTTGTAGGTTTTGGCAATATTGATATTTTCCTTCCTCAACAACTAAAGTTCTCATATTTGATATATATTAATACAGTGGTAGCAACGTTATTGTGACAAACAACACGCACGATTCTGGTACACGAACGATCACGCACGATACACGAACGATCACGCAAGATACACGGACGATCACTAACGTACTGAATTTTCACAATATACGAAAAAAACCAATAAAACACACATACGAACGCTTTTACACCATTAAACAACCAAAATCAAAATTAATTTTTAAGATTAGAATTAAGGAAAGTACTGCATTAATTTGTATTGCTTTATGTTTGTATTTTATTGAAAAGTGGCATGTACAGTAGCCATGCACTGTTTTATATTTTACGAGTAAACAATCTAACACATCCATACACAAAAATATAGGATTCATACACAAATTAATTTGTTTGTCTCCATAACGAATGCTAACTTAAGTGTAAAAGAAAAGGAAGATAATGCATAAACTACACGAAATTATTTACATACGAGTTGAGTGTTTATGTAATCAAATTCCATTACATTCGATTTAATTATGCGAGATATAGGTTTTGTTACCTTGTTCCATAGAATTTTGATTTTACACATTCAATATTTTCATAATTTACAGAACGTTATTGATTTATTTCTATTTATTCTAAATTTTAAAGCGTCTAAATAAATTTAATTTCAAACAAATGTTTATACCATATACCAGATAAGAATGCGTATTGTATTCTTATTTGAAAGAAAAATGTTTAGTTTAAAACGGGGAATGGGTAAGCTTGACCGCTTTCATTCAACGTGTCGCTCTTGCTAATATGATTAAAATTATGTGTTAAGACACAATGAATGTTTGTTACACGAACGATCACCCACGTTTCACGAACTATTTTACACGATTGGCTTGTCAACAATAACGTTGTTACCACTGTATGTACATTGCCTAATCAATAACATTGAACATTTGTACCAAGCTTATCTGTACGTTTTGTTGATATTGGCAATATCGCTTTGATATCATTATCAAATAGCGAGATAAAATCGTATAGACGTTATTTAAGCATTGAAGTTGTTTAACTTTGGTGTCATATCGACGATATCGTGTCAATATTGATTGCCAAAGTTTACAACAAAAGATGTCCATACTGAGTGCATTTTGCAACTTAATTAGTGCATGTCAATATCGTCATTTTGTGTATACTACCGTCGATATCAATATCAACATTATAATTGTCCTTTCATTTTATAAATTTCAAAATTGTCATTTTGTTTACGATTTTGTCAATATCGACAACAAAGTTGGACGTGTGCTTGAAACCCCGTATAACATGATATAAGATTTAGGTATGGTACTGTGTAGATAAACAGCTGTACATTTTTTCCTCTACAATGAATAATGAAATTTGATCAATAAAGAGTTAAAATATAAAGACTTTGAGCTTTTTTGCCCCTAATTGAAGGGACCAGCCCCCTTTTCTTGATATCAAATGAAAGCATGAAAGCCCGTGTCAATCAAAATACTTGTTGCATTACATGTCTTAAAATATTTCAAGGTTTAAAGATATTACAGAAAATTTCGGAAAAAAGGTTTGGTGCAAATGTTCAGGTTCAGCTCAGCTTCGAGAATATCAAGCTTCAATTTCGATTAGTGTTGGAGGAAATGCGTGGACAATATGACCCTTAAGAATTTACAAAATCGTCAATATCTGAAACTGGATGAGAGGTATTCAATGAAAATCACTTGTAGCGCCTTTAAGTTCTGAAAATTTGGTGCAAATCGGTTGTATCGTTTTTGAGATTACGCTCCAAAAGGCCAGAAAAAGAGATAAAAAGAACAACAAAGAACAAAAAACCGTAGAATATCAAGAGGGTCTTCCGTTCGAAACGGAAGACTCTAATTATTGCAAATTCCGTTATCATAGTTTTATAATACAATGTACACATTGAAAACACAGATACAATCTAAGAATACGATAAACTCCTCGAAATCTCAGTGTGATAATAAAGGTAAGAAAAGATTATTGCGTTGTTACTTCATGCGTTACTACAACGACAATGTGGCCGGAAATATCTTTTACTCAGAATGAAAAGTCGCATTTTAACAATATTGTGCTACAAATTTCTATATGTAAAATATATTGCGTAGTATATACAGACTGCTGAATTAAAAAAAATATTCAGAAGAATTTGATTTTTTAGCGCATGTATCACTTTTTGAACACTATTTGGACCCTCTTGAGCTAAAAGTAATCAAGTGGCAACATTTTAAGCTGGTGTAAAACATTTAATTTCCTTTTAAAATTCTTAGGTTTTTTAAATGTGTTTTGATAATTTGTTCTTGTAGTTGTGTGTTTGGTTTTTAGACGGGGTCACATGACCCCGTCTATTGGTTTACTGTCAGCCGAAGTCTCATACCGGAAGGCACGCGTAGGACACATGAATTGAGTCTACGCGTAAGAAAATAGTGCAGGAAGTTTTCATGCATTTCAGTCAATATGTATTATAAAAACACGCATTAAGTCCTCTCTGTATAAACACAATTCTATTTAGAAAATAAACAAATAGTTTTAATGATCAAAATATTCTTGCTCGGGTTCAAATCAGGAATGCGTTACGTAACTAAATGCACAGCGCCTTTGACGATTCAGTTGGCGTACGAGCTCATTAATCAATAGAAAAGGTTGATGGTGGAATCGAAATTAAAGTTCCCAAACGCAATGTGCCATTTTTGAAAAGTTGTGAATTTTATTTTGACCATCTTTCACCTTAATACTACCAAACTTCATGCGCAAGCCGAAGTTAAAATCGGGACGGGTTATATACAGATGTTTTACAAATTAAATAGGTGTTTCAATGACTTCCAGTCTACTTGCGGTATTACTGCTGTTCGTCTCTAAAGGAATTTTGTACAAAGAAAATAAAAACAATTCTGAATTTGCCTTCTCGTTTGTTGGCTTTTTAGTTGATTTAACTGAATTTAAATTTTAAACAATGCATTGTAAGCAAAATCTATAATAGATTATACATTTTGGAAGACGTATACATCATATAATATATACAATCTTATTGATTGAAGAACCAAGCTAAATGACATGAATTCATAAATACGCATTATTTCCCTTTTATCTCCGACTACCGCCATATTAGTTGTCGATTTCTATTGTTCTGCTCATTGCTACGCACCCCTATATCAGGCCGAGAGCACTATTTGTGCTTCATCGCATTCACATTCAGATTCAGGAATTTAATACACCCGAACACGTTACCTCGGACGGAAAAGACTTGTAAAAACGCGTTTTGAACAAAAATAATATGACAACCACTGCACTGGCATGATATATCCAATAAACGACGAAACAACTTGAAGACAGACTGAAATCCAGGCGCAGATACTTCGAAAATTCCTCGATAATTGTAGACCGTTTTCCTGTGTATGTTATAACATCACACGTGCGCAAACCACACACTGTGGCAGATCGAGCAAAGTCAATTATCGCATGGATTTTAGAAACGGGGCGTTTTTGTATGAACGGATGGAAACGTGGTTACTTTCTTGGATTTACTATCATTTAGCTACTCTATTGGATGTAGTGTCGCCGGGGTTTTCAAGAAGATGCAGACGTTATGCACTCTGTTCGATGTGCATGCGAAGTAAGGCAGCACTGTGTGTGCAATATAATACGAATACCTTGGACATCCTTTCAAAGAATAAACATCTTTTGTATTTCATTGATTGTTGTTTTCTTTATTACTTCATTTTACTACAATGTGTAGTTCATGCATTTAGAAGTCCGTGAAACGTAAATGCCTCGATCGGAAAGCAACCGACCGAAACTTTCTCAACCGGAATATATACCCAAGTGGCAGTAGAGGAGTGATCGAAACTAATATGACGACCACATGCTTTTATGAATTCATGTCAACTTTAACGTTCTTGTTTTCCGGCTTAGATGAAATCAGGCTTTGAATGAATTAAATTATAAAAAAATGCATTACATTACCATTTCTTCATGAATTATAGCATTAAACTACCATTACCATTACTTAATTTTCTTGTAGTAATACATTATCATTACATGAGTAAAGAAATGCATTACCATTACTTTGGGAAAAGTCAATAAGTTTTAAAAAAGGAATTTTAAAACTAAATAGAGAATTTTGTAAATATTTCATAAATCAAACATGCTTAAAATATTTACATGTTCATATTCACTAACAGGTTCAAATTTAATTACTTTACAAGATTGCTGTTGCACTTGTAGTTCACAAAGTAAGGTTGGACCCGTAACATTTACATGCTAATGGCGGAGTTGACAATCTCTGTTATTTATGTCCCTGATTTTCGGACTGCAAAAATAAATAAATCTATCTATCTATCTATCTATCTATCTATCTATCTATCTATCTATCTATCTATCTATCTATCTATCTATCTATCTATCTATCTATCTACCAATTTTTCTGTTTATCTAAATTTTGAAAGGGTAATTATGATAGCACATGCACAAAGAAGTAAAGCAGCAGTAGCAACAGAAATATTTTTCAATGTTAAGCAAACTAAGGGGAAGGAAAATGTGTTACTTCATAAAATCTTGAAATTTAATTTTGTATTATTTCAGGGTGCGACTTCAACGCTTAATGATAAAACATGATGATACATGTATTTCAAAACAGTAACCATTTATTTTGTATTTATGACCCTAAATATGTGATTTTATATATATATTTTTATTACTGAAATATGTTTAAATAACACTGTAAAGGTCACAATTTTCGCCTTTATCAAATAGAACTTAGCCATAACCCGACAACTGATAAGAAATTGGGCATACAAATAAAAATTGATAAGACCTCTTGAACAAACCAGGAGGTAAAAGGTTTTTTTTTTATTTGACCATTTGATAACTTCAAGCAATAATCCTCATATGTAAAACATGAAAAAAAAATCCATAGGGCAGAGTTTGAAAAAAATTTGCAAAACTGATACATTTCAAGCAAAATCCCATAAGGTCCTATGTTAAAAATTAAAAAATAATTGAGATGACCCCCTAAACAAACGATGTGGTAAATGTCTGATCTTTTTGTTTTAAAATTATACTTATTTCAGTAGAAGTTCATCTAAGAAATTTCATTAAGAAATCTAGGGCGGAACAATTACACCCGGCCTCGTTAAGGCTGCTGTATTTGGGACGCATAATGATACACTTCTATCATTAATTAAATCAATCATATATTATCAGGAATAAAAATCCTAGCAATGTGCTCATCTCTTATATATGTTCAATTAATCTGCTAAACAACATCTACCTATCTTGAAAACTGTAGGATAAGTTACCCGTACAATAGGGGTACAATTTTATCAGCAAATCGATAAAAGGGAAAATATCCAAGATATCCTCATTAACATATTATCGTTTTTCATATGGAAAAATTCACAGAAACTAAATCGATTTCTTACTTCTAAGCATTATATATATATATATATATATATATATATATATATATATATATATATATATATATATATATATATATATATATATATATATATATATATATATATGTGTGTGTGTGTGTGTGTATCCAAAGTCTCTTTTTCAATGAATAATAAAAAAAAAAATTAAAACACTGTTTCAAAATATTTCGACCGTGTTACCGGTCTTCATCAGTCGGTGTTTATTGTCTATAGCAACACAACGTAGAACATATACTATGACGTCACAATATAAATACAGTCTGGCAAGTGACGTCATACAACAATATTATCAATTTGTCTCCGAGACTCATGCAGCCTTTAATGTGGATTATATATCAGACAAATGTGAAATAAAAATAAAGACTGGTTTGAGCTGATATATATTTGTGACTTTGAGCTTTTTGCGATTCTCGTGAAACGGAGTCGCACGAAAATAAGAAAGTTTAAAGTATATCATACCTATACATTTCGTTCTCCTTTTCAATTATCCCGGTTATGAGTATGAACACATCATACAAACCAAGAAAATAAAAAAAATAAAAAAATGAATTATTAAGTCGCCATTACCAAAAATTGAATTATTCAGTCGTCATTACCTTTCCAACCCCCCCCCCCCCCCCATCCCGGATCTTCATCAGAATAAACAATGATTAATACATGCAGTTTCTCGTAAATTGTAAGAGTACATTATAATTGTATTATTACACAAATTACCGATATCCGAATGCACACCATAAATCACAGTTTTAGTTTTAATCTGAATGATATAAAAGTGTTATTCCTCTGCTATGAAACAAAATGCAGAGTATGGTTTTCCATGTTGACTAGCGGTATTTGCAAGTCATCAGATCGTTTTCAGAAATATGGACTCTTTAGTGCCGTACTCGAAGTTTTCCTATCTAAGATTTTCTAAAAGTACATGTATGCATATGAGACCCTGGTAGAAGTCTGATATAAATTTTGCGAGAATCAATTGTAAGAAAGTTTTGAAGGAAATAAATGGAGAAATCGATCCATCATCGATTCTTTCTGACATAAATTATGTCTTGTAGAAACTTTCAAACATACTAACCATATATACAAACACATGTATTATTGGATGTCTTCTTGGCCGTCATGCAATGATTTTGTGATGGTTTATTTGTACATAGATACTCCTACCTGTACACATACTTGAACAATTATGTACATTCATCCACTTTAGATATAAAGCACAACTTTCAAAATTAATTTGAAAATTTTTGAGAAAAAAATTGTTTTAAGAGGGGGGGGGGGGGGTTGTCATTAAATCTACGTATTCTTTTTCAGATATTACTTTAGTAAATAATTAAACGACTATCATCATTTTGACCGTATATAATTATATAGCACGCTAGGCACTGGATTTGGAGATCCCTTAAATACACAATAAATGCTTACAAATTCTCACTGGAAATGTACTCATTTAATTTGTAGCAGTGGTGTTTTTTAAACAATTGTCAACAAAGTAAAAACAAAATAATGGTATTGATTTACTACGTATATAATTTATTTCTTGAAAGGTTTACTTTCACAATTGATCACATACGTTGATGTTTGAAATGTGATTAACATTTTGCAAGCAACTTCTTCAATAATATAATTGCCATATAAAGGACATCATTATTATTATTGCTAGTGCTATACCTATTATACTAGTCCAGTGCTTAACCCTAAGATTTAAAAATAATTAACGAAAATACAACTTTTAATTCGATAATAAACATCTACAAATATTTAAATTACATATACACATGTAGTTGGAAATTAAAGTATTCCGATGTGTTTAATTACTTAGTTTTCGTAGTTTATGTTCAATATAATTTTTGAACCTAATAGAAGGGCAATGCAAGTTTTCATCATGACATCAAACGATCGTGGTGCATGAAACAGCCATAGCAAGCACACATGAACGAAAGTACAAAAGACGTATTTTATGTAGAAAAAAAAACAACAATTTTAAGTAAATCTGAGACTTAATTAGATTGTCTTAAAAAAACAAAGACGAACTGACAAATCGCTATTAGTAGATACTTTATATACTATATATACACGGCGAAATAAGATGTTAACATGTTTCGAAACATTTGATTTTAAAGGGGTTTTTTTGGCCAGATATCAGACACTATATCCTTTAACAAGATTAAATAATCCAGTATTTTTCACAGTATAACACTACATGCATAAGTCCAGTAAAATTAAGAAATTATCAAGAATAAAGATTTATACTTGGAAAAAACTACGTTTGTATACTGTGTAACAGTTGCATAAATGTAATTAAAAGGAAAGGATGTACATAAAAAATGCACAATGCCAAAGAAATGATATGGACGGTAAACAATTGGTATATTCTAATAAATTAAGGGGCTGCGAATTCTCTCTCTCTCTCTCTCTCTCTCTCTCTCTCTCTCTCTCTCTCTCTCTCTCTGTGTCTCTCTCTTTCTGTCTGTCTCTCTCTCTCTCTCTCTCTCTCAGAATTTTCTCTGAATGGGGAATCGTAGTTGTAAACCCTTATTGTTTTTGTGTTCTGAATCTGTCTCTGATGAGATGCAGCCATGCGAAATTCTAAGAGTGATATGTAGTGTCTGTGCACTTTGATCTAGATCTATATACATGTAACCACCACCCCTCCCCCTAAAAAAAAACTCATACAAAGACAAATTGGTTGATACAACAAGAAATGATATCGGATTTTGTATATTTTCTAAGAATCTTTTGTTTACATGCTTGAGAATATCTCATGATTGTTCTTCAACAAATGTATAAAGATACATTTAAAATACTTTGTCAAAGACAAAAAAGCCTCATCAAAAACGTACAGTTATTATACATGTATAAACATATTATGTTCTTGCATATAAAAGACAGTGGCCTTGTAATCTATCATAGTTTTCGATAAAGATTATCGGGTTCACTGCGCAGACTTATTACATGTACGAAACGATCTGTGTTGATACTATATATAAAGTATATATATAAAGTACCATATTGACGCTATGCTATTGTAATATAAAATAGTTACACATTTGTCCACGCTTTTCAATACAATTATTGATGAACATTTTTTAAAACTAAATATCCATCAAAAACAATTTTACATCAATCTAGTTTTTTCATGTAAATACAAGAATCAAATAGAAAACACCATAATCAGAAGATTTCCACGAACGAAACCATGAAGCATTGGGCTTAAATTTTGATAAAACGTAAAGTGAATAGTTTTTAGGGATGTTTGATTATTTTTCTATCTATATTTGTTTAAAATATCGCAGCATACATGTAATTCCCATGCAAAAGACTAAAAATGAGCTATCAATATGTTTTTAGTCAATATTAATCTGCTTGTCCGACAAATTGCGAGATGATGATGGCCTGATATACTTAGTAGATCCAACAACGTGTCGGAAGTCGGAAGTCAAAAAACAAAAAGGTGAAGGAATCAAATTTCAAAAAGCTGTTTCTCTACGCTAGGCACTGTGCTTCTTCCCAAGTCAAGGGTTTCTGATCCGCTCTGCCTCTTTGTGAGAAGCGAAGCGGATCAGAAACCCTTGACTTTGAAAGATGGGCACTGTGTTCTGTTAAGGTAATGTTTGTGGCTTACGTTGGATTTTTCATTCTAAGAAAATGCACCCAAGTTACATGATATTTTATTCATATTCATAGTCTTTTTTATCAATAAATTCAAAAGATTTTGTCCGTCCCATTTTAGAACTATTAATGGTCAAATTTCTTTATTTTAAACTGCCGATTGAATTAAGTTGCAACATTTTATCAAAATCTACATCATATTTGGTTATTGGAGAACGTTTGGGAGTGATACATGTATATCCTAAAAATGGTCAATTATAATGTTGCATTTATCATATTGATCGTTACTTGTAACTTTCAAGCAATTTCAAACAATACACTCCAAATAAGATTTGAAAATTTGGTCCGTTTCCGCTACTTTAAAGGTAAGAATAATTCAATTTTCAATTGTGCTACACAATACTTTTTTAAATAAAATTTTTTTTTTTACTATAACCTAAGGAAGCGTATTAGTGCCACATATACACTTCACATTTTTTTAATTTCTACACTTTAAAGTGTAAATTTTTCACTTTAATCTGTAAAATTCACACTTTAATCTGTAAAATTTACACTTTAAAGTGTAACATTCACACTTTAAAGTGTAACATTTACACTTTAATCTGTAAATTTTACACTTTAATCTGTAAAATTTACACTTTTAAATGTAAAATTCACACTTTAATCTGTAAAATTAACACTTTAATCTGTAAATTTTACACTTTAATCTGTAAATTTTACACTTTAATCTGTAAATTTCACACATTAATCTGTAAAATTCACACATTAATCTGTAAAATTCACACTTTAAAGTGTAAAATTCACACTTTAATCTGTAAAATTCACACTTTAATCTGTAAAATTCACACTTTAATCTGTAAATTTTACACTTTAATCTGTAAATTTTACACTTTAATCTGTAAAATTCACACTTTAATCTGTAAAATTTACACTTTAATCTGTAAAATTCACACATTAAAGTGTAAAATTCACACTTTAAAGTGTAAAATTCACACTTTAATCTATAAATTTTACACTTTGATCTGTAAATTTCACACTTTAATCTGTAAATTTTACACATACATCTGTAAAAATCACAAATTAATCTGTAAAATACTATGTCAACACCACATGGTTGTTTTAATTAAATGTCCGACATTTCTTTGATCTTGCTTTAATAATAAACATTGCAATCGAGAAATGAGTTCTCATTAACAGTATTCAATTTTTCAAAAACTGAAACAGTTATAATTAAATTCTCTACGACAAAATGTATCGGTGTCACATGGCCAAAAATATGTTCAATGCTAAGGGCTTTTTATAATGCAAGCTGTTTCCCTCGTCTTTTTCAATCAGATTAAAAGTTTCGCAAAAACTGAAAAAAGTGATAATTCAATGGACTAAAAACTAGCGATCACCACTAATTTATCTGACGGCCAGCCGGCCACCACATAATTATATTTATATGGTGGCCGCAACATAAAATGTAGAATTACCTGTAACAATGTTTTGGGGTTTTGACCTTTTGTTCACTTTTATGCAAATACACAGTCTTCAAGCCTGCTAAATGTATACAAGACTTTTACTAGTTTAAAGCATCAATTTTAATCATTTGTATACAGTACAATTTTATTTAATCAAGTTTTTGTAGTACGTACACAACTCAAAGTACTGAACGTACATATGCTAAATCGAGGTTTAGACAGAATGCTACATAATGTATATTCTTTGAATGATCAGTAATTCAACACTATTTGTTATTTTTATTGTAAAATCATAAAAAAGTGTGGAAGAAAGCCGAGGTATAAAACTACTGATATCTATTTGAAAAATCCACGATTTTTAAAAAATATCACTGTGTAATGATGTCACTGTATTGAAGACAAAGTTTGAAGTATTTGCTAATTAAAATATTTCAGTCCATAATGCTTCGATCAAACCATCGGAAATGATAAATACTCTCCAATGTATGTGTATATTTGAGCCAATTCTACAAGATAGTGTGTAAATTTTACACTTTAAAGTGCGATTTTTACACTTTAAAGTGTGAATTTTACAGATTAAAGTGTGAATTTTACAGATTTAAGTGTAAAATTTACAGACTAAAGTGTGAATTTTACAGATTAAAGTGTGAATTTTACAGATTAAAGTGTAAAATTTACAGATTAAAGTGTGAATTTTACACTTTAAAGTGTGAATTTTACAGATTAAAGTGTGAATTTTAAAGTTTAAAGTGTGAATTTTACAGATTAAAGTGTGAATTTTACAGATTAAAGTGTAAAATGTACAGATTAAAGTGTGAATTTTACACTTTAAAGTGTGAATTTTACACTTTAAAGTGTGAATTTAACAGATTAAAGTGTAAAATTTACAGATTAAAGTGTAAAATTTACAGATTAAAGTGTGAATTTTACACTTTAAAGTGTGAATTTTACACTTTTAAAGTGTTAAATTTACACTTTAAAGTGTAAATTTTACAGATTAAAGTGTGAATTTAACAGATTAAAGTGTAAAATTTACAGATTAAAGTGTAAATTTTACACTTTAAAGTGTGAATTTTACAGATAAAAGTGTAAATTTTACAGATTAAAGTGTAAAATTGACACTTTAAAGTGTAGAAAATAAAAAAAATGTGAAGTGTATATGTGGCACTAATACGCTTCCGTAATAACCAAATATCTTAGCAAAAACAAAGTTTTATTTTCTAACAACATAAAAAACAGTCCGCTTTATATGTAATGATCACAGTGACTATTGAAACACTGTTTCTTCTTGTGCTCGCGTTCTCTGTTGTAAACGGTATTCTCTGACAAGTTACAATGTATTATTCACCACGTGATTTCTAAGTCAATGTAACTTGTGATTATAGTACCGCAACTCTAAATTTAGACCACTCATCACAATATTAGTTCCACCCTCCATGCATATTTATGAATCTTCTCTTCAATCAAAGGCAGACAAGTCTAAATCCCAGATATTTGCAGACCAGTAAGAGGGAAAAAAAGATTCAATTTATTGCAACGCAGTTTAAAACCATTATGACAATAAACTTCTATTGGAATTTCACCAAACTTTTTAAAAAAGAATTAACGCAACAAGAATGACCGAAAAAGGACCCAAAATGCGGCGATCATCGCAGTCATCCTTTTCTGATCTTCTTTTAATTGTAACCTATTACTGCTTTTATTAAAATTGAGAATACTGTAAGTTTATATAATTATTAAGCCTCACATGCATTTATGATCTTTTATAATTATGTATCAAACAAATGTTGCTTCTGCTTCTGGGCAACTGCAATAAATCCAAGGATACAGTCATGAAATCTTGGAAAATTAGTGGAAAAGACACGTAAAAAATTACGGCATTGTAATCCGCACTTTGCAATAGAACGCGCACTTGTTATATTCCTTGAACTTTGAGAAAATCCCGCGTAAAAACGTCAAAAACTTATGACGTCGTTTTTAATGTCGCAGTGACGTAAAGTTTTCTGTTCAATAACGTCGCAGCCAGAGCGTTAAAGAGAAAACATTTCCAACCTTCATTTCGCAAATGAATGAGACTATTGAACAAATTGGACAAAAAATTTCTTTGAGAGGGATGAAAGCACATGTGCGAAATGTAAAACGCTAGTTTATATGCGTTTGCAAAGTTTTGATAAAAAAATGGAAATCGATTTTTCAACAGTCGAGGGGGATCAAATCCAATTTAACAAGAAAGGCCTTTATGATCGATTTTAACACCCCGACAATATTTGATCACCTCAATACATTCAAAGATTAAATACCTATGTAATAAATTTCTAAATTACTAGCAGTTGTACGATTCAGTATAAAAAAATCATTGATGCAAGTATTGTACTATGCATTACAAATTGGAAAGGTTGTGTTATAACAGACAAACAGACTTGAAAACGTATGAGCCCTTCCTATGATATCGTGGTAGTTAAATCACTTTGTGGAAAAATCTATCAATACCGAAATATTTCCAAAAACTAATGTTATTGGGGGATTCCTCTATCATATACCTCAGTGATGTTCAGCCTGTCTCTGTTTTCTATGTCTAAAAATATCCCAACCTCAAATGTCAAATGTGCTACTATTTTGTAAACAGAAATACTGCGATACCATTGAACCCGCGATATGATAGGAAGCTACTATAGATTTGATAAAATGTCTTAATTTGCTGAAAAATATAAATATTGATTTGATGCAAAATAAATGTAAAAGGAACATTATAATTAGTAGAAAAATTAAATTAAAAACATATCATGTTCGAAATAGTTCTATTTGGAATAATTTCGAGAATTTTATATGATCGAGAAAAAAAATTACAAATTCAGTAACTTTGTATCATCAAACATAGTACGGTTCCTGAAATGCGCGTGAAAGGAATTGTTACTCAAAACTCGCCGTATGAACTAAGTACAATTTACACACTCTGTTCACTATAAAGGCAATTTCGTTCGGAGCTATACACATTTTCGTAAACAAAATTTATATATTTTTATAAAAGTTTATGTTATTCAGTACTTCTTAGTACTTTTTTATGTATTTTCACTTATTATTGAAAGCAAGTTAAACTTTTGAAATATATGGCTATGCAGAGGGCTGATAAATCCGTCGAGTATTAAAAAAGCATGAACGAATAACTTAAACAGATATGTTCATGCTACGATATTAGAGAGAGCGCAGATTTTGGGTCTTCCGATTACATCGGAAAAACTTACCATAGATTTTAAATTTTTCTATGTACTTATCCTTAAAGACAGAATTAATTATCCAAAATATAAAAGGTGACATATTAATTAAACTAGACTTAAATTAAAATATTACAGCAAACTGAAAAAGCAAATCCTGTGCAATATTACATTTACGGGCCTATAATCAAGGTCTTCCGTTTCCAAAGGAATATGAATATGCCCTTTTGTCAAATTTATTTCAATTAATTAAAATGAAAATAGAAATCGTAACGCTATGATCTTTTTCCTATTTTATAAAAGTTTTTTCCATTTATGTTTTCAAAACAGGCAAGTAAATTTTTTTTATGAGAGAATTACTAATACATGTACTTTTGATCTTATACAGAAGAAAAAAACTGACATAAAAATAAAGATTTTGCGTATTTATGCATCGTCAAGAGAAGTACATTGTTATATTCATTTCTGAAATAGGGTTATTTAATTGCAAGTTACATGGTGGTATCTCTATGGAAATAGCACCATCTGGTGTAAAAATTTAGACGCTTACTTTTGCATACATTCCCCCGCTGATCTTTGATAGCAGATTAACAGTTTGAACGTCCATGTTTCTACGGGTCATTAGATAATATCAGACGACACACAAAATAGGAAATAAATTGTAATTTCTTGTCCAAATTTGTATGTATTTTTTTCAATGACAAATTATTCTTCTTGATTTTTTATATTCAAATTTACTTTTAAATAATACACAGAAAATTATACAGAAAAAGTGTTAAATGCAAACCTTATAAATTTATAATAAAGTTATATACAATAAAATAAATCAAAATAAGTTCATCCATATTTGAACGTATGCAACCTGTATGACAGGGTCCACTCAGCAGTCAGCGCTCAGGCGCCAAAATTTGGAACACGGGGGTATTGAGGTATGAACTTCTGACACAATTCTTTGAATTAAGTATTTGAATAGCAAATAATGAGTGGTGAATTTTGAAAACCCAGTGAATTGAATCTTCAAGTTTTAAATGAAAGGGCACAAGGAAACTCATTAAAAAGACCCTTGTGTTAAGGAGTGGATATGTTAACGGCCTACACGCTACATGATTTTAATGCCAGCACGATAAGTTTTATACGAAGGCCTGATATTTGATATCTGTTTCCATTGAAGAGAAAAATTTCCTGCAGTCATTTTGCAAATTAACGAGGCTATTGACATGTGCGGACAAAAAAAAATATTGAAAGGGATGTAAGCGCAAGCGCGACATGTAAGACGCTAGTTTATATCGACTGCAAATTTTTGATCAAAAACTTAGAAATTGATATTTTCTATGAACTGAGATATGGTGAACAGTAGATATTTTGTGTTACAGTTTGTGTTAGCGTCAGTTTCAAAAACGTTCAGAGAGTTTCAAAAAATATTTTAATGTGATATTTTGAAATTAAATTCAGAAAAGTTAATAATGATAAATATTTAACTCAATATGAAAAATTAATTATTTAATTTAATTCAATTAAAATGCTGACAAAACTAGAACATTGTTTATAAAGAATCATACGTTGACCATTATGAGGAGATCAAGTACCGTCTATGATGATCAAATCCAATAAAACAAGAAGGACTCTATCATAGATTTGAACACCTGAACCATATTTGATCACCTCATTACATTCAAAGATTGAATAAATATTTGATTAACTGATAAATTTCTAGCAATTGTAAGTTTTAAAATAATCATTGCTGAAAAACATTGGTCTATACATGTACATTACAAAATCGATTGGTAGTGTTATCACAGACAAAGAAACTTGAAAATAAACATTTCATAGAATTTATCTTTTCTTTTTTTTTTAACTTAAATATATAAATATTGATTTAATTGAAAATAAGTTTAAACGAACATAATTAATAATAGGAAAATTAAAGAGAAAAGATTCGCACGTTCAAAATTGTGTGTACATTTAATCATTATATTGTAATAATTTCGGGAATTAAAAACGCGAAACGGAAGAATTAAGATCTCGGGACTTGCTTATACCATACACAGTACGGATCATGAAAGGCGCGTTGATTGAATTGTTACTAAAAATGACTTATAATAATGAACTAAGTACCATTCACATACTATGTTTATTATACAAGCGATTTTGATGAATTATGGATTTTCGTTTTTACGACATTGCTGTAATATTTTAAATTTGTTGTATAAACAATTGAATGCAGCACCGAATGAATAGTTAAGTAGGCATCCCCGACTGACGTTTAAAATCTGCCTTTAAAGGGTATAGTATATTTAAACAAGTAAGATTTGTAATCCAGTATTCGTGAAATCGAAGGAGACTGTTGTCTTTATCGCTTTCAGACATTTCCTAACTGGGTTCGGCCTTGTAAAAAAGTCTTTCACCGATTATTATCTTAACATGTCTAGTGCAACGACATTGCGGTGCCGCCGGAAGGGGGCGAGTGATGTTTGCTATAACCTCGTAGATTTTATTTAACGTATGCGTTTTCATTGTGTTTCTATCCGTTTACACCTTGAAGGTTTTTCAACAGATCTGTTTGCGAACAATACAAGTTCGTATCCCGCTAAACTTTTTAAATATTGTTGTCAATTCATTATATTATTATGTGAGAAATTGAAATTGCTATATTGTATTAACATAGTTACATTTACCTTAACATTTATGACTTTTTTAGGATTCAATGTATATTGAGGGATACTGCACTATTTTGAATCATTTTAAGTTAATAAAGTATGAATTGTTAGATTTATGTAACAATGAAAGCGAAATGAACCATTTTCACATGACTGCTAACATATAAAAAACAGTCGTTTTGCACCTCAAACTTGTTTTTATCCTTTAAACTGATAATATTCTTAATTAACGTTTATAAAATACCTTCATAAATATTACATGTAACCCCTCCATCTGTATAAAGTAAATCTAGAAAGAAAAGATTTATCTTTAGTATAATTACAAATATTTAGAATATTTATTTCTTCCAAAATTTATATAGCAACCAAAATAATTATATTTACATAACTCATAACATTTATGTTGTAATTGATTAAATAATTTGTTGAAAAAAATTCTTGTTGTTGGAAAATCGAATACAGCAAAAACATAGAAAGTACAGTTCGAAAAGAGTAGAAGGGTGGAGGTAGTTAAAAAGCTTTAAAAATGTCCGTAGAATGTAAACTGACGGGCGTCCAGTGAAAAAGTGATTACACACGCTATCAAAACGACGCACCCACAATTTTCCCACGAAACCATGCAATTGGTTACACGCTGTGAGATCACTTTTGTAGCTATACATGAAAATACAAAAGAATTTGATAACGTGCTGCAAGAGAGACAACTATGACAAACTAGGCAGCAACATTTTAAAATGCGTTAAGGAAATTAGAAATTTCAGTATTTTATTCTACAACTGATACTGTGCCAAATTAGCAATTACAAAACATGTATAAAGTTAATCTAGAAAGAAAATGTATTTGTTGCACTCTGTCACTTTTGTGACTTTATTTGTTATCCCAAATAAAATTACAAATAAAACCAGATGACAATAGATGATTATATGTAATAATAGGAGGTTAGAATTTGGAGGGTTCCTAAATGGCCCCCAACCAGTCCTAATTTTACTTTATTCATTATTTTTTTTAAGCTACTTGTGATGTTCATACACCAACATCAATTTTTGTAGTCTTAGCTGAGTATTTGTGTACCATGGACAAATACATCTCTAGTGCTGGGAGTTTTAATAAGCGTTTTGCCGAGACACCATACCTTGTGGGTTTGTAAATCTGAAACGGAGGCGCTGGTTATTGGAGATCTGTGGGCCTTTGAAATGGAATATCCAATGAACGACGGACCGAAATCCAGACACATATACATTAAAAATCTTTGATAATTGTAGACTGTGTTCCTATGTACATGTTGTACATGTAACATGCGCATACCACATACCGTTGGAGATCTAGCAATGACAATGATCGCATTGATTTTAGAAACAGCTTTTTGTAGAAACCGATGGAAAGGATATTACGTTGTTACTTTCTTGGATTTACTATCATTTATCTACTGTGTTGGGTGTAGTGCCGCTGGGGTTTTCAAAACGATGCAGACGTTATGCACTATGTATGTTTGATACACGTGTTCGATGTGCATGCGAAGTAAGGTAGCACTATCTGTGCATTCATTCATTCATTCATTCATTCATTCATTCTTTATTTCCCTCATATGAGGATTATTTCAGAACATACAATTCTACATACATGCAACACATATAATTATACGACAAAGCATAAGTATTTACATATATACAAATATTTTTAAAAAAAAGGGGGGGGGAAGGTCCTACACGGGGAAGGGGGCACACACATACACAGGTTATGCTGCTAACATTCGGTTATGTTGAGATTTGAGGGTCTGATTGTAGCGTGCAGCAGTGTCTCGGATGTAACGAAAGTTAAATATACGAACTGCACGTAAATCTTTTTTTTTGACAACCATGTAAAATATTTCCCACCTAGAAGGAAGAAGAATATATCATCCTCAGTAATGGCACACAGGTCCGCGGAGAAGTGAATATCAAAGGAGTTGGTGATCTGATCCCACCAGTATGTACGTAAGTCGTGAGTAGAGGGGCAGGAACAAACGATATGTTGAAAAATGTCTACAAACAATGTGTTGCATAGTCTGCAGATAAAGGGAGTCTGTTCCGGGGGGCAAGCTATAAGCTTGCAGATAAATTTACAAAGAGAAATTTCGTATGAGTTGGACGGAATAGACCAGATGAAACTTGGGTTTTGGTTTTGGATAATTGATTTGAAACGGTAAAAATCCTTGTCATTTATCATTATAATGTTACGGTTTGTTTGGTGTAGCTTAGATAAAGCAGATCTCACTATCTTTTCCAAGTCTGTTTTGGTGGAAATGAGCAATCAAGGAGCCACGTTTGTAGGTATTCAGTAAGACTGTAAGTGGACAAAATATTGATGACATCCGGAATAAATCCTCGCAGTTTATTGGAAATGTTCTCCAGGAATAAAAATAGGCGTGTTGAAAATATCTTCTTTGAAAGAGACTGGTGATCCATGAGACAGAGTCGGCCTAGAAATAAGAGTTTGCGGATATCTATTTCCGATTTGATAGGTAGAACGTTGAAAACACTTTCACAGATATCGGATCTTGTTTTGGTCGGAAGATTTTGTGCATTTTTGCAAACAAAATGTTGAAAAACATTTAGGCGTTGAAGATCGTTGGTAGATATATTGCTCCATAATTCACAACCGTAGAGGACTGTGGGAAGAACGATCGTCTTATAGAGGTGTGACAAAGTAAGCGGGTTAAGATAGTTGGAGCCTATATCGTTGAGAGCAAAATATGATTTTTGTCCCTTTCAACAAGCTGTTAAAATCCTATCTGAGAGTGTAAGTTTGTTGTAGATAATAATGCCTAGGTGATTATAGTTGTCAGCACATGGAATTATTGTATCACTAAGTTTCCATATATAATCAAAATCTAGTTTAGAGCCTTTGGAGCGGACTTGTAAAATGCACGATTTTTGAGCATTGAAGGAAAAAACGCCACTTCCTGGAATATTCGTAAGAGACATCAAGCATGCGCTGTAACGCCGTAGGTGTTATTACAATATACGCGATATCATCAGTAAGCGATGGACAGTTGCTGTTTATACTAAAAATACCAGTATTTGTACAGGACTTTTCCAGGTTAACAACAAGTTCATTAATATACACAAGATGTAAATAGGTTGATAGAACTCCACCTTGTCGTACACCTTGTGACACGGGAAACCAGTCTGATTGGGTTTGATTGACAACAATTTCACTGGTTGTGTTTGTATGACAATCATTAATGATTGACCAAAGTTTTCCAGATACACCCATTTTGCGTAATTTGATAAGGAGGCCATGCCTCCAGACCGTATCGAAAGCTTTTAAGATATCTAAAAAGCATACGTAAATATTGCTGCCCTGTTCAACGTTATGGTATATAGTTTCTTGCATATTGAAGGAAGCGGTTAAACACCCAAGGTGCTTTTGAAAACCATGCTTTTGTCCACAGGGGAAATGTCTGTCATTCTACTACAGTTATTGCCGATATCAAAGAGATGCCGCGGACATTATTCTCCAATATACCACGAACGTCATCAGTAAATTATCAGATCAGAAATACCTATTTGTCTCGCACTGATCGTGGAAGTTCAACTTCAAACCGTAAAAAGTTTTAAAACCATGTCAATTTCACGTGTTAGTTCCAGTCAAAACAATGGGTATTGCCTCAAATCTTTATTTTTAAGAGATCAATGCGGCTGTTCCTAGGACCCCCCTAGCACATTTTTACGGCTTGTTTTTACATAAAATATATAACCTGTAGTAGTAATAATCGTATTAAATTGCCCTTAAAATATTAGGAATGTGATTCAAAGATATTTCATAAATAAGTGAAGAGTATTAAAATCCTAAGAAAAAGTCTGTCGTCTGCATGTCATTCCCTTTGATCGATACACATGTAAACATTACTAACAAAACCGTTGGGGTTACACGGAACAGCCATCAAAATGACATAGATCGTCTCTCTATAGGAGAAACGATCTGTAGAAATACTGGGCTGTTAGTAGAATAGAAATAAAGTTCTTGTTTTCGTGAATGTTGCAGGATAACCTCCTCGGTCTCGAAATGTTGTTTGAAATATAAAATCCTCGGCTAACGCCTCAGCTTTTATATTTCAAAACAACATTTCTCGACCTCGGAGGTTATTCTGCAACATTCACGAAAACTCGTACTTTATTTCTTAAATAACAAACTCTGATATTCTTGAATTGATAACATTTTAAAAAACTTTAAGGAAACATGACAACAGGGCAACTGGTCTGTAGCTACTGCAAGACGTCTTAGGTTTGTCTCCTCCCTTGTATAATGGTACGATGAATCCACGTATCCAGAAAGAACATTTTAATACAATGTGTAGGTCATGCATTTAGAAGTCCGTGCAACCTGTATGCCCCGAACAACTGACCGCTTCGGTAACTTTACCGGTATATATCCCCAAGTGGCAGTAAAGGAGCGATCGAAACTACGAAGGCGACCAAATTTTTTAATGAATTCATGTCAGCTTTAATGAAGTCAAGCTCACATTTCAACGGATCGTAAAATGTGTTATTTAATTATTTCCCTTTATAAAAAGAATGTCATAGACGCTTATGTAATACGTTTGATGTGTTTATCCTAGCTCTGTTGAAAAGGCCTGGAAAGTTGCGATTGCCCCTAAAAATGATATAATGTAGTTTGTTACCAGATAAAAATGGTGGCTCTACATCCTGTTGTGGAGTGAACGTACTTCACTTTCGGAGGTCGGTAACTGTCTAGACAGTCATGACTACTTGTATCGTAATAATTAAAGGTTTATACTGAAAAACATTAATCTTAAAGCGTATAATTGGTTTGGGGAGGTGTAACCATGCGGCGGTTTATAAATGGCGTCAGTCAGCCAAAGAAAACAAAATAAGATAGAAAAGAATTTTTCAACACACATGATAAAACTAAAAGGAAAACAGTATGACTTGCACTTATTGCAAACAAATACAGACGAGTTCTTTTGGTAAGGAAAACGGAATACGTTTTTTATTATGTTTAAAATTAAGAGCCATTTTACGTAAGCACTTAAACTTTTTCGGCACGCATAGAAACCGATTTTGCCGAAAATTTCCTAAAATGTAGACCTTATGTAAACATCATTTTCTAATACTGACCAGTTTCCATGTAAACTCGTCCCAAACTTCAATTTTTATCAAAATTGACCATTGATACTGCAGTGTTATAAATATATGCGGCAAGCTTAACATTTCACAGGCATATAAAAATCATTATACCTTCAGCTATCTTAAAATTTAAAAACTTGATGGGGAAGTTATCTTTATAATTGTGAAATAATAAGTTCAAAAATGGTTACATTTTTGGAAAACAGCATGTCAACAAAGTGTGTTTTTGCTAAAATCTTGCAGATGTTATCTCTTTTTTGTTATAGCCCACAGATATTGTCACTATACCTCTAATATGAATCATTATTAGTGTTCCTGAAATCCATCCAATGCCTACGAAAGCCGAGAAGGATCATTCGAGATTCGAGATTCGAAATACGAGATTCGAAATACGAGATTCGAGATTCGAAATTCGAGATTCAATATCTAAATTAACCAATCCAATCATGGATCTGAAACCTGTATCCTAGCAACATCAAACTGTTCTAAATAAAAATCATACGTACATGCTCTTATATACAAATAAATGCTATGTTCACTTCTCCCTACCTAACTAAATAATTATTTGTATTTACTTTTACACAGAATATCTAAGTAGACTAGTAACAATGCAGTGTGCTTCGCGGATCTGAGTGATTTTGTTTGCCCTGGTGCATTTCCACCTGATGCGTTTGAACCCTAACGTATTTCACCACCAGTTATAGTTTAAAACCCGGGTTTATTCACCCCTTTTGTGTAAAAATGCGGTTATGGTAGAGAACTTCATAAGCGTAGCTAATTTTTTCTGTAGGGGGTCCTAGGCCAATTTTAAAAAAATTAACTATGTAAATTTAATAAGCTCCAATTTTCCCGAGGAGGGGGTCCAGATCCCCTGACCCCCTCCTTTCTAGATCCCCGCATGAAGATTAGTACATGTATCTAAATAATCTAAATATAAATAATCTGTCCTGTTTCACTAATAAATATAAGCATTACTTATCGTCTTTATGTATGCATACAGTGATACACTAGTACTATGATTATAAACAAATCATTGAGATATTATCACATCATACGGAATTATTAATAAATACAATTTTTTTCCTTTTCCTCAGTAAACAACTTATTATGAGTCTTACTTTTGGAATTGTTTTCAATATAGAAGGATACCTACTCTCTACAATCAAAGGTAGGGATGATAGGGTGCCAATTTGTTCACATTGCCGATTTCTTGTGCAGAGAACAGTAAAACCTTTTATTTGATTGTGCATGAATATTTCAAAATTAATTGTTGTACATATATTTTGTTATAATTCATTCATTGATATATCAACAAGAAAGAATAAAAGCATATGTTTCACAGCCAAGTTAAGTTTCTCTGTAGTTTCCTACCCCCCTACCCCCCACCGCACCAAAATTGACAATAATTACATATAAGTCATACAAATGTTTACTTTTTTTGTAAGTAAATCTCTAAAGATGTTAATAAGCACTGCAAAGGGGAGAAAATTAAATTTCAAAAATGATCGGTTGAATTACATTAAATGCTTTGAAAATTGTTTTAAATTATCGCACGGGTCAAAATGCGTGATAGAAGCTATGTACAGTGTAATTGGAAACTTTCATTTTATATCAATATGTAGTATTACCTATTATAACAGATGAGAGTATAGCACAACTGCCACAAGTAATACATGTCCTTTCCCGGCACCACCTCCCTCCCCTTAAAACAATGAAACAATTGCCGTTTTATTTGCTAAAATGTGTGTGGTTCAAGATTTTTCTAAAGGACATACCCGATTAGAATTGAAAAAAAGTCGTACGTTTAAAACTAATTTTGTCAAAATTTTTAGATTCATTTGGTTATATTTTGGTCCATTTAGGTAAATATATGCACCAGCGCAGCTCTAATTTATATATAATCAGGCCATAAATTCAAAATATTTTCAAAAATTAATAGCTTTAAATCCAGTGGATGAAAGAAAAGGAAAGCAAGTCGAACTCGATGAGTGCTAATACCTGTGTTGAATGAATAATACAGTAGGATATGCGCAAAAAATTCCCGTCTACTCATCCTACCCTATAATTATTGGAATATTAAATCCGATTATAAGAGTCAAATTAAAAATCAAGTACGGATATGTACCTGTTTATCAAAAGTAAAACTACTCATAATTTATCTACAGTGCATCGTTATGGAGCTACACAGAAAGTTTTATATTAATTTGCCGAGCCAAATAAAAAAAAAACCTGGAAAACGAAGAGAAAACAAAGCGGGGACAGAATAACTGACACATTAATTAGGACTATATAGCCCCCCCCCCCCCCCTCTTGAAATGTATATACTGAAAACAGATTATTGGCGTACAACATCCGCACACAATTTAAAGAAAATTTCATGTTTTTTTTTTATCATTTTCGCTAGCTAATGTAAGACATCACAAATACCCCAAACCCCCTCAAGGAAAAGTAAATGCTAGGTGATGAGAGAGAGAGAGAGAGAGAGAGAGAGAGAGAGAGAGAGAGAGAGAGAGAGAGAGAGAGAGAGAGAGAGAGTCAGTCGATGTAAATCACAGGTGCGCTTACACCGTAAAAATTAAAGCTTGCTAGTTGGTCTGCCCTACCCTAGCTACCTCCTCTCTTTTCTCGTTTTAGAGGCTTAATTATTGTCTATATATGCTTGTAACAAATCAAATCAATTTCAAATTCTAAATCAAACTGAATTTGACACTACAAAACTCTCTCTGTGTCTGTCTGTCTGTCTGTCTGTCTGTCTGTTTCTCTCTCTCTCTCTCTCTCTCTCTCTCTCTCTCATATCGACAATGGCATTGTCATACCCTACAGTATACTATTCTTATCTGGATTTTTGTCTTTGAGGTTGTAATCATTATATCTTCTATGGTTTAAAACTTTATCATAACCTATATTTTGACATGTCGATTATTTCATTGAGTTTCCTTTCATAGCTAAAACATTTAGATTAAACAGATCTTTCTTCGCGAGCCGATTTTTACACAGTTGGGGCGAATACACTTCGGGTTAAAATTGTTCGGGGGGAATACATACAGGGCAAACAAAACCACTTAGATTCGCAAAGCCAACGGTGTTATTTCTAATTTAATTGTTTATACTGTGTGGGGTTAATTCATCAATGTTAATTTAACCATTTTATAACCACTATATAAGAGCTATTAAGACATTTATTTGTAGGAAAGAGCATGTACGAATGATCTTTATTTAGAACAGTTTGATGTTGCTAGGATACAGGTTTCAGATCCATGATTTGATTGGTTAATTTAGATATTGAATCTCGAATTTCGAATCTCGAATCTCGTATTTCGAATCTCGTATTTCGAATCTCGAATCTCGAATGATCCTTCTCGGCTTTCGTAAATGCCTTATCATGTTCATTTAGTGCAGTTGGGCTAAAACAATAAATGAATCTTTGTTACTCAAGGTTTGTAGTTTAATATCAGTTATGAATATAAATTACTGAGTAAATCATAAATTACAAAGAATTCACCAGTTCTATTAAATACAGTGTTCCACTAAAACTTGTATTAAATGTGGTATTAATGTTTCTTTAAAAAAAATGAGTTTTTTCTCTTTTATAGTACCTCCAATCCCTGTATGAAAACAAACTAAAAAATTAATGTACACAAAGGAAACCGTATTAATTACATCTGTAAGAAAATAGAGAAATCATTCCCCCACCATAAAGCTTGGAAAATATACACAGTCACACAAACACCTATGTATCATTTGTAAATTAGAAAATTAATTAGTTCAAAACGTTTTCACAGTTATGCTTAATAATAAACAAGACTGCAATCTATAAAAATATTAATTACAACTCTTTTTTACATGTACATGTATGTAGAATGCATTCATGCATTAGGGGATATGAAATCAACAGTCAGCGGCCAGTTTCTCAATTTTTGGGGTCTAGAATTTTGTTACTACTTTTAACTTTCCTGTTATATTAAGAAAGTTGAAACATGTTGAAACATGTTTACCAAATACTGTTTTATTGGTTTTATTTTCCTAGCATAATGATCATGTCAATGAATAAAAATGAATGTTGGTACTATGACGATAGGTATTTATAAGTAGACTTGGTATTTACATTTCTTTATGCCAATAATTGTCATTGGGATATAAGATGGATTGTAAATGTGATACTAGTACACAGATCTTTTAACTTTTTTATATTTCTTCAAAAATTTGAGTTTAAATGACATGATACAGTAAATTTGCCATTTCACGTACTGATATATAAGGGTGTCAGGATTCAGGGTCAATTCCCCTGTTTTATTTAGAATTACAAATTTCATAAACAGCGAGACATAACTTAAACATGACTATTGATTATCAATTCTCCCCAGGGAAACACTTAATCATGTTTCAAATGTATTGTGGGGTTCACAGTATCATGATAGGAGTTACCTTAATTTACTGTATCTATTGAAGGTCACATATCCGAAGATCTATCATTATAATAAACCTTTGAAATTAGCATTAATTTTATGACAATTAGGATAATTTCTTGATTGAATGCTTTCATGATACAAACATTAGAATCTGTGTGTAAACAGGTTAACATTTTTTTCTGCTTAGATATCATATTTTATGGATATATAACTCCTGTGCTGAGTTCTCTCTAAATAAGCCGTTTCTGATTCAGCCATTTCTTAATTAGAACAAATTTATTAAATGGTATGAAAGAATGAAAGGAATAAAATATTAGTATGCATTTGGAATGTATAATAACATTAAATACGAACATACTTTAACATTGTCTAACTAAACATTTGGATATTTTGACGAAAATGCTTAGAAATTCTTTGCATGGGTAACCTGAAGGAATTGTGAAAATTTGTTTTTGTAAATAATGCACGTAAATTAATAATTATAATGTTATATTGGGTACTTTCATAATGCAAATTGTAAAGTTTAAACCAATAGATAACTTGAAAATTCGTGATCCTTGTCAGATTATAGTTAAATAGGAAATATGGAATGAAACTAGCAGCCAGGTTAATCTCTTGATCTGAGTGGAGTAGAGTGTTTCACATCCACTTCTTTACTAAGACTTCCTTAATATTGAAAGTGTACATGTGGTTACTGGAAAAAGGGCATGCATGCTGAGTAGCAGTTTGCAGACAAGGTTTTAAGAATTCTTTAAACTTTTCTGGAAACTGCTTGGTTATAAGTATACATGTATGGGTTCATCCAAGAATTAAAAATTCGAGATGTCTAAGTGAGTGAAATAGGTATTTCAAGCAATTTAGAGAAATACAACAGTTAAGATTCTGACCAACAGACTTATACTTAGAAGAACTTTTATCTTTATTTTGCAGCGAAGAAAAATGCAACCAGTCATAACATAGAATATGATAAAATCAACACATCATCACATGTATCATTACTTACAAGTACAGTACATTTGCATGTATTTTTTACTTATATTGACACTTGATTTTTAGAATAATTATTTCAGTATTCTCATCTTTTTGCAATTTTTTAAAATTCATTTAAGTTATGAATCTAAATAAAATAAAGATGTATGATTTTATTAGTGCTGCAACTTGAGGGATTCACAAAGAAGATGGCAAAGGGTTTTATGATAATTTATGTTGGGCTACTATTAATAACTGGTACATGTGATAATTAGCAAAATATATTTTGATACCTTAATCATTAAATTTCTTTGAAGGAAAATTTGACATCAAGGAATGAGTCCACGGAATTATTCGCACTGAATAATGAATGCATGTACATATAGAGTTACATGTACGATGTTCATACATAAACATTATTCTGTTTACAGCCTTTCTTATATACATAAATCATTTATCCCCGCAATTAGTGTTACATTTGTCAGAAAATGAATAAATAAAACTTCGTACATGTATAACAAAATACAGATACAGTATACATTTTTTTTAATTCATGCCTAATTTGTGTTTTCATTACGATATTTAGTAGGTGTCACGGTGTGTTTCAGCATCAGTCGTTAGTATGATTATAAAGAAAAAGTAGTTACCTTGATTATTTATGCGCTACTTTGACCTCTCTACCTATTATGATATTATGCAGGAATAACAGTGGATTGCGCTAACAGTGTCATGTAAAGAAAAACATATTAACATTAAAATGATCTTATAGTTTTCATTCATATCTCAAACCATAAGACATTTTTCGACATAACGGTATCTTATACGATAAATCTATCGACATCGTGGAATGAACCCCAAGTCGCCGAGACACAAGGAGAAGTATGGGTTTCCTGCTTGGTAGTTCAGAAAAACAACGTACTAACCAAATATATTCCCCCGTTTTATTTACCCAACGACGTCCTTGTGAGGTAATGATGTGAATTGTGATGTCATTTAAGTAACGCTTTGGTTTTTAGTCCTTCTGCCTCTCATTATAATAAAAAAAATATGCCTTACATGTACGTGTTATGTTTACTTAACAACACTAAGAACATGTAGTAAGTACAACAAAACACGTGGTATATATTATATAAATAGTGCCTGTTTGGGAGGGTAACAGTTGAAATTGACACCCCGAGAAAACCATTGTCAACCGACGCGAAGCGGAGGTTGACAATGGTTTTCGAGGGGTGTCAATTTCAACTGTTATCCTCCCAAACAGGCACTATTTATTTTGTTATACTGAATGTCTTTTTTAAAAATTTTAAGAAAATTTTACTGCTTTTATATAGGAATAACGTGAATTCTACAGCGAACCGTACGCGCATAATTTTCGCGCATGTAACATTTTTTAATGTTACCCGTTGCCAAGTGCGTTGCTAACGCTGAGGGTAATAGTAAATATTATTAACTGCGTCTTAACCAATCAGATTTCAGTATTTAACATGAAAGTATAACAAAACGGTTTACACTGTTCCAGTTATTTTTCATAACAAAGCTCTTTTGTGCCGTATTAAACATGTCAAAAAACGGAACCCAAGGTTGTATTCAAACGTTTGACTTCACTAAATGTGTATATTCCTTTGTGGGCCCGTATGTATAAGTACATGCCATAATTCTGCGACCAATTAAAGTTTCTTTGGTATATAAGTGGCTTCTGATTGTAATGTGGTCAAATAAATGTTTTATTCTCCACATGTATTAAATCTGGATATTTTCTGGACAGTTCATATGGTAAAACGGTAGAATGGTAATTACTACTGACTTCAAAAACCCCTGTCCGTATGAAAATCCCCTGTCTTCCCCTGTCACCCCCTGTGTTTTCACTGTCACCCCCTGTCTATCCCCTGTGTGCCACTGTACAGAGCCCCTGTATACCCTGTCATCCCCTGTGTGCCACTGTACAGTGCCCCTGTATACCCTGCCATCCCCTGTGCGCCCCTGTACACATCCCCAGTATACCCTGCCATCCCCTGTGTGCCACTGTACACACTCCCCTGTGTGCCACTGTAAGCCCCTGTCTCCCACTGTACGCCCCTGACAACCCCTGTCACTCCCTGTTATACCCTGTACCTACCCCTGACATCCCCTGTACAGCTAAATAATCAGTTTTAAACAATTATTATTCATTCAAATGATAAATTTGAACAGTTACATTAAAGGCCAACACATAACGTTATGATGCAGCGATATATATGTAGTGTTTGTGGACTCGTTCCCCGTACGGGCTATCTATTAGCCCGTGACGTCACCATGCGGGGAATCTGCACGAGCAAGGATTCTACCGCCTGCAGCCAGCAAGTAAAGACGTAGGACATGTGCTAGACGAGGCGACAGGCAAGTCCAGCGGCAACCCACGGATATTATCAGTGATAGTGACTGAGAAATACTATATTGGCGCCCAACTCGAGGCCCTGGACTTGCCAGTTATTCCGAAAAAAAATTTTCCCCGTAGAGTAAGCCTGTATCATTTTGTTTAGGGAGTTTGAGTAAATCGCGTTGAGGCCGCCAGTTTGGGGGCCCTCGCGTGGTCAGCTTTCCTGTTAGTTTTTGTAAACATTGAGCCAGTTTTAGCTTTGTTTGTGCTACTTGTTTGATTTATCATCATGTCATTTGAAGAGGCTCTGTTTGCTTTGGGGTTGGATGAGAGATCGCCCCGATTTATGTCTATGGCTCAGGGTAGGGATGAGTTGTCACGGGATATTGGGCCCGGCTGTGTGTATGGGCCAGATCCCGTAAGTATTGTTGAGCAACTCACATACTTAGGCACTACAGGTCATGTTAGGGTAGGCTATGTTGAGAGAGCACCCCACAGTGATTACATAGGTCCTCCTCATGTTTGGGTTGAGTCTCCTGAAAGATTTGAGAGAGGGAGGGGTGAAACTATAGATCCTGTTTGTTTGTCGGCCAAGGGTTTAAGTTCGCCAGTTGGTGTTAGGGACTTTGTTCCACCTAGTGACTATTTAGGGGTCCCCATGTCACAATGTGCCCATGTGGCCCTTACCCCTGGGGAAGCACCTACTGTCAGGGATACTACTTTATGCCCACCCGAGCCTCAGGGGCAAACCCCAAATTTGTTGGATTTCGACCCCCTTACTACCCAGGATTCAACCCCCAGTAATCCAATGCCCACCGGGCCTGCACCGTCAGCACGGCCCGGATGCCAGTCCTCAGATAGCCAACCTGTCTATTCACAAGGGGTTACACCAGAGTCTAGGGATGTAGGTCAGGGGCAGCAGTATGATAGACCAGTTCAGGCAGTTGACTTAAAGCCCCAGGTTCCACCCACCCAGAACCCCACTTTCCCAGATGCACAGTCTCAGCTCAGTGGTGGCCATCAAGATGATCGGTATTCACCAGGCCCGTTTGTTATGGGCGGGTGTTCGGATTATCGGCCTAGTAGTTATCCTGTACCAGTACCTGAGGTCCCCTCCCAACCTTGTCATTTTGGGGGTGAAGGAGGGGGGAGAATGGCACATACATATGAGCCCCCCACCACTGAAAGACCTTTTAATGTAAGTCACGCGCGGATTCCCGCAGCGTCTCAATGTCCCTCGGATTACGCGCGGATACCCGCAGCGTATATCCATCCCCCGGAATACTCGTGGAGACCAGCAGCAGCCTATGGTTTACCTGGAGATGTGCAGACCCCTGCAGCGCGCTACAACCTCCAAGAGTTTGTTGCACCCCCCACCAGCTACCACAATCCGACAACTTGGAGTAGGCCGAGGTATAAGGATCTGCATTTTGATGGGAGATCCAGCTGGAAGCCATTCCTGCACAAGTTTGTTAGATTGTCGCGAAGCCAGCACTGGACAGAGAGTGAGCAACACGACCAGTTCTGCTTCTTCCTGGAAGGAACCGCTAGTGAGTACTACACTCTGTTACTGGAGACCAGCCCTGATTTGCGCTTCGCCGACATCCTGAGGAAGTTTGACAAGCGCTTTGGCTCAGCAGCACCTGATTTGGCCCACCAGCTCAACTTCCAGTCAGCAGTCCAAAACAGTGGTGAGTCCCTGAGGCAGTGGTCAGACCGAGTACTGACGTTGGCTACTCGTGCCTTCCCCCAGCTACCGGATGTTCACACTCAGGCTATACCCCGCCTGTGTTACGGGGCAGAGGACCAGGAGGCAGGCCTATATGCCCTGGATGGCCAGCCCAAGACTGTCGATGAGGCTGTAGACCGGATGCAGTTCTACCAGCATTCCCGGCGGGGCAGACCCCCAGGCAATAGCTACAATGCAGTGAGGAGTTTGGTTGTAGATGAGGAGTCGAGTAAAAGAGATGGGAAAGCCGAGAGTTCGATACGGGAGTTGAAAAGCCGAGTGCAGCATCTTGAGAAGACCCTAAAGGAAGTTCTCGATTCGGTCCGGCTTGGGATCCCGACGACTTGTTTCCCTAGATGGCAACCTGGCCCAAGGACAGGTCAGTGTTTCAGATGCGGAAAGACTGGGCATTTCCGTAAGGAATGTCCTACAATCCATAGACGGAGGACGGAAGAAAGCGCTGGAGAGGTTGTAGATCACTCCCTGTGTAGCCGTGGTGCCTGTCAAGGAGTTGCAGATGAAGAGACCAAGACTTGCAGTCAAGCGCCCAGGGGGCAGCTTCGCACTGTGTGCTTACTAACCCAGGATGATGAGGTCAGTTTAAGGAAGCACCCTGCAGATGACTCATGTGTTGTGGACAAGGACGCCCCTTGTCACAACATAAGGCGCAGGAGGAAGCGTGGTAGGCGTAGGGTGCGACACAGGAGACCAAACTTGCTGAAGTCCTTCTCCACAGATCCTGATGTCCCTGAAGAGGAAGTTACTCCAATGGACAGTAATTGTCGGCTGAAAGTGCTGAGCAGCAAGGTGGTTCCTACGGAATCCAAGTGCCCTGAGGCCAAGGGCAAGGATGACATAGTGGGAGACTCTTGGCTCCCAACCCAGGGGGCCGTCTCGAATGATCTGTTTGTCATGGCAGCTCGGACTGCCAGTACAGCCAAGCTGAACATACCAGGAAGAAGTCTTGAGACAGCGGTTGAGGATGTCCATGTTCCTGCAACTAGGAACTCCCTTGCTAGGGAGTCAGTTGGAAGAGGACAGCCGTTAGGAGCAGCACCAAACTTGGAGTATCTCCCTTCTGGTGTCCAGACTAGGGTGACAGACGCACGGGAGATGCCGTCGCCATCTGGATTGTGCAGGGGGTGTCTCGTGGATCAGACGTAGTAGAGCTGCCCTTCCCGGACTGAACCCGTAACCTAAGAACGACTTGGACTGTCCCTGGATTATCCTTGTTGTGTGTAGAGGTCCTTGTCATTTGGACGGGCCTTGCTCTAGTGACTTAGCATCCCGGCTGTTGCTGGTATTGGTGTTACCGCAGGTGGGACTTGGTTCCCTGGAAGTTATCCCGGCTGTTGCTGGGATGGCGTTCCCACGCCCATTGTTATTTGGTGGTCCCGTTGGTTCTAGATGTGGACCTACTCCCCTCAAGGAAAACGGAGGGGAGTGTAGTGTTTGTGGACTCGTTCCCCGTACGGGCTATCTATTAGCCCGTGACGTCACCACGCGGGGAATCTGCACGAGCAAGGATTCTACCGCCTGCAGCCAGCAAGTAAAGACGTAGGACATGTGCTAGACGAGGCGACAGGCAAGTCCAGCGGCAACCCACGGATATTATCAGTGATAGTGACTGAGAAATACTATTTATATAATGAGATTAACACATAAATCTCATTTAAAACAAATTAAAATCATATCAAATGGAGATGGGTTTGTTAAGAATATTTATTAGATAATTTTGGTTTTGTGATTTTATATATTGATCAACAGGTTCAGATCGATTTTCGGTTTATTTTGTGCGTTTGTTTATTTCTTCGGGATCGAGATTTCGCATTATGAACCCGTTGAATCACAGGATAACGACCGTTTAATAGCGAGCGCAGCTGGCCGGCGCGCAGCGCCGGCTAGCGAAGCGAGCTCTAAGACCCAGTGTGCGCGGGAAAAAGAACGAGCTAAACCTACAGTTCATCAAACAAAATTTTTTGTCTACGTCCCATAATGCTCTCTAATGTTTTCACCCGTGGTGCTATGCCAAAAATGGCCGACTTTTAACTCGTAATTTAAAGTTTGAAGACACGTTTTGAGTACCGCATATGCTTTGGCGAGACTCAAAAGATTTGTTACATGCTTCCATACCTTCGTATACCTTCGTATAGAGTCGAGAAACGTAAACAAAGACGAACAAAGTCATGGATGACGTCACAGTGCACTCGCGCTATATTTCCCGCGATATATTTAGAGGTGGATCAAACATCTGTAATGAGTGTACTGACTATTCCAGTATAGTCTGCGATACCTGCTTCATTGGCATATGATTTGTTTTTAATCTTTGTTTTAATATAGCGATTTTATATATATACTAGCAAGAGCCATACGTGCATACTTTACTGTCATATCGATCCATTTTTAAACTAATTGTGCATGCATGTACAGTAGGCAGGTACATGTAAGTATATGAGTAGGGGGGAAATAAACAATAGGACATTTTGAACTAAATAAAAAGGAATAAAATGAAAAAATAAACAGGTAAAATTATGTAGATATTGCATATAGTCAGACCATCAAATTTAAAAGTGGGAAATTACACACCTACAAACAGGTACCGGGCTCTCTCTCTCTCTCTCTCTCTCTCTCTCTCTCTCTCTCTCTCTCTCTCTCTCTCTCTCTCTCTCTCTCTCTCTGGGTAGGGGGTTCGGCTGTATGTATCATAACCATTAAAATTAGTATCTTTGGCATACTTATTGTAGAGCAATACTCTCTTAAAAATTCTTTGACGTTCGTTGATACCTAAATAAAACTATAAGTTGACAATGATGCAAGGTACAGTATGTGTAATTCTTGCTGCGCTCGCCAGAACGGTAGCACCGTAAAACATATTACGGGTTTTAAGGTGAGAGAGAAATAGCCTGTTTAAGATGCATATATATTGTTTTAAGATTGTTTTCAGCTTAGCTTCTTAATCACGATAGTATATGTTTCAGAGGGAGGCTTAATTTTCTGCAAAGCATGAGAAAGTGACCATATTTTTTTCTGTTTAACATTTCCGAGTTTACTCTGTTAAATACGATTTTATATATGGTAAAAAAAAACAAGAACAAACAAAACACTTTTTATCGAATCAGTGCACGTCCATTGGTAACTGATTTGTAAAGCAATAATTGAATAATTGTAGTTGCCATCCATGCGCGCATATCAAAGAAAATTTCAAAACATTGCAGTGACACAATGTCATTATTATATGTAGTCTAGCCTATAAATAATGTGGTGTTGGGTAAACAGATGGGAAAGACTGTTTATGACTTTCTTCGTTGACCAAAGGAGCTATGTAGCTCATAGATTCTGAAGGTACATCATACATACAAAAAAGAGGAAAATCACAGAGGATACCTGTCCACTTCATACAATTATGTATATATCAGCAGAGCTACTTTTAGACAGAGAACATATTACATGAAATTAACATTTTGTAAGCTTTAAAAAAATATTGACGAAGCTTACTAGGAAGGATTGGGTTAGTTTTATTGTTGATCGTTTACTCTTGGTTTAATTTGACAATATTTCATTATTTTATTACTCCTGTTGTTTTGTCTGTAGTTCCACAATCGGTTAGAATCATACTCAGCTACAATCAGATTATAACTACAGTTTGACAGTGTGTGCGTGTATAAGTTAATTGCTCTACAATATCTTTAACCTCCTATTTACTGACTATTACTAATACTTGTATATTGTGTGCTTTGGAGCGAAAAGGGATTATATAATCACTGGTGTGGTTGTATATTATGCATAAACAAGATTGACTGGAGTGTAGGTATTATCAATTTCAGATTGATACATTTCCTAGCATATCTCGGGCTCTGTTGTGAAATAAGTATGGAACCAGCTTTATATTATAGAGTCTAAGGCCTATAGCATGCACTTCATGAATCTGACAATGAAATATTGAAAAGCGTAACTGCAGTAATACATAATGTTTAGATTTATTTATTAAATTTCATCAACAGTAATTGGAATCATGGTACATGTAACAGAAAACAAATTCATATGTTTCACAATTTCTGATATATGTTATCTGGTCACAATTCACTTAGTCTTTTATTTCTAAACACTTGTCACTTGTTCTTCTTTACTAGTTCTGCAAGTGGGACATCACTGTCACTAGAATCCCCCTCAAATGCACGGTTGTCACACCCACTGCAAAGAAAGAGATATTTTAGTTCATCCTTATCTGTGTTGTCTTCATTCCGTCTTCTCTTAACCAAGTCACGAATTGACTTTCCTGTGGAGACTGCGGAGGCCCTGAAATGAAATCATATTGATTATTCAAGTACTATCAATAAACATAAGTAAACAGATGTGTCATTTACGTGTGTTCATAATGTACATTTAGATTTATTGTTTTATGTACCTTTTTCTGGAGTAATATCTCCTCCACTCTAGTGATTTCAGAAGTCTGTTTTTCACTTTTTTTTCGTTGTCCGTAGTCTGGGGCGATTGGAATGACTTTCCAAGCAGCAGCATGATTTCTTGAATTGCTGATGGTAGATGAGGGTCTTTGGATTCCCTTAGATTGTATTTTTGGATGACCTTGGTGATCAAGCTCTGCAAATATTGTAAATGAAATTAAAAACAGATCAATTAAATCAAATTTTTTCATCAGTGTTCATTTTAGTTATGTTACACCATTTTTGAAAGTTGGGGGAGAGAGGTAGCAGGTTTTGGAAATCATAAAAATCCTAATCTGTGATTCATTCCGGATGTGAATTTAAATCCTAATCCATGGGTGTGTGTGAGGGGGTTGGGGGGGGGTAGCATAGCCCAGTATACTTATAACTTCAATATGTCGTAGAGTAGTTTACCTATAACTTCAATTTTTTACTCTTCATTTTCTTATTTTCATTTTTTTTTTACATGGTCTCAAAAATGTGGAGGGCCATCTCCATGAAGATTCACTTTATAATATGTCAATTAAAACAATTTTTTAGTGACAAAAAAGTGAGGGGGGAGGGGCGCCCCCATAGGCCCCTTACCCCATATGCTACATGTCTGAATTCATTAAAAGATGTTTTGTCTTATGATTATTACATGTAGGTCCTATGCTGTATTCTGTAAATCTGATTGTAAAAAGGTTGGGGGTTGACAAGTCAGTCCAATTTATTTGACAATTGAGTCTATAACAGTTAACATTTTACTGTTGATTTTTAATTTGCACGTGATTTTGGGGTTGCATGGATCTTGTATAGGCTGAATTATTTAGTCATGGTCGGCCAAAAAAGTGGGACATACTCATTTTTTCCAGGACGATGGGAAATACTGGTATTTCTTAGGAATAACTGGTACTTCCCAGAATCACAGTACTACGATACATGCTGTGTACCTCATACTGGGTCTTAATCAAACATGTTGGAATGTAGACAATTATAAAGCACATCTTGTTTGTTATGACATTTTATCATATTGCTTTTGATTTTATTAACACATTTTGACTAGCCAGTAATGCATCAGACATTTAAATAAATCAGAGTTTATTGATTGAAGATTTAAGTCAGGTATAGGTCTGAACATCTATGCAGTTATCATAAACATGAAACCAAAAGTTATAGTTTCTTTAATGTATTAAATAATATGGGCCTGCCAAAAATTGGGAAAAATAAAGTGTGGGTGTGTCACTACCACAGTAAACACCACTCTGTTAAAAAAATATCTCCTTAAAACAGGAGCATAACAATGTCAAGAGTCAATTTATTGATGTGATTGTTTTATTATTGTTGGTAACCATGCTAACCAACAATTACAGGAACTGTAACAGGGTTTAAGTTTATTTTGTGAATAATTATAATTCTTTAAAATAGAAATCTTTGCTCTTCGGGTTGAAAAAGCTGAAACTTGTACTTTAGCTGCCATATAGGATGCTTTTCGAAATACCCGGTAGATTATAATGTGAATTTTAAGATTCCTAATACAGGCAATGAAATATATTGCAAAGCATGCAGAATTCTGCTGTTTTGGTTACTAGCTGCATATATCTTATTTCCTAAACATGTGTCACATTAAACAAATCAAACAAATTTGTATTTCTCAGTTTAGAGAAAATCAGCCATTCTAAAGAACTGAATTACAGATTTTGAAGGAAAGTGACCCGTTTTGATATCTGTAAACCACATAATTTGGAGTAAAATATTTTTAAACATAAAATGTGCTACAAAAATTTTACGTAAATATGTTCAATATATACTATCAAGTTTTCAACGCTGGGGTCTCTACAATGCATCAGCATGCAAAAGCACTTTAGTGTAATAATTAAAAGTTAAAGGTTGCATCTTCAATTATGAACAATGTAGTTATAAGCCATGAAATAATAACAGTTTTCATTTTATCATTATTTTGACTGATGGCGCATCCTTATACAAATAATCATTTTACATGTACATGTACCATCTTGAATTTTGTTACCACTTTATTTTGCTTTTCATCTCATAAACATGTTCATGCATGTACTACAATTAATTGATTATATTATACTTTATTAATTTTATTTGGGGTCTCATAATATCAATTTCCATGGCTATTTTTTTTATTGGGGGGGGGGGGGGGTGGAATTAATTAGTCTGCATATTATTACTTATTAGGTTTGTTACTGACTGTTTAAAGAAATTTGTGGGGTCAGTATAGTCCATAGAAGACGAGGCGGAGCCGAGCCTTCTATGGACTTTACCGACCCCACAAATTTCTTTAAACAGTCAGTAACAAACCTAATAAGTGTTTTGTTTTGTCGAGGACCTAAAGTTTGATATGTAAACAAACGTTTGTGTAGAAAATCAGTTCAAATAACGTTACGTCCGCCATGTTGCGCTATAAGTTTTGACGCTTGCCTTTTAAAGAAATTTGTAAGGCAGCCATGTGACGCGTTTCATCCAATGACGTCGCGACATTCTAGTCCGAGGCAAAATAAATATACATGATGTACATGTAGCTTGCATTAATTCATATTTTGTTGATGACAATTAGTGTTAGAGGTTAATATAGATTCTTAAGTTGGAGATATTAATTATGTTCTTCCATGTACTACATTGAAGTGATGATATTTAACTTAATGTGGGGTTTCATGATATCAATTTTTCATGTTTTTTTTTGTTGGGGGGGGGGGGGGCAAATGTAGAATAAGTTAGCCTGCATATACAAGATGCACATGTAGCTTGCATTAATTCACATAACATAATTTTGATGATTATAATTAGAGGTTAATAGATTCCTAGATTGGAGATTTGTTCAAGGGATGTATTTTAACGACTGCATGTAATAAATTGTAAGATTATGAATTAATTGATTCAGCAATTTCTTATATAATTTTATTCATTGTTGCCTAACTTACTTGCAGAGATGTGTGTTCAGTGATGCCCTTTTTCCACAATCTTGCCTCGTCCATTGTCTGGGGCAGGGTGTCATACTCGATGGTCTGTGATGAGCGAGACTCCTTCGATGTATTGCAAGCACAGTAAAACCCAAGTTGCATTCTTGCACAGCATAGGCAGTTAAAATCACACTGTCTGTAATGTCGTTGCTGAGAGTTTTGGAAGGAAGTATCCCAAGACAAATTGTGATACACAGGATTTGTGGACATCTTGCACGATTGCTATTCCAGATAGACTGACACATAAAGTAAGGCATGAAAAATTTGTGCCTTAAGTTAAGAAGATCATTATCACCTCATAATTATGTACTACTAATTATGTACTCATAATTAGATATGGATCATCAGGAAACCAAATAATTGATATAATTAAAATATTTGTTGAACAGTCACATACACCTATTTTGCTATATATACACATTTATAGCCATACCAATATTAATTATCATTAATTAGATCTGCTAATTTAAACAAATACACACTTTTTAAATTAATATGAAATATTCTTACGAATCATTATAAACAGATTATTAGGTAATAGACATAGGCTGATAGACATTTTTAATACGTTTTATATAAAAGTCAGATTTTTTTATTAATGTATTTATATTTGGTTTCCAAGATGCATAATTTGATATTTCTTCTGCAGTGAGATGACCAAATTAGATCAACCTATTGTTCTTTAAATCCATTTTGTCATCCTTTGATGACTAATTTAAATTGCACAGCTGCAAGCCTTTGTTTCACACTCTTTCATCTTTGTATGACCATCGCGAATTCAGCACTCATCACTTCACACTCACATACATTACTACTTCAGAAGTCAAATCTATATATATACACACCCTTGGGAGTGCAAATATCTCAACTTAGTTCAGAGTCAGTAATAAGTACTTAACAGTTTAATTGAATGGACATGCATGTTTTATATGCATTATTCCTATCTATTGTTTGGAATATGCATTTTGATCCATTGTACACAACTTGTTGCAATGGGAAGCAGATCTCAACCTGGTAATTTTCTGATAGGTTTTTTTTTTAAATATTTTTTTTTAATAAGATAGTTCTATCATATTTGCTTATTGTCATTCAATTATTTAGCTTAACTAACTTGAGATTGTAACACTTAAAAATTTTTTCAAAAATTGTATTCTATTTATCATCATTATTTTCAGGTACCCTCAAGTATTGTACTTGTGTAAAGTGCCAAGGAGCATGGATTTCACGGTATTCTTTCTATAAGCATAAAGAGAATTAAGTTGACCGAAAGTCTATTGTCGTCACCAACACCAAGTTTTGAGTACCCAGAGAGTTCCTTCAATGCTCCAGAATTCACTCAGCCACTCTTTGAAGGATCCAGGACTTCAGTGTTAGAGGCAGTCACCAAACATCTATATGTGTTTTCTGTGAACCATGGGATGTCAAAAACAGCTTTATCAGACAGTCTCATGTGTGAGAAGTCATCTTTACCCCAGCCCAATCACTTACCCTCATCCTATAAGGAAGCCAGGACACTTGTTGCGCCTTTGCTTATGCCGCTTCAAAAATATGACGTGTGTATTAATGACTGTGTCATTTTTAGAGACAGCGGGGAATATGAATATGCAAACTTGAATGAGTGCCCCCAATGCCTGGAACCAAGAAAGGAAAATGGGAAATCAAGAAAAATGTTCACATATATGCCCATTGGTCCTCGATTATCTAGGTGGTTTGGAACTGAAAACTTGTGTAAATTGATTTATGAAAAAACATTAACTGTTTCCAGAAGTGAAAACAATGAAGTAATCAGAGACTTTACTGATAGTGAACAATTCCATTCGTGGTTTAAAGCAGGACAGGTTTTTGAAAACTTGGGTAAAAAGTTAAAACAGTTGTGTGCCTTTATCATTGTTTACCGATGGAGTGAATCCAAACAGAAATTCATCAGCCTGCCAAAAATCCATGTGGCCAATAATTCTAACTTGGATTACTCTTCCACCTTCTGTAAGACAGTTTTTAGGACCCATGATGCTAATGGGCCAAGTGGGAAGAATGGATCTGAACCCAAGTCTCTGGAGCCGTACCTATCCGTCGTTGTGGATGAGCTTCTGTCTCTCACGGAATTCACAGTCCTGAATTCATACACCTCTGCTCCAATGACTGTTAAAGTTGCGCTGTTGCAGTACCTGTGTGACATTCCTGGATATTCCAAGCTTCTCCACCTGTCAGGACATGGAGGATTAAGATCTTGTCCCTATTGTCAAGAGCATGGTCATTATTGCAAACATTTGAGGAAAACCATCCACATTTCAAACAGGACCTTCCTTCCTTCAAACCATCCATTAAGGAATTCAGAGGGATTTGCTGTTCAAGGGCCGGACAGGAATAGCAGACCAAAGGCATATTCTCTCCACGAAGAAACTGCACTCCGGGATATGTACCAGCAAAAGCCGAATAAAAACCAGAAACAGAAGCATCAAAAGAGAACGGGATTGAAAGGGAATTACATTCTGCAAAAACTGCCATATCATAACCGCCTCGAACAGATGTCTCCAGATGGTATGCACACACTGGCAGACTTTATTAGCCATCTAATGGAAATGCTTTCTGGGAAATACAATGGTGAGAAAGTGCTCTCATGTGAAAAAGACTTCAACAGGTTTCCAGATATCCACTCAGAAATTAGTGATGATGAAAAAGAGCAGCCCAAGAAGAAAAGAAAGTTAGATCCAAATTCCAAACATGATGTAACCACCCCATGGTCTCTATCAAAGGAACAGATAAAGATAGCAGATGAGAGGGCACAACATGTACTGTACACCAATGCAGAGGATATTTCACCTGGACCCCACTTCAGCAAATTGTGGACTTTGAGAACAATGAATTCAAAAATACAGGTTTGTAAATATAATCAGCATGAAAATACTTAATTACAGTACATTATGAATTTGAAAAAGACAGTGCATAATGTTCAACTCATACATTGCCATTTTTGTTTTAACCCAGCAATTGTATTAACATTTTTTAGCAAAAATTTCAGTTCAATGAAATGATTAAAAATTTTGTTAAAAAAAAGATATTTGAGTAATTTTATTATTCTAAGTACTTGTACATGGTGTGCCTCCAATATTTTGAGTTAAGTCAGTGACATGAAGCTTTAATAATCCTACAGTATATATCATGTATACAGTATTAGGCTACACACTTTTAATCAAATTACACAATTATGTATAAATACAAATAAATGTAGTATTAACTTTTGTTTTTTATCTACCATTCAGTTTGTGACATCAGGAGCCTTAGAGTGGTGTATACAGGGCTTGCTTCCCCCGACCCAGGAAAAGACTTTGAAGTGTGTTTGTGATGTTTTGAAGAGGATGGTCTCACCTGTTATACATATGTCAACGCTTGATGAGCTGCAGAAAGACACACATGAGGCATTTGCTCTTCTCAAAAGAGATTTTCCTCTAACGATTCAGGTACTTAAAGTTGAATACACATGTATTCTATTTACAATTAGTTAAATTGACAGTTTTTTTTATGTAAACAAAACTCATGTCAACTCAACAAAACTCATATTTACATTAAGTTTTGACCTAAAATGAATGAATAAATGTGACAAACACTAGGCATTGTTTACTTATGTTGAAAGTAAAAATGTAGGTAAAAATTAAGTTTAAAAAAAAGAACATTTACAGGTATATATAACTATTGTAAACAAAAAAATGTCACAAAATTGTGAACTCTGTGTCAAATTTTTGTTTATCAACAGACATGTATTACTAAAGCATTAAATATGACAAAAAAGTTGATCAAAAGGAAAATATACCTTTTTTTAATAAAATCTGAAATTTTCTTTTAGAATCTTACAACCCATCTAATTCATCATGTAGTGGAAGACCTGGCACGATTTGGACCAATGTATGGCAGGTGGCTGTTTCCATATGAGCGAGCCAATGGGTGGATAACCCGTCAGTGTCTGAGAAAGGGGATGGAGGAGTCCACAGTTATTGAAACATATGCTGTAAGTCCTAATACATGTGTGTGTGTGTGTATATATATATATATGTTATCTTATGGGTTTTTTTCAATCTGGATAAGGTTTGTACAACATTATTGATTTGATATTAAATAGCAGTGATCCTTTTTTCCAGATATATGACTGGTGTGTACCGGTACATATGATACTCAGCGGGAAATTCAACCCAGTGGATGCACTTGGTGAAAAATCTTTGATGAAAACCAGTGAAAGACTTATGGAGAAGTTAGACGAGGATTCATCTGCTGTAACAAGCCGAAAGCAACACAGAAAGAAAAATGTCCTTCTGACTGACAGCATGAAAATCCACATGAGGTCATTCTACATGGAGCTTGGTATTGGTGTGATCCAATTTCCGGATACAGTTGCAGAAATTCACAGTTCAGTTGAAGTGACAGATTCCAGTGATAGGAACTATGAATTCGTCTGTGACAAATACAGAGGAAATAAGCCGCCATCCATTGTGAAGCTGCCGTGTGTTAACAACAATCAGTTTGCGCAAGTTTGTTTTTTCTTGGAACATTCTGTGAATAGTTCCATTCATCACTGGGCAATAGTCGAACTCTTTCCACTGGCAGAGAAGTGCAATTCGTTCTTTTGCATGGAAGACAAGCCTCTTCAACGAAAACTTTTCCACTCATCTCTACTCGGTAAACCATTGGTTAATGTGAAGAACCAGGGAAAAGTTTGGATTCTTAGGGATTAAGTTCTTTGAGTGGTAATGAACATTCTGACTATTAAGTTTTATGATTATGAGACTTGTTTTAAATTGCATTGACATTTTGTTGTTTGATATTGTTTTCTGTTCGATGACCTATTGAAAAATTAAACAATATCAAAAAGTGCATTGAGTATTTTTTCTGAATAAAGTAAATGAAATACGGCACTGTAATATACCATTACACCGGTATACAGATAGTAAGTGATGACTCATTCAAGAGAGAGAGTTGACATGTATGTTTGATGGCACATAAGCTGATAAAGAGCGTTTGTTCTAGACATATACTGGTATGTTACATCAGCTGTAGTGTGAGATCAAAAGATCAATGCCATATGACAAAAAATCATTTGAACTCTTGTTGTGTTAGACGATATCAAAATGCATGTAACAATTCAATTGTGACAATGCATTAAGAGATTGTCTATTTAAATTGTTAAATATTAGATTTGGAAACAAGAGCGAGTTCGATAATAATAAGTATAGGAACGTTTCATGGATGGTTGACGTGTCGTGATTTAATAACGAATGAGTGGCGCATTTCGCGCCGTATTTCATCTTTATTCTATTAAATGAAAGGATTAAAAATTCATATTTTTGATGGAAAAAATTCAATATCTGTCAACAACAGCTTCTTTTGATCACTATAATCAACAAAAAGTGTTTTATCGACGTGATCATATAGTTTGGGTTTGTTCTTCTTTTTTTGAAGACCAACTATTGCACAACAGTTGCAAGCGCAAGACGTGTATACACAGTCCTGGTTAATTAATGTTAATTATTTTCTATACATGTAACATCAATGTGGACTTGAATTCAGCTGATTCATTCTCTCAAACAATTAACATACAATGGTTTAGGATAATGAGGTACTGTAATTGATTGTTATCGCGGCGGACAAAACAGCTTATTAATGTTATTAACGTAACTGCATTGCTTACTAGTATTTAGAATCGCCGTCAATACATAATTGTTTTCACTTGCAGAAACTGCAATATATAGTATATCTATTTGTTATACTTTCATGTTAAATACTGAAATCTGATTGGTTAAGACGCAGTTAATAATATTTACTATTACCCTCAGCGTTAGCAACGCACTTGGCAACGGGTAATATTAAAAAATGTTACATGCGCGAAAATTATGCGCGTACGGTTCGCTGTAGAATTCACGTTATTCCCATATAAAAGCAGTAAAATTTTCTTAAAATTCTTAAAAAAGACATTCAGTATAACAAAATAAATAGTGCCTGTTTGGGAGGATAACAGTTGAAATTGACACCCCTCGAAAACCATTGTCAACCGACGCGAAGGTTCTTGTGGTTTAATGCAGCTTGTAAACATTGCCAATAATAATATTAATTAAAAGATATTTATTTGTTAATTTAAATAATTGAGAATAGATAATTATTTAATTAGATCAAATTGTGTACCAAAGATCTATAGGTATTGCATAATATCATTAAGAAATTTCACGAGCCGATACCGGAAGGAAACCAGAACAGACCACTCTGGTACATGTGCAGCTTGTTGAATTATTGAACACAATTGGAGGTTTTCGAAGAAGTTTCACAAACGTACATGGTGCATGACTGTTGTATTAGTAATTGAGTACAAAGCGATAATCATATGTTGCATTAAACATCGCGATAAATACTCAATCAATCCCGTAGTTTGATTTTAATTTTCGCCCATGTCGCACGAACGTACTTATTTTTCTGTAGCAGTAGTGCACATCTGAATACGATTTTCTAGATAATCAGGAAAATGTTGAGAACATTTTAACACCTACACGGTAGTGTATGTAAACATGTATACATAAACGAGTGTGTTTCCCTCAGGGCTTCACACCTTCAATTAGACTCCACCCCACCTGAACTTTCCTGAGATAAATCGACCGGATAAAAACCGCGGATTTTGAACACACATTTGAACAAAAATTATAAAATATACAGGAATCAAAGGATTAGTCAAAACTGATCTCAATTACATGTATGATGATTTATTAATGTTCTTTACTAATTAATCCTAGAAACGATCTGTATCTTTCTTAAACATTTTTTGGATCGGATTTTCTTTAAATGAAAGCAGAGTTGAGGATATGTAAATTATTATTTTACCTGAAAAATTTTGTCCTCGGTTTGCCTTTTTTGCATCTATTTTGTTCATGAAATTAAAAATAAGTTATACTTAAAATCAAATGAACCGTCGGAATTATTGTTTGAAACTTTATTGGCACGCGGCAAAACGGGCCGATTTTGAAATAGTTGGCCTTTTTTACAGTAAGAAATCCTTGTTTATTTTTAAATTGGCATCGTGGACAGCAACCTACTCTTGAGTTGATATCGAGAAATGAAAATAGGTTTTGAAGGTAAATGTATTTAATAATAATCTTTATATCTGATCAATATTGATTCCTAAGCGGTCGCACTAAAAAGCGCCCGGGAGCGCCCGAGAGCGCCCGGGATTATATTATAGCGCCCGGGAGCGCCCGAGAAGCAAATATAGGTGCCGTTAGTTACCTGTGGTGCGGACTAGCAGGATACAGGATAAAGAAATACACAAAGCTGTCATATAACATCCCCTCTCCATCGTCTCACATAGCATGTCACGATATTTCAAACATTACCTGTCAACCTTGTTAGTTATAAAATTGTCAAAATTATCCCCATCGTCAATGTACGAGGATGTGTTGTCAGTTTGTTAATTCTCCAAATTTTTTCATAAATAATCAAGTCTGCAAACACAAAATCATTTCCTATTTGCAAATCATACGATCAATTACTTTATCAAATTATTGACAGCAGAATGCCTGCTCTAAAAAGGCGTAAAATTAAGGCTTCTTCAAAAGCCACTTTATTTTGTCCGTGCGGAATATGCAGGAAAAATTGCCAGAAAGCTTGCATTTGTTGCGACATTTGCAACGTTTGGTATCATCCTCATTGCGAGAGTTTGAACCTGCAAGAATTTGAGATGTTTAAAATTTCAAATTCCCTTAAATATACGTGCACTGGCTGTTTTTCCGGAGAAAACGACCCATATTCTTTTACAGCAGCTTTGTTGAGATTGGATGAGGTATGTACAAAACTATTTATGATAAGTTATCTTTTACAGTAAATATCATTTAAAATTCTGAAGTCTTAATCAGCGCGGTAACATGTAAAAATACATGGCAAATAAACTTTATAAATGTTTCGATAAAAAATATTGATAAAAATGAAAATAAATAATTGTTTAATTGTTTTAATCTTTTTAAAATACCCCCCCCCCCCTTCAAGTCAGCCACGTTGCTTGGAGTACAAAGAGTGCTGAGAAAAAGGACGCACTGATGAAGAAATTTCAAAGATTCACCTTTAGGAAGGAAAAAGAAATCTCATCATCAGATGGAAACCTTAAGATCCCTAAAACGCCAACTACTGCCAGAAAGCCAAACCAGAAGAAGCGGATACGAAGTACCGAGACCACTACAATTAAATTTGAGTGACGTTCCACTAAGGTATGTAAACAATTTATTGTATATAGTGAAATGTTTGTAGATATTTATATTAAAATAACGCAACCTATTACAAATTCCATTTATTGTATATAATAAAATGTTTGTAAAAAAAAATGTATTCATATTAAAATAACGCAACTTACTTCAAATTCAATGAAGTTTGTACATAGTATGTCTGATAAACATTTTTTTCAAATTAAGTGTTTTTAAATTTTTTTTTCAATGATTTAGTTAATTATATAAAATATAACGATTTTTTTCTCAATTTATATAATAGCAAGCCTTATTTTTTTCCTAATTTTTCATAGATCAACGTTTTATTCTCTATTTTTAGTCCTAATTTTTAAATCATCTTTATTTCTTTAAAATTATTTGGTTTTATTTTAATTTTTGTAAAATTATATTTTTTTAACTGGTATTTAGAAAATATTTTATTTATCCAACGCAATCTTTGGCTTTAATATTTTTTACTATTTTTTTTTTCAAAATTATGGCTCTTAACGAGGCGGCCTCCACGTGGCAAGAGCTGGGCAACGGTATCTAAATTATACACGGCCGTCTTATAAAGCACAATGTGTATTATTGACATGACAAATGTACGCTGGCAATTTGAACGAACGCGGGATTGCTCCCGATAGAACAATTCTTTTAAAGCAAAAAAAAAAATACTGATTGGCGATGGATATAATATAATTATCATCTGCAGATGATTTTAATAAGTGAACTTAATATTCGTTTACGATAATATTTGAATCCAAAGCCGCTAGTTTTAAGTTACGGTTATTAGGGATATTAATTATGACTGGCCCCGCGTTTCAGGTTTTTTACTTGCAAAACATCTACAAACGAAAATACCAAACAACCTTCAGCACCAACTTATAAATTATTTATTCCATACGTAATTAAATAAATTTTATAAATGCTTTATACTTGTATTCGCTATCTTCCATGGAAAAAAGTGGCATGGAAAAAATGTTGTTCAATGTTCATTAAATACGCTGTAGCATTAGCAATCAAAAATAATTAACAAACTGTATATTGATAGATTGACATATAAACAAACATTCAGACCCGCAATGTGTTTTTTTTGCAAGTTCTATAAAATGTAGACTCAATGACTGAATTCTTTACCGTTTTCCGTCTGGGTTATTTTGAATCACGTGTGTACGTTATGTGTAGCCATATAGATGAACACTTTAAGTGTTTAATTTTTAAAAGAAATTGTGTACATGCAGAGCAATGCAATGCTAGGACAATTAAATTCCAACAATGTATATGGTGAGGCCGGTCACACTGATACTGGTTCTGCTTGTTCTACAAATAGCGAATGTAAGACGAGGTATTTGGGTGTTATATTTTAAACAAATATAAGTATTGCTTTCTTAAAAGCTTGCATTACTCAACAAAGTATTTTATTGGAATCATTCTTAGTTACCTTAGCTGTATATATGTACCGCTCGGTCTGTATGCCGGAAAAATTGACTACCATCCGAAATTTTTAATACAAGGTCTACAGACTTGCAGCTAACTTTACCTTTAAAAATACATTTTAGAATTTGCCGCTGTTTATAAATTCATTAAAAAGACGCGCAGAATCAAGGGTAATATGTCGTTTGATATGGGATTTATGACGTATATTTATGTTGTTTTCATTAAAATTATTTCATTATTTCAAGCTTGTGGGTGGAATGAAATCAGTTTTACATGTTATATCACATAAAGATGTCCTCTCCCCACTTTTCTCGCAGCAACTATTTTTTTTAAAATTTACATATAAAAATTGAATTATCATGGAATTGCCCCCCCCCCCCCCCATTTTGGTAGCATGTAAAAAAAAAAAAATGGTATGAAAATCATGAAATTATGAATGAAATTTTGAAAATTTTGGAAAATTAACAAAAAAACCACCTTTTTTTGCTTGTCAAGATTTGTTGGATGATCCCCCCCCCCCCACACACTTTCAAAAACGATGCTACGTGCTTGGAAATTACTCATTTCTTTAATCCCCTTCTTTAATAAACAAAACAAACATAACTGATCCAGATAAATACAATTACGTGTATCAGAAAAAAACTTCAAAAACAAACTACACATTCATCCTTCACCCACAATATTGCCTTTTCGACATTTGTCATCGTTGTAGACCCGTGTAACAATCTGTTAAGTAGGTGTTTGCACGACAAAGAACTCCTTGCTGATCTACGTACATTTTCATTAACGCATACAAATTTCTTTTGATGTAAAAAAAAAAAAGAGAAGAAATTGGTTCTCAGTCTCTCTTTATGCCTGTTTGTCAGCGGTTAATCCAAGTTCATTTTGAATATCCTTTTGTAATTTAATAAATGCGATGTAAATTTTTTTTCATGCAATATTTCGAATAAAGCAATAAAGAGTTGTTTCTTGAAATTTTATTAGACCATACAATTGTAAAATGCTAACATTGAAAACTGTGCCCGATTTCTTTCTTTTTTTTTAAGGTAAAACTTTATTGATTTAAAAAATGATTCTTTGAGACAAACAAATTGACATAATCAATAAGAGTTTGACAATCTTTAACTGCAGGTCTGTAGCTTTTAGTCAGAAAAAGAATCGGACAGATCGTCCATCCGAATTTCTTGAAAATTGCCATCATTTTCGTACGCGGACGCAATACTCACCGAAACTAAATGGTTCGTATCTTAAGTTTGAAGTTTTAACTGCTTTGAAAGGTAATATTGGTTTTCTGATAATCATGAACTTGGATAATTAAATAAAAATGGTTAAAATTACAGTAAAATTACCGGCATCGGTCTTCTCCGTGCGCGGATCTAGAAGGGGAAGGGTTCCAGACCCCCCCCCCCCCCCCCAGCGAAATTTCTTTCAATTACGTGTACATTTTAAACTTACCAAATATGCCTCGGACATCCCTTGGCAAACTCAAATAACCGTCTGACTTAACAACCACCTTTTCTGATCCGCGCATGTTCCCCCTCCTCGAAATACAAAATTATTCTTCAAAAACCCTAAAATTTCCAGGATCTCCGCATATACATGTATACTAAGAGATTCATTGGCGCTTGCGTTCGATAAAAATGCGTGTAAAACGTTTGCCAATGGTCTTTTTACCTTCGTACCGGGCATAACCACAGTCCCACTCTGTGAATAAAATGCGGCGAATCAAACTAGAGACAACGTGTTAAGATCTGTATTTGCTTATAAACATGTAGTATCATCGTGCAAAATGCACTGTTCTATTAAAATGTTTTTTTACTTGTAAAATTCAACATCTGTTTCGTAATTTTTTCTCACAGTTTATTTCTTACAAAGTTACTTTTTTATTTAGTGATTGACACTTTTCAGACTTTATATGTGATTTCAAAGAGACAGAGTGTTATGTCTCAAGGACTGTTAATCTCTTAAAGCAACATTGTGCAATTATCAGTTTTTCATTTCTTTGACATCAAAGACTCATTGAGTTTATCTAATTATTTTATATCTGTGAACCTTTCACTCAGCTTACTTATATCATTACCTGTCAATTTATACTCATTGTTAAGATTCTTATAAATAGTTATGTATAATTGTCAATGCGCAGTCTGAATTACGGACTCTCCCAGAGTCTTGAGTCCGGAGGCCACTACTGGCAATATCCGACTTGTTTGTAACATGTCTGTCTGTTAAATTGTTATAATGCTGCCATCGTTGAGTCTCGTCCAATAATGTGGAATCCTGCATCAGTTTCCTGTTTATTTCTCTGGAACTGTATACTGGTGGACCTTCGGGAATACGGCAAACCTACCCTTCGTTTTAGACTACGGCCCGACGCGCGCCACAACCTTATACCTTATACACTTTACGCCAACATTCCCTCACCCGGTTCGTACTGCACACGACCGATGGAGATCCAGACGAATTCTCTATCACCGTAAAATCTACGCGGTCACAGAAATATAATACTTTGTTTCTCAGTGTTTACACATCTAATATTGTACTATGGTCAGCTATCAATTTTTTGTAATACCTCACAAGTATGACGCAGCTACGACGGAAAACCTAATCGTTGCTTGCAACGAGCTCGTCTCTAGTTATTTTTATCATTTTGTAGGCTTCTGTATAATGTGGTTGAAAAACGGTGCACTATGCTTTTAATTATTCATTGTATACTCAGCATAAACATATATGAATACACAGTCTTTGGGGCATTGCAAAAATATATAATTGCATTTTTTTTCGAAGATGAACTACATGTATGTGTTTGATTGGTCATATCTATGCACCAACTGTTATCATAATATCATATCTAGTCGTTATTGGGTTTTTTTTTGGTTTTTTTTTGTTTTTTTTTTTTTAATTTGGAAAAAGTGATCATTTACTTTTTTTTTTTTTTTTTTTTTTTAGAATTTCATGATTTATTTGACAAAGACAAAGACAGCAGAAAGAGATACAAAGGATACAAGTACACATATCTCACAATGTGTATACGTAATAGCTTGTCTCTTAAAGAGAAAGAACATAATGTAGGTCTATATATTATGCATATATATACATATATCTTTACAAATGTACCTGTATACTACTTAAAAAAAGAAGATAGTGAGAATAAGATGAAAGAAAAGTGTTTGTGTTCGAGGTGGGGGGGTGGGGGGTGGGGGGTAGTACATTATATAACCTATTGAATCTAATAAATATAGCTAGTATATCATAATAATAAGTCACATATTTTTTGCCAGTGCCTTTCAAACTCTGAGAATCTACAATTTTTAAGCAAAATATATTTCTCCACGAATATTCTGTTTTTCATTATATTTTCGAGTGCACCAAAATTCAGCTTTGGAACTTCTTTATATCTACTTGCAAATATGTATTGTTTTTTTATTAGAATTAAAAGATTATGTACTTTATACAAATTTCTCTCCTTATATTTTCCAAATAAAATGAGTTTTTGTCAAATGTTACTTGCATTTCCAATTTCCTTAACAACCACTGCTCACATAGTTCCCAAAGTTCTTTTACACAATAGCAATCTACAAATAAGTGTTCAATAGTCTCCTTAACTCTTTTACAAAAGGAGCAGACTGGGGATTCTTTAACCTTAATCTTTTGAAGATAATCATTTGTTGGTATTATTCTGTGTAAAATTTGAAATTGTAGCCATTGTAGTTTTGACTCTTTAGTAATTTTAAACGGAAGTTCAAATATTTTGTTCCAGTCTTTGTTGTTAAAAATAAAGCCCCTTTCTAGCCATTTATTTACAGATGTAATTGGATCTCTTTTCTCCTTAATAAGTTTGTTATACATGTCTTTGCAACCTTTTTTATTGGTGAAGAAGATATTTATATGACTGGGTATACTTGGGCCAGACTTGTATTTGATTTCATTGATATTGTCTTTATCTAATCTTTCAAATATTGCTCTCTTTAGGCTTGCATATTCAATAAAATTTGTTTTTATATTTTGGTTTTATATTGTTTCTAGACTAAGAAAAACACCATCATTATCAAAAAGATCCTGTATATGTATAAAACCAGCATTAAAATAGTGTTTTAGGAAAAAAGAACGGTTATTAACTTTTATTTTTGGGTTGAGCCAAATGTTTTCAAATGGAACATTCATAACTTCTTGTCTAGTTGCTTTTACGATTAAAATCCAGCTGTTAAAAACTTCTTTCCAAAAAATATTTTTTGTATTTTTACATAAATTAGCTGTAAAGTCCATACCTTTAACCCATATGTTTTTAATTTTTGTTTGTAATTCTGCCTCTAAGAGATTTATCCATTTTGTGTCTGAGAAAATCATTCTTCTTATCCAACTAGACTTTAGAGCAGAGCTAAAATCTGTAAAATCTATCATTTTTAAACCACCATATCCATATTCCCGTATAATAGTGTTTCTTTTTACTTTGTGAATATTGCTTCCCCATAAAAATTGGTAAATTTCCTTATTTAAAATTTTTGTAAAATCAGAGTCTGGGTTAGGTAAAGAGAGCACCAGATGATTTAATTTGGGCAGAATCAATGTTTTTATTACTGAGATTTTACCAATTGGGGTTAGTTTTCTTAATTTCCATTGGTTTAAAATCCTTTTAATATCTGACAGTTTAGGCTCATAATTAATACTAGACATCTCATCTAGAGTTACAGAAAATTGTATTCCTAGTAAATCAAAGGTTGAGTTATTCCAATTTAGTTTCCATCTTGTATGGTGAAATACTTCTCTTGAAAATTTCTTACTCCCAATCCAAACCATTTTAGTTTTTGTGTAATTAATTTTTAGTCCTGAAAGATCTGCAAAATAATCTAAAACTCTTAAAATACCATCCATAGACTGAGGCGAACCATCAAAAATAAGAGAGGTGTCATCAGCATATTGAGAAAGCTTATATTCTATTCCATCTATAACAATTCCTCTAATATCCCTATTATTTCTAATTAAAATCCCTAAGATCTCAGCGCATAATAAAAAAAGATATGGAGAAATGGGGTCACCTTGTCTACAGCCCCTTTGAAGATAAATATAGTCAGAAGTGAATCCATTTTGCAAAACACATGATTTGGTGCCATTGTAAAAGGTCTTTATCCAATTTTTTTTATAGATGGTCCAAATTTAAAAAAATCCAGTGTTTCAAAAATAAATTTCCAAGATATAGTATCAAATGCTTTTTCGAAGTCAATAAGCATTAATAAACCTGGTATTCTATGTAGTTCGGTATAATTCATTAAATCATATATGAATCTTATATTTTCTCCAATAAACCTTCCTTTGATAAAACCAGTTTGGTCTTTATTTATTAATTTGTCTAATAGTGACTTAATCCTATTAGCAATGCATCCTGATGCTATTTTATAAACAACATTTAGAAGACTTATTGGGCGCCAATTTTTTAGGAACTGTTTTTGTTTTCCAGCTTTCGGCAAGCAAGTTATGATTCCTAACTTATTTGGTTCTGTAAAATGCAGTAATTCGTTTGAGTTATTAATTGCTCTCGTAATAAAAGATCCAATATTATTCCAAAAAAATTTGAAAAATTCACTAGTGTATCCGTCAGGTCCTGGACTTTTATCATTTTTCATGTTTTTTAAAAAATTGAAAACTTCTGTGTTTGTAATAGGACCTTCGATATTTTCTGATTCCTCTTGATTTAGTTTAGGTATATTAAAGTCTTTCAGTTTTTCATGTATATTTTCTGTTTCTATTATGTCCTTTCTTGTATAAAGGTTCTCATAGAATGACTTTGTTTCACTTAGAATTTCTTGTTGTTTTCTTATTATTGATCCATCGTCCTTCTCAATTAACAATATTTGTTTATTAATATAGTTTCTTGATTCTAGATTAGCAAAATATTTTGTTGGTTTTTCTCCCTGGTCTATCCAATTTGCTTTTGATCGTATACATTGACCTTTTAATCTAATATTCCTAATTTCTTCCAATTCATTGTGTTTTTGACTAGAATCCTGAGTCAAATTCTGTTCTAGATTTAAAATTTCCTTTTTAAGCTTATCTTCTCTTTCAAGAGTTTTTTTTTAATATAAGTTGAGTACGAGATAGTTCTTCCTCTTATTTCCATGAGCAGGGTATCTAAAAACAATTGGTCGCTTATAGTGAACTGTATATTATCATCCGGTACAGAGGATATATTGTCTTTATCGTACACAAAACAGGAGTATTGTTTTTTAATATCTATAACTATTTGTTTTACTATTTTGATATATTCTTTATCAGTTAATAGGGAGTTATTAAATTTCCATATTCCTTTACCTTTTAAGAATTCATTCTTTTTTATAAATAAAACAACTGGGGAATGGTCTGACCTATAGCTTTTTTCTATTTTAATCATTGGAGACATATTTTGTAATGTATCTGAAATTAGGAAAAAATCCAGCCTGGCTTGTTTTACTGGGGTTTACCTTCTCCAGGTATACTTTTTCAGATTTGGATTGTTTTCACGGAAAAAGTCTTTAAGGTTTAAAATTTCAATTAGTCTTAGTAATTCAAGTCTTGATTTGGGATTATTCAAGCTTTTGTAATTCATTGAATCTAACTCTTTATCAAAAATTAAATTAAAGTCACCACCAAGAACAATACGTTGGTTCGTAAAAAGATTCTCAATATGCTGTAATAAGTTTGTATAAAATGTAGGTGTATCTAGATTTGGGCCATATACGTTTACCAGTAGAACATGTAAATCATCAACAGAAACATCAAGAATAAGAAAGTTACCACTATCATCTTTAATTGTTTTGTGAACCTCTAATTCACAGTTGTTGTTAAAAAGAATAGCTACACCCCTGGAGTTTGACTTAAAAGAACTAAAAAAACTTTATAACCCCATTGTGATTTAATCATATTTTCTTCTTTTTCTGTAAAATGGGTATCCTGTAAAAAGTATATATGATATTTTTTGTTTCTAAGGGTTTGAAAAACGTCTTTCCTCTTGTTTCCATCACCAAGGCCCTGACAGTTTACTGTTAAAATTTTAAGGAGGTTTTCTTGGTGTTTGTTTATTTGTTCTACCATGATATAAAAACGTTATTGTTCATTAATCTACAAGATGTCACTTTCATAAATTATTTACTAACTATATGTTTGAAATTTCAAAGCTGTACCTTATGTTGTTCCAGATGTTGCCACACGACTTTTCCTCATTATTAATTTCTGACAAATCACTTATATAAATTAAAATATCATTTAAAAATTAAATTGACTTTCAGTGTCAGAATTCTTTATTACAAAACCACAGGTTAAATACTGACGTTCTGTCAAGTAAAAGTGACATAGCTCTGGCATTCAATCGCCTTTCCCAAACTTATAGTAGTCATGCAGCTTATCGAATGGCATAGGTTCATCATATGAACAATATCTAATATAAAGAATAAGCATGGCTCCTAATAAACTTTATGAAAGAGCTTTTTTTATATTTTCGAAATATTTCTTGGTCCATTTATATCTAAATTATTGTTGAAATAATTACATTTGAAACCTATGTAGCACTTTAATTTTGAATTTTACGATATGCATATCTTGAAAGCGATAGCTGCGTGCTATCTTGTGTGACGTCGTATTTGTCAAACGCTCAAACGTTTAGCATAAAATGTGTTTTATACCTACTTATAATGAGAATGAAGCCCTTTCTCAATTTAGCATTTGTTTAAACATATAAATATTACTAAAGAATGATAATTCCAACTTATAATTTTAACTTTTTTAAAACGATAATTGAATTAAATAGTGTAAAGTTTATTTCAAAAGTTTGCCTAGTAGTTTGGTAATTTCGTATTCCGTATACTGTGAATCCTTAGTGTTTTTCTGAGCAATTGTACTCATCTAAAACCTTTACTCATTTTACCGATATCAGCAATAAACAAGAGGCCTAAAGGCTTTGGCGGTCAAGTGAATATCATAGCCTAGTGTTAAAGTATTACCGAACAAGGCGGGACCAACGGCAATTTGTTTCCCATGTGACCACCCCCGCCCCCCCCCCCCCCGAAAAAAAGCACACCAAAAACAAAACTAACTAGTATATATTATAATTGTTCTCTAACAAATACAGGTCTTTCCATCTCATACTTTTTATGTTTAAAATACTTTTGTTTTAATAGAACTGAGAATTGTTTTTAATAAGTCTCTATCTCTAAAGGTTCTAGAGCAGTAGCGATAACAATCATTTTGCACAAAAGGGGCAAAAACTCCTTAACTTTATTAAGGTGAGGGCTAAATGGCAACATTTAAAACTATCTTATAAATTTCAATTATATTCAGGTAAAAGTTTATATAAACCACCTTAAACATAAGAGATATTAAATTCATTAAAACAAAGGCTGTCAAATGACCTTGACTTTTGAACCATATGTCCTTTTAATCGGCTAAGGGAGTTGCTTCCATCACATTTGATCCAATGTTCAGTGTATTTATGATTTTTGTTTCAAAAGTTGTTGGTGTTCATATTGAATGTTTGAAACTTTCAGGGGCAATAACTGCTAAAAGGGAGCCGGGAGTCTTGGGCCCTCTCGGTATGAATAGATTGAAAGAGTATGTAAGTGAACTGAAGACATTGGTTAAAGTTTCAAGTCTCTATCTCTAACGTTTTTAAGAATTAGTGATAAGTGATAACAAGCATTTTGTATATTAGAGGCAGTAAGTCTTCTATTATTTTAATGCTGTAGCTCAATGGTCATAAATATTTTGAAATTTCTTAAAAAGTCCTACTACATCCATTAAAGAGTTCCTTCATATCCTCTTAACCTTGACCTTCACCTTTATGTCGATTTGAGTGGCCAAGGTAGACGCTTCAATTCCAAGTGAATATATGTCGCTACATGTACGAGGTATAGTAAAAAAGTTGTAAGTGTTTTTATTGAATGTTCAATACAGTCGATATTTTTAGATTATATTGTACATGTACGGCTTCAAATTTCTCGGATGACATTACCATAACGTTTGTCGTTGGTGATTGAAGAGTCCAGGGTGTTGAAATAAAACAAAAGATATCATTTTTTTAACCTGAACAAACAAATTTAAATATTTTAAACCTATTTTAAACCTTCCTCGAAACTAAAAAAAAAACCTTTAGCGTGTTGTAAATGATCTTCAGGGACGCCTTTTCTAGAACGATCACCTACGTGAAACGGTCGTCTAATGAGTGTTACATTAGAACACATGTGCAGAGTGCTGTTTTTAAATTCAAACATGTCATGTAAATTTTAGAAGGTTTATAATGTAGAATAACCGTTTATCATATGAAATAATGAACTTTTGAAAAATTATGGTGTTCAAAAGTGAAACAAATTTAAAAGAGAAAAGAAAAATTCAGAGTTGGGTCAGCACATAAATATTGAGTATCTTTTCCGACAATTCAAAATTTCCGCCTTGGACATCCCTTCTTTTGGAAAATTTTCTAAATTCACGCATGCTATAAAATATCCAATATACGTAAAATATGAACATGGAAAATGTTATTTACGTGTATATCCATTTTCCGAATTTTATGGTACAAGAACACATGCAGATTCAGATCGGTTTGGGAAAGAACCAAAGAAAAAATGTCTCACTGTTTTTGTTTTTTTTTTTTTTATAAAATGTCAAAATAAAAATAGTTCATAAATGTTAAAATGTCTTACAATTCCCTAATGACTAATTTTGATTTTCCATATTTACGGCATTGCAGGATATATAAAAGCTACTGCAGTTAATTAATAGTAAACATAATTATTTGACCAGAACAAGCTTGGACGTTCACGTCATTCTAAGTGGGTGCTATTGTTTTACACGCACTTGCTGGATCCAGAGTGAGTTTGTTTCGTATCACCGCTGCAATAACATTCCACATTCTTACTGTGCATGGTTCTTTATACAAGTATTCGTTACACATTAAACAAACAAATTGATGTACTGGCTTTATTTTTAAAACAATTACAATACTGCATTTAATCATGTGTGGTTTACACACGTGTGTTTAGAGAAAATTCGGATGACACAGACTTCGATGTTAAATAGTTTTTGATAGCTTGGATTAATTTTCGTACAAAATCGCTGCATATAGACATTTAGAACAATAAGATATTCCAACAAAGATCAAATTTGACTATTTATTTATTTCCTGTGTATTCCTTTGCTTCCTGTGTATAGAGATTTGCAGCGTTCTCGGCCTCTGGTAGAATGCAAGTCCCTGAAATGTTCTTCTGAAACAAATTGCTCCTGTAATTTGTAATTATGGAGAAAAAATATTCCAATACTTGAAAAACGTTTGGTAATGTGGCAGTAAAACACATCGATTACTGAAATAAGGCTGAATAATTTTTAGGTATATGAAGAGATACATGTTTTGGTCAATTTTTTAAAGTTACAGAAAGACAAAAACAATGACAAATATCACTTTTCTCATATTTTATTTTTCACATCAATTATGTACCTACAGGTTTATCCTTATCAATTACACTACTTCACAATAATATGTCCACATAGGAAACAGGTAGTGTTAATACATTAAAAACAACTGGCTATTTACTAAATATATTAAACTCTGTTCATTCTTTTGAAACACATCCCAAACAAAATGGTTGGTAAATGTTATTTGCATTTTAAAATAACGCAAAAAAGTTTAATTTCAAGTCTAAAATTAAAAAAAAATATGAAGCAATTGTTGTTAATGAGAGTAAATATATCAGCAAAAGAAAATACCTTAGTAAATACATTATTCAGTAAAAATGAAACAAACAAATCATGCATTGTACTAGAGGTTTTATACTTTTAAAATAAACAAAACGACACGATCTTGTCTTACACAACTTTTTAAAAACAATACATACATACATGTGCATTTTTAAAGTATTTTTTTCAACATCGAGTTCTAAGCATTGCATAGTATATGTTCGCCATGTTTATTGACCTTGGTCTCTTTTTTTCCGGGACAGCCAATGATAATTCAGGAGCTGTTTTTTATTTCCCCTTTTTAAACGTACGACAAAGGAAGACTCAGGTGACATATATATGTTATTAGGAACATATCAGCCTTATTGTTTGATATTTAACATTTTGGAAACATTTCCAACAATCATTAGGCATTTTCGGTTTATGTTGAACACTACATTAGACGTGCATGACATCTATAAACCACCATAACATTCGGATAAAGAATGGTGACACTAACAAATACCTACATCTTCTGCGAATTTGTCAAATTTAAGGATACAGAGTAAGAAAACAAAATTTGAGATATGCATTTTGCAGCCTCAGGATAGCCCAGAACTGCCTAGATCTTTCAAACCAAAAGTGTCTATGATGTATTATGTAAAGACATCTAACCACAGATAGAAAATATCATTGGCACAATCATAGTGGTCCTTTGTTCTTTTTTATTAAATGTTAATCGAGAAAGTGCACAACACCCACATGAACGAACTACCGAATCTTCAAAAAAAAAATTAAAGATACTCAGAAGTACTTAGATCTTATGGTCAATTGTTGCCAAAGGAGACTCAATGGGCAGAAACTCGTAATACCTTCTTTACGAGATAAAACAAAAAGATTGAAGACGGTATCTGTAGAAGTCGTACCCGGGAGAACCTGAACCCTTGAAAACTCGCGCCTTCATGACAGATGTAGGGTACATGTCTCAAAGAGAAGACTTGGGAATACATGAAATTTATTTAATTCCTTTAAATAAAACCATTCTGTGAAACAAACGAAAAAGACAAGCATCCACTATCTGTTCCGTCAAATTATTGAAATGATTAATTAAACCAAAAATCATATGTAAACAGAAAAATCAGTGTATGACCATAACTATCTCATGTTATTTTTATCTCTTTTCAGTAAAAAAAATAAATTGTAATTATTTAGCACTTATATGAACTTCATAAGAATATTGGTAAGTCGTATTGCTTCATAATTGTTTTTCATTTTTAGAAAACAAAAACATAAAAGTAAACAATGAGATGTAAGACCTAATTACTTCGCAAGAATGACGACTGTACTGATTGCTTCGCACGAATGACGAATGTACATTACATCTACAACCACCGATACATTAGAATGATTAATTTAAATCAAAGGCTCTCGGGAGTACTTAGATCTTATTGAGAATTGTTTCCCAGACACAGTTATTCAAAGAAAACTACAGTCACAGTCATGTGTTTTGCAAGATAAAAAATGTTTAAAGATTAAAGATACTCAGAAGTACTTAGATCTTATGGTCAATTGTTGCCAAAGGAGACTCTATGGGAAGAATCTCGTCATACCTACTACACAAGATAAAACAAAAAGATTGAAGACGGTATCAGGAGAAATCATACCCGGGAGAACCCGTACCCTTGACAACTCGCGCCTTCATGACAGATGTAAGGTACAGGTCTCAAAGAGAAGATTGGGAATACATACAATTTAATTTAATTCCTTTAAATGAAACCATTCTTTGAAACGAACAAAAAAGACAAACATCCACTATCTTTTCTGTCAAATTATTTCAATGAATAATTAAACCAAAAAGTATATGTAAACAGTAAAATCAGACTATGACCATTACTATCTCATATTATTTTTATCTCTTTTCTGTAATAAAAAACAACAAATTCTAATATTTATAACTTATTTGGACTTCATAAGAATATTGGTAAGCCGTATTGTTTTATAATTGTTTTTCATTTTTAGAAAAAAAAGAGAAACATCAAAGTAAACAATGAGATGTAGGACCTGATTACTTCGCACGAATGACGATTGTACTGATTGCTTCGCATGAATGACGAATGTACATTACATCTACAAACCACCGATACATTAGAATGATAAAATGTAAATCAAAGGCCCTCGGGAGTACTTAGATCTTATTGAGAATTGTTTCCCAGACACAGTTGTTCAAAGAAAACTACAGTCACAGTCATGTGTTTTGCAAGATAAAAAATGTTTAAAGATTAAAGACACTGAGAAGTACTTAGATCTTATGGTCAATTGTTGCCAAAGGAGACTCAATGGGAAGAATCTCGTCATACCTTCTACACAAGATAAAAAAAGATGAAAGACGGTATCTGGAGAAGTCATAGCCGGGAGAACCCGTACCCTTGAAAACTCGCGCCTTAATGACAGATGTAGGGTACAGGTCTCAAAGAGAAGACTTGGGAATACATGAAATTTATTTAATTCCTTTAAATAAAACCATTCTTTGAAACGAACAAAAAAGACAAACATCCACTATCTATTCTGTCAAATAATTGAAATGATTAATTAAAGTAAAAATCACATGTAAACAGTAAAATCAGATTATGACCATAACTATCTCATGTTATTTTTATCTCTTTTCTGTAAAAAAAAACACCTCAAATTGTAATTATTTAGAACTTATATGGACTTTATAAGAATATTGGTAAGTCGTATTGCTTTATAATTGTTTTTTATTTTTAGAAAGAAAAACATAAAAGTAAACAATGAGATGTAGGACCTGATTACTTCGCACGAATGACAATTGTACTGATTGCTTCGCACGAATGACAAATGTACATTACATCTACAAACCACCGATACATTAGAATGATGAAATGTAAATCAAAGGCCCTCGGGAGTACTTAGATCTTATTGAGAATTGTTTCCCAGACACAGTTGTTCAAAGAAAACTACAGTCACAGTCATGTGTTTTGCAAGATAAAAAATGTTTAAAGATTAAAGACACTGAGAAGTACTTAGATCTTATGGTCAATTGTTGCCAAAGGAGACTCAATGGGAAGAAACTCGTTATACCTTCTACACAAGATAAAAAAAGATGAAAGACGGTATCTGGAGAAGTCATAGCCGGGAGAACCCGTACCCTTGAAAACTCGCGCCTTAATGACAGATGTAGGGTACAGGTCTCAAAGAGAAGACTTGGAAATACCTGAAATTTATTTAATTCTTTTAAATAAAACCATTCTGTGAAACGAAAAAAAAAGACAAGCATCCACTATCTGTTCCGTCAAATTATTGAAATGATTAATTAAACCAAAAATCATATGTAAACAGAAAAATCATTTTATGACCATAACTATCTCATGTTATTTTTATCTCTTTTCTATAAAAAAAAAAACAAATTGTAATTATTTAGAACTTATATGGACTTCATAAGAATATAGGTAAGCCGTATTGTTTTATAATTGTTTTTCATTTTTAGAAAAAAAAACATCAAAGTAAACAATGAGATGTAGAACCTGATTACTTCGCACGAATGACGAATGTACTGATTGCTTCGCACAAATGACGAATGTACATTACATCTACAAACCACCGATACATTAGAATGATAAAATTTAAATCAAAGGCTTTCGGGAGTACTTAGATCTTATTGAGAATTGTTTCCCAGACACAGTTATTCAAAGAAAACTACAGTCACAGTCATGTGTTTTGCAAGATAAAAAATGTTTAAAGATGAAAGACACTGAGAAGTACTTAGATCTTATGGTCAATTGTTGCCAAAGGAGACTCAATGGGAAGAATCTCGTCATACCTTCTACACAAGATAAAACAAAAAGATGGAAGACGGTATCAGGAGAAGTCATAGCCGGGAGAACCCGTACCCTTGAAAACTCCCGCTTTAATGACAGATGTAAGGTACAGGTCCTGGAAAAAAAGACTTGGGAATACATGAAAATTGTTCGATTCCTTAAAAGAAAAACAATCTGAAGCATCCAAAAAAGTCAAAGATCCAATATCTGTTATCTCAATGTTAAAATGATTAATGAAACTAAAGATTATATGTTTACAGTAAAATTTGTTTATGATTATAGCTACCTAGTTTGATTCTTATCTCTTTTTTCGAGAGTGGAAGTGTAATGATTCAGCATTTTTATGGATTTCATATGAATATTACTAAGCCGTACTGTTTTATAATTAATTTTTTTTACAAAACAAGAACCATCGTATAAAATAAACATTGAAATTTAAGACCTGATTGCTTTGGACGAATGACGAATGTACATTACATCTACAATCCACCGATTCATCAGGTTGATAAGAAATTCAAAAGCTCTCGGGAGTACTTAGATCTTATTGAGAATTGTTTGCCAGACACGGTTGTTCAGAGGAAACTACAGTCATGTGTTTTGCAAGATAAAAAATGTTTGCTGACGTAGTACGACCAAAGACTTTCAAAATTTTGTTGAGGATTTACTAGACATCATAACTAAGAACCCCCCCCCCCCCCCCCCCACACACACACATGTTATGGAATAGAGAGTTTGTTTGGGTTTTTTTTTAATATGACATTTTTTGCATATCTGGTCCAGCGAAATAATCCACGGGGTGGTAGAGTCATAAACTATATATTCTAGAGACGTTCCAAACCAACATTGGTAGCAAATGGCCTTGTAGTTTTTACAAAATCAATAAAACAAGAGGCCCGCAGGCCTTTACGTTCACCTGTACATTACTCTTCATATTAACATGTCTGAGATTCTCATGTTTACATTTTAAGCTTCGTTTCGAAGTGTAAACCCTAATCTGAGACTCCTCTGATTGTTACCCCGCATGGATTACTTAATGTTTAAAAAACATTCATTAAAGAAATGAGGGATGGGAGGGCAGCGTTTAAGAGTTGGACGAATCTCGAATTATCTATAATTTAGCCAACTGTAATTTTTTGGTCATAAGACACCCGCAGTCTTATAATGGTCAATCTTCTGTAATAGTCAGTTTCGTTTATAATGCACACCAAATGCAAATGCAACTGTCCTATGGCATCGCAGTGTATTTCACAATTGGATATCAGGACATTATGAATATAGTGCATGAGATTACCTCCCATGACTGTGATAGTACAGAAGAAAATATTAATAATTTATTCTTACTATGTGACCATATTGGCCCAACCGTAGGACCTGAACCTTAAGTCATTAAGTCATTAATTAAGTTGAGGGATCCATGGGCATCATAACAATACATATATTTTTTTCTCAAATCTATGTGGAAGTAGAGTAAATTTTACAGTTTTACTATAAGGCCATATTGGCCCCACCCTAGAGTCTGAACCCCTGACCCGGGGGTTATGAATTTTACATTTTGGCAGCTCTAGAGATTTGTGGTCATCATAACAAGGCATTTACTTTTTTTCCCATATATCTGGTAGTAGAAGAGAATAATTTTGAAAATGTTGCACTTCGTTTGCTTATTTGACCCAGTCTATGAGGCCCTTGGAGTAATGAATCCATTAATATCACAATTTAGATTCCTCTTACCATGGAGATGCTTCATATCAAAAATGGTAACAAATGGTTTTCAAGAAGTTAATAAATTAAAATTTTAAACCTACGATGGAAAACGCAAGAGGCACCACGACGGACTAAGACCAACTGCAATATACAACTTAACGCTTGAGTAACTTAGGTGACATAAAAAAAGAGTGAAATTATAAACGGCAAACGCATGAGAATGGATGCAGAATTGGGTGACATAAATATGTTATTAGGGAAACAAGAAATCAAGCAAGCGTCAAATGGGCCGCAAAAAAATATAATTGTTGTATGAATCATCATTGGTTGCTTACTTAAAAAACACACCACAAAGAAGAAAATAACGAATGGGTTGCACTAATTTTTATGGTTAATTTTAATACCGGTATATTTTCAGCAACACGTTATGAAGTTTAATAGTTTACTATTATTATTATCAAGAATCAAGTTCGTTACTGACGGTAATTGTTTGACCATTGCCATAGAATGAAGGAATGAAAAAGACATTGATTTGTACATTATCATTATACAAAGTTCAACTTATCATTATTCTCTTGGATATTATGTATTTTCATCCATTTTGAATATTTTTGCATTGTATTGAATTAAAACTTAATGCATTAGTTTATATTATTTCAAGGGACCACATATTTAAACAGAAATGGGTTATTTAAAAGGCACATGTAAGATTATGCGCATCGGGTAGAATATGGGCAATTTCAAAAGTAAAAAAAAGCCTGATTTGTTTTTCTGAATGGAATTATAAATCTTATCTACACTTTAGTTTATGAAGATAAAGATGGTTTTTTTAATTGCATGAGGTTCTCAAAAGAATTCTAAAAAAAATCTAGCAAATTTTTAGGTCAATTAAATTTTGCAGTTCTTTACCATTTGGGCGTAAAAAAAATGATATGGATGTCATTTTTCTACCACATTTCACATGGAAATATAATATATACATACACAAAGTCATTTTATTTGACGCAGCACATAGAAATTAAAATATATCATTCATATAAAAGTTCATATCATTCAGGTCTTTAGTATTTAAGGTCTTTAGTTTGTCTCGTATACGGATCCCGATACATTGTTTTGAAAAGAATGAAAAATTTTCCGAATATACTACAGTCTTTATAAAAAAATGCCTAACACTACAGTCTTTGACCTACTTTACATTTACAAGTAAAGCAAAAAAATGTTAATATTTTTTAAAAGGCATAAAGACATGTTGCAATTTGTACATGCAAATTAACTTTTAATTTATAAAAATAAGCATCATATTAATTCTATAAAAAAAACTATCCCGCAGAAACGCAGCTTCAGAATTTAAAGGTATATCGAATAACGGACCGCCTTCTGGCCGCCCGTAATAACTGTGTGACTAATGTGAGAGGACATGGTACATGTATAAAAACATCTTTTATCCGTTTACATGTGTCCTTGGTGTTTAACAGCTAAAAGCACATTGCAATGACTCAACACTTAAATAGAACATTTCTTTTAACACAAATACACTACCATGCCTGATCTTATACTCTGTAAACTTATAAGTTTCCTTTAGCAAATTATGTTGACATTTCATGCCCCTTTACTTGAATTTATTTCCATGGACAAATGATAATCACTTAACTCAATTCATATATCAATTCCTCTTTTATATATTTTAGCAGGATGTCAGATGTCTCCGATTGTGCTGTCAAGATATGTAACTTGACCTGCCAACCTAAAAAAGGTAAGCAACTAATAAATTTGAAAAAAAAAATGAAAAACTAAATAATTTAAAACAGTAGAATACAATTATAACTGTACGTTTAATTCACAATCAGGGTAATTTTCCATTGCGCTTACATTTGTTAGAAAAAATCCTTTTCTTTTTAAGCATGGTGCTCATCAACTGTCTTTGTTTCATTTTTGGAACACCTGTGAAAAATAAGAGATACATTTATTTTTTGAAAAAGATAACTTGCATGACAAATCCAACTATTAATATGTTAAATTGACATTAATTTAACCTCACGAGGATATTATTAGATAAAAAATGTCCCATATTTGTTAACTTTCAACATAACTTCAATGTTTATGTTTTCATAGATAAATTAAAGATGATGGCATAGGACCTACATGTTTTAGCATACCCCCCCACAAACATAATTAGTGGGGAATATATAGGAGTCACCTTGTCCGTCCGTCGGTCTGTGCAAAATTCGTGTCCAGTTTTTATCTCTCTTATGGAGAAACATTTGAAATTTATACTTTACACAAGATTGCTAATGACCTGGGATGTGTCTGACCTTAAACACGATCATTTTGGCAAGGTCAAGGTCATTAACATGACAATTTGTGTCCGGTTTACATCTTTTATGTAGAAAAATTAAAAGTTCTTAACTCACACTAAATTGTTAATGACCTGAAGATGTGTCATGAACTTGACCTTGGCAATGTCAATGTCATTGTTTGAAAAATGCTTCTTTCATGTTTGGGTCGTGTCATGTCTTGTATCAATTGAATGATTATAGGGGAAAATGTGATTCAAAGCTTGCTTTGGTGAGGCCACCTGAAATAAATTGTTAGATCTCATCCCAGTCTGCTCTGTTGAAAATTGCCCGCCCCAAGGTATTTTATCTTTTCTTTTCTTTTACATTATTTGGAAAGAAATCGAGCTCTGACTACCAAAAATTAAATTGCTTGGGTGAGGCCACATAGAATAAACTGTTAGATCTCATCCCAGTCTGCTCCGTTGAAAATGGCCCGCCCTAAGGTATTTTATCTTCTTTTTTTTTTTAATTATGTGGAAAGAAATCGAGCTCTGAATACCACAAATAAAATAATAATACTAATGCCCTTTACTTATACATGATAACACAATTAGCTTACAAAAACTAGTTCACAGTGTGGTCCTTAAAACGTACTAGTATTTACAAAAAGCAACTTCATACAGAAACTTTTTTTTTTAAATAGAGCAGTTGTTATTGGTAGAACATTGACGGTTAAATAGATAGCATCCATCATTTTATATAATAGAAAAATACTTGAGTTATGATTTTTTTCATAGCAGGGGGGGGTATCATTTGTGAGCTTGCTCACAGTACCTATGGTGAAAACTACAACAACAACAATCAATCAAACAATCAATCTCTGTCCATCGCCAGGGGCAAGAAAGACACCCCCCCCCCGAACATTTTTACGAAAACAAAAACCACTGATAAGTTATTTTGTTATTTCAATTCTCACATTTTACCTGTTCTGATATCAACCATTCATTCAATGACGCCATCTGGTATTTATTCCGTTATTTTATATACATTTAGATAGTGTAACTGCGTTTTTGAAGGATAGTTTATTTTTTTATCGAATTAATGTGATGCTTATTTTCATGAATTTAAAGTAAATTTGCTTAGAGAAATATGTTTTAAGCCTTGAGAAAATATTACGTATTCTTTGTTTTACTCCGAAATGTAAAGTAGATCATAGACTGTTGTGTTAGGCGCGTTTTTAATCGATACTAGTGTTAATTCGAAAAATTTTGGAACTGTTCATTCTTTTCAAAGTAATGTATCGAGATCTGTATATGGGAGTGTAAAGACCTGAATGGCATGAATTTATTTTAAATAATATATTTGAATTTCTATGTTCTGCGTCAAATAAAATGACTTTGTATGTGTCTCCAAGGGAATACTGATGAGTTCAACTTTGTATTAGATTAATATACAAATCAATGTGTTCTCCATTACTTTATACTATATATATGGCGATGATCATACAATTACCGTTAGAAATGCTTACAGTAAATAACGAACTCGGTTCCTAATAATAAAAGAAAAATGTAAAACTTCGAGACGTGTTGCTAAAAATATATTAAAATGTCCATAAAAATTAGTACAACCACCTTTTTAATTTCTCCTTTGTGGTGAGTTTTTAGCTCACCTGAGCTGAAAGCTCAAGCGAGCTTTTCTGATTACATTTTGTCTGTCGTTCGTCTCCGTCTGTCCGTCTGTCTGTCTGTCCGTCTGTCTGTAAGCTTTTCACATTTTCAACAACTTCTCAAGAACTACTGGGCCAATTTCAACAAAACTTGGCACAAATCATTCTTAGGCAAAGGGAATTCAAAGTTGTGAAAATTAAGGGCCACACCCTTTCTTAAGGGGAGATAATTAGAAATTAATGAAAAATTTTGAGAAATTTTCAAAACTCTTCTTCTCAAGAACCATAAAACCAGGAATGCTGAAACTTCAGTGAAAGCCTCCTCAGGTAGTTTAGATTCAAATTTGTGAAAATAATGACCCCCGGGGGTAGGGTGGGACCACAATGGGGGGGGGGGTCAAAATTTTACACAGGAACATATAGAGTAAATCTTTAAAAATATTCTCAGAAACTAATCAGCCAGGAAAGCTGAACTTTGTGTGGAAGTATCCTCAGGTAGTGTAGATTCAAATTTGTTAATATCATTACCCCCAGGGGTAGGATGAGGCCACATTAGGGGGGGGGCGAAATTTTACCTTGGAATATATAGAGTAAATCTTTAAAAATCTTCTCAGAAACTGGTCAGCCAGGAAAACTGAAACTTGTGTGGAAGCATTTTCAGGTAGTGTAGATTCAAAGTTGTGAAAATAATGACCCCGGGGGTAGGGTGGGACCACAATGGGGGGGGGGGGGGTCAAAATTTTACACAGGAATATATAGAGTAAATCTTTAAAAATCTTTATCTAAAAAACTAATCAGAAAAATGAAACCAGTGTGGAAGCATCCTCAGGTAAGTAGATTCAAAGTTGTGAAAATCATGATCCCCGGGGTTAGGGTTGTACCACAATGGAGGGGGGGGGGTCGAAGTTTTACATAAGAATATATAGAGTAAATATTTAAAAACCTTCTTTTTATAAACTAATCAGCCAGGAAAGCTGACACTTAAGGGGAAGTATCCTCCGGTAGTGTTGATTCAAAGTTGTGAAAATCATGACCCCCGGGGATAGGGTGGGACCACAAGGGGGGGGGGGGGGTCAAAGTTTAACATAGGAATATATAGAGTAAATCTTTAACAATCTTTTTCTCAGAAACTAATTAGCCAGGAAAGCTGAAACTTGTGATCCCTGGGGATAGGGTAAGGTCACAATGGGTAGTCAAATTTAAATATGGGAATATATTGAGTAAATCTTAAAAATCATTATTCTCAGAAACTAATAAGCAAAGAAAGCTGAGACTTGTGTGGAAGTATTCTCAGGTAGTTTAGATTCAAATTTGTGAAAATCGTGATCCTTGGGGGTAGGGTAGGACCACAATGGGGGTCAAATATTAACATAGGAATATCTAGAGTAAATATTTAAATATCTTCTTCTCAGAAACTAATTAGCCAGGAAAGCTGAAACTTGTATGGCAGCATTCTCGGGTAGTGTAGATTCAAAGTTGTGAAAATGGGGCCACAATGGGGGGAAGGGGTGGTCGAAGTTTACCTAAGAATATATAGAGTAAATCTTTAAAAATCTTCTTCTCAGAAACTGATCAGTCAGGAAAACTTAAACTTGTGTGGAAGCATCCTCAGGTAGTGTAGATTCAAAGTTGTGAAAATCATGACCCCCGGGGTTAGGGTGGGACCACAATGGGGGGGGGGGTCAAAATTTTACATACGTGTAGGTGTACAGTTTAGTAACATGATAATTTATCCAAATAAGTAATAATTACATGACTTGTAATTTCACCAATATTCTGACCCCCCCCCCTCCTCCAATAAACCAACATTTTTTATGCTGTCACTGCACGATCAATATTTTTACAGTATTTGGCGTGTATATTGTAACACAAAGAGGCAAATATAAAATACGACTTTCAAAATTTAGCCTCGCTTAAAATTAAACAAGTCCCTTTTGTGTCATGTATTTTTAATGATGTGATAATGATGCCATTGTTCTCACATACATTACACAAAGTTTGATGCAAAAAATGCCATACATTTACTAGAACATGTTAATGATATAATCGATCTTGATATTCTCTTTATTCATTAATTCTTTATTCTACAAAACATGTTTATCTTCTTTCTTAGAATATGGAGGGATTTACCTAAATACAGACGAATTCATTTTACGACCTTTTGAAAATTAATGAATTTCACTTTCACCCTTAGTCACGAGTTGGACAGCAATCTAGCAAATGGAGTTATACTTATACCATGCATTGGAACCATTTTATTAACACATTTCCCAGTACTGAAACAATTCAAAATGTCTCTGTTACTGTAACACAGTGGGGCGTTAAACGTGTACGTCCAGCTCTACAAGCACATGCACAGTCGTCTAGGCGACGGCCTGATTACAGCTAGCGACTCTCCTATCGATCGGTTACCTGAGTCTCGTAATGCATCTAAATATAGACAGGGGCACAGTTATGAAACAAACAACAAAAATAAGGTCAAACAGGTTCATCTATATGAAATGAAAATGTACATATGAATTAAAACATTTGGGAATTTTATGTGGAATCATGTATCAGTTAGTGCATTACAAGAAGCCCTTTCATAACCTCATAAACGTGCGCACCCCCACAAAAAATGGAACAAACTGACAACAATTGTTTCTGCAAATACCGACTATAAATTACGAAAACATTAAATTGAATACTATAGAAGGATTCAAAATTAATTTCTTTACAACTTTACTTCAATGATGCATTAGAAATTTTTATTCCTTTTTAAGTTATTGACAAGAAACTTTGGACGCCTCTAACTCTCTAATTATAAGGGCCAGCCCCTTTTTCTGTATACCGAATGAAAGGTCTGGTTAAGACCAAGAACTTTTAAAATACATGTTATAACAAGTTTTTATCAGGTAGAAAACTAACACGGAAAATACGCGAATTTTTTTTATTTTCTTTCTTACCTTTGTTTCAACATCTATACAACCCCTTTTATTTGCATTTAAATAATAAATAAAATATATCTCGTACAAATTCAATGTATTAGCTTCCAAACTAGCCTATCTTTAAGACTCTGTCAGTCAGCGTTAAAGCTAAACCCCCCTGGACAAAAGAACTCGTTAAATTTTACTAAAAGGGGAATAACTCAAAACCGGATATGGATTTTCCTCAACTAAAATATGCAACGACAACATCACGCGGCATGTTATCAGTCCTGAAAATTTCAAAACAATCGGTGAACAAACGAGCGAGATATTAAGGATCAAAGTTGGCGTCTAGAAGAAAAAAAAATAAGAAGAAATTTGAAAAATTTTCAGAATAATAGTAAGGTTTTCTGCTCCCAGCGGAAAACCTTAATTACACTGTAATGAAATTAAATTTACTTTTTTTTTAGTTTTGTATTTCTTTTTGTCAATAGCTTTATTTTTGTACTCAGTTGTGTTCCATACTAGTATTTTAATTTTGAGAAGTGTTGTGTAAGTGTGACTGTTTTTATATTTTTCTTATGAGATTTTATTTTATTTATCCTTTTTTGAATAAATGAATCAATTTAAAATTCGTTTTGTTTATTTTACTCTTCCTAATACATCCACAAAATGCATTACATCAACAAAAGTCATTACACACATGCAATGGGAATCGTTTCTGGACAAAGCAAAACTTATTGCGCAATTATGAGTCATTATTCGCAACTGATCATGACTTTCACATCAATTAACGTACTTTAATACTGCGGTATTGCTCTTTGTTTTATATGTTCATACATTCGATCGAAAGAACATTAAGTGACATTCAGTCATAATTGCGCAAAATGTTTTACTTTGTCCAGAAACAAGTTCCCATTACATGTGTATAACTGTTCTTCTTGTTTGCATATTTTTTGCGTGTTTATTCTTAATATAAGTATTGTTAATGTTTGATACTTGATTGTTAATTTTTATCGATATCTTATCAGATAACAAAGGAAAGAACATAAATCAATTTTAATGAAATTTTGTCGTTTTGAGATAGTAGACATTAATTAAGGGGCATGGTCACGATTTTGGTCAAATTGTATTTTTCTGTTTTCATTATTTACAATGCTTTAGACATCCATTTCAATTTGAGAGTCAGCCGTAGAGTTATAAGCAAGATACATGGCTCACAGTTTTTTGTAATGAAAACAAGGCTCATGTCCTGTTTTTGTTTATATATATACGTTCAATTTACCAGTTAAAAATCTTTTTCAAGCTTTTGTCTACCTTCTTATTCATTTTAAGCATAAATAAACAGTTGTGAACTTTTAACACATTTAGTTTAGGCATAAAACTGAAACCTCTAATTCTACATTCAAAATATAAACAAAAGATTTGCTAACATTGCAAAGAACATAAAACTCTGTAAATTGCTTATAGCTTGACGAATGACAAATTTTAGTTGCCTATTAAAAATGCTTTACTGAAGCATTTTGAATATAAAATCGAAAAAAATAATTCTAACCAAAATTGTGGTTATGCCCCTTTAAGGACTCGATGTATAATCAGAATGCAAAAGAAAAATCCATAGATGACAATGAAAAACCACAATTATATAATATTGTATAGAACTTTGCATGAAATTTTCAATAAACTAGGTAAAAGATATAATTATTGTATTCATGGACATTCACTATTACTTTTGAAATTTAAAAAGTGTCCCTCAGAACTATAATTGAAATTTCCTTCATATTGTAATAAAGTAAATTTTCGAAGAATAAGATTTGAGATGGACAGTAGTGCTTCATAGATACAAAGAATCAGGCTTTGAGCACCACAGAAAATAATACTTAAGTTCTAATTTTCTCGATTAATTAATTTTTTTATCTGATTTCAGAATAATGGTGATAACATGAAAGCATATATTGTAAATAAATTATTGTTCAGAAAACAAGTTATACGAGGTCAACTATCCTTTACTTTCAAAATATGATGTCTAAAAATATTTTTCATTTTACCTGAAGGATTTCTCTAAAAAACCCATGAAAAACTATATTTCCTTGCAACTTGTAAATCATATTTGTTATTATAGCCCTGCCGATATCTTCAATGGAAAGCAGAATCAGACAGAAATAGCCTGAATTTCGTTTTGTTTCGAAACATGGCTAATTTTGATATAAGACTAATTTCATAATACGGCAAAGATATTTAATGTTATGTCAATATTCATTCATTTTAAAGATACTACATTTTTGTAAGTTTACATGTATCTAGTACGAATCATTCTCATGATATAAACTTAATACAGCAACAATCTAAATAAAATAAACCCCATGATAACAAAATCCTGATATAGCACCTCGCAGAAAAAATCCAGACATACATGTATTTTGCACTTTGCCTTAACAAGTTTAAAGTCTGTTTTACACTAACTAGAACACAGCTCCTTACTTCCAAACAGTATGTATCGGAAGACCGCTCCGATAGTATTATTAATATTTCGCACAGTTTCAAAGTTTATTTTTTGAAGCTCTGGTATGTGTCCTGTTTTATAGATATGTAGCCCATAGCTATGCGACCATTTGTAGTTCTGGTTATACAAAACTAATCCATGTGGATAGAATGCACAATGGTGTTCGAACACATGAATGAGATCAGGAAACTTCCGGGCTAGTTTTTCGGCCATAAGTACAGAGTTGTCTCCCCATTTTGACGGATCATAGTGATTATAACTATCGATCCATTTATCAATGAATAACGCACCATTTTCTGCATATATCAGCGCACTTCCAATGGATCTATCGTGTGCTTTACCCATTGTGCAATTCCAGTTCCTCAATTCATCCCCTGGTCTCAAGAAATACTCATCAGTGTCCACGTAAATGCCTCCATACTCTGGAATAGTTATAATAATTTATCTTTAAAAAAATAAAAGATTATACAGGTTGGATATGATATTAGAAATAGTGCATAGCCTTCTTACGATGAATTATCTAGTAACACGAATTTATTTGTAGTGTGTTTGAAAAAAAAGCAATCTCATTAAAGATTTTTAAACAATATCTGATGAGTATGGTCACTTGAAAAGAATGTTTAAACAAGCAATAAACATTTTCTACATTCTGCATTTTAAAGCTTCCTGACAGTTTTTCACTACATATTCAATACTCTTCTTGGGGGGGGGGGGGGTTATATAAACTATAGCGTATGCATAATATCCCGAAGTAGCGTATGTATGTAGGAATATCTTAAAAGTGTCGTTAACAGGTATTAAACATTAGCCTAGAGAATGTATAGCCGGGGCTCTAGTGACTACCGTAGTACGTAAAAGAACCAAACCGTTTCTTAAGGCAGTAAAATTTTTTTCATATTTCACAGTTACTTATATCTATCAGTAAACAACAGGCAACATAATAATAGTAATACTGTTGTGTTGAACATTTTTAGGTATAAACATGAACGACACAACACTTTTAACAAATAGCGATTGTGTAATTCTCTAACTTGCAATACCAACTAGATATTCTATTCATTAAACTAGGATCAAAGAGGAGTAAAAGAGATGATAAAATTATGATGAACTACAAGGGCTTCTATTATCTTAGCCATTTTCCATTTTCTTAGACAGCTGTTTATCAATACTCAATGGGAGAGACAGAAATAGAATCAATAAAAAAGAAATTTCATATTAGGTTTTATTATACTTTCATGTTAAATACTGAAATCTGATTGGTTTAGACGCAGTTGATAATCCGTTCTATTACCATTAGCGTTAGCAACACACTTGGCAACGGGTACACAACGAATTGTTACATGCGCGTGTATTATGCGCGTACAGTTTGCCGTGAAATTCACTTCATTTCTATATAAAAGCAGTAAAATTTTCTCTAAAATTAAGACATTCAGTATAACAAAATAAATAGTGCCTGTTTAGATGAAAGAGCTTCGCGTCGGTTGACAATGGTTTTCTCGGGGTGTCAATTTTAACAGTTACCCTCCCAAACAGGTACTATTTATATAATATCAAATACCTTTTAATATTTTAAGTCGCATGATGTCAGCTTTGTGTTGAACAAATTTGATCTTTTTTCCAGATATTAAGGTAGGAGGCGTCATTTGAACCAACACTATATTATGCACTATATGTCGAAGAAGATCCCACCACTTGCCCGAGGGTAGAAACTCGTAATAAAGAAGTATTAAGCACGGCTTTTGGTATTTATGAACACTGTAGAAACTCACAAAATAGATAAAATCAAAAGCAATGTTTCCAAACCAGATATAATGAACAACATTAGGGACTCGTTTACCATCTCCACAAGAAGTTGAAATCACTTTTCCGAGACAAGCGTCTGGGAACTTGAAAATCTGAGCGCTTGAGTTTGAATCTATTTTGATTTTTTTCACTGTCACTGCCTCATTTGAACAAGAAATGAATGTTTGATATTGCTCCTGATTCGTAGAATTAAAAATATTTTGATCTAAAACACATGGGATCGTTTTGTTAAACAACCAATCCGATCCTCCAATTGGAATAACATCTAAAAAAAAAATATATATATATATATATATATATATATATATATATATATATATATATATATATATATATATATATCAACTTTAAATCATACGCGTTTATATTTAACACATTGATTTTCCGATTGCAATCATTCCCCCTTGGCAAACATGTTGATGAATGATTTGATACTTAAACTTGGTACACAAATAACTAAGATACTGCCCAATCAGTGGTTATGATCAACATTTTGAAATGACATATTAGTACGTGAAAAATCTAAACATGTTCCCATCTGGGTCATTATGAAGGCTCTCTTCAATTAAAAAAACATGTATCTCAAATTTTTAGACGCCTTTTTATTAGGCAATCTTTTTTTGGTTGGGGGAACACGTGATAGTAAACTTTTTAATAATTGTACTAAATTGATTGTATATTATCAACGTGAAACCAAAATATAGATATAAGTAATTGACATGCCTTGGAACAAATTATTTATATAGCATGCATACTAGTATGCATGTATTGTGATCCTACATTCTATAAAGTATGGACTATCTTTTGAATTTCAATATGCTATTGCCTTTTTTTAATCATACATTAGCTATAAAGAATACTGTAATAAGTGTCGTTTGGAAAATGATTGACCTACATATGTTGTATATGAAGAAAATATTAGCCTTAGGTAGACTTTGAAAGACGAGTTCATTAAAAAAGGTGATTTTTTATCTAAACAAAGAATCTGTTTATAAATGGAAGGCAGATCTTTTACTTTTTTCATTAGCATCCCTGTGGGGAACGATGTTACATGCAATATTTATCAATATCCATATATTAAAATGTCCATCAAAATATCGACATTAAAATTGAAAAAAATGATACTTACTAGCAAGCGGGTCGGTGTAATTATCGATTGATGAATTTTTATTCATTCTTAAAAAGAGCAAAGCTGTTTCAATGTCACAGGACTCTTCCCTCAATGGTCCAGGGGGACGGGTTGTCGTAAGGGCGGCCAGTACTTTCATTTTCAGCTCTGCTGTCCGATTTGAATTTTTTGTGGCCAATTCATTTTTCATTTCAAAACTTATCCCAGGGAATTTATTCAAAGTTATTCTAAATAATGAGTCGTAATGTATAAGCTGAATATACTTGGTCGGGTTGAAATAAAATACCAATGTGCAAGAGATAATTACAACGAACAGAAAAATTGCTCTCCAAGCTCTGAAAAAAAAATATGAATGAAATAGAGATTAACTTTAAGAAAATGTGCAATTACTAAAGGTTTAAAAAATAGCGTAATGTTCAAAGTAAAATTAACTCGTACCTAAAATAATTGCTAAGTCGTACTTGAACACATTCGGATTTTTTTTTTGTTAAATCGTTCTTGAAATCGGAAAGGTTTTTGTTAAGTCGTACTTAAAATCATTCGTATTTTGTTAAGTCGTACCAGGAATAATTCGATTTTTTCATCTTTTTGTTTTAGTTACTCTTGTTATTGGTTTAAGAGCTCTGCTTCTTACAGGAACTCCTAGCTTTACTTCCAACATTAACGGAAGATCCACTCGTTGCTTTGCAACGAGCTTTGCTCTAGTTATTCTTCTTCTTCTAGACGCATTTAAAACCTAAATAACTTATTTGTTTGTCATCCGATTTCATTCAAATTTTCACGGTATATTGTAAATTGGATTAGGTTTCTAGAACACAAAAAAAATTGAAATCACAACTTCCGGTTTTGAGTTATTCCCCTTTTTTCTAAAATTTTAGGAGCATTAGTTTCCAGACAAAGGCTCCGAAATGGTCGGTAGCAAACAATTTATAGTTAAAATCTTTATTATTGACACTTTGAATATTGTCCTCTGATTTTTGCAATTTAGTTTTCCAATTATTCCACTCGAATGAATCAATCGAAATCTATGTTTTAAAAATGGCTAAATTTTTCTCATCTTTTAGCTTCGTAACTTTTTAGTTTGAAATACTTCCTAAATACATATAGAACAAAAGTTGTGCATAACGTTAAGAGCTTTCATTTGACACCAATAAAAAAGGGCTGGCCCCTTACATGAAGGGCCAGTAGCCCATAACAGATTTTGCTTAAAAACTCAAAAACGGTTAGGATTTCGATATGGCTGTCGCTGGGATAGTTGTTTGTTGGGATCTCATAAAGTTTGTTACAATGTTATTTTGTTAGTGATTTGTATAGTATGAATGTAAAAAGCTTTACATGTTAACATGTACCTGTTTTCATTTTGCAAGTTAACAAAAGTCTTTGTGCGTAAAACTGGCATAAAGTTACCACAGAAAGTATGATGGTTTATACAGGGGGCTTTAATTCATGAGAAATAAAATTAAAACACATCCTTTTTTTTAAAGAAGTTTAAGTCATTGTTTTTTTTAGTTCTTACAGTGCACAGTCCTTGAAGACGAGAATTGGAAAACAAAACTTTTTTTTTCTTTTCTAGTAAAACACAAAATACATATTGAAAAAAAAATCTATGCATTGCATTGTAGTTATCATACTGCATGCATTTAAAATCCACCTTGAATCAGAGCTGTGTGCGTATCATTACGTAAGCTATCCCTCGCCCGCGGCCGAGAAAATCAGTCACCATGCTGGGCTAACTAGCGGTCAGCGGTTATCTAATACACAAGAGTTGCGTCTCTCATATATGAGTTAATTTAGCTACGAACTCAAGAATTGTTTCAGTTTTGATTACACATAAAGGTTTATTCTTCCATTGGATTATACGCTATGGTGTCAATTAAGAAATCGTTCAGTTAATTAATAAAAGCAATGTCATTCTCAATCTAATGCAATATCAGACATATACATGTACATCAATTGTGGGTTTTAAGTAAGATAAAAGAAATTCTATTTGATAGATTTTAGTCATTATATTGCAAATCTTCCTAGGTTCTGAGGTGTGCGTGTGTATGCGTTGTACCTTTACGTAACCTATCCTTCACCTGCGGCCGAGGAAATAAGCCACGGCTGCACTACCTAGCAGTAAACGGTTATCTAATACACAAGAATCGCACCCACACAATTATATGAATATGAACGTTTTTGAGTTTATATAGCCGTAAATACACTGTACACTGTTTTAATTTTATGTCATAAAAGTTTTTTCATTTTGTATTTATTTAAATTAAACATTGGAAAGTAAATTAAAAAGTCATTCTGAAAATTAATAAAAGCGATATTACTCCAAATCGGAAATACTCGTCAGACATATTTAAATGGTTGGTTTGTTAGTCTTCAATGTTTTAAAAACTGTACAAACGATGTTTTCAATCAACCAAAAAACTAAAAAAAACAACTCAAATATTAAAACCTTTAAATAATGATTATCCCTCGCACATGGCCGAGGAGATCCCGCGCAAGTGGACATCTTCTACATGTACTTTATCACGCGTGCATGTTTGGCATTTTGTACGAACGCAACTATTTTTATTATGTTTTCAACTATTATATTGTTTTAAGGTGAACAGATAAATTTATTTTACTCGTACAGTTGATTTAGCATTGATTTGTACGACAGCGTGCAAGGTAATTTAAAAAATCAAATCAAATTATGATCAAAGTTCTATGTTACATGTTTGTGGTAGGTGCTGGCACGATAAAAGAATGCCCTGAATGAAGATATCCGGTGATCATTTTAAAGAATATTCACAGGAGTTTTGAAACAAGTTTTGTTTAGATTATATCGGTCAGATATTAATAACTTCTGTAGTGTTTCTACATGGTCGCTCGTTTCATTGTGAAAACGAACTTATTTCTGTGTTGCCCTCCCACCACCCCGCTGCCAAGTGCTCTTTTTTTTAAAATTCCAGATCTGTCGAAAATCTGTTGATAGTGACTTCTTCTTATGTGTAACTTTTCTCCTGAACGTGTTTCTCTTTCCCACCCGTTTTTTTTATTCGGTCAGTCTTTGTAAATTTCAACTTTCTTTATTGCGTAAATTCTATCGCCACGTGCTACCGAAAATCTTGTGTCGCTTCAGCGCACACAGCTCAGAACATATATAGCCCCAGGTTATTGATAGCTGCAGATCATCAATTGTTATACTATATAATTGATCAACAGTTGGAAGGGTGCTTTCTTCAAAGTGGTCAATTATCAAACATTAAGACTTTTATTTTCACATTAGAGGGACATGGTCACAATTTTGGTAAAATTTTATTTTTCTGCTTTTATTATTTACAATGATTAAGGAATGCATTTCTTATGATCAAATGAAATATGGGTGCCAGTCGATGAGCTTTAAGGAAGATACAGGGCTCACAATTCTTCGTCATGTAAACAAGGCTCGTGCCCTGTTTTTGTTTTCATAGGTTAAATATACCAGTAAAAAGTTTTTTTCAAGCTGATTTGTCAGTTACTAACGATTAACACATTCATTTGAGGTCTAAAATTCAAAATGTAAACAAAAGCTTTGTTTACATAGCGAAGAATTGTAAGCTCTGTAACTCGCTTATAACTCAAGAAATGACGATCAAATTTTGGTTGCCTATTAAAAAATGCCTTACTGTAGCATTGTAAACATTAAAATCGAAAAATCATTTTTGACCAAAATTGTGACCATGCCCCTTTATAGGTGCGAGATCGTAATCTGAGAACGTGGCTATAATAAATTAACCTGTTGAACACGCTAAACTTCTATTATATATAGTTAATATATATTATAAATTAAAGTTTTAAGTCAAAGGTAATTTGTTCTTGGGATTAGATGTTATGAGATAGCTATGCAGGCTGGGTCGCCATAGAAATCATCAAAGTATTGCAAGTATGGACAGATTAGTTCACCTGAATTGCAGACTATAATATAGCGACACATCTGCCTACAAAAAATATATGCGCTTCTCAAAGTTACACTTAAGTGAGATGGGCGTGTGTTCTTGGGTATTTTCTTTATTGCTAAATATACGAAAACTGATTTTAAAAAAAACACGTTTTATTGAAGTTGTGTTGTATGAGGTTCATGCAACTTAATTTACTTCCAAGGTTAGCTACAGCCAATAGAATACTGGTTTCAGGTCAACAATTAATACACAATCTATTAAAATACAAGATAACTAGAGAAGGCAAATATTGCTTGTGGCATGTACGTAATTTTTTGATATATCTTTATGATATATCAGAGAAAAGCAAAAAAAAGATAAAAACACAAAAAACAAACATGGAACTTGCATCTAATATACTTCATGTACATGTTACCTCAAATATCCGACCGAATATGCCCCCTTGTCACATTTATTTGAATTAACTGAAAATAAAAACCGTAACACCATAATTTTTCGCTTATTTTTATTGAAGTTTCTCCCGGTTTTTTTTTCAATATACATACGTAAACTTTCTCCGAGAGAATTACTTTTGATCCGATAAAGGAGAAAAAACTTAAATAAAAAATAGGGATATTGCATATTATTGCATCGTTGAGAGAAGTAATATTCATTTCTGTGAATAATGTTACTTAAGTTTACGTTACATAGCGGTGTCTGTATATCAGGTATAACATTTAGACGCTCACTTATGCATGAATTCTCCCGATGATCTTTGATAGCTGATTATTATTTTGAATGTTCAAGTCTACTCGTATTATCAAATAATATCAGCCCTGAAGAAATTTTCAGAGATGCCATCAATTTTGACTATTTACCAAATATTGACAGTAGGCAACAATTTCAAACTTGGACATAGTCTTAAAAAAATTAGAAAGATTTAATAACAGAAGTTACGTGTTTTTTAAGGCGGGTTCGTTTTTTTAAAAATACATTTCCTTACATGAATCATGAGTACATGTATATAACAATCCTTGCTACCCTTCAAAATTTAACTCGCCATTAAACTTCTTATTGTTTAAACCCCTGTCACACTGGAGCTGCGTCCTCATGGCGATCCCGCTGCGTTATTGAACATTGTTAAACGCCATGGTAAACGAACTAGAGTCTCCAACAGCGCCGTGACAACGCAACGGCATCTTTGTTCGCCGCGGTGGGATATCCTAGAACATTTTAGAACGACATGCGAAGGCGCGCACTTTGAACATGCACAAAGTACGCACCGTGGCTCTGCGTTCTGATAAACACGCCGTAGAAGTGGAGTAAGGTCGCCATGACAGCACCGTAAAGTCTCCAACAACGCATGTGCAAGCAATTAGCGCGCAGAGCATGCCGTGGACGCGCGATAAAAACTCATACTACGTCATGAGCGCTCGGTGGATAACCAGCGAGAGCGCAGTCAATCGCCAGGTAGAACTCTATGGACACGTAGTTGGGAGCTCTGTAAGAACGCCTCAGTCCCCGTCAGAATTTTTCTTGGGATCAAACGGTGATTCCATGAATTTTACAACGCCGTGAACACGCCCCGGGGAACGCAACTTGGTGGTACAGGGCCTTAAAGAGTTTTCAAAACAATTACGCAAACTGCGTTCAACAAATAGTTTTCCTAAAACATTTTCCTTCTGTCTTTATACAGGCTTTCAATCACAACACGTTTTTATAACAAAAGCAGAAGTGAAATTTTAGTCATTAGTCATTATAATCGTTTGACACCAAATCATATAAATTTTTAACTCGCAGCAACAACGGAGGACCTACTCGTGGCTTTGCCACGAGCTCTGCTCTAGTTATACTTATAACTTAAGGCTTTTTGCAAATAAACTCATACAAGCCTGCACCAGAGTAAGTTCTTACACCTTTGGTATTTCATCACGGGGCATATAATGTCCGTAAGCTATAATTGAATTTTATCTGATAAGTAGTTATTGTAAAATTAATTAAAAACCTACGTTCATTTTCGATAAAGCAGCCCGAATTAGCAAAAATAAGAGCAGTGTGGTGGACACGCTTTGGCGGATCCAAGTCAGTGGTAGTTTGTATATCAAAATATATTCTTGCATTGAAACGATTTTGAATGAATACGTAAGTGTGAATTTATATACCGGGAACTCATTTATAGTATGACATAGAAATTAAGATTTGACAAATGTTGAAATAAAATGCGCCAAGTCGTTTTTGGAATGTGCAATCTTAGTTTTGATAGAAAGAACTTTCCAGAACTGGGTAAATAAGAACGTGGGTTGACTAATTGACGCAATGGCAGAAAAAGTAGGACGAGTTTAAAATGCATCGGGCAGACTCCTTGGATAATGAATTTGGCTAAGTATGTGCATCCATTCGCGTTTTAATATCACGTTGCATTTCTATACCACTGAAAGATAGCTATATATAGATAGTCAATTTTTTTATATTGTATAAAAAATTGTGTTAATACCTCTACATCTATATGAATAAATTATGTAAGCATAAAACGGAGACGTTATATCGAGATATGGGGGTGAATTTCAGTTTAGATTTTATTCCCATCCGCTTATTTTAATATCCAGCCATTTGATTTTAAATTCCAATTTCAAAAAATATGTTGAGAAAATAAAATATAGGAAAAATTCGGACACAGTATATAAAAAATAAAGAAAAATATCTGTTTCAACATAAAAATTCAATTAATATGTAAACGGTTATTTCCCACGCTTGCACGGGATATTATCTAGTGTTATTAATTAAAAAAAACCTTTATCCAAAATGATTTACTATGATTCTGTTCAATCTTGAAAAAAGAAGATTAAAATAATAATAAAGTCCCGGCAATAACTTGAAAAATATATGTAAATTTGTTCTTCATGCGTGTTTTTGTCTTTGAAACATGCAGAGTATTATAAGATATAATATGTTTACTAGAATCTATTGTTTGAATTTCTTTAGAAAAAAACCCATTGATCTCATTTGGATAGAAAATGATAAATAATAGTGTTAAGTAAAAGAGATGTCCTTGTTTTATCAGATTGTCTTTGCTTGACAAAATTAAAGAAATGGATGTGTTATTAAGAATCTTTCCGTCTTACAGCTTCAAGCGCGCCTCGGCGTTGGCTCAGATATTACTTTTATTGATATGTTATTGTATTTTGTCGTAAATTTCTCTCGTTCAGCTAGCAAATAACAAACGCTACAAACAAGATGTAGATTATTTGGAACATATTTTTTAAATCACTTCTTTCGGCTTGTTGGACATACCGTACTTAATCGTGTTGGGAAAAATTGTCGACGGTGCATTTCATCAACAGCATCAGTGTGAGTACTACGAGCTTTTCATTCATACTTCGGTAAAAAGCAAGATTTTGTTCTCATATTTCGAGGTTTCTTCACAATTTTTATACATCTGATTGCTGACCAAGGATGAATAAAGTTTACGATGCAAATATCAATACATTTTAGGTTATAAATCTAATCGTATACATTTAACAATGTAAAATTTCTTTGCTTTGTGTGTTGGGACTTTCACCTGATTAGCTCTTGTTAGTATAATAATTTAACTTGTAAGTATGTTTTCGTTACTTCATTTTCTTCGTTATTCAGTGGCCTGTGTTTATGTACAGATTTCCAATAAGCATGTCTTAAGAAAGATACTTTCTTTCACGCCCAATATGCTCTGTTGACAACGGTGTTAATGGTAATAACATCTTAAAATAAGTATCCATAAACGTATCTCTTGATCCAACTATGTGGAAATTTTTTCATTTCATTTCAGACTTACCAAATCTCAAGATCACCCATTAATTTTAGCTTATACAGACATGAAAGTACAGATAGGATTTGTTTTGACCCAGTGTTGAATCGTTGTATTATTGATATATAAATAATGTAAAACCAGTTTAATTTGTATTCATAAAGGTAAATTAGATACATCCCTTTTGTTAATATACATGGAAGAAAGCTGCTTTGTCAATACATATGTGTATTTTTTTCTATTGCAAATATGGACAACATATTTTTTAATGTTTGTACGTCCAGGAAAATGTATATCATAATATTTTAAAGCAGAGTATTCCAGTTTTCTGGTTTTTGCCAACAGCAAAGTGTTCAAAGACTTCCAGTGGAATAATAGTCTGTCGACTACTTTCTTTACAAAAGAACTGTTCGAAGTCGTTAAGGAAAAAATACTACGTCACTTTGTCTTGTAACAAGAGAACTTAACAAAGCCGTCTGGAGGAATGTTACTACGTTGCTTAGATTTGTACCAAGGAAAACTTAACACACCCGTTACCCTGTCGCTTAGCTTTTTCCGTGGTTCGGAGGAATGTTACTCCGAACTTTAGCATCCGTCCTTCAAGGCATCTGAAAGAAATCTTTCTACATGATTGTTTTGCTTTTGTGTAGAAATAATACCTTAAATTTTCTATAGAAGTGATCCGAATTTTTTCGGAGGAATGAAACTCCCAGCTTAGGTTTCATTTTTACGAGCACTGTTCATAGACAGTATAGTTTGTCTTTGTATTAACCCTTATCAGGTTTTATCTACAGAAGAACTTTAAATGTTGTTTGGAGTAATATTACTCCGAACTTTAGCATGCGTCCTTCAAGGAATCTGGAAACAATCTTTTTACTTCACTGTTTTAATATCCTACCAGCATGTACTTCGTTTAATTGTGAATAAAACTTTGAGAATATCAGCATTATTCTGTTATTTTCGCTCGATAATAAAGTCTGTGATGAATTATACAGCAGAAATTTAGACTAAAACCCGTAAAAGGTACTTTGGTTGCAGAACCTTTTCATTTGCTGTCACTAAATTATGGAAAGTTGTAAAAGAAATTTAGGTATCTTCAAGTATAGAATGATGATATAATGGAACCGAAAAATATTCTTGTCGTCTTTTGTTTCATGTAATTATACATTATGAGACATGTGTAGATATGGTTAATTGCTATGATACTAAATAACATTCATGTAGTATATTGTATAAAGTATTATTGATTAACTAATAACTATCCAACACCATAGGCACTAAAAGTTGAAAATTATCATGATAATATTACTGCATAACCTATAGTGGTTAAAGGATACAATTTCTGATGCATAATCTAAATGCTGATGTCTTATTACAGTTGTTAGATTGAAAATTATGTTAAACTAGAAACAAGCTCATTGCAATTTTAATCATTTCCATTTAAATAATTTTTTCAATGGTCGGAATGCCGATATTATCTTTTCACGCTGTTAAGTTAAAACTTAAAATCTAAAAATTAAAACAACATCCCTATACTTCGTCTTAGATTCGCTTTTTGTAGAACAAGCAGAACGAGTATCAATACTTCAAAAACTCATTTTGGTAAGAACGCCTAAAGTTGTTAGAACTTGTGGTCGAACTATTTGTATATGATTATGCAATAAAATATGTTCAAACCAAACCAACCAAAAAACTCAACACGTAAAGATTACTTTTACTCATAAAAATAAAAAAAAATCCACTGGTAATAATGAAAAACCATCGATTGTGTGTAACAGATATGTTATGGTAGTGTTACTATTCACTTTTTAACAAAATAGGTCAATGACCTATTTTTTGAGTTAATGGCCATTGATTTTTTTTTTTAATTTAAGAAAAAAATGTGAAGATTTTGCACTACGATTGAAATTTCCTTAATTTTGAAAATAATACATATTGCTAATTTTTGAAAAATGAAATACAGTTCATATGTGGCAGTGGTACCGAATAAATACAAAGCATTAAGTTTTCATTCACAATTTTTATTGATATTCCAGTCCGAATTTTCTTTATTAATCTTAAAAACCTACCCATTTTTGATTCAATTTACAAAAAAAAAATGAATAAAGACGATATGTAATATTTATAGCCTGAAACTTTGTATATTGACCTTACCCTACTGGCAAAAATTCATGTAAGGTCAATGATCAAAATTTGAATGCGGTTCATTTGTCGTTTTTAAGCATTTTTCTATAGTTTTGTTGTGTTTGCCATATGCTTATCTAAATGAAAAAGTGTGATAAAACCAACAGAAAATATGTAAGGTTATGTTGAATAACAAATAAAACCTTAACTTAAAAGATTACAGTACTACTAAAAAAATTAGTAAAATAACAAAATCTGAATATTTAATCTCTGTTTTGCTAAAAGTTAAATTTTGTGTCAACCTAATTCTATAATATATATAAAAAATATCGAATGTTATGTCAAAATTATTTCATTTCATTATTACTTGTTGCGTTTAGAACAAATTGTACTCACGATATTGAACTTTATAACAATCCGAATCTGAGAACTCAAAACTTGAGTAAACAACGTCCTTAAATTGTTTATTTAAATAGCTAATTATATGTACACATGATATGCATAGTGTACATGCGTGGTTTAAAATACCCATTCAGTTTAAAAACTAAAGAGAATAAAGAATGCAGTCATTGAGTCTACATTTTACCGAATTTGTAAAAAAAAAAAAAAAACACAAAAAACCCACATTGCAGGTCTGAAAGTTTGTGCATTTGTCAACGGCAGTCTATCAATAAACAGTTTCTTCATTTCCTTCGATTGCTAAGACTACAACATTATTGATAAACACTGACAGCGTTTTAATATGCATATTTCTTCCACAGACGATTAATTTAATTACCATTCTATATCTTTGTATGTACTTAATAATTTATAAATTGATAATGAAGGCTGTTACATGTAATATATTCCTTTGTAGATGATTTACTAAGTACTAATTAAAACGCGAATCGCGGTGCGAGATATAATACAAATCCCCGATAACGGGCGCGTCCTTAATCATAATGAACCACAATGAACCACAATAATACCACAACAAACCACAATATACTGATATTAAGTGAACACATAAAATAGTGTTTACTATGTAAAAGTATCATATTTACAATTTACAGGTTATTGACAATGTATGAATTTGCTTTCACATTGCTGACAGATTCAAAGTTGCCATTCTAATAGTTAATATAAGCTGTGTTTTCGTATTTTGCTTCCTAACATGATTTTATGAAGATTCTTTAAAATGTCACGAGGCCATGTTTTATTTGACTAATTTGAGCAAATTAAAGTCATTTTATACTCTATATTGAAACTAGTACTGACATACCTGCACTCATTTCTTCTTTTTTGACCGTGGAAAAGTATATTAAAATAAGATTAAAAGTGTGATGGGTAGTCGTTGGTTAGAAACTATATTCTATCACAAATATAATGAAATATCCAATATAAATTATATACTTTTTAAAAATAGTTTCGGTTATCTTCAATCTAACGTGGAACAAGAAATAGCTTTCCAAAAAGCTTGACCAACTTAACAAAATTATTCAATTGCAGCATGCATGTGTATCAATTAGGCAGATCTTATCAGAAATGAAGTTTAATTTACGCTGCTGATCATAATTTTATAAATGGCATGTGCAGAATAAAGAAGAAAGTAGTCTTTTCCTCGCTCTAGTGCATTTAAATGCATATCACTTGAAATTAAATTATTTCAATAATGCAAATTATTTTAGGAATGTACACAAGACAAATTATTGCATCTTTTTAAATTGTATTTGTTATATTAAAATGCAAAATCAAGTGAGAGACATTTTTTAATTTGCCAATCATAGGAGATAGGGAAGGATATTCAAGCAAGTCGCATTGCTTTAAAAAGTGCGTGTGTGTGTGTGTGTGTGGTATGGGGGGGGGGGGGGGCAATTTCTTCCATATACTAACAACAATATACAGGGGATGTCACAATGTCTGAGAGGAATTCTAACCTTACATTAAGTCAAACTTTGATACCCATACCCAAACACAATTTATATTGTAATTATAAATAAAAACGTGTAATTTTTTTCAAGACAACTAGTCTTATTTTGCCTTTTTCGTCAATAATTTATTTAGTGCTAGTTCTATTATCTCTGGCTGTATTAAAACAGTAATTCCAGCGACCATTTTAAAAGGTTATTAGTGTACATGTTTGCACGTTCTTATTAACAAAGGGTCACTGTATCTTTCTTCGAGAGAATATTTCAATTCAAAATCTGCTTAATAAAGTTTATAATTGCAGATGATTTGGTCGAGTTATGTTGTATTGTCATCCTGTTTTGTTCGAATGGATCAACCAAGGTAGTTTCTATTTTTGTTTATAACTGTTGTACTGTACATTTATAAAGGACACATACCTAAACCCAAGAAGACGAGTTAAACAAACATTTTCAAATGTCTTGTGAAGTGACTGATTTCTTTGAAAATTAAACAATACGATGACTAAGCAAAATATATTAAGATTTGAATAATAATTTCTTCATTATTATCGTTTAACATGAAAAATGACAATAACAAACTGTCATATATAGATATAGTATATATATAGTTGGGTTTTTTTTCGTTGATGCTTTACACATCTATAATATACCGCCATATAAGCATTACATGTTCTACAGTAATTGAACTCTGAATGAATGAAATATGACACTTGCACCTTAAAATGAATATACATGTATACAATTGGTAATTAAAGCTGTAAATTACATGCAACATGCAATCCGAAAGTTTTTAAGTATATGAAAGCATACCCGACGGTCCTAATTTAAAGATAATTTTCCTCAATATATTGTTTCCTACTTTTTTCCTGTTAATGCCAAAAAAAACTTAAAGTCCATTACCAGGCTATTTTTAGAGTGAGAATATTTTGATTTTTTTGCTTTCTTTAAATGGCATGCAAAATGCAATTAAAAAAAGGTCAAAGTATATATATTTTCAATTGAATATATATATATATATATATATATATATATATATATATATATATATATATATATATATATATATATATATATATAAACAGGAAAATGTGAATTTTGGAATAATAGTAGAGGAAATCATACTGAAGAGATAGGTAATGAAAAGGTGAAAAAAATAATGGATGCTATAGTTTGTTCCAAGTTTTTGCTTCAATGATATTATGACAATATTGTTAGGGAAAACTCAGCTATCTTTTTATAAAAAAAGATTTTTTCTAAGGTTTGATAAAATACCACTTAAATATTTTTGTTGTTATATCATAAGACGATTTCTTAAATCTATGGGATTTTTAAATATGAATTACGATCATTGCAGTCATGCATACTAGGGAGTGACCTTAAATCAAACTCGTTCATTGTGGTTCGTTGCGCTCCAAGTAATCTGTTATCGTAACTAAAAATTACCAATTTTGGATTCAAAAACTGAGTATTATCGACAAATATTAACATACATTTTAAACAATTGAGAACTTTTAATTGTCTATAGATAATGTAAATCCGTACCGAACTTATATGAATTGTGTCTATTTAAAGCTGAGAAGAATTCATAAAAGCATTAGGTCGCCATATCAATTTTGATCGCTCCTCTACTGGCACTCAGGCATTCAGGTTGCACGCACTTCTAAATGCATGAACTATACAATGTAGTAAAATGTTTATAATAAACAATAAAGGAAACACCAATCAATAAAATACAAAGTATATTTATCCTTTGAAAGAATTTCCAAGGTATCCGTAATATTTTGCACAGATAGTGCTGCCTTACTTCGCAGGCACATCGAACACGTGTGTCGGTCATACAGAATGCATAACGTCTGCATCATTTTTAAAACTCCGGCGGCAGTACATCCAACACATGCGATCTTTGACATTGCTCGATCTGCTACAGTGTGTGGTTTGCGCATGTGCAATGTTATAATATACACAGGAAAACGGTCTACACTTATCAAGGATTTTTGAAGTATCTGTAGCTGGATTTCAGTCTGTCTTGTTTCGTCATTTTTAAGCGCTAAGCGCATGCGCAAGCGCTTATTAGGGTTTCTCAGATCTCATGATCTTTCCATGATCTTTCAATCAACGACATCTATCGGTAGTTTCAATCGTGGTTGCGTTCAATACTACAAATATCCAGACATAGTAAATATATTTGCTACAATCAAGTTTTTGTGAATTGAAGAGATTGGGTGCCGTTTAAGTTTCTATTCAAGTTAAAGTTAGAATTGTTTCGATAGAATATACATGTATGATAATAAGAGCAACGTTCGCCGAATTGTGTAGGACAAAATTACGATTAATATTAACTTTACAAGAGAAAACGTGTAAGTTAACTTTTTATATACGCGCCCAATGATATAAAGTTTTAATTTAAGAAACGTTTATATGTTTGATACTGCACATGAAATAATTTTCAATTTTTCGTCATTTTCTCACTTAGCGGACACATTAGCAACTTAAGATTTAAAATTCGTGGATCTTCCTTGAAATCGAACGCAACTCGACAGCGACCTCTATCATGATGTAAACAAAGTGGGGTTCTATGATTAGTGTACAAGGTCTCATAAAATATCTCCGCGGTGAAATATAGTTCTAAAAAGAAGGTGTTTAAAGTTTTCATATTGTTGTTTAACTTTATTTCTTTTACACTTTTAATAATGAAATGCCAGATATAAACCATTTACCACTTAATTACTGATATATTCGATTTATAAATGATGAGGTCAAACCCGCGGAATAATACAATATTTACTTCGAGAAGGCGAGAAAAATCTTAAACGTGGGCGAACCTGAGAGCTGTTTAAACAAGACGAAGACAATTAAAGTAGGCGGAGAAAGAATCATCAGACCGAGAAAAGGTAAATACAATCATATATCTGGCGGTAAATTTGATTGAAGAGTACATACAGTGCAATTGCTTTTAAACCATTTTCAAAAGTAGTACGTCGAAGCAGATCTATTCGTTATAATAATATGAGAGTATTTGAATGAGAATTTTATTTACGATTGTTTATAATGATATATATTTGAGAACATTGAGAGACTTGAGAATCATGAGATACATGAGAGAATTCTGAAACTCCAATGAGAAATTTGACACGACTTAGAATTTTGACACACATTTGAGATTGATGACTTTATGAGAGATTTGATGATACCCTTGATGAGAGATTTTATGAGAATTATGAGATTAACATGAGAATTATGAAACTTCAATTAGAATTTTGACACGACTAAGAATTCTGAGACACGCATTTATGAACAATGAGTCAGTATAAAAATTATGAATTGTGAGAAACATACAACTTGAATTTTGACAAAGACTCAAAATGTAGATCAATTATGCTTTATAACAATGTTGTCTTTATGAGAAGTGAGAACTTTGATTTTGTATAATTAATATTGACACTGTAGAACTTTTCTTGAAACCTTGTTTAGATAATTCTAAAAAGGTCCATTAGTTTTGAATTTTGATTACAAATTCAAAGAATATAAGATTTTTGTAGATGGTGTATAATTAGTTTTTTTTTTTATAAATTAGAAATTGATACTAGTAATGTAGAGTTTTCTGTGTCCATTTGTTTCATCATTTGGCTAAATTATTCTAAATTTTTTAGGAATGACAGCTTAATCGATTATTTTAAAAAATATAACTGCGGGATATTATATGAAGCGTAATTTGATAATCAACATAAAATATTTGCCTGCCTGACGTTCAAGTTCCCTTTGTAGTCATGCCAAATGAATCCGATACAGTTGCAAGTATGCTCTACAGATCAGGACTAATTCTCTTATTTTGTGTCAACTTATTTATTGATTAGGATAATAATTTAATACCATTCGATAGTACACAGTTAAAGTATTGAAAGAAAATGGCTACAAATGATTCTCAGAAAAGAGTAGTTCAAGCTAATTTTAGTCAAGGGGATGTTTATTTCTCTAATGAATCCAGGGGTAAACAGTGTATGACAAACTGTGTTGTCTTCATAATGCAAAGTTGTTTGAAAAGCTTTGAAGATATTGACAGAAACGATTTGAATTTTACATTAGTGAAAGGTGATATTTTGTATAAAAAGATGTGTCAATATGGTTTTCTTCGACCAAATCAAGAACTTTTACAGTTTTCAGATTTACCAAAGTTTGTCAATTTCAAATGCGTTAGTTTCTCAATTGAAACGTTATCAACATTTTATGGAAACATGTCAGTCAATGGAAGTGTTGATGGTGTTGGGAAGAAGCTAGAAACAAGTTTGAATTCAGTGTTGTCATCTTCTTGTTCCAAACAGTTTGCCATCCTAATTTTCCATTCATCTGCAGTTGCAATCACTTTTAATGAAAGAAATGGCACATATGGAGTATTTGACTCTCATAGTCGGGGTTTGAATGGTTTGTGTGATCCAAATGGATCAGGTGTTTTAAGTACTTTAGCATCATTCCAAGATCTGTGTTCATTTCTGAGAAAACTATGTATTTCATTGTCTCCAACATCAACTTTACAAGAAGTTCAGTATGAGATTTGTCGAGTCAAAATAGGAGTTTCCAAAAAGCGGAAGAAAACTTCCTTAGATTTGGATACAGATGTAGATAATGACCTGAACATTACTCACTCAGTAAGTGGCAAAACATGTGAACATGCTTTTGATATTGTAAATAGCGAATCATCATTGAATACGAAAAAAACAGAAAATGATTTCACCTTGAAGAATGTTACTGATGCAAGAATAGACAAAGTTGTTCAAAACTTTCAAAAGAAAGTTTGTCATGGACCCTGTTATATATGCAGTTGCTGTACACAAACATGGTTTAGGGAAAATGTTCATAAAGCCACTTCCCTCATTGGTTCATCAGATTTATTGCAAAACTGCTTACTTGGAATCAAAAGTGTGGAAAATACAGAATGGGTATGTAATACTTGCTATAGAAATCTAAAATCTCAAAAAATTCCATCCTGTTCTGTCTTCAATGGAATGGGGTTCCCAGAGAAACCCCCTGAGCTTGACATTACTGAACTTGAAGAAAGATTAATAAGTCCAAGAATACCATTTATGCAAGTCGTAGAGAAACCTCGTGGTGGTCAGAAAAGTTTGAGAGGAAATGTTGTCAATGTACCATCAGATGTGAATTCTACAGTTACATCTTTACCAAGAACTTTGTCAGATTCCGAAACTGTTCAGGTTAAGCTGAAAAGAAAGATGAATTTCAAGCACTCTGTATTGCATGAAGCAATCAGACCAAACAAATGCTTGAAAGCTTTAAAATGGCTTTTGAAAAACAGTTCATTATTTCAGACAGAAGGGATTAAAATGAATGAAAATTGGAACATAGAATCAGAAATGCATGAATGGCTAGGGTATGATGTGGGTAATAGTGAAAGTGATTCACATATTGAAACATTATCAAGTGAAACTGAACTGACTAATCAAAACAATGCAAATCATGATGATGACTCTGATGAGTGGACAGAGGATCCAAATTTTGAAAACAGGCTAACTGGTAGCACAGATACATTGCTTCATCCCGTTGATGTAAGGTCCTTGTGTAAAACCTTTTCATTTGCCCCTGGAGAAGGTCAGGTACCACTTGGTCTTTATCAAGACAATAATGCAGAATATTTAGCATTTCCAAGTATTTACTGTGGTCAGAAACGTCCCGAGAACAAAGACAGGCAAATGCCCGTGCATTATAGCACTATCTGCAAATGGGAATTGAGAAGTGTTGACAGACGTGCAGCTTGTTCAGTTCCAAATATTTTCTTTAAACTAAAAAAACTGCAAATCAAGCAAATTCAAGATCGAGTAAATTTGGCTATGAGAAAGTGTCAACTGAATGGGCAAAAAGTTACAGTAGGACAAGTTCTGAATCAATCAACTTTTGATAATATTGTGAGACTTGATGAGGGTTATCGTGTATTACGGCAGTTGCGTGGATCTCCAGCTTACTGGGAAAGTGCGAAAAGGGATGTTTTTGCAATGATAAGGCAGTTAGGTGTACCTACCTGGTTTTGTTCTCTATCAGCTGCTGAAACCAGATGGCCATCTCTTCTCAAAATTCTTGGACAACAGGTTAAACATGTTGAATACACCGATGAAGAAATTGCCAATTTAACATGGAAAGAGAAGTGTGAGCTTGTACAAAGTGATCCTGTAACATGTACACGATTTTTCAATCACAGAGTGCAAGTTTTCATTAGTGATGTTTTGAAATCATCAAATTTTCCATTGGGAAGAGTTGTGGACCATTTCCATAGGGTTGAATTCCAACAAAGAGGATCCCCTCACATTCACATGCTTGTATGGATTGAAAATGCACCCCTGTATGCAAAATCTGACAAACAAGATTTGGAGAATTTCATTGACACCCATTCTTCATGTCAAAAGAGAAATGATATCCCAGATCTCATCAATTACCAAACTCATAGACATGCTCGCACATGTAGAAAGAAGGGGAAAAATATTTGCCGGTTCAATTTCCCCCTACCTCCTATGTCAAGAACACAAATTCTTGAACCATTACAGGATGCTGAAAAGGAAAAATATCCAAAAATTGTTGATGAATATGACAGAATTGCTTCTCTTTTGAATGAAATGAAAACTGGCTTTGACATGTCTTTTTCAGAATTTCTTTGTAAACTTGAAATTTCAGAGGAAATGTACATAATGGCTCTGAGATCTTCATTGAAATCACCAAAGGTTTTCCTAAAAAGAGATGTATCTGAAATCAGAGTCAATTCTTACAATGAAATGATATTGAAATGTTGGCAAGCAAACATTGATGTTCAGTTTATTCTTGACGCATATGCCTGTGCTGCTTACATTGTTTCATATATTTCAAAATCGCAAAGAGGAATGTCAAACTTGATGTACGAAGCTTGTAAAGAAGCAAGGCAAGGAAATAAAACTTTGAAACAGCAAGTGAGACATAAAGGGAACAAATTTTTGACTCACGTAGAAGTATCAGCTCAGGAGGCAGCATATTTGATATTACAGTTACCACTGCGTGTTAGCACTAGGTCATTCGCATTTATTAACACCAATCATGATGAAAACAGAACATTCCTTTTAAAACCATTGGATGTTCTGTCAGAACTACCCGAGAGTTCAACAGATATACAGTCAGATAATGCTTTGAAACGTTACCAGAGACGACCAAATGCTTTAAAAAATATCTGTTAGGCTGATTTTGTGTCACAATTCGATGTTATTTCAGAGAAAAAAAATGAAGGTAATCAGAACAAAGATGGTAATATACCGGAGGATGAAAGAAATGAAGAAGACGAGGACATGCTTGCAGAACAGGATGAAACTGTAGATTCATTGCAAATGGAGTATCACATGAGAAATGGAACAATTCTTAGGAAACGCAAGACAAATAAAATAATTCGATATGTAAGATTTAACAAAGACCAAGATCCTGAGAACTTTTATAGAGAACAACTTATGTTGTTTTACCCTTGGAGAAATGAGACAAAGGATTTGCAAGGAAACTATGGAACATATGAGGAACACTACAAAAGAAAAGTTGAAATCATAAATGCCAATAAACTTAAATATGAGGTAGATGAAGGCATTATTGACATTGTTGAAAAGAATATGACAGATTGTGATGAAGAATTCCACGTGATTGCAGCAGAAGTGCAGCACAATGAAGAAGTTGACCAATATGAAAAAACAGATGATGAAAACATATTTCATGGGTGTTTCAACCCAAAAGATATTGGTCTCGACTATGACATTGGCCTTGATTTAGGCATAACAAGGAAACAAATCAGCATTTGTGATACACCTGTGAACTCACTTAGTCATAATGATTATATGAATTTGGTCAGAACTTTGAATGAAAAACAGAAAATATTTTTCTATCATGTATTACATAAAATGAAGATGAATGAAGGACCAATTTACTGTTTCTTGACTGGTGGAGCAGGTGTTGGAAAAAGCATTGTAACTACTGCTATTTACCAGGCTGTGACAAGGTATTTTGCAAAAAAAATCCATGAAAATCCAGATGATGTGAAAACTCTTTTGTGTGCCCCAACAGGAAAGGCAGCTTACAATATAGGTGGACAAACAATTCATTCTCTTTTCTGTATTCCTGCAAATCAATCTTTGAAGTACAAACCATTAGATATGAAGCAGTTAGATTCCTTCAGAGTCAAATTCCGTAGTTTGAAAGTTATTTTCATTGATGAAATATCCATGGTTGGAAACAAACTTTTCAATTACATAAATCTAAGACTTCAAGAAATATTTGCTACAGAGAAACCATTTGGTGGAGTAAGCATTATTGCTATTGGAGATTTGTTTCAGTTGAAACCGGTATTTGATGGGTGGATCTTTCAGAATTTGGTAGATGATTATGGACCTTTGGCAGCAAATCTTTGGCAAGACCATTTCAGGGTATTTGAATTGACAGATATCATGCGTCAAAAGGATGATAAAAGTTTTGCTGAACTACTCAATAGAATGCGCAAGGGATTGCATTCTTCTGCTGATATTGCCACTCTGAAAACAAGGTTAAAGTCACTTGATTCCATCCCATCTTCTTTGCCTTACTTGTACACTATTAATGCACAAGTAGATGAGCATAACATGCTAGCATACACAAATGCAGAAACCAGTAAAAAATGTACAATTTCAGCCATAGATACTGTTAGTGGAGATGTAACTAAAGACATTAAACAGAAAATTTTGTCAAAAGTTTCTGATGATCCATCAAAAACAATGGGGTTATTCAAAAATTTGCTAAAAGTTGAAGATATGCCGGCTGAAATTTGTATCAATATCGATGTCGAGGATGGTCTCACTAATGGAACAACATGTTTGGTTAAAAAATTAGACTTTCGAGTGGAAAATTCACAGAGGTGCAGTATTATTTGGGTTGCATTTGAAAATGAAGCTGTTGGTTCAAAAGCACGTACAAAGTATGCACACCTTTTTGCTCCATATTGCAGTAAATCTTGGACTCCTGTCTTAGAAATTACAAGAAATTTTAATGTAGGCATGTTTCGCTCTGCATATGTGATCAGAAGACAGTTTCCTTTGCGTTTGGCCTGTGCTAAAACCATACACAAATCTCAGGGGTCAACCATGAATAAAGCCGTTTTGCATTTTGGAAAAAGGAAGCAAGAACACATGCATTATGTAGGTTTAAGCCGAGTTAGAAAATTAGAAGATGTGTTTTTATTAGAACTAAATGAAAGTAAGATTTCTGTATCAAAGAGTGTTGCTGATGAAATGGATCGTTTGTACTCGGAGGCTACTCTACACTCATGTTTGCCACTTTTACAAAATCTGAACGAGGATTTAAAACTACTGTATCATAATTGCAGATCACTGCATTTGCATATCAATGATATGAAGTTGGAGAAAAAACTTGATATCAGCTGATATCATTGCTATAGCCGAAAGCAGACTAAAACCATCAGATGATGCTACATGTTATGAATTACAAGGATATAGCACCTTTAGATTTGATGATGAGAAATACGTAAGTGGAAGGCCATATCACGGAATAGTTATTTATTCAAAGATCCCTTTCCAGAATATACGAAGACTCCATATTAATGCAACTGAAACAGTGCTTTGTCATATAATTCACCGGGAAAGAATATTGCAACTTGTCTTCTTTTATTGCTCTCCTCAAAAAGCTTCACAGGGGTATTTGTGTCAGTACCTTCAGAATTTGTTTGAATTGCTTGGAACAGAACATCATTTTGTTATTATGGGAGATGCAAATGTTGACTTTTTTACACAGACTTGTTTATCAGAATTTCTCATAGACCATAAAGTAAGCCAGGTTGTTCACTCTGTTACAAGTGATTATGACTCATGTTTGGACCACATTTATACCAATATGATGTGTCCTTCTCAAATATCAAGTGCAACATTGGAGTCATATTACTCTGACCACAAGCCAATTGTGGCTTATTTGCCATATCATGATGATCATACTGATGAACTTGAATAAAAACAAAAACAAAAAACCTTGAAATTATCATGATATTTAAGCATTTTTTCAGTTGTCAATGTAACATAAACTCAGTTGTCAATATAACATTCCTCTTGGGGTTTAGAAATAATTTTTCATACCGAATCAGACTTGAACTTGACATAAATTTAAATTTCAGTTATTCCATTAATATGAAAAATCTGAGTTACAATCAGGTGTATATTAGTTAATTCGAAAAAATATACATTTGCAAAAGAAACACTTTATTCCCTGTTAATTTTGTGAGATAAACTGTATTATCAATATAATTTAAACAAACATTTTCAAATGTCTTGTGAAGTGACTGATTTCTTTGAAAATTAAACAATACGATGACTAAGCAAAATATATTAAGATTTGAATAATAATTTCTTCATTATTATCGTTTAACATGAAAAATGACAATAACAAACTGTCATATATAGATATAGTATATATATAGTTGGGTTTTTTTTCGTTGATGCTTTACACATCTATAATATACCGCCATATAAGCATTACATGTTCTACAGTAATTGAACTCTGAATGAATGAAATATGACACTTGCACCTTAAAATGAATATACATGTATACAATTGGTAATTAAAGCTGTAAATTACATGCAACATGCAATCCGAAAGTTTTTAAGTATATGAAAGCATACCCGACGGTCCTAATTTAAAGATAATTTTCCTCAATATATTGTTTCCTACTTTTTTCCTGTTAATGCCAAAAAAAACTTAAAGTCCATTACCAGGCTATTTTTAGAGTGAGAATATTTTGATTTTTTTGCTTTCTTTAAATGGCATGCAAAATGCAATTAAAAAAAGGTCAAAGTATATATATTTTCAATTGAATATATATATATATATATATATATATATATATATATATATATATATATATATATATATATATATATATATATAAACAGGAAAATGTGAATTTTGGAATAATAGTAGAGGAAATCATACTGAAGAGATAGGTAATGAAAGGTGAAAAAAATAATGGATGCTATAGTTTGTTCCAAGTTTTTGCTTCAATGATATTATGACAATATTGTTAGGGAAAACTCAGCTATCTTTTTATAAAAAAAGATTTTTTCTAAGGTTTGATAAAATACCACTTAAATATTTTGTTGTTATATCATAAGACGATTTCTTAAATCTATGGGATTTTTAAATATGAATTACGATCATTGCAGTCATGCATACTAGGGAGTGACCTTAAATCAAACTCGTTCATTGTGGTTCGTTGCGCTCCAAGTAATCTGTTATCGTAACTAAAAATTACCAATTTTGGATTCAAAACTGAGTATTATCGACAAATATTAACATACATTTTAAACAATTGAGAACTTTTAATTGTCTATAGATAATGTAAATCCGTACCGAACTTATATGAATTGTGTCTATTTAAAGCTGAGAAGAATTCATAAAAGCATTAGGTCGCCATATCAATTTTGATCGCTCCTCTACTGGCACTCAGGCATTCAGGTTGCACGCACTTCTAAATGCATGAACTATACAATGTAGTAAAATGTTTATAATAAACAATAAAGGAAACACCAATCAATAAAATACAAAGTATATTTATCCTTTGAAAGAATTTCCAAGGTATCCGTAATATTTTGCACAGATAGTGCTGCCTTACTTCGCAGGCACATCGAACACGTGTGTCGGTCATACAGAATGCATAACGTCTGCATCATTTTTAAAACTCCGGCGGCAGTACATCCAACACATGCGATCTTTGACATTGCTCGATCTGCTACAGTGTGTGGTTTGCGCATGTGCAATGTTATAATATACACAGGAAAACGGTCTACACTTATCAAGGATTTTTGAAGTATCTGTAGCTGGATTTCAGTCTGTCTTGTTTCGTCATTTTTAAGCGCTAAGCGCATGCGCAAGCGCTTATTAGGGTTTCTCAGATCTCATGATCTTTCCATGATCTTTCAATCAACGACATCTATCGGTAGTTTCAATCGTGGTTGCGTTCAATACTACAAATATCCAGACATAGTAAATATATTTGCTACAATCAAGTTTTTGTGAATTGAAGAGATTGGGTGCCGTTTAAGTTTCTATTCAAGTTAAAGTTAGAATTGTTTCGATAGAATATACATGTATGATAATAAGAGCAACGTTCGCCGAATTGTGTAGGACAAAATTACGATTAATATTAACTTTACAAGAGAAAACGTGTAAGTTAACTTTTTATATACGCGCCCAATGATATAAAGTTTTAATTTAAGAAACGTTTATATGTTTGATACTGCACATGAAATAATTTTCAATTTTTCGTCATTTTCTCACTTAGCGGACACATTAGCAACTTAAGATTTAAAATTCGTGGATCTTCCTTGAAATCGAACGCAACTCGACAGCGACCTCTATCATGATGTAAACAAAGTGGGGTTCTATGATTAGTGTACAAGGTCTCATAAAATATCTCCGCGGTGAAATATAGTTCTAAAAAGAAGGTGTTTAAAGTTTTCATATTGTTGTTTAACTTTATTTCTTTTACACTTTTAATAATGAAATGCCAGATATAAACCATTTACCACTTAATTACTGATATATTCGATTTATAAATGATGAGGTCAAACCCGCGGAATAATACAATATTTACTTCGAGAAGGCGAGAAAAATCTTAAACGTGGGCGAACCTGAGAGCTGTTTAAACAAGACGAAGACAATTAAAGTAGGCGGAGAAAGAATCATCAGACCGAGAAAAGGTAAATACAATCATATATCTGGCGGTAAATTTGATTGAAGAGTACATACAGTGCAATTGCTTTTAAACCATTTTCAAAAGTAGTACGTCGAAGCAGATCTATTCGTTATAATAATATGAGAGTATTTGAATGAGAATTTTATTTACGATTGTTTATAATGATATATATTTGAGAACATTGAGAGACTTGAGAATCATGAGATACATGAGAGAATTCTGAAACTCCAATGAGAAATTTGACACGACTTAGAATTTTGACACACATTTGAGATTGATGACTTTATGAGAGATTTGATGATACCCTTGATGAGAGATTTTATGAGAATTATGAGATTAACATGAGAATTATGAAACTTCAATTAGAATTTTGACACGACTAAGAATTCTGAGACACGCATTTATGAACAATGAGTCAGTATAAAAATTATGAATTGTGAGAAACATACAACTTGAATTTGACAAAGACTCAAAATGTAGATCAATTATGCTTTATAACAATGTTGTCTTTATGAGAAGTGAGAACTTTGATTTTGTATAATTAATATTGACACTGTAGAACTTTTCTTGAAACCTTGTTTAGATAATTCTAAAAAGGTCCATTAGTTTTGAATTTTGATTACAAATTCAAAGAATATAAGATTTTTGTAGATGGTGTATAATTAGTTTTTTTTTATAAATTAGAAATTGATACTAGTAATGTAGAGTTTTATGTGTCCATTTGTTTCATCATTTGGCTAAATTATTCTAAATTTTTTAGGAATGACAGCTTAATCGATTATTTTAAAAAATATAACTGCGGGATATTATATGAAGCGTAATTTGATAATCAACATAAAATATTTGCCTGCCTGACGTTCAAGTTCCCTTTGTAGTCATGCCAAATGAATCCGATACAGTTGCAAGTATGCTCTACAGATCAGGACTAATTCTCTTATTTTGTGTCAACTTATTTATTGATTAGGATAATAATTTAATACCATTCGATAGTACACAGTTAAAGTATTGAAAGAAAATGGCTACAAATGATTCTCAGAAAAGAGTAGTTCAAGCTAATTTTAGTCAAGGGGATGTTTATTTCTCTAATGAATCCAGGGGTAAACAGTGTATGACAAACTGTGTTGTCTTCATAATGCAAAGTTGTTTGAAAAGCTTTGAAGATATTGACAGAAACGATTTGAATTTTACATTAGTGAAAGGTGATATTTTGTATAAAAAGATGTGTCAATATGGTTTTCTTCGACCAAATCAAGAACTTTTACAGTTTTCAGATTTACCAAAGTTTGTCAATTTCAAATGCGTTAGTTTCTCAATTGAAACGTTATCAACATTTTATGGAAACATGTCAGTCAATGGAAGTGTTGATGGTGTTGGGAAGAAGCTAGAAACAAGTTTGAATTCAGTGTTGTCATCTTCTTGTTCCAAACAGTTTGCCATCCTAATTTTCCAATTCATCTGCAGTTGCAATCACTTTTAATGAAAGAAATGGCACATATGGAGTATTTGACTCTCATAGTCGGGGTTTGAATGGTTTGTGTGATCCAAATGGATCAGGTGTTTTAAGTACTTAGCATCATTCCAAGATCTGTGTTCATTTCTGAGAAAACTATGTATTTCATTGTCTCCAACATCAACTTTACAAGAAGTTCAGTATGAGATTTGTCGAGTCAAAATAGGAGTTTCCAAAAAGCGGAAGAAAACTTCCTTAGATTTGGATACAGATGTAGATAATGACCTGAACATTACTCACTCAGTAAGTGGCAAACATGTGAACATGCTTTTGATATTGTAAATAGCGAATCATCATTGAATACGAAAAAAACAGAAAATGATTTCACCTTGAAGAATGTTACTGATGCAAGAATAGACAAAGTTGTTCAAAACTTTCAAAGAAAGTTTGTCATGGACCCTGTTATATATGCAGTTGCTGTACACAAACATGGTTTAGGGAAAATGTTCATAAAGCCACTTCCCTCATTGGTTCATCAGATTATTGCAAAACTGCTTACCTTGGAATCAAAAGTGTGGAAAAATACAGAATGGGTATGTAATACTTGCTATAGAAATCTAAAATCCTCAAAAAATTCCATCCTGTTCTGTCTTCAATGGAATGGGGTTCCCAGAGAAACCCCCTGAGCTTGACATTACTGAACTTGAAGAAAGATTAATAAGTCCAAGAATACCATTTATGCAAGTCGTAGAGAAACCTCGTGGTGGTCAGAAAAGTTTGAGAGGAAATGTTGTCAATGTACCATCAGATGTGAATTCTACAGTTACATCTTTACCAAGAACTTTGTCAGATTCCGAAACTGTTCAGGTTAAGCTGAAAAGAAAGATGAATTTCAAGCACTCTGTATTGCATGAAGCAATCAGACCAAACAAAATGCTTGAAAGCTTTAAAATGGCTTTTGAAAAACAGTTCATTATTTCAGACAGAAGGGATTAAAATGAATGAAAATTGGAACATAGAATCAGAAATGCATGAATGGCTAGGGTATGATGTGGGTAATAGTGAAAGTGATTCACATATTGAAACATTATCAAGTGAAACTGAACTGACTAATCAAAACAATGCAAATCATGATGATGACTCTGATGAGTGGACAGAGGATCCAAATTTTGAAAAACAGGCTAACTGGTAGCACAGATACATTGCTTCATCCCGTTGATGTAAGGTCCTTGTGTAAAACCTTTCATTTGCCCCTGGAGAAGGTCAGGTACCACTTGGTCTTTATCAAGACAATAATGCAGAATATTTAGCATTTCCAAGTATTTACTGTGGTCAGAAACGTCCGAGAACAAAGACAAGGCAAAATGCCCGTGCATTATAGCACTATCTGCAAATGGGAATTGAGAAGTGTTGACAGACGTGCAGCTTGGTTCAGTTTCCAAATATTTTCTTTAAACTAAAAAACTGCAAATCAAGCAAATTCAAGATCGAGTAAATTTGGCTATGAGAAAGTGTCAACTGAATGGGCAAAAAGTTACAGTAGGACAAGTTCTGAATCAATCAACTTTTGATAATATTGTGAGACTTGATGAGGGTTATCGTGTATTAACGGCAGTTGCGTGGATCTCCAGCTTACTGGGAAAGTGCGAAAAGGGATGTTTTTTGCAATGATAAGGCAGTTAGGTGTACCTACCTGGTTTGTTCTCTATCAGCTGCTGAAACCAGATGGCCATCTCTTCTCAAAATTCTTGGACAACAGGTTAAACATGTTGAATACACCGATGAAGAAATTGCCAATTTAACATGGAAAGAGAAGTGTGAGCTTGTACAAAGTGATCCTGTAACATGTACACGATTTTTCAATCACAGAGTGCAAGTTTTCATTAGTGATGTTTTGAAATCATCAAATTTTCCATTGGGAAGAGTTGTGGACCATTTCCATAGGGTTGAATTCCAACAAAGAGGATCCCCTCACATTCACATGCTTGTATGGATTGAAAATGCACCCCTGTATGCAAAATCTGACAAACAAGATTTGGAGAATTTCATTGACACCCATTCTTCATGTCAAAAGAGAAATGATATCCCAGATCTCATCAATTACCAAACTCATAGACATGCTCGCACATGTAGAAAGAAGGGGGAAAAATATTTGCCGGTTCAATTTCCCCCTACCTCCTATGTCAAGAACACAAATTCTTGAACCATTACAGGATGCTGAAAAGGAAAAATATCCAAAAATTGTTGATGAATATGACAGAATTGCTTCTCTTTTGAATGAAATGAAAACTGGCTTTGACATGTCTTTTTCAGAATTTCTTTGTAAACTTGAAATTTCAGAGGAAATGTACATAATGGCTCTGAGATCTTCATTGAAATCACCAAAGGTTTTCCTAAAAAGAGATGTATCTGAAATCAGAGTCAATTCTTACAATGAAATGATATTGAAATGTTGGCAAGCAAACATTGATGTTCAGTTTATTCTTGACGCATATGCCTGTGCTGCTTACATTGTTTCATATATTTCAAAATCGCAAAGAGGAATGTCAAACTTGATGTACGAAGCTTGTAAAGAAGCAAGGCAAGGAAATAAAACTTTGAAACAGCAAGTGAGACATATAGGGAACAAATTTTTGACTCACGTAGAAGTATCAGCTCAGGAGGCAGCATATTTGATATTACAGTTACCACTGCGTGTTAGCACTAGGTCATTCGCATTTATTAACACCAATCATGATGAAAACAGAACATTCCTTTTAAAACCATTGGATGTTCTGTCAGAACTACCCGAGAGTTCAACAGATATACAGTCAGATAATGCTTTGAAACGTTACCAGAGACGACCAAATGCTTTAAAAAATATCTGTTAGGCTGATTTTGTGTCACAATTCGATGTTATTTCAGAGAAAAAAAATGAAGGTAATCAGAACAAAGATGGTAATATACCGGAGGATGAAAGAAATGAAGAAGACGAGGACATGCTTGCAGAACAGGATGAAACTGTAGATTCATTGCAAATGGAGTATCACATGAGAAATGGAACAATTCTTAGGAAACGCAAGACAAATAAAATAATTCGATATGTAAGATTTAACAAAGACCAAGATCCTGAGAACTTTTATAGAGAACAACTTATGTTGTTTTACCCTTGGAGAAATGAGACAAAGGATTTGCAAGGAAACTATGGAACATATGAGGAACACTACAAAAGAAAAGTTGAAATCATAAATGCCAATAAACTTAAATATGAGGTAGATGAAGGCATTATTGACATTGTTGAAAAGAATATGACAGATTGTGATGAAGAATTCCACGTGATTGCAGCAGAAGTGCAGCACAATGAAGAAGTTGACCAATATGAAAAAACAGATGATGAAACATATTTCATGGGTGTTTCAACCCAAAAGATATTGGTCTCGACTATGACATTGGCCTTGATTTAGGCATAACAAGGAAACAAATCAGCATTTGTGATACACCTGTGAACTCACTTAGTCATAATGATTATATGAATTTGGTCAGAACTTTGAATGAAAAACAGAAAATATTTTTCTATCATGTATTACATAAAATGAAGATGAATGAAGGACCAATTTACTGTTTCTTGACTGGTGGAGCAGGTGTTGGAAAAAGCATTGTAACTACTGCTATTTACCAGGCTGTGACAAGGTATTTTGCAAAAAAAAATCCATGAAAATCCAGATGATGTGAAAACTCTTTTGTGTGCCCCAACAGGAAAGGCAGCTTACAATATAGGTGGACAAACAATTCATTCTCTTTTCTGTATTCCTGCAAATCAATCTTTGAAGTACAAACCATTAGATATGAAGCAGTTAGATTCCTTCAGAGTCAAATTCCGTAGTTTGAAAGTTATTTTCATTGATGAAATATCCATGGTTGGAAACAAACTTTTCAATTACATAAATCTAAGACTTCAAGAAATATTTGCTACAGAGAAACCATTTGGTGGAGTAAGCATTATTGCTATTGGAGATTTGTTTCAGTTGAAACCGGTATTTGATGGGTGGATCTTTCAGAATTTGGTAGATGATTATGGACCTTTGGCAGCAAATCTTTGGCAAGACCATTTCAGGGTATTTGAATTGACAGATATCATGCGTCAAAAGGATGATAAAAGTTTTGCTGACTACTCAATAGAATGCGCAAGGGATTGCATTCTTCTGCTGATATTGCCACTCTGAAAACAAGGTTAAAGTCACTTGATTCCATCCCATCTTCTTTGCCTTACTTGTACACTATTAATGCACAAGTAGATGAGCATAACATGCTAGCATACACAAATGCAGAAACCAGTAAAAAATGTACAATTTCAGCCATAGATACTGTTAGTGGAGATGTAACTAAAGACATTAAACAGAAAATTTGTCAAAAGTTTCTGATGATCCATCAAAAACAATGGGGTTATTCAAAAATTGCTAAAAGTTGAAGATATGCCGGCTGAAATTTGTATCAATATCGATGTCGAGGATGGTCTCACTAATGGAACAACATGTTTGGTTAAAAAATTAGACTTTCGAGTGGAAAATTCACAGAGGTGCAGTATTATTTGGGTTGCATTTGAAAATGAAGCTGTTGGTTCAAAAGCACGTACAAAGTATGCACACCTTTTTGCTCCATATTGCAGTAAATCTTGACTCCTGTCTTAGAAATTACAAGAATTTTAATGTAGGCATGTTTCGCTCTGCATATGTGATCAGAAGACAGTTTCCTTTGCGTTTGGCCTGTGCTAAAACCATACACAAATCTCAGGGGTCAACATGAATAAAGCCGTTTGCATTTTGGAAAAAGGAAGCAAGAACACATGCATTATGTAGGTTTAAGCCGAGTTAGAAAATTAGAAGATGTGTTTTTATTAGAACTAAATGAAAGTAAGATTATGTATCAAAGAGTGTTGCTGATGAAATGGATCGTGTACTCGGAGGCTACTCTACACTCATGTTTGCCACTTTTACAAAATCTGAACGAGGATTTAAAACTACTGTATCATAATTGCAGATCACTGCATTTGCATATCAATGATATGAAGTTGGAGAAAAACTTGATATCAGCTGATATCATTGCTATAGCCGAAAGCAGACTAAAACCATCAATGATGCTACATGTTATGAATTACAAGGATATAGCACCTTTAGATTTGATGATGAGAAATACGTAAGTGGAAGGCATATCACGGAATAGTTATTTATTCAAAGATCCCTTCCAGAATATACGAAGACTCCATATTAATGCAACTGAAACAGTGCTTTGTCATATAATTCACCGGGAAAGAATATGGCAACTTGTCTTCTTTTATTGCTCTCCTCAAAAAGCTTCACAGGGTATTTGTGTCAGTACCTTCAGAATTTGTTTGAATTGCTTTGAACAGAACATCATTTTGTTATTATGGAGATGCAAATGTTGACTTTTTTACACAGACTTGTTTATCAGAATTTCTCATAGACCATAAAGTAAGCCAGGTTGTTCACTCTGTTACAATTGATTATGACTCATGTTTGGACCACATTTATACCAATATGATGTGTCCTTCTCAAATATCAAGTGCAACATTGGAGTCATATTACTCTGACCACAGCCAATTGTGGCTTATTTGCCATATCATGATGATCATACTGATGAACTTGAATAAAAACAAAAACAAAAACCTTGAAATTATCATGATATTTAAGCATTTTTTCAGTTGTCAATGTAAATAAACTCAGTTGTCAATATAACATTCTCTTGGGGTTTAGAAATAATTTTTCATACCGAATCAGACTTTGAACTTGACATAAATTTAAATTTCAGTTATTCCATTAATATGAAAAATCTGAGTTACAATGTCACAATTCGATGTTATTTCAGAGAAAAAAAATGAAGGTATCAGAACAAAGATGGTAATATACGGGGATGAAAGAAATGAAGAAGACGAGGACATGCTTGCAGAACAGGATGAAACTGTAGATTCATTGCAAATGGAGTATCACATGAGAAATGGAACAATTCTTAGGAAACGCAAGACAAATAAAATAATTCGATATGTAAGATTTAACAAAGACCAAGATCCTGAGAACTTTTATAGAGAACAACTTATGTTGTTTTACACCTTGGAGAAATGAGACAAAGGATTTGCAAGGAAATATGGAACATATGAGGAACCCTACAAAAGAAAAGTTGAAATCATAAATGCCAATAAACTTAAATATGAGGTAGATGAAGGCATTATTGACAATGTTGAAAAGAATATGACAGATTGTGATGAAGAATTCCACGTGATTGAGCAGCGAAGTGAGAACAAAAAAAACAGAAAATGATTTCACCTTGAGAGAATGTTACTGATGCAAGAATAGACAAAAAGTTTGTTCAAAAACTTTCAAAGAAAGTTTGTCATGGACCTGTTATATATGCAGTTGCTGTACACAAACATGGTTTAGGGAAAATGTTCATAAAGCCACTTCCCTCATTGGTTCATCAGATTTATTTGCAAAACTGCTTACTTGGAATCAAAAGTGTGGAAAATACAGAATGGGTATGTAATACTTGCTATAGAAATCTAAAATCTCAAAAAATTCCATCTGTTCTGTCTTCAATGGAATGGGGTCCCAGAGAAACCCCCTGAGCTTGACATTACTGAACTTGAAGAAAGATTAATAAGTCCAAGAATACCATTTATGCAAGTCGTAGAGAAACCTCGTGGTGGTCAGAAAAGTTTGAGAGGAAATGTTGTCAATGTACCATCAGATGTGAATTCTACAGTTACATCTTTACCAAGAACTTTGTCAGATTCCGAAACTGTTCAGGTTAAGCTGAAAAGAAAGATGAATTTTCAAGCATCTGTATTGCATGAAGCAATCAGACCAAACAAATGCTTGAAAGCTTTAAAATGGCTTTTGAAAAACAGTTCATTTATTTCAGACAGAAGGGATTAAATGAATGAAAATTGGAACATAGAATCAGAAATGCATGAATGGCTAGGGTATGATGTGGGTAAATAGTGAAAGTGATTCACATATTGAAACATTATCAAGTGAAACTGAACTGACTAATCAAAACAATGCAAATCATGATGATGACTCTGATGAGTGGACAGAGGATCCAAATTTTGAAAACAGGCTAACTGGTAGCACAGATACATTGCTTCATCCCGTTGATGTAAGGTCCTTGTGTAAAACCTTTTCATTTGCCCCTGGAGAAGGTCAGGTACCACTTGGTCTTTATCAAGACAATAATGCAGAATATTTAGCATTTCCAAGTATTTACTGTGGTCAGAAACGTCCGAGAACAAAGACAGGCAATGCCCGTGCATTATAGCACTATCTGCAAATGGGAATTGAGAAGTGTTGACAGACGTGCAGCTTGTTCAGTTCCAAATATTTTCTTTAAACTAAAAAAACTGCAAATCAAGCAAATTCAAGATCGAGTAAATTGGCTATGAGAAAGTGTCAACTGAATGGGCAAAAAGTTACAGTAGGACAAGTTCTGAATCAATCAACTTTTGATAATATTGTGAGACTTGATGAGGGTTATCGTGTATTACGGCAGTTGCGTGGATCTCCAGCTTACTGGGAAGTGCGAAAAGGGATGTTTTTGCAATGATAAGGCAGTTAGGTGTACCTACCTGGTTTTGTTCTCTATCAGCTGCTGAAACCAGATGGCCATCTCTCTCAAAATTCTTGGACAACAGGTTAAACATGTTGAATACACCGATGAAGAAATTGCCAATTAACATGGAAAGAGAAGTGTGAGCTTGTACAAAGTGATCCTGTAACATGTACACGATTTTTCAATCACAGAGTGCAAGTTTCATTAGTGATGTTTTGAAATCATCAAATTTTCCATGGGAAGAGTTGTGGACCATTCCATAGGGTTGAATTCCAACAAAGAGGATCCCCTCACATTCACATGCTTGTATGGATTGAAAATGCACCCCTGTATGCAAAATCTGACAAACAAGATTTGGAGAATTTCATTGACACCATTCTTCATGTCAAAAGAGAAATGATATCCCAGATCTCATCAATTACCAAACTCATAGACATGCTCGCACATGTAGAAAGAAGGGGAAAAATATTTGCCGGTTCAATTTCCCCCTACCTCCTATGTCAAGAACACAAATTCTTGAACCATTACAGGATGCTGAAAAGGAAAAATATCCAAAAATTGTGATGAATATGACAGAATTGCTTCTCTTTTGAATGAAATGAAACTGGCTTTGACATGTCTTTTCAGAATTTCTTTGTAAACTTGAAATTTCAGAGGAAATGTACATAATGGCTCTGAGATCTTCATTGAAATCACCAAAGGTTTTCCTAAAAAGAGATGTATCTGAAATCAGAGTCAATTCTTACAATGAAATGATATTGAAATGTTGGCAAGCAAACATTGATGTTCAGTTTATTCTTGACGCATATGCCTGTGCTGCTTACATTGTTTCATATATTTCAAAATCGCAAAGAGGAATGTCAAACTTGATGTACGAAGCTTGTAAAGAAGCAAGGCAAGGAAATAAAACTTTGAAACAGCAAGTGAGACATATAGGGAACAAATTTTTGACTCACGTAGAAGTATCAGCTCAGGAGGCAGCATATTTGATATTACAGTTACCACTGCGTGTTAGCACTAGGTCATTCGCATTTATTAACACCAATCATGATGAAAACAGAACATTCCTTTTAAAACCATTGGATGTTCTGTCAGAACTACCCGAGAGTTCAACAGATATACAGTCAGATAATGCTTTGAAACGTTACCAGAGACGACCAAATGCTTTAAAAAATATCTGTTAGGCTGATTTTGTGTCACAATTCGATGTTATTTCAGAGAAAAAAAATGAAGGTAATCAGAACAAAGATGGTAATATACCGGAGGATGAAAGAAATGAAGAAGACGAGGACATGCTTGCAGAACAGGATGAAACTGTAGATTCATTGCAAATGGAGTATCACATGAGAAATGGAACAATTCTTAGGAAACGCAAGACAAATAAAATAATTCGATATGTAAGATTTAACAAAGACCAAGATCCTGAGAACTTTTATAGAGAACAACTTATGTTGTTTTACCCTTGGAGAAATGAGACAAAGGATTTGCAAGGAAACTATGGAACATATGAGGAACACTACAAAAGAAAAGTTGAAATCATAAATGCCAATAAACTTAAATATGAGGTAGATGAAGGCATTATTGACATTGTTGAAAAGAATATGACAGATTGTGATGAAGAATTCCACGTGATTGCAGCAGAAGTGCAGCACAATGAAGAAGTTGACCAATATGAAAAAACAGATGATGAAAACATATTTCATGGGTGTTTCAACCCAAAAGATATTGGTCTCGACTATGACATTGGCCTTGATTTAGGCATAACAAGGAAACAAATCAGCATTTGTGATACACCTGTGAACTCACTTAGTCATAATGATTATATGAATTTGGTCAGAACTTTGAATGAAAAACAGAAAATATTTTTCTATCATGTATTACATAAAATGAAGATGAATGAAGGACCAATTTACTGTTTCTTGACTGGTGGAGCAGGTGTTGGAAAAAGCATTGTAACTACTGCTATTTACCAGGCTGTGACAAGGTATTTTGCAAAAAAAATCCATGAAAATCCAGATGATGTGAAAACTCTTTTGTGTGCCCCAACAGGAAAGGCAGCTTACAATATAGGTGGACAAACAATTCATTCTCTTTTCTGTATTCCTGCAAATCAATCTTTGAAGTAAAACCATTAGATATGAAGCAGTTAGATTCCTTCAGAGTCAAATTCCGTAGTTTGAAAGTTATTTTCATTGATGAAATATCCATGGTTGGAAACAAACTTTTCAATTACATAAATCTAAGACTTCAAGAAATATTTGCTACAGAGAAACCATTTGGTGGAGTAAGCATTATTGCTATTGGAGATTTGTTTCAGTTGAAACCGGTATTTGATGGGTGGATCTTTCAGAATTTGGTAGATGATTATGGACCTTTGGCAGCAAATCTTTGGCAAGACCATTTCAGGGTATTTGAATTGACAGATATCATGCGTCAAAAGGATGATAAAAGTTTTGCTGAACTACTCAATAGAATGCGCAAGGGATTGCATTCTTCTGCTGATATTGCCACTCTGAAAACAAGGTTAAAGTCACTTGATTCCATCCCATCTTCTTTGCCTTACTTGTACACTATTAATGCACAAGTAGATGAGCATAACATGCTAGCATACACAAATGCAGAAACCAGTAAAAAATGTACAATTTCAGCCATAGATACTGTTAGTGGAGATGTAACTAAAGACATTAAACAGAAAATTTTGTCAAAAGTTTCTGATGATCCATCAAAAACAATGGGGTTATTCAAAAATTTGCTAAAAGTTGAAGATATGCCGGCTGAAATTTGTATCAATATCGATGTCGAGGATGGTCTCACTAATGGAACAACATGTTTGGTTAAAAATTAGACTTTCGAGTGGAAAATTCACAGAGGTGCAGTATTATTTGGGTTGCATTTGAAAATGAAGCTGTTGGTTCAAAAGCACGTACAAAGTATGCACACCTTTTTGCTCCATATTGCAGTAAATCTTGGACTCCTGTCTTAGAAATTACAAGAAATTTTAATGTAGGCATGTTTCGCTCTGCATATGTGATCAGAAGACAGTTTCCTTTGCGTTTGGCCTGTGCTAAAACCATACACAAATCTCAGGGGTCAACCATGAATAAAGCCGTTTTGCATTTTGGAAAAAGGAAGCAAGAACACATGCATTATGTAGGTTTAAGCCGAGTTAGAAAATTAGAAGATGTGTTTTTATTAGAACTAAATGAAAGTAAGATTTATGTATCAAAGAGTGTTGCTGATGAAATGGATCGTTTGTACTCGGAGGCTACTCTACACTCATGTTTGCCACTTTTACAAAATCTGAACGAGGATTTAAAACTACTGTATCATAATTGCAGATCACTGCATTTGCATATCAATGATATGAAGTTGGAGAAAAACTTGATATCAGCTGATATCATTGCTATAGCCGAAAGCAGACTAAAACCATCAGATGATGCTACATGTTATGAATTACAAGGATATAGCACCTTTAGATTTGATGATGAGAAATACGTAAGTGGAAGGCCATATCACGGAATAGTTATTTATTCAAAGATCCCTTTCCAGAATATACGAAGACTCCATATTAATGCAACTGAAACAGTGCTTTGTCATATAATTCACCGGGAAAGAATATTGCAACTTGTCTTCTTTTATTGCTCTCCTCAAAAAGCTTCACAGGGGTATTTGTGTCAGTACCTTCAGAATTTGTTTGAATTGCTTGGAACAGAACATCATTTTGTTATTATGGGAGATGCAAATGTTGACTTTTTTACACAGACTTGTTTATCAGAATTTCTCATAGACCATAAAGTAAGCCAGGTTGTTCACTCTGTTACAAGTGATTATGACTCATGTTTGGACCACATTTATACCAATATGATGTGTCCTTCTCAAATATCAAGTGCAACATTGGAGTCATATTACTCTGACCACAAGCCAATTGTGGCTTATTTGCCATATCATGATGATCATACTGATGAACTTGAATAAAAACAAAAACAAAAAACCTTGAAATTATCATGATATTTAAGCATTTTTTCAGTTGTCAATGTAACATAAACTCAGTTGTCAATATAACATTCCTCTTGGGGTTTAGAAATAATTTTCATACCGAATCAGACTTGAACTTGACATAAATTTAAATTTCAGTTATTCCATTAATATGAAAAATCTGAGTTACAATCAGGTGTATATTAGTTAATTCGAAAAAATATACATTTGCAAAAGAAACACTTTATTCCCTGTTAATTTTGTGAGATAAACTGTATTATCAATATAATATTTTTTGTGCCATCAAAAGCTATTCTCTATCTCTTCTGACTTTGTTTCAAAGTTGAACAGTGACAATATTGTTATTTCTTTGTAGAATGCCATTCAAAAGCATTCTTGACCTCAAGGAGGAAAAATGGTATAACTGTCAAAGTGTTTACAAAAGGAACACATCGCCAAAAACAACAAGAATGGGTGAAGGCAAGAATAGATGTACCAAATGCCATAGAGGAATCTGCAGTTTAAATGACCATGCCCACATCACCAATAAAGAAGGTTTCTGAAACAAAGACTTCTCCATGGAGATCCATTTTCTCTGTTAAGAGACAAATAATCAAAGTAAGACTATACATTTAGTAAAATCTCAATCTTTGACATTGATAGTAGAAAACAACATACATTTACAACATGTTGGTATTTTATTCATGTACATCTGAATTTCTCCATTTGTTTATTTTAGAATGAAGCCTCAAAAACTGTTACGGTTAATGGAACAACACATTTATTAGATCAATAACTCTTCAAGAAGATAACCCATGTACATTGATGTCACTCTTTAGACAGAACTTGCAGAACAAGAACAACAGATAGGGAATTCAAATCAAAATCTCCCATTGTCTGTTGAATGAGTTGCAAGATATGGAACTCTTAATTCAAGTAGGAACACTATTGTTTAGGTCAATTATTTGTTCATTGACTACATGAATGTATATATGTATTGCAAATTACAACAATATTATAACTGTCATTTTCAAATTTAAATTGTTTTTGTCACACTTAACTACCATATTTTTAAAAGATATACTGATAAAGAAAGTCAATCTGACATTTTTTAATATATATTTGCAATTTTCTTTCTTTGCAGAAAATACAGCCACTTCAAATTCAAATTAGTGGACACATGGAAGCACTTAGGTCTACAATTGCAATAGGGCCATTAAAGAACAATCACTGGATTCAAACTACAGGGACATTACAGTTCAACTATAATCAGTAATGAAACAACATTATCAGAAAGTGACAACCATGCCTCCAGTCTCTCCTTCAATGAACCAAAAGATTATCTCTTGGAGTAAAATCCCAATTAACATTATTACCACACAACAAGGATCTAAAATTCTCAGTCTGAATATTGCATTTACTGACAACAACCACAACACCAATCTCAAATGAGAAGGAGATGGATTTCATACTGTAATTTCAGCTCTATTTATCAACTCAAAATTTTCTGTATACTTCTGAAAATTAATTATTCCCAATAGTTATGTAAAATTCTGAGGAAAAAAAATGTTTTCGAAGTATACACTCTCCCTCCTTTTTATATATTGTTATAACAAATATCATTCCAATTTTTAGAAAAAAACGTGTTTTTTTTTTGATTTTTATCGTAAAGGATTTAAACAAAAATATATTCAAAATGTGAAAGAACATTTAAGCTTTTGTTGTGCAGCAATATTGCTTGTTGTGTGTACATGTATATTATATGAATTTTGCAAACATTTTCCATTTGTTACAAATTAAGACATGGTTAAACCTTATCTGCAATTTTTTGATACACTTGTTTGTCCATTATTGTTATCGATGAACAATTTTGTGACATGATTACTATTAAAGAAGTATTGTTATGGTTATTAACATCTTGCAGATTGGATTGTGCTTGTATTTAATTCATACCTGATGTACATGTGTTGGTTTTTAGTTTGTTTTGTTTTTTATCTTATTACATGTTGAAACCAATCTCCAGCACCATTAAATTTCATATTTAATTTTCTAGGCCAGCAAACAGATTTTTGTAATATTTATCACACTTAACTACATTTTTTTTATTGAAGAAAATATGTTTTTCTTCATCCTAAAGAACCTCTACTTGTTTATTTTTTTTCATTTCTTTTTTCAGTGTCAAATAATGTTTTACATTACCATTGTAAGCATTTCTAACTTTGTATTCATTGTGAAATTCTTTGCAATAAAACTTGTTAAATCTCTTAAATTTCTTTCCACTTTTACCTCTACAAATAACTTAAGACCTGCATGCATTGTGCAAATTACTCTTAATTCCCTTTACAATTTAAATTAAGATATAAACGAAATTATAAATGCATGGCTAATAAAATGAATATAAATGTTTTCACCTGCACAAAACATCAATGTTAATCTGAGATAACCTAGAACATTGTTTATGAAACCAATAATTACCTTTTTGCAAATATTTCAAAAATTGAAACCTTTCATTTTCCAGTAAACATGGCAAGGCTGTCAAATCCAACAAAAAATGGGACACCTTCATTGTTTGACATACTTTATAGATTTTCTCTTTCCTTTAATTGTTGTTCAACAGCGTAGAAAATGTGGTACAGCAATAACTAAAAATTTGCAGGTTGTGAGTTTGAATCCCGCTGGGACTTTCATTGTATAAATTTTTGCCTTATCCCATTTCTTTTTCAAATAGTGTTCAATTTCAAAATTCTAAAACAGAGAAAGTATATCTCATGTACATTGCTTATTATTAGATTTAACAGATGTTCCTTAATACAGTAACAAACAGCAAATGCTTAGCGCTTCTCAGTACTTTCAGTACTTTGATTTTGGATATGCATTGCCAGTGAAGTGGTTGTCATATTATTTTTGTTCCAAACGTGTTTCTTCACGTCTTTTCGTCCAAGGTAACGTGTTCGGGTGAATGAAATACCTGAATGTGGTGAAGCATGAATAGTGCTCTCGGCCTTATATAGCGAGTGTATAGCGATGAGCAGAACAATAGAAATCGACAACTAATATGGAGGTAGTCGGTGATAAAAGGGAAAACATGCGTATTTATGAATTCATGTCAGTTTTTAATAAGAAGGAGGAGACATATACATCGACATTATTTTATTGATTGACTGATTTGTGCGTTTGATGAATTGTAAATTATGCATTATTTTAGGTCAGAAAAAAAATCAAATAAAACTTTGAAGTAGTATATTACATGTACTATAATGATCAAACAAACATTTCTGACCAAACAAAGTCGATCGACGGAAAGCGATTCAAAGCGCGTGGGTGTTTTACGGTGAGCACATTTGACAAGACTACTTGAATGGAACCCGTGAGACTACTGTATTTAAAAAATGTATTTCTTGCGTAAGTTCAAGCATGGGTCACGTAGGTCATACATGTAGCTTGAATTTTTTTTCAATGTAAAATGCATCTTTCATATTTTCCACAAGTTTGTATACGGTTAGCCTGACAGTAAAGGTTGTGAATTGAATGCCCGTCCTCGATTAACTATATAAAATCACGTGTGTCGGCTGACCCCTGCTGTGTTTTTAAATTCGTGCTTTTTATATATATTAAATTCATCGCTAAAACTTGATAATTCTAATGATATGGTAAGATGATTTGAGATAAAATTTTACCGGTACTCATAGGTGCACTTTTCTTTTCAAAAAGTAAACTCGGGGTAAACTCCAAAAGAACCCTAAGAGTAAAGAGGTTTAGTTGAAGTTTACTCTGTTGTTAGTTTGGGTCTGATCAGTATTGTATTTTGTATAAACTCCGACTTCCCAAATCACTTTCAAATTATCGACGGTTGCTGGAGAGGATTAGTCATGCTTAACAGCACTTGGTTTTCGTATCTAAACCTGTGCACCTGTCAAGTGCAATCGCTTTTTTTCAACATCCGTTTATATCAAAGAAAAAAAAAGTGCTTACTAAATCAAGAGAATTGGATAGTTTTGCAAAGCTTTGTTGTGTATTACCCGTGTCCAAAAGTTATTATGAAACGAATTGTCTCACAAATGCCTTGTTTTGTGGATCTTGCAATTTTATTTTGGAAATTGCGTGTCTAGAAATACTAGTAGATAATTATAGCACAACGTAAATGAGCACGTTTCACACTTGGGCACATTTGATTTAGATTCAGTTATTATTATATAGTCCGAATATTTTTTTGTCTTACAAAATAACACTATAAAGCGGATTTTTCTATATCAGTGACGGTATAAGTTTATTTTTTAAAATACCAACAGACAACTCTAATTTTTTCCTATCTAGTATGAAAGGCAAAATAAAGTGAACAGTTTTTACACTGGGAGCCATTAGTTTAAGATACATTATCATTAACGACACTAAAAGACACATTTTAGATATCCTGACGCTTCACCTATCCGGACGATTGGACTAATAACTGAGGCTACACTAATATAAATACATACTAGTTTATGAGAAAAAAAAATTAAATTCTGTAGATATATATTTATATTATATATTCGTGTATAATGTTTATATCTTATTTATATGCAATTGTTAATGCAAAATTTAAAAAAAAAAATTAAAAAAAAATATGGCACCACGCTATTCGTGCCAGGAAAGTTATCTGCAGAACATCTGGATAAGTTAAGGTTGTCCCCGTAGTATTGTCCACAAATCAAACAAAACTGTAGAACAGTTACAAGACCCTTTTACAACAAAAGATAAATGGCATTCAATTTGGTGTTCAACAATAATAAAGATCTTGAATGCTGTATTCTGTTTTTGAAATTTGTCAAACACCAACGACCCAGAAATGCGAAATTCTATGCGGGGGTTTAAATTGATGACAATCCTGGCAACATTGCACGCTGCTATGCATGCTGCTTGGAACGGATTTACAACCAATAATATAACTGTTGTGAGGTTGGCTCTTAATTTCACGGCCTCATTTAAAACGCTTGAATACTATACTACTCCTCAACATATCAGACATCAATTATTAATCAATTATTAACGACCTTACCAGTGGAGAATGACATTCACACAAATCCGTTCATGAAATATTGAGATAATTGGCATAAACGTAAGCAAACGTTTCATGAAAATAAAACTATTTTGGATTATTTATATCGAAATTAGACAAATATGTGGATCATGCCGTTGTCGCCAACATCTATACATTCCCTAAATCACATAGTTTCTTTATTTACTGTTTTGTGTACACAGTGTATGTGGCTTCAAAGTGGTATTTTTGCATCACTTACCCCCTCGTAGCGTTCACCCTGACTGAATTTTAGAGAATAACCTTAAGAATTTAAATTTAATTTTATAATTTGACGTTGAGATGGAAGATTATAAAAGCACAGAGAAATTTAGCCAACGTCTGACACATATGTCTGTCTATTCATTCTATTGTTGTTAATATTACTATTTATAACAAAAAAAATATTAAAGTTTCAAAAACTACATGCAATCAAATTTTTGAGAGGTAATGTTTTCTGAAGCACAAAAAAATTGGCACGAGGAAAAAATCGATATCACACCTACCTTTGATTTTATTGAACAAGTGTTTTACACTTAATATTAACCATGCCACAAGTTTGAAACATCATTAGGCGAAACGAAGAAGACGCCCTACTCTACATCGACCCTGGATATCGCAATTCAACCAAACCATCCCGGGGCTCGTTTTATAAAAAGACCCAATTTTCATTTTCAAAATTTGTCCAAATTTTAGTTACACAGAATTTTGGTAAATATTGCAATAAAAATAGTACTTTTTTCTTAGCTGGGGTATTTAACAACAATAAGGAAATGAGAAAAGACATGAAAGTGTGATTAAAAATTGATTTAAATACTGAAAATAAGACCTTCCACATGACTAAATGAAGGATAATTGCTTGTGATTTTGCCAAACGTATGTATTCAACCATAATTATTGATGCAGTAGATATAATTGGCAGTGCAAAAACACATTTGATTTTTTTTTTGTATTTTTAAAATACTGTCTAAAAACATGCAAAAATGTACAAAGTTGACCCAAAAGTAATGTCACACTATGCACCGCGTTTCCCACCGGCGCTGTATTTTATTAAATGATACATCAAAATTTTCCTTATGAAAATTGTAATTTGAAGTAAAATTTTGATTAAATTTCGTTGAACATTTAATACATATTAATGTTAAAAGCATGATATATACGTGACATCGCCGCGTCATGAATTTACGTCTTTTTGTAAGGTTTGTATTTCTGTATAAAATGCATGCCTCAAAATTTGAAAAAGACACAAACAACACAATATTTGGAAACAGAATACATCATAGACTTTTTTTTAACTGTTTTAAAACATTTAATTAGGGAACGTTACTACCCATTTCGTATATCTTCGCAATGCCTTTTGTCTCTAGATCCAGGAATAAAAAGAATGAACATGCAAATAGTATTACGAGGCATTTTTTGCTTTGATGGATAGAAATCACTAGAAAATATACTGGAATTGACTATCAACCTAAAATTGAGAGCGAGCTCGAGTGAACAGGGTACCTTTAACGTGGTTCCAATACCTCATAAAAGCATATGTCATGTTAATAAATAAATAAGATACTAGTAGATGAGGATATACGCTCCGAAGAAAAGTTAAAACTAGGTTCTTACATCATGAACTATATCATAATGCTACGTTAATGACTCGTTTAAGAGACCTCGACAAAATGATCGTACATTAAATAATATACAATATACATGTACTACCCTATCGATTACAAAAAGTGTAATTAGTTACTTTATGGGAGGGTGTAAAATAGAGTATCGTGGCCATATTGTACTAAATTACGAAATTCTACCAGAACGCCAAAGTTCTAAAATTAACGCCGCTAGTGTGCGGCGACTATCCTTGCTTCGCACTTTACAAAATATATTATCTTCGGAAATATTTATCATAATGCATTCAAATTTTCAGGTCTGAATTGAATTGGGTAGATATCTCAAAGCACAAGTTCTAATGACTTTACGCGGATTTTTAATGATTTTAACGCATCCGTGCCATTACTTTTGGATCAACCTTCGTTTATGAAAAAGAGTAAAATTATAATTTTTTAAATGATAAATGTGTGTTATTTTCGCCGTGTCCTTTGGGTAACCAAGACATAAAAGTAATCTGTAACAGTTATCTTTCATCGTGGACCTCTTCAGCAAAAGTTTTCTTCTCTAGTTCTTATCCCCGCCAAAACATAAACAAACACAGTACACATGTGTTTCACACCGCTGACACAATATGAGGTTCAAAGAAAGTTTGATCGCAATAGTAATAAATTTTGAAACCCTGAGAGTTACTATGCTATTGTAACTATTAATTAAAATGTTCCTATTTTTGTTGCATTGAGCAAATGTTTAGCAAAATACCAATCATCTGGAAGCTGTATATATATATCCACAACACAGTAATTTTATTCATTATTCCTCCTATTTATTGAATAATTCCCTGGAGTTACTGTCCACTGTGTAACTGTAGGAAAAGTAACCCAACGGACACATTTGATTACCCCATGGACAATCTATAGAAAAAATTATTGAAAATTATACAATTTTTAGTGATATGTTTTATATTCCTTATTCTCAAACTGACTAGTAAATCTTAAATGCAAAATTGATAACAAAATGTTCTTCAAAGTTTAAAAATGTTGTAAACAAGAATTTTTAGTTATGCAAGGGACAGAATTAGTAACTCCATAGACATATATTAAAACAAACTTTAAAATTTGCAATTTCAAAATAAAATAATTATATTAACTGTATGCAAAATAAATTAGCGGCATAATGCAGATCAAGTAAGTGTTTTCATGTAATGTCTATGTTTCAAATACATACCAAATTCACTAAATAAACAATATAAGTAACTCAAAGGACAAGTTTGGTAACCCTAATGACATTTGAAGAATGATACATGTCTGTTTTAAAACAAAACATGCATTTTATACAATATTACAGTATTTTATAAAATTTATCTATTCTGACTATTTGAAATATTAAATTTCCTTAGAAAAAAACTTCACTAATTGTTTAACTCGTTGATTTTACCTATGGTAACACCATGGACAAATTAAGTTACTCAAGGGACCAACTAAAAGAAATCATCACAAATGTAGTATAAGGAGTGTTCTATAAATACCACAGAACAATGCGATGGAAAAGGACAATTTAAGTAAAAATAAAAGAATAAAAGAAATGCTCAATATATTTATTAACAAAATGTTTCAAAATGGTAAAGCAAATGATATTTAATGTTTTTCAATATAATGTGAGGAAAGAAAGGAATAATCAAGAATTGGGCAGAACATGTCCAGAAGCGGAGAGGAAACTTCATTTATATTAAATGATTTGCAAGTTGTAAAACTCAAAGAGAACTTATGACATATATGCATGACTCCAAGAGAGCAAAGGAAAGTATGACTAAAACTAGAGCCAAGCTCGTTGCTAAGCAACGAGTAGGTTTTCCGTCACAACTTCGTGTCGCGAAAGGATTGTCCATCAGTCTGATTAAAACACCTCCTTCTCCTCACACTTGTCAGAGCCTGGCAGACCCTGTATTGATAAAAGGTCATCTTTACACGACCATTTCGTCTTACCAATTAGAGCTTCAGAAAATTGATTAGAACTCTTCAAATGGAGACAAAAAAAATAATTCATGCCTGTTTTCTATCCATTTTGACAATCCAGATTAAAAATAAAATATTTGGCTGAGTTTTAAGTCACTTAATTTGCATTACAACCTCATACTACACAACTTCAATGATTTTTTTATCAATGTGCATATAAAAATAAGTAAAAACCCAAGAACAAATATCTGTCGCAATTAAGTACATACATTTTTGGGAGTCAGAAAAGCCGTTATATTATAGTCTGCAAATCAACTGAACGATGGTCTTTTAAAGAAATAAGAAAATGTCGACACTTGCAGTACGCTGATGATTTAATGACGACCGACTTCATTGCTTAATGTAGTCGTATCATTACTTCTAATCCCGAGAACAAATTTTATTTAATCTTTGACTTAAAACTGTTAACTTATAAAACCAGAGACATAAATAACAGGTTAATTTTTTAGGTTGATTGACATCGAATATTTGGACACTTATTTTTTAACAATTGACCGCTGCAGTGAAAGCATCCTTCCAAATGTTACTAAATTATATAACAATTGCTGATCTGCAGCCCGGGGGCAATTTTCTGAGCTATGTGCGCTGACGCGACACGAGATTTTCGGTCGCACGTGGAGCGGATTGAATTAGCATAGACTGACCGAATAAACACACGGGTGGGAAAGTGACACACATTGAGGAGAAAAATTGACACATGTTAAGTAGTCGCCAAAAATTGCTTTTCGCCACATTTTGAAAAAAAAATAAAGCCCTTGCACTGTGATCATAAAACCGATAAAATCTAAACAAATCTTGTTTAAAAACTCATGTTAAAATTCTAAAAATAATCACTGAATCTCTCAATTCTGGACAAATCTTTTATCGTTTCAGCCTCTACCGCATGTGTTAATTTGATATTTGATTTTTTTTATCCTGCCTCAAACTCTTGGAGAGTGTTTCATTTTCTAAATTCTGCTAAATAATGCTTCCAATTTTGGGCGCTCTCTTTCTCTCTCTCTCTCTCTCTCTCTCTCTCTCTCGCTCTCTCTCTCTCTCTTTTGTGCAACCTTATGAAAACGTCAACTACTTTCTACGATATCTATAAAACCTCTCAGCAGTATTTAGCGGAAATATTCGTGGGTAAATAAAAAAATCTTAAGTTGAAACACAAGTCAACCTTACATGTACCGGTCAAAATCTCGAATAAACAAATAGTTGGGATCTAAATATCAATAAACATGCACGTGTGATAAAGTACATGTAGAAGAACACGAAGTTGCCGTGGATCTCCTTGGCTATTTGCTAGGGGTGATCATCATTTTAAGGTTTAATCTTTGCGGTTTTTCGTTGTTTATCTATAACATTATTAGTATAGTTTTTAGAACATTTTAGACTTACAACTTCACTATTAATTTATGACGATGTTTCTGATTTGGAATAATATCGCGTTTATCAATTTTTAGAAGGACTTCTCAATTCACATTCTAATGTTTAATTAAATAAATTGAAGGTGAACAAACTATTAGAACATAAAATCAAAACAGTTCTTGCATATAAACTCAAACAAGTATATCTTGTTATTAGATAACCGCTGACCTCTAGGTAGTGCAGCTGCGACCGATCTCCTCGGCCGCGAATGAGGGATCGGATTACTTACGTAAAGTTAAAACACACATAGAGAGCTCAGAACCCAGGAAGCCTAAGATTTAAAATATTTGCAGTATGATGAATAAACTCTAATTAATATAAGTTTTTTTTTCTCTTAAATCCCACAGTTGATCTATTTGTCTGATACTGCTTTAGTTTGAGAATGGCATTGCTTTTATGATTAAACAGAACGATTTCTTAATTGACACTCTATCGTTTAACACCATAATAAACAACTTTTCTATCGACAGCTAAAGCGAAATATTAACCATTCTTGAGTTATAAAGCGAAGACTTTTAAGGGCTCTAGACCCCTTATTTAAGGGCCCAGCCCTTTTTTTTTAATGGTGTCAAGTAAAAGCCCTTGATATTTTGCACATATTTTGTTCTATATGTGTTTAGAGAAAATTGTAACCTAAAGAGCTACATGACAAAAACACAACCAAAAATCAGCATTTTTTGAATCACAAATTCAAATTTACTTTTTGAAGCTTTAAAGAGGGAAAATTGTAAAAACAAAACTCGGAGGACAACGTTCAAAGCATCTATTTTTAAGATTTGTGACTTTGTAACATATGCTTTTAGCGGTTTCAGAGCCTTTGCGTGCACAAGAATGCCTATATTTTGTTGAAAAAGGGGAATAACTCGGTACCGGAAGTGTCGATTTCATTGATTTTCCCTAGATGTTGAGAAATAGTAACTACTAATAAGCTCTGAAAATTTGAACTTTATAGAACAACAAACAAACAAGATATTCGAGTTTTAAAAAACGTCTAGAAGAAAAAAAGAATAACAAGAACTTTTTTTTGTCTTCAACAAAAAGTAAGGGCCTTTCGACATCCCCTTTCCCTTTTTTGATTGTAAATGTCAGATAAAATCTTATCTATTTTTTATTTAAAAATTCTTCACCGCCTTGGTATAATCAGTTGCCTATTAGAAATATAACCTTATAAATAATGCAATGTCAAAAAAAGATAATTTCAGCACTTTAAAAGTAAATATACTTTTAATTTCTAAAAGAATATTTTTAAAAAAATCATAAAAAGGTAAGCATTCCTTTCTCAAATAGAAAACGTGGTATGCCCAGAGTATTAATGTTCTACGTTCATTGAGCAAAGCGAGATAACTCTTTGTAAATCACTTTTTCAACTTTTAAAAAGTTGCAATATTCACACCCTTAATACTCCTATAAGAAGTCAAAAAATGGCCCTTCGGACCATAATTTTTAAATTGTACTCTCTACTCAAAACTTAAAACCGAAAAGATTTTAAAAATCGGATGAAAAATAAAAAAGATACAGCTAAAGGGTTGTTTTAGCTTTGACCCTTCTAGATCCCTTATCTTTCAAAACTTTTATCTCAAAACATTTTCCGGTCTACAAATTAGGTCCCTCAATATAAATATTAAATATGGAAATATTTACTTGAAAACTGTATGAGAAAAAGTGGCACGCGTGAATTCAGTTTAGAATTAAAACACCCATAGACGATTTTTTATCAATTTATAAAACCGGAAGTTCCCAATGGTTTCAAACGAAACTTTAAATATATGATGATTAAGACAGTTTTAACATTTTTCCGTTCCTCATTTTAAAAATTTGGTGGTTATTTCAATTTTCAGTTTTTTCATCCCCCCTTTTTTCATAGTTTGAAGTCTAATATCTCAAAAACAGCAAGAGATACAAAAAAGTTGTCACTTACGATTTTGTATATCATACTATGAAATATCTAAATCCAAAATGTCTTAGTTTATAATCAAAAAATGAAATAGATACAAAGGTCCTTTTAATATTTTTTTTTGCATGTGTAAACCGGAAGTATACAGACCGGAAGTATAAAAAGGGACAGACGGGAGAACTAAATAGTTGCTAAAAGAATCTAACATTAAATTTTTATTTTTCTGTTCCGTTTTCAAAAAAATCCATGACGAAACTTTGTCGAGAAGAATAATAATAATAAAACAGAACGAAAACAATAGGTCTTTTTGACCGAAAGTCGAAAAGCCCTAAAAAGAATTATCAACAGAATCAGTACAAGGTCTTCCGTTGAAAACGGAAGACCTTAAAAAGGAACAAAAAGAAAGGGGAAGGAGGAACACGAAATAAAATCACTGACTCCCCAATTATTTCAGTTGCTGACGTTTCACAAAGAGAAAGATATTGTATAAAAAGAAGTAACTGATCAGCGATTCAAAAGAGCTATCATGGCAATACAAAGCTTTAAGATGAACTGCTAAAGAAGAAATGTATGATTTTACTGTTAAGAATGAAAGCAAAAGAAGAACACAAAATAAGGGAAGCCCTGATACACAAAGGACTAACATTTGTAATTTTCGCTTTTAGAATGAGACACTTGAAAGGATACAATATAAATACTAGTATCATTAATTCTTTTTCTTTTAAAATCTGTCCTATATAACCGACCAATTTTTTTAGATGTCCTTTGTGTTATCTGTTAGTGCTACAACGACTGATTTGATACAGAAATACATGTAAACTTGTTAATATTCTGAGGTTGATTATAATCATATATTAAAATTAACGGGCATGATACTTTGATTTTAATTGGTTTTATTGTCACTTATCATAAATTGAGATGTAGGCTATGTTGTTAGTGTTTTGTCCTTGGTGTTACTAGTCAGATTCATCATGTACAAAGTCAAATCCTATCATGTTAATTTCTTTCTGAAAACCAAATGCTTTCATTTCCATCCATTTGCCAATATAACTGCTATGTTGAGAGAAGGAAAAGTGAAGAACTTCATTATTTCTTTTGGAGTTTTGTGCAATGTTTCCTTTGTGTAACTTTTATTGTCCTTTGTGTTATGTAGATATCCTTGTTGAATTCCTCAATGTTACTGGCACATTTACCCAAAACTTTTGTTTTACATCTTTCCACAATTTTATTTTAATAATGCAACAATATACTTTCCTATTCAAACGAAAATTTATTGGCAAAACCATGTTTTCTCGCTTCGGATAATTATTTTGTTGTTACATTTTAAAGAATTATCATATGTTCCCCTACCAAACACTTACATCTGCATGTTTTTGAATATTCTTGGTAGGGATGTCAATTTTACTTGGTTAGCTTAGTCGATTAATTGGTCGAACGATAGTCGAGTACTCGTTGATTAATTAAAAAATCCTACTGTTACATACACAAAACATGTTAAACTCAAGAACATTTAAAACTTATGATAATACGTATATTAAAATATCTTAATATGATCGAATTTTTTATTTCAAATAAACCAAATGCCTGAGTTACAATCACTCAGTTAATGAGGTCAACTCCATGCCGGACGAAGAAATTAATTTATTTAAATGTATATCCATTAGCAAATGTCTTAGCTTTTCCTTCTTCTTATGACGTTTGCACAACATTAAGCTCCATGTCATTTTAGGCAAAGCAAATGTGACATGTATCATGTTAAGGCATTGTCCCGTGCGAAATGAACAATTAGTTTAATGATTATAAAAACAAACGCTTAGTATTTTTTTTATTTTACAAACATCTAATCCAATAAATTTCTGATTAGAAGAACCACAAATTGATCTCTTTAAATACATGTTTGCCTAAGTACAAATATTCAAAACAATAAGTTGAATTACAAAATCAAATGAGATCAATTATTAGCCGATTAATATATATATATATATATATATATATATATATATATATATATATATATATATATATATATATATATATATACCAGGGACACCCGTTTGATGAACCAGAGAGGAACATGATCAAAATGCCGAGAAAAGAAAACTGTTATTTTAATGTGTAGGCAAAAAATGCCGCATTAATAACATTTTTAACCATTTTATAACGAGTAATCGACTAAGATATTTTAGCCGATGATCGGTGTAACCGAGCAGAAATCGGGTACTCGTGTACTCGTTGACATCCCTAATTCTTGGCTATGGACCTAATTTGTTTTATTTTTTCTGTAGAGTAATTTCAATCAAGATGTTACGATTATAATTTTACAAACCTTTAATTTTCGTCAATATCAATTTTAATGTGACTTCTAAGCAAGTAACACCATGGACATAACTTGTTGGCTCCATGTACATAAAATGTTATTTTTTAGTAAATGTTGATAGAATTCTTTGTGTTAAAGTATTGTTCATGGAGCTCTGATATTTGCTTGTTAAAATAAAACTTTTCAAAAATTGGAACTCTGCACTTATTGTTTCGGAATATTGCTTGTAAAATTTGGACAAATTTTGAAAATAACCCATATATATATATATATATTAGTAATTAATAATAGAAATGAAAATTCTGTAATATTTATAAACTCGTTAATATTCGTATAAGGTATATGTGTAATTGTTTAATTTAAAAATATTTTACCTTATACATTTTCCTGTCATGATAATCCAAATAACTAACTCTTTACTTAGCAAAGGTATGAATAAGAATCTTCCTTAAAGCTTAACACCGCTTGTAAATAGGTTGCGTCACCCAGGTACCTGGTTTATTAACCCATCTATCCGTTACAACCGATTGCACACCTGAAACTCGTAGGCTTTTTTTTTTAGTTTTTAAGGGGAAGCGCTTCCGGGAGTTCAAACAGGTAGCACGTAGCAGAGGTGTACGTCGCAATTTTTCTCAAATTTAGCAACATATAGAGCGCTGATCGGTTTACAACTTTGCAGATAGGTTAGTACACGTGCATTGCACACCTGGGCACACTGCGTGTTGAACAAATGCTCCTAACATTGATACATTTATATCTCATTTTGAGCATTTTTGTTCTACCTGAGTTCTTCCTGAGTGAACAGGGCACAACACCGTGACGCAAAAACTATTAATAGACTGGTAGTGTGTGTTGTCAGGGGTAACATAAGGGTTGTTTACATTGGTGTTTACCTAGTTCATAATGGGTGGTAGTGATAAACAGTCAAAAAAGCGGAAAAAGAAAAATAGTGAAGACACTACAGATAATGAACAATTATTAGACAAGTCAGCGAGTGATTCGTTACCAATAAGTGAAGTTATAAGGCAAGCCGAAAGAGTACTATATGGGAACAGCGACATCGTCAAAACATCTACCCCAGTAAGTACCCCAACAGCTGATCAAGTCTTCAGAGAATCAAAAGACACAAATAAAAAACTAGACATAGTGATTAGAAAGTTAGGGAAGCTTGACACAATAGAACAAAAGCTACTTTCCATTGACTCAAGACTTTCCAGTGTCGAAAAGTTAGTAAATACTCACGAAAGTAAATTTAAAGAAACAGAGACTACACTTAAAGAGACGGATACTAGATTAATAGCTGTCAAAGAGAAAACGATAGAACTAGAAAAAAGTGCTGGATTTGTATCAAATAAAGTGCATGAGTTTGAAAAAAATATCCAAGAAATGAAAATCAGCATGAATAGAGAGGAACAATCACAGAAAGAGCTATTAGACGAAATGAAGAGAGACATCAAATCTCTACAAACAGAAAAAGAAGACATTGGGCAACTACAGGATTCAATCGTCGATCTGCAATGCAGCTCCATAAAATACAATCTTGTGTTTACGGGGCGAGGTGGGGAAACAAAGGAAGAGGACATGGAGGGCAAATTGCGGGACTTCATATACTTTGAATTAGGAGTTGATGGAAAATGGAGTTCTGTAACGTGCATCGGTTCGGTCGATTTCAACAGAACAGGAACAGACCTATCGTTGCGAAATTCCTTTATGAAAATGACAGAGTAAGTGTTCTAGAAAGAGCCTATAAATTAAAAGGAAGTGGATTCGGCATAAATGAACAATTCCCGCACGCTATTGAGGAAAGACGAAAACAACTCTATCCTATCATGAGGGAACTCAGAAGTCAAGGAAATAGAACCAAACTAGTGAAAGATCGTCTGTTTGTGAACGGAAAGTTATATAAAGGCCCAGAAAGCAGAAACGAACACCACACAGGAACACCAGATAATAAACAACAACGCAATGCAGCCACACACGCGGAACACATAACTCGATCGACAGGAGCCCAAGGACGACCCAACGAAACCGCAGGACGGCATGAAAGACAGACTACACATCCAACGACCGCGTACAGTACAGTCGCCTCCAACTTGTACACTGGACACTCTACCGGTCACTAGGACAGGCTCGGGAGTAGGAGTGCGGATTTATTTATCATCGCATGGAATGTTAATAAAGGCCTTAAAACTAAACTAGATAATCTAGACTTTGTAGAACTTATAATAAAATATGATACAATTATTTTATTAGAATGTTGGATAAATCAAGATGATTGTTTCGATCTACATGGATATAATAATTATAGTTTTCATAGAACAAATGGAAAAGGAGGTGGCATTGTTATCTTTATTAAAACATGTTAGACATGAACATATCAATTGTAGACCAATTTTGTAGTACTGTTGTCTGGATACGTTTTGAACATAAAAGTAAACAAGGTACACCCATTTTTGTAGCCGCATGTTATATTCCCCCAGAAAGTAGTGTGTTTTATAAAAAAGAGAAAGTTGATATTTTTGATTATTTAGAAGAATCTTATTGTAGTTTTCACCGTAAAGGTCATATATATGTGGTAGGGGACTTTAATGCCCGGTGTGGGACTTTGGATGATTGTATTTCTGATGACAAGATTGAAAAGTCAGTAGAAAAGAATTTACAGCCATTTGTAGACTATGACAATAATATACTGTATACTGTAGACATAATGCAGACAAAGGAGTTAACAACATTGGTAAAAAGTTAATTAATTTGTGTAGAACTACAGGATTGAAAATTGTTAATGGAAGAAATGAAAATGACTATAATGGTAACATCACTTTTTATAACGCCAATGGAACTAGTACGATAGATTATTTACTTACAGATGTGTACAATTTTGACAATATTGCTTATTTTTCAACAGGTATTTTTAACTGCTTCTCCGATCATGCACCTGTTTCTTTTTGTATTAAAACCAACTATATAGATGGGGGATCAAAAGCCTTGTGCTGTGCAAACACTTCACAAGGGAACGGGAGTATAAATCATTGTACTTCAGTTATATGGATAGAAGGTGCTGATTTAGAAGCTACGTGGTCAATCAGTAAACGCTATGATTTATTTTTGTCATATGTAGAAAACCAGTTATATACACAAGAAGATGTTGATAATTGTATAGCGAATTTTAGTAAGACACTGTTAAATAATGAAGCCCTATTGTATTATCACTGGTGGACTGGCAAATACAGTTATAGATACAGAACGTTGTATTAATAAACCCTGGTTTAATGATATTTGTAAATCAAAATACTATGATTATAGAGGTGCACTGCATAATTTTAATGTATGCAAGTCGGATGAAAATAGAATTGTACTTTGTGAAAAGAAAAAGGTTTATAAAAAAACAGTCCAGAAGTTTAAGCATAACTACGAACGATATCAGATAGAATGGAATACCTAAGAAAATGTAACCTAAAGCCGTTTTATCGTTTATTTAAGAATAATAAAAAAATCAGTGGTGATGTAAGTGCCAAAGAGTTTTTTGAGCATTTTAAGAACCGTTTTGAAAATGTAAATACTACTACTTATGACAACACTAGTGATGATTATGAAATATTATCATGTTATGAAGAGTTAGATGTGTGTATTTCAGAATTAGAGGTTGAGAAAGCTATTTGAAACTGAAAAGTAACAAGAGTAATGCTGAAGATGGTGTAATTAATGATTTTTTTACTAAATGTAAAGAGGTTATGATACCTATTTTGTGTAGACTTTTTAATAATATATTCGACTCTGGTTTTTACCCAGACAATTGGTCAAAAGGTTGTATTGTACCAATTTTTAAAAAAGGTGAAATGCAAGATTTAAACAATTATAGAGGTATCACATTAGTTAGTTTGGCAAAACTATTTACAAGTATTATAAATACTAGATTGTTAGAATGGGACCAGAGATATAATATCATTACTGATGCTCAGTTTGGTTTTAAACCAGGGGTAGGTACAATTGATGCCAGATTTGTACTACAGAATCTCATAAGTAGAACTTTAAAAAACAAAAAAAGATTGTACTGTTGTTTTGTGGATTATACAAAGGCCTTTGACTTAATTGATAGATCAAAACTATGGTATAAATTGCAAATGGAGGGTTTTGGAGGAAAATTGTTACGTATTATTAAGTCTCTTTATAAGAATGTAAGAGCATGTGTTAAACATAAAGGTATATTTACAGAAACATTTAGAATCTCAGCTGGAGTTCTACAAGGTGAAATATTGTCTCCATTATTATTTTCAGTGTACCTTAATGATTTTGAAAGATATTTTATAAATAGTAATTGTACATCAATTGAATTACAAATGATTAATATGTTTTTAATTATGTATGCTGATGATACTGTCCTTTCGGCAGAATCGCCCGAGGGTTTACAGGATATGCTGAACACATTGCACAGATATACTGATGAATGGAACTTATCTGTTAATGTACAAAAAACCAAAATTTTAATTTTTAGAAACGGAAAATGTGTTAAAGATAATGAAAAATGGGAATACAATAGCAAATACGTAGAAGTAGTGAATCAATTTAACTATCTTGGTATGTTGTTTAACTACAATGATAAATTTTTATCTACACAAAAGCACTGTGCAGCACAGGGAAATAAAGCAATGTTCAGCATATCTAGTAAAATGAAAGATTTGAATTTTAATGTTGAAACTCAATTGAATGTTTTTGATACTTATATAAAAAGTGTACTTAGTTATGGTGCTGAAATTTTGGGATACCATAAAGGTCAAGATGTAGAAAAAGTCCATATAAATTTTTGTAAGAAGGTTTTGGGTGTCAGAAAAAATACTTTCAACAGTGCAGTTTATTACGAAGTAGGTAGATTTCCATTAGAGATTTTCAGGAAACAAAAAATTTTTAAATACTGGTTTAAATTAAGACACAGTAAAAACTGTATTTTAAAAGCATGCTACGAAGACATGATGAAAAATAATGACATATGGATTTCAAATATTATATAGGTATATGTCAATTTGAGAGTTATTGCAATGTTTGTGCTTGTTATATATGTTTGTATCTATGCAATGTGTATCGTTCCGATCCTCTCAGATTGTCGTTTAACTGTATTCCACCTGTATCTCAAGCGACTGTGTAGTGCGCGGCCAGCGCGCTAGGTTCCGTTCGTTATCGAAAGCAAGATTTTTTGTCTTGCCTAGATAGCCGAGTGGGGAGCGCGGTGGCCGCTCACTGCTAGGAGAATGGGTTCCAGAGGTCGTGAGTTCAAGCCTCGGTCGGGGCGGATGGTGGAGCTCCAACAAAAGTGAATTTCTCTGTGCTTTATATATATCTTTATCATTCACTATGGGCAGGTATATGTCAATTTGAGAGTTATTGCAATGTTTGTGCTTGTTATATATGTTTGTATCTATGCAATGTGTATCGTTCCGATCCTCTCAGATTGTCGTTTAACTGTATTCCACCTGTATCTCAAGCGACTGTGTAGTGCGCGGCCAGCGCGCTAGGTTCCGTTCGTTATCGAAAGCAAGATTTTTTGTCTTGCCTAGATAGCCGAGTGGGGAGCGCGGTGGCCGCTCACTGCTAGGAGAATGGGTTCCAGAGGTCGTGAGTTCAAGCCTCGGTCGGGGCGGATGGTGGAGCTCCAACAAAAGTGAATTTCTCTGTGCTTTATATATATCTTTATCATTCACTATGGGCAGGTATATGTCAATTTGAGAGTTATTGCAATGTTTGTGCTTGTTATATATGTTTGTATCTATGCAATGTGTATCGTTCCGATCCTCTCAGATTGTCGTTTAACTGTATTCCACCTGTATCTCAAGCGACTGTGTAGTGCGCGGCCAGCGCGCTAGGTTCCGTTCGTTATCGAAAGCAAGATTTTTTGTCTTGCCTAGATAGCCGAGTGGGGAGCGCGGTGGCCGCTCACTGCTAGGAGAATGGGTTCCAGAGGTCGTGAGTTCAAGCCTCGGTCGGGGCGGATGGTGGAGCTCCAACAAAAGTGAATTTCTCTGTGCTTTATATATATCTTTATCATTCACTATGGGCAGGTATATGTCAATTTGAGAGTTATTGCAATGTTTGTGCTTGTTATATATGTTTGTATCTATGCAATGTGTATCGTTCCGATCCTCTCAGATTGTCGTTTAACTGTATTCCACCTGTATCTCAAGCGACTGTGTAGTGCGCGGCCAGCGCGCTAGGTTCCGTTCGTTATCGAAAGCAAGATTTTTTGTCTTGCCTAGATAGCCGAGTGGGGAGCGCGGTGGCCGCTCACTGCTAGGAGAATGGGTTCCAGAGGTCGTGAGTTCAAGCCTCGGTCGGGGCGGATGGTGGAGCTCCAACAAAAGTGAATTTCTCTGTGCTTTATATATATCTTTATCATTCACTATGGGCAGGTATATGTCAATTTGAGAGTTATTGCAATGTTTGTGCTTGTTATATATATATATATATATATATATATATATATATATATATATATATATATATTACGATTAACTATACATTATCCATGAAAGTAAGAAAAGACAGCGTTTTTTAAAACAGTCAAATTAGTTAAAAAAATTACACATGCTCCAGCATCAAGAAATTAAGATCAAGCTCTAGCTAAAGTCACCTCTATTTACACATCCATAGTACTATTAAATGTTTAGGTCCGATTAGGTATGAGCAGAATTTTCTCATTTTATAACCAGTTCTAAGAGCCTAACACAGTTCGAGTTGTTCCAAAATCTTAAACCCGCCTAAGCGTGTAGATAATCAAAATTACTCTCTCTATCTCTCTCTCTCTCTCTCTCTCTCTCTCTCTCTCTCTCTCTCTCTCTCTCTCTCTCTCTCTCTCTCTCTCTGAAGCAACCTCTACAATTCCTTTATATGTAGTTTAATATAACCATACAAGATTATACATATATAAACATTTGACATGCTCGGAAAACATCCTCCAGAACATGAAGCCTATGGCTCTAATTCAGCATCCACGCCTGTGAGTGCATCAATATCACAAATTGCATCATCTTTTCAAATTTGATAAAGTGAAACCAGTACCAGTAAGATTTGTTTATCAAATGGCGATTGCCCGAAAACTTTGACCAGCTATAAAACCTTATTATCGTCTAGCATCCGAAACTTATGGCTCAATTTCAAATCCATCGGTATCATAAAACGCACCATCCAGGCAAGTATAGTTCTGTTAGGACCAGTAATAACTAAGATATAATCATTACAAAGCACCTGCTCCAAAAACTAAACAGCTCCAAAAACCTTAACCTTCTCCATCCGAAACCTTTGAATCAAATTTAGCATTCAAGTCTGCCTTTCAAGTGTATTGCTATCATATGACGCCCCATACATGCAAGTTTGGTGAAAGTAGGATCAGTAATAAAAAGATATAGTAATCAAAGGACATCGCACCAAAAACTTTAACCAGCTTCAAAAACATTAATATCATCTAGCATCCATAACCCATGTTTCAGATTCAATATTCAAGCCTATGAAGTGCAGAAGTATCATACGACGCATGCAAGTTTGGTAAAGTTAGGACTAGTAGTATAAAACAGAAATCCCTATCTATCAAAGGGCACCTACTTCAAAACCTTCAACCAGCTCCAAAAATATCACCTTCTCAAGCATCTGAAAGGACTAAACGCGGTATTGTGCATTTTTTGCCCCCAAAATTTAAGTTTTATAAAGAGCTCTAAAAATAAGGTGAAGATAGTTAAAATAATTTTCAAAATAAGGATGTAAAAGGGTTTCACACACACGCACGCACGCACGCACGCACGCACGCACGCACGCACGCACGCACGCACACACACACACACACACACACACACACACACACACACACACACACACACACACACACACACACACACACACACACACACACACACATATATATATATATACAGTACCGATCAGACCTAACCTAACACTTTTGAAGATTTGGGTCCACTCGGGGTTTACTTTGGGTTTACTCGAGGTTTACTTTGGGTTTACTCGAGAATTGATTTGGAGTCGACCATACGCACTGAAGTGTGAAGGAGACCTGTATTTTATCTTATCATCCTACTGCCTGAAATTCCTGCCCCTGGTATATTCCGAATACACATGTAGCGTCTGCTTTTAGGGTATACTTCTGATCGGGGTTTACTTTGTGTACACTCTGCGTTTACTTGGGGTTTACTCTGGGTTTACTCTTGGTCCACTCTAGTAAACCCAGAGTAAACCCAGAAAGTAAACCCAGGGTTTAGTTGGACAGTAACAGTAATGAACAGTAAATGTCAGCAATTCTCAGAAATAACAGTACAGCATCAGTAAATATCACAAATTATCAGTAAAAATGACACTTTCAGTACTTTAAAGAGCCAGTAGTATATATGCTAATTTAATTTTAAGACGGGGTCACGTGACCCCACCTATTGGTTTACTCTCAGCCGAAGTCTCAAAGCGGAAGGCATGCGTAGAACACATGAACTGAGTCTACGCGTAAGAAAATAGTGCAGAAAGATTTCATGCATTTCAGTCAATATGTATTATAAAAACACGCATTAAATCTTTTTAAGTCTTCTGTGTATAAACAAAATTCTATTTAGAAAATAAACAAATTGTTTTATTGATCAAAATATTCTTGCTCGGGTTCAAATGTGAAATGAGTTACATAACTGAATGCACAGCGCCATTGGCGATTCAGTTGGTGTACGAGCTCATTAATCAATAGAAGAGGTTGATGGTGGAATCGAAATTAAAGTTCCCAAACGCAATGTGCCATTTTTGAAAAGTTGTGAATTTTATTTTCACGATTTTTCACCTTAATACTACCAAACTTCATGCGCAAGCCGAAGTTAAAATCGGGACGGGTTATACACAGATGTTTTACAAATTAAATAGGTGTTTCATTGGCTTCCAGTCTACCTGCGGTATGACTGCTGTTCGTCTCTAAAGGAATTTTGTACAAAGAAAATAAAAACAAGTCTGAATTTGCCTTCTCGTTCGTTGGCTCTTTAGTTGATTAAACTGAATTTAAATTTTAAACAATGCATTGTAAGCAAAATGTATAATAGATTATACATTTTGGAAGACTTATACATCATATGATATACCGGGTATACAATCTTATCGATTGAAGAACCAAGTTAAATGTTAATGTTCATGTTTTCCGGCTTAGTTGGAATCAGGCTTGGGGTGAATTACATTGTAAAAAAATGCATTACATTACCATTACTTCATGAATTAGGGCATAAAATTACTATTACCATTATTTAATTTTCTTGAAGTAATGCATTACATTACCATTACATGAGTAAAGTTATGCATTACCATTACTTTGTGAAAAGTCAATAAGTTTTAAAAAAGTAATTTAAAAACTAAATAAAGAGTTTTTGTAAATATTTCATAAATAAAACATGCTTAGAATATTTACAGGTTCATGTTCATGTTCACTATCAGGTTCAAATTTAATGACTTATACAAGATTGCTGTTGCACTTGTAGTTCTCAAATATGGTGGCATATCTCTGCCCCTTGTGTGCAAGTTTTTTTTCGATTAATTATGTGGACATGCAAGATAAAATGTTGACATGCAGGATAGTTATGTCAACATGCAAGATAACTATGCTGACATGCAAGAAAACTGCAATCAAATAATATCGCCAACATGTGACATTCAAGATGCTAGATACGCTACCTATTAATTTTAACATGCAACTTATTTATGTTAACATGCAACTTAATTATGTCGACATGCAACTTAGTTATGTTAACATGCAAGATAAATATGTGGACATGCAACATATTTATGTCGACATACAACTTAGTTATGTTGACATACAACTTATAAGTTGCATGTCAACATATTTATCTCGCATGTTAACATAACTAAGTTGCATGTCAACATTAGTAAGTTACATGTTGACATAAATAAGTTGCATGTCGAAATAAATAAATTGCATGTTGACATGAATAAGTTGCATGTCAGCATATTTATCTTGCATGTTAACATAAATAAGTTGCATGTCGTCATAAAAAGGTAACATCTAGCATCTTGGATGTCACAAGTGGGCGATATTTGAGAATTTTTGAGATTTTGTTTAATTCTTATTTGATTGCAATTTTCTTGCATGTCAGCATAATTATGTTGCATGTTGACTTAATTATGTTGTATGTCAACATATTTATCTTGCATGTCGACATATTTGATAGAAAAATAACTTGCACACAAGGGGCAGAGATATGCCACCATACTGAAAGTAAGGTTGGTCCCGTAACATTTAAACGCTAATGGCGGAGTTGACAATCTCTGTTATTTATGTCTCTGATTTTCGGAGTATGATTTTTAATGAAAGGAACGGTTTTATCGTAATTCGTGTAGGTGATGCACGAGTTTACACAAAAAAGTAGTAAGTGGCGAACGGATTTAGGTTTACCTATTAATTTTGCATGAATCACAAATGAAGAATATTGTGTCAGATAAGTCGGTCTTAAAAAATCAAAATGGCGACCGTGACAAATCTTCTTATTGTCAAAGTTCTTGGAATCTTATTGTAAAAAAATATTTCAAACGTCAGGTGCCTGTGTTTGTTATCGGTATACAAATGTTAACTTTGTTAAATCAGCAGTTTTAGAGTTTTCAGGGTTTTCATAAAACTTTTATTACGGATACCGTCCGACTTGTGGATTTTCCCTTGGATCACAAAATTGAATAAATCTTATGATAAAAATTATCTACTTTGATATAGTTGTTTGATTTCCCCGGTTAGTAGTAATTTTCAAAAATTTTCCTTGAAGTCTTATTTGACATAATATATTACATTGTGTCAATTTTCTACAATTATGAAGGCCTGGATTGAGTAAAACTTAGACAAAGTATCAGACAAATCCCACCTAAAAGATGTCATGGGATTTATGGGGGGTATGCACTGCCATCTTTTAATGTGCCTAAAAATATGTTATAAAGTTATGTAGATTTCAGAATTTGTTTTATCTCGGGGGCTGGTGAGCAACAAAAATTAATGTTTTTTGTTTTTTGTTTTTTTTTTTAATTTGCAAAACTCGTTCCCAAAACTCGTCTTAAAATGTATACAGTAGCCAAGAAGTCAGTTCTTAAGATATGATAGGGGCTGTCATATAGATGTGCAATAAGGTTTTAAAAATTGATAAAATATTAATTTGAATCTAAGGATCAATAGTATTTGAAAATGATATTCTTCCCCCCCCCACCCCCCCAAAGAAAAAAAACTAATTCCTGGACCTGTTCTTATCTCTTGTGATTAAATTGACCAGATGCAAAAGATGCACAAAGAGGAAGAATATGTATGGTTAAAAAGTGGGGTTTTTTTTCAAGATATTTGATCATCTCTGATTTGCAAAATTATTTCTTGATTGGTTGATTGTTATTTTTCTCTAGATATACACACACAGGATGAACCTCTGCCATTCAGTTAACTGAAATGTGACTGAACGGTAACTGAAAGGTAACTGAATGGCATAGCTGTGCCCTTGTGTTAACCTTTCAGTTAACATTCAGTTGACTGAATGGCAGAGGTTCATCCTGTGACAAATATTTTGGAAATTGCTGTTAAACCTTATAGATAAACAAAATGTTATATGTAATCGGGGTATTTTTAAAGTCTCTTTGACAAAGCATGGTCAACATTGGGCTAGGAACTACATAGATAGGTCAACCATGTGACTGCATATGAATAAGATATAATACTTGATTATATTTAGTTTTGAAAAGTCTCTGGATGTCTCAAAGTGGGCATAACATATATATCTTTTTATGTGCAATGACATAAGGAACAAGAATGAATATGGTTTAGGGGAGGGAATCTCCATAGTTATTATCAAAGTACTGATAGAACCGATAAGCGCTAACCCAGCTTCTGTATGTATACCATATATAACATTTAAAAGTATATAACATTTCAGCTTCTGTATACGCAGCCCCTGCAATGATGTATGTAAGGCTCGAACATTAAATTCACAATAGCCCGTATATTAGATTCGCAATCAGGCACGTAGCATTGGGGGGGGGGGGGGGGGGGCACAACCCCCTCCTCCTCAACTTTTTCTTGCAGAAACTAATTGTTTTAAAATTTACATTTAAAAATTTGAATTCTCATGGAGTTGCCCCCCCCCACTTGTTTAGTAGTATGTAAAAAAGGTATGAAAAGAAGGTAATTAGGAGCAAAATTGATGTTTTAGACATACTACCCCCCCCCCTCCCCCGACGGATTAGATTTTGAAGATTTTGGAAAATTAAAAACCTTTTCGATGAGTCTGGCCCCCATTTTGAAAAGCGATGCTAGGTGCCCGGCAATAGCCCGTGCAGTTATGTGCACAAACTCCTGAAACTGGTTCCCTAACCAGTTTGAATGATGTAAACTTCTGTTCATAGGGGGCGGTTATTCGATGCATCGGAAGTAGAAGTCTAACGACAATAAAGCGCTGAGCTATCCTTAGCGCTTTAAAAATGGGTTATCATTTCCTATTTAAGATAAAGGGGGTGTGGTTTAAAAACAACTCCTGGGAGCCATGTATTCTTTACCATTTAATGCATAATAATACACGAAACAAGGAAATATGAGGTTTAATGGTCGAGATCTTAACAGTTTTCAAGATATTTTGGAATTTCTTTTTTCATGGGGTCAGAATAATCCCATAGGGCCATGACCTGTTAAATATTGTAAAATTTTAAAATTCTAAAACGGTGAAGGTATTTTGATTATAATGCACTTTTACCCACATTAATAGAGATATGTATCCCAAACCACCTTAAGTCAGTAATTATATCTTCTGTCCTGGCAGTCCTGCAGTGAGAATCATTGTGTAAACATATGTCATTTATTTTGCACTGTTTTATTCTTTGTTGCGACTACATGCACAGGCTCTTTTTGTTATCAGAATACTCTGATTTATTTATCCATGAGGAGTGGGGTGGGGGGGATTGTAGTCCGAGATTTATTTTTGTAATTTTACAATATAAAAGAATTTTTCAAGAGGGGGGGGGGGGGTCTGGACCCCTTACTCCCATCCCTCTTCCGTAAATCCGCGCACAAGATGATGTTCGCACACAAAAGCAAATCTAAAGCCGGCAGCCTCCGGGAGGGGGGGGGGGCATAATCTAATTTTGTTTGTAATAAATATATAGACCATACTTTCTATGACATGAAATGTTAAGATTATTGATTAATTTAAAAATCATATTCAAACTGTTTAACCCCAAATTTTACATAAAGGGCCGCTCGTGTGTATTACGACATGGAATCTCATTCTTAATGAAAGTTATAATTTTTTAAAAGTACCGGAATTTTAATGTGACCTTTTCGACTAAAACTTGTTCAAAAGAGTGTTATTTAGGGGCAAACACTTGGTGTGTGTATTACTGTCTAATGACAGCATCTAGTTCATTTTTTTTCTCACAAATAGCATGGCATGCATTTCTTGCCCCTCCCCAACAACAACATCAACAACAACAAAAACGATAGGAAGATCATTAGATGAAAATCAAAACTGTCAAAAATTTACATGTACCTAATTCTAAGATTATTTCGACGAGACGGACTATCTTTTGAAACTCGTTTGAAATACAACAAAAATATTTACTACTTCCTTTTTTAAACTCTAAATTACAAAAGTTATCATTAGACACTAAATTGCAAGTGCAAAGCGGAAAACATAATAAACAAAGAAAACATGTTCCTCCGTTGATCCTCTGACATTTCAAATAAAACAAAAAATTCTAAATTAGACATTCGAGATATCTCAACCTAAGGAAAGCAATAGTCATGTTTTACGATGAGATTAAAATGCTGGGTTGAATTCTTGAGAAAAAAAAATTGGAATAATACTAACATAAATTAGAAGGTTAAAACAATAACAATGATGCTTACTTCCGGTGACGACTGAAAATGCCGGATAGATCATTAATATATTTTGTGAACATCTACATGTTTAGGTCTATTATACAGCAAACTTGGTTGCTTAATCATTTTCCGTTATTGAGTCTTGCACGGACAAAATCAGAAAAGAAGCTGAAATGAATGGGGTCTGTCGTCCTTGATAACAAAACGTCATTGATACATAAAAATAACGTCGCATGCGTGTGGCGACTGTTCTTACCTCATGCTCTATATAATATGCTGTCTTCAGAAGTAAATATCATTTTGCATAAATTTTTTTATTGCAACTGTGACACTACTTTTGGATCAACTCTCGTATCAATCCTACAGTTAAGTGTGTTTGGTGATCTGTAAAGTGTAAATGTCTCACATTCGAATACTATCCGTGTAAAAGCCGAATTTAATGTCAACCTCAATTTGTGAATAGAATATTTGACCTACATCATTTTTTTATTTATCACTAGCTCTGTGTAAAGAATGTCGTAGTTTTTCTTCACTTTTGTGTATTCAAACGTTAATTGTGAAGTAGTAAAACAAATAAAATGGCGCCTTGAAGGCCCACAGACAGCAATTTGAAGATAATCATATTATCTTTGTAGATGTTTGCCACCCTGTTTTACAGCCGATGTAACGATATAGAAATATAGCAAAGTATTTGAAATACATGTAAACAAACTTTAGTCTTTTTTATGATCATTTTTGTTATTCTTATGTTCCTTTTTTAGATAAAGCACTGGGATCTAATGTGTCATAATGATTATAAACGTTAAACTTCTTCATTGAAAGTTATGAAAAATACTTTAGAACCCATTTGGCCCTTTATTTGATGGACAAGACCCTTTTCATGCTGTGAAATAAAAACCAATGTATACTAAAAATGTTTATTCTATGTGTAAACAAAATGTTTAAAAAAGAAACAGTTCAAGATGAAGTGACATTTAGGGGCTGGTCCCATTCCTTCTTAAAGACAATAAAGGGATTCATAACCAACATTTTATAGGATGACAAACTGTCAACAGATTAACTTTGAATATCTTTCGTTCGATTTTTTTTTTCGTTTTTTTTTTTAAATTATCGAGCTACATAAGTTTAAAGATCATTTGTTCGGGCCCTTAAAGACACTTCAAACGTAACACATGAGTAAATTATGGTACTGTACAGGTTGATAACTTTAAAGTGAACATGACTGACTCTGTTTTATATGACAAATTATAACTCAATATAGAGTTATGATAAAAAAAAAAATTAAAGCCCCCTGGGCCCTTAATTTTAAGAGCCAGCCTCATTTTCTTGATAACAGATGAAAACTCCCTGATATACACATGCATTTAATACTTTCATGCAGTCTAATACAAATTTTGAAGATGCAGGGACAATGGTTACCTCATGAAAATCAGAGAGAGAGAGAGAGAGAGAGAGAGAGAGAGAGAGAGAGAGAGAGAGAGAGAGAGAGAGAGAGAGAGAGAGAGAGAGAGAGAGAGTAACTAACTTACCACGTTATCAGACTTTTATTACTTTTTTTGAACACTATAAAGTTAGTCAATCAAAACATGCTTTTTGATTATAGGTACATGTATCATCTAATTAATTTCTCTTGTCTTTTCACACCCTTAAGTATAGTTACAACAGTTACGTATATACACTATATTATCAGTGTATACCCTCAGGTTTGGTTTGAACATATTTTACAATGTATTGTGAAGATGCGCAGCACAGTTAAGGCTGTCAATAAATTCAGACAAAAGGTACGGGAAATGTGCATTATGACAGTATATTACAAACCTCAAAAGTACTTATTTATTTATTTATTTATTTATTTATTTATTTATTTATTTATTAGCAAAATTAATACCTACTAATCTTTTAATTAAAAACAACAAATGCTATAACTAACATATGTTCAATTTCGATGTTCGTTATGTCATACACACTGTAAAATAAGCGAGAGTTCGTTCTCGCTGTACTACAAAATATGACGTCATATGCTTCAAAATGACGCAATTAAGTCAAATCAATGAAGGCAATCATGCAGATTTTTAGCGAAGAAAAATAAATGTTGTAGATTTACAGAAAATTATGAATGAATATTTTGTTCAACATTATTATTAGTAGAACTAGATTTTGTCCCGTGCGTGCACGGGTTGACATAGCATATGATATCGGACATATATGAAATAGATACATCGACACATCGTATATTGTTGGAAAAAAGCATGAGACCAACAATTTTAATTTGGTCCAGCAAAGTTTATCAATATAACAAAGGCATCCTGAGTCTTAAGAAATATGCTGATTATGACGAAAATTCGATTAAATATGTCAAAATGGCATTTTAAAATGGCCTACAGCCAGATTTCATCACTTTCTATTGACGTTTTTAACAAGGAATAAAGCAGTAAAAACAATTATGGTCCGGTCCAACAAAAAGTTTTTATTCATAATTAGGGTATACTGAGTTTGAAGATATATGCTGACTTTAAACAAAATAGCGTTATTTAGGTCAAAATAGTGTTTCAAATGGCCAACAGTCAGAATTCATAATTCTCTTTTAAAGCCGTTTAGAAGGATGAAACGTGCAAATATTACATTATACAAATATGCACATAACAGATTAGATTAGAGCACTTTAACGATGAAGAAAAACAGTTCCATTTGTTACTAAAAATTGTTAATTTTTTTCCGTTTTGTCTTATTAAGCGTATATGTTATTTAAGCATTCATTGTTCATGCTTTTCAATCTCCGTCTTGTTCCTAAACCTTTCTGGGGGGGGGGGGGGTTTATTACACTTTATGTATCGGTTTCTTCGATCTGCAAGTTCCTGAAATACAACAAAATTAATGCTTACAAAGTTTTAAAGAGGAAAATTATTTTTGCACTATAAAATTGGTGTTTTAGGCTTTAAAGACATCTTTATCATAAGCTTCTATGATAACAGAGATACAATCAGGTACTTGGGAACAGTGTGCGATATTAAGAACTATTCTAGTATATGTCTGTCTTTTCCTTTATTACCTTTCCAGCAAATAAATCTTACTAATAACTAATATATCATCATATACACTGGAAAAGCTCGTGATTCAAAATGAGTCCAAGATCAACATATCGTCCAGTTTATACATAGTAACAAGTATGCGCAATATGTTTTGGACAACCCAAAGAATTTTACTCTTTTTAACATTACTAAGGACAATTTATACAGTGTATAAGGAATCAAGCTGTCTATGTCTTCGTGAAGGATTAAACAACCTCTTGCAAAATTGTCAACATTTGTTTAGCCAAAATATGCTGAGAAAGTATAGAAGTACGTAAAAAGCAATGCGTGTATTTATTCAGAGGAAAGTTGAGGCTTTTTTATCCTAGACCATGCCAGTGTAAATTTGCAACATATCCTTAAAATGATGGATGTATAAACCTCTTTAAAACCGATAAACATCCCTGTCAATGTTGTTGAAGAGAAAATGATCCCCTTTTCTAGAACTTCGAATTAACACTTGGTTCATTTCATTCATTGATATGGTGTGACACGACTTCTTATTTCTACAGCAAATCGAGGAGAATTACCTGACCAGAAAATCAAAGAGTTCGAGAAGTTCTTTAGTTATATGGATAACCATGACACATTACCCACTGAGACGGTTTAATTTGCTTAATTCATAAAATCAAAGCCCGAGAATATGTCCCAACTTAGGATTTCTCTAACGTTGCTTATGAAACAAACACACACCAAGGTAATGATAGGGAGAAAGGCATAAATGAGCATTACTATATTGCCATGCTCAGCCGAGATCGATGAGATGAAAAATGTAAGTGATGGTTGTTTGTTTCTGGAATTAATGACCTTAAGATCTTATACCTTATGCTTTCTTAGATTTGATAGCTTGCAACTGCCCCACAGGTTGCAGAACCTTTATGGGTGAATTTAAACGTGCCAACTTGCCGGGTATAGACATTTGCAGATTTCAAATCACAAACTTATCATACAAAAAGAGATTGTTTAAATAACATATTATATACTGTAGGTTAATAAGGGAAAACAGAAAAAATTTCATTTTTCTTTCAAATAAAAAGCTGATAGAGTTTTTTACTATTAATACAAGTGTTTAAATTTGATTGTAGCTACATCTTCAGTATTGAAATAATGATATTCAAACATTTTTTTCCCGTTTAAGAGGCCTGTAGTAGTCTAAAGAGAGATTAATGAAATTTGGCTATACACCAATTTAAATTGCCATGTTCACAAACTTAACGTCATTTTATGAAGACCAACACATTTCATCAAACTTGGCACAACTTAATTATGATAAAAGTCTGCTAGACCAATTTGTGACTTTGTATTGTTATTTTTTTCCATTGAAGAGACTGTAAGACGAAAAATGATGAAATCTGGCTGTCCACCATTTTTAACTATTTACCGCGATCTTTAAAGATTGGCATATTTTGTTGGACTCAGCACGCCTAACATATGATAAAAGGCTATGCTGAACCAAATTATATTCTTTTGTTACCCCAATTTTTAAGACTTAAAAAGAGAATTATAGAATTTGCCTGTAGACCATTTTGACCTAATTAGCGTCATTTTTGTCACAACGAACATATTTTTCAGACTAAGCACGCCTTAATTGTACAAAAAAATATATATTTGCTGGACTGAATTATTATTATTTTTTTTTTTTTGCGTTTTCCCTATTTAAACATTTTTAGGAAAAAAATTATAAAATCTTGGTATCTGGGTATAGTCCACTAATGCATTTTCCACAGGCGGTGATGTTAACGTTAGGGTTCATAGCTCCGGCCCTTATTTTCGTTCAGCAACGAGGGACCTCTTGAATAAAAGCTCATCAAACTGTCTCTTTCCTGTTAAAATTTCGTGGTTTGAAGTCAGATTCGTTTTCCGGCAAAATGCGTCTGTATTGAAAAACTCTGAAAATGAAAGTAAAAGTAGGGAATATCTTAGTTTTGGAAAGGGAGTACATCAAACAATTTCAATTATTTTCTTCAAATGATAATTCAATTTTGACACTTGTTTTTAAAATTGCAAATCCTCTTTTCTGACATGTGTCAAACATTCTGATTTAAAATGTCCCAATAAATGTATACACACTCTGCAAGTATAGGGACTATTTTGCTTAAAGGCACTACTTTGTTGTCCTACCGATTCTAAAAATAGTTAGAGGGATATATACCCATCTGCCATTTTTAAACGCCATGTTGACCTAATTAACGCCTTTTGGGGAAGGCCAGCATATTTTTTCATACTTAGCACACTTTAGATATGACAAAATACTATTCTGGATCAATTTATTATTATTTGTCAATAATTAAAAGACTTTAAGAAAAAAATATTAAATTTGGTTGTCCGCCATTTTGAATTGCAATTTTGACTTACTTAACGCCATTTTCATGAAGGCCAGCATATTTTTTCGGACTCAACACACTTTAATTATGTTTTAAAACCATGCTGGATCAAAAAATAATTATTTGCCGTTAAAAGTTTTTTTCTCGACTAAATCGGACTAGACTGTTATAATGAATACAGGTAGTGTATTTTCAGTATGGCCCGGATCTCGCAAACGAAAGATAATGCCATTTCCATTTAATATTTAAAAGGATTGATTTCTTAGAATATCAGCTTCCAAAAAAAATGATAATTTAAAATTGTCATTACTTAAATTCACATTTGAAGACAGATTCCGATTTTGAGTTCAAAAGAGAATGTTTGCCGTTTTCTGTGTTTAAATCTTGCATCTTTTATGTAACTATATATATATATAAAGTGATTGCAATTCTTTAAATGAAATTTAGTTCTATACTAAAACTGGTTTTATTACATGATAATTAAATAATTCTAGATACATTAGTTAACTCTAGCTAACTAGATAGATAGATAGATAGATAGATAGATAGATAGATAGATAGATAGATAGATAGATAGATAGATAGATTGCGCTTTTCCGACGTTATGATAAAACAAAGCTTTATAGGAGTACGTTATAAGAAATAACAAAAAAGAAACAGAAAAATTGTAAGCACTTGAAATTTTGCTATTCTCGAGGACATTTTCCTTATTTTTTTAATGAATCCATTTTATCAATCCTCATTCCTAATGATCAAAACATATAGCAAAATTTGGCGCATTTTAATATTTTGAGATGCCCCCCACTAAAAACCAGACAGTAGAATTTAATATTTTTTATATACAAGGTAGGAAATGATTTTACTGATCATATAAAACAATTTGAGAAAAAAAGCTGTTGTAATATTGTTTTATTCTGCTTTGATGTGCGAAAAATGACAATTTCCTACACATTCCTGAAGTTAATGTACCTTTACTTTGAGATGGTCCCTAAAAAGAACCAGACGGTCGATTTTCTTCAAAACTTCGTAAATAAAGTTGGTTTAAATTACATATGGTTTTTCCGCAAAAAACCCTAATTGGCCTTCTTAAGTGCCACAGGAAGTTTACTTATAATTTCCCTACTGAAACATTATAATACCTGAATCAAATAAGGGGAAAAATGCGTCCAGCCTAAGCTAATGAGGACTGGAGTCGATATTGATACACACGTCAATAACATTTTGATATAGAAAAACCATCAAAATATAAAAAAAGCCAAACTGCCAGTGTTTTGTGGTAAAGGAAGTAAACGCTTATCTTCTAGAGACATATGAGCTTATTAAAAATTTACCTTTAATTTTCACTTTTTGTTAATAAACGTTCGTAGCAGATATTAAAACCTATAGAGCCACTGATTGAAAGCTGGTTACAAGATTCTTGGTTGAATTAGGTTCATGGTTTTCATTGTAGAAAAGTAACAGACGAGTGGCTTTTCCTTTTAAATTCTTTTCATATCATCATCTACAAACAGCCTGCATCCCCAAGGCAAGTTTATGCATACATCAAAACCTTTCATTCTGAATGTTTTCTTTCTTCTTAAAAGATAGGAATCGACCCATGAATATTTATTTCCAATTTTGTTTTGCACTTCAAAAATGGGCATTTTCTTTTGAAATTTTGCAATAAAATAAGATGAAATGCTTACGTTGTTTATATTAATGCTCTCATGCGTATGACGGTTCTGTCATAGGTCCTTATTAACGTTATGTAATATTCAAGATCAAAGGTGGTGATTCAGTAGCTTGCAAGGAGCGGTTGTTAAACATCTATTAAATTTTTACTAATGCATTACGTTAATCATGAAAATAAATTGTCATCAATTCGTTTGCACACTTGAAAAGTACAGGTTTACGTAAGAATCAGGCAATATCGAATTTGTTGAATATGGACCCCTTATATTGACTAGGTGCGCTAGTTTGACGCCATGAAGGTCTTAATAAAACTGCAGAAATTGTTATACAATTACAAAAACAGCAAGCCTAATGTGAAATATTCAATATAATAAGTTACTTTTAGAAAATTTAACTTACAGGTGAAGGCACAGTTTTTTAAAACATTGAGAGAAATGTACATCATTTCACATGGTGTATCGTTGATGATAAAAAATAATAACAAAAATATATTTACATTTCTAGGACAAAACCTACAGTTCGGTCGGTTCCTTTTCCAAAACATTTGAAACATTTTCCAGTATAATTCTTTCGGCAGATTGATTAACGTGACAAAGATGTGGCTATTATGTATTTCTCTATCTGACTGCTGAGGAGAAGTACTATAGCTAAGAATCATGTCTTTACCAAAACGTTGCACATTCTGTTTTAACTGCAGAAATCTAGCTCAAGGGGATATTAGGGTTGACAAACCGAAGAGCTACAGTTCCATCCGTACAAAAAAGCGCATCCAAGATAGGAAGAAACAGTTTCTAATAAAGTACTCGTCAATATTTTAGTAAAATTGAGAGTTGCAGTACTTGAAGAGTTTTGAGTGTTGCTAAAATTCATGAAATGATTTTTAATTATTATCTTTACTTAGTGGGTTGTCTCTTGTGAATTTGATATGTAATATGTAGGCCCCTAATATTAAATACATGTAAATTAGAAGTAAAATGCGAATTTTGTGGCTATGAATGTTGTGCTAATTTAACACAGTGAAATTACAGTTTACAGACAAGAGGGAAAATAGTGCGAAAAGTAGGTGGATGGGCCATAGTAAACAACATACTGTTAAGTCTCTGACATGTAATGGTGCAGCATGCACTTGGAACGGAATGTCAACCCTTTGCAGGGAATCAGCTAGGAGGGGTTGTAGATTCTTGGTTGAATTAGGTTAATGGTTTTTCATAATAGAAAATTTAACGACGAGTGGCTTTTCCTTTTAAATTCTTTTCATATCATCATCTACAAACAGCCTGCATCCCCAAGGCAAGTTTATGCATACATCAAAACCTTTTATTCTGAATGTTTTCTTTCTTCTTAAAAGATAGAAATCGACCCATGAATATTTATTTCCAATTTTGTTTTGCACTTCAAAAATGGGCATTTTCTTTTGAAATTTTGCAATAAAATAAGATGAAATGCTTAAGTTGTTTATATTAATGCTCTCATGTATATGACGGTTCTGTCATTGGTCCTTATTAACGTTATGTTATATTCAAGATCAAAGGTGGTGATTCAGTAGCTTGCAAGGAGCGGTTGTTAAACATCTATTAAATTTTTATTAATGCATTACATTAATCATGACAATAAATTGTCATCAATTCGTTTGCACACTTGAAAAGTACAGGTTTACGTAAGAATTAGGCAATATCGAATTTGTTGAATATGGACCCCTAATATTGACTAGGTGCGCTAGTTTGACGCCATGAAGGTCTTAATAAACCTGCAGAAATTGTTTTATAATTACAAAAAGAAAACAGCAAGCCTAATGTGAAATTTTCATTATTACTAGTTACTTAACTTACTCAGCAGAGTAATTTCCAATTTTAAAAAGTTATGAAAATTTTGAGTTTCGAATTTAAATTGCCGTAAAAATTAGCAAACTCGAGTGGAATTTGGTTGTCTTTCTTGGTTGTTTCACAATATCGTCGCTAGATGGCGTCTCGTTGATTTGTAAGCTAGTGTGCGAAAATGAAAGTTCGAGGTTAAACAAAGTTTAAAGCTTAGTGATGACCGACAAACAATGTTTCAACCAGCAGCCGGACAGCAAAGGGAGTAATACCATTTATGTAGAAGATGAGGGAACATATATGCATATCCCTTTCTTACTGATTGTCATTATTTATAAAGAATAAAGAAATGCTATATATCTCAATACTTTAGCACAAATTATATCCTATCAACAATTAAAGACAAATTTATTTGGTTAATATCCAAGGAAGACTGAACAATAATTAATGATTAATTTAATTAAATTTCTAATAAGTGCTTTGAAAAATAAAAAGAAGATAAAAAGAATGCTAAGAGATTTAAGTGAACTAATGAAATACTTATAATGATATATATATATATATATATATATATATATATATATATATATATATATATATATATATATATATATACTTATAGGAAATATAATCTTTTCCGCCCGGTGCGATATAAACCGAAAATTCACCTACCCTAATGATAAAAACCCGAGGGGTGTGACATAAGATTCATATCCCACCCCTTTCCAGAAATCTTTGGATTTTATATCACACCCCTTACCGTCAATCATCGGCTATTTCAGGGAAGTTTATTAGAGATGAAATATATTGACAAGGAGCGATTTGTTAAATAATAATCATTCACCACATTATGTTTTTATTGTCTTTTTTAATATTTTCTATAAGTATATATATGATATAAAAAATCAGAACATGGTAATTTTTATTGCCATGTACTATATAACATATAAAGATTGCCGGAGAGTGGTGTGAAATATATAGCACATCTTTCTGTTTATCATCGACTAGAGTTTGGTATAGATGGCAATAAAAATTGCCATGTTCTGATTTCATGTTCAGCCCCAGAGCCATGGAATAATCTAAATGTATATATATTAGGAAGGTTGTCTGTAATTCATGCTGCTGTAAACGATATCAGGTTGTTTCAAAATTACAAACTGACCAGTAGAAATTAAAGCTTATGGTCCAAGTGACCCTTCAGTTCAAGCACTCACTTGAACCTTCTATTAAGGTGAGCTAAAACAATACAACAATTCTATATTGAAATACGTTTTATATAAAATATGTTATTCATGTGTATACTACAGTTTGATGTATACTTTATGTTATACAAATGAAAACTCAAAAGTCCACTTAGTGTGGCATGTTAATATGTTTCAGATGTGCACAGTCTGTCAAATATTCCAGGGATAAAAAGGAATACACGACAGTGTTACTGAGGCTTGGAATGACATCAATTGCCGGTTCATTGTGGATGACTCCATAGAACAGTTGTAATGGCCGAGCTATCACCACGCCCACTCCGATGTAAAACAGCACGATCTGGAAGGCATAGTTCATTTTGTAACAACGGCTGCATGTGGCATTTTCGTGGGCACAGGATTTCAGAATGGCAATGTTCCAAAAGGAGACACCTGTCAAAAAATTTGAAACAACAAATTGAACAAGTGAAAAGCTGTCAATGTGACAGCAAACCGGGTTTTCATTTATGTGAACTGTATCCATAATCCATGTCAACCCGTATCTAGTGAAATAGAGTACCCTATATGCAATATTTTGCCAAAAATGACTAAGTTCAAAAGCTGGGGTTTTTTTCCATAAATTATCGGAAATCAAAATCCTAGCAATATGCACACCTCTGATTTATGTATAATTGATCTGCAAAAGAACAACTTCTTATCTTGAAAACTGTAGGAGGAGTTATACGTATAATGCGGGTACCCTTTCGGCAGCCGCCCTCCAGCCCGCCATTTTTACCATTTTGATAACCGGATTTTTCCGTTGAAAAACCCGATTAAAAATGAACTCATGCAGTTATATATAAAAGCATAGTTATGAACTTGTCTTGGATGCAATAACATGTTAGTCAATGACGAATATCATCTAACGTTCTTATAATGTACCTTTTTTAAAAAAAAAGGCATATTTATTGAGATTCTTTATCAATAATTTTTATATACAGTGAATTAGGAATTCCAACAATGACTTGATAATTTAGCCTTGTCAATTAAGAAATAAACAGGAATTTAAAAAGTTCACCGTGATATGAACTTTATATTTGATCACGTACCAACCAAGTTCATATCCTGGTGTTTTTTTTAATATTGCTGTTTTTTAACTTATATTTACTTTTGAGAAAGGCAAATTGTTATTACTAATATAGCTGCGTTTTTACGTTTACAATTATGCAACTGTCAAACGATAAGCACCTGCACTAATCATTGTGACATCATAAAAAAGTCCACACAGAACTGGATATGTTCGTTATTCTATAAGAAAGCATACTTTCAAATGTAAATATTTTGATATGTACATTTATCAACATTATCTGCTGGTTTACGAGCTGAGTAACTGATATTGGCAAATCATATACAAAATATCAAGGTCACGCGGCACGTTCCTCAAAAACTGTCGATTATTTTTCAAATCTCCAACGGCCTGACAATACATGTATACGATATAAAATTATTAATATTATTGAAATTATTTTCTAAATGATTACAATTTCGTATATATATATATAAATATACATATATTTTTATATATATATATATATATATATATATATATATATATATATATATATATATATATATATATATATATATATATATATATGAGCCAGTGTATGAGAAAAGGGGTCTTATGACATAACGTCATAATGCAGAGAAAACGTCATAAACGTCGGCAACATTTCGCGACGTTGTTTATAATTTGTAACGCTTTATTTCTTTTTGTAACATAGGAAATTAAGCATAGCGAAGGGTTTATTTACCGCAATATGTATACTATTCTTTGCTGGATTATATATGTATATATAAACAATGTATAGATCTTAAGTTAAACGCAGTTTGAATTAATTTAAATTTCAATAGAACTACCAACCTGTAGGTGAAGGTGCAATTCAAAAACGTGTAAAGAAAAACCAAGTGCTAAATTGTGTTGTGTTTATATATACTGCAAAATGGTTTCTAGGCATGATTTATTAATAAGAAATTTGAAAAATAAACAAAAATGTTAAAGAGTTTATAGGCATGGTAAGTGTACTATAAACAGTGACATATAATATAATATAAAATCGTACATAATTTTATAGCATGCAGTCAAATACTTGATTATGGAATATAATATAATATAAAATTGTACATGATTTTATAGCATGCAGTCAAATACTTGATTATGGAAAATCAGATTTGCCATTTATATTTAGGTATTGGATTGACAATTAATCAAATTGCCCCTTCTTCAAAATTTTTAATTGTTTCTTAAATGCAAAAGTTGACCTCCTCCCCTTTTAAAACAGGGTAAATTTGGACTTACGCGGCGTGATGAAGGACATTTCTTCAATGTGTCGGCGCATTACCCGGACGAATAAGAAATTATGATTGATAAGTTATAGGTAAAATGTTGGTCTGTTTTCATGCAATTAAATTATGAATAAAAGATATGTGTTTCCGTATACATGTGTTACCATTATATACTTCTGCTAAGCGAAAACACATGAAAAAAAAATTTGATAAATATTTTTAAAAAAATAACCAAGAATCAGAAACCAAAAGTATCTGATTATTTTTCATCCGTAATTTACGTAATTATGGTATTTCACAATTCTTATGATTTTCAAAAGTTCTATTTAATTTATTTAAAATTTTGTTTGTGAAATAACGAACAAAGTTTGTTTTAGAGTCCGATTATTACATACACCGTGTCACTGCATGCTTGGAAGCCTCTTTAATGTTTGCTATTAAACTAAAAATATAACGCGATCGAGCTTAAGACAAATTTAGGTATTCAGTTTTTGAACGAACATCACATACGCTTTCAGTTAACGGTAACCACATGTACATGTTTGACAATATTTCTACCGGTATTGTAATTATTAGATTTAAAAAACTACAAATATATTCATGCTATCAAAGAAATAAAACACTATTTAAAAAAACACGATGCTCAAAATGCGTTTAATGTTAACTTAGTGTAGAAAGGGTAAATCCTTTACTGACAAGTACAAAGTAGTACTGTAGTGGTGAAAAAGAGTAGACAAATCAGAAAACTTGTTTGAATAGTTCTGATTATAAAAAATTTGGTTATTACAATGTACATGATCATTAGTTTCTTCGAAAACCATGTAAATTAAACAAATCTAATCACCTTTATTCAGTATTTTGAATTCAAGTCAGTAAAATACAGATCTGGTAAATGCGCTGTCATATTAAGCGTTGATTCTTAGATCACAAACTACAAAGCCCCAACTCGTGTTTAATCTAGGGCGCGCTTGATTTGTCTACACTGTTGTACACCTGAAGTAGATGATTTACACCTTAAAATAATGCGAAATTTGGTGTAGTGTGTATTATCAATATGGACGTTAAAGTTGTGACAGCTGCCGAAGAGTTCCGTTTTTAAGACAATTGTTTTTAATAGTTTTTGAAAATAAATAATGTTTGTATTCGATTGCTGTACTACATGCATGGTATACCCTTGCCAGTTGTCAGGTACATGCAAAATACAGTATGCGTTTCTTTAGGCTATTAAAAAATGGCCAATAAGTTTAGTAAGGACAGACACAATGCTTAGAAAAAGAGTAAATTTATTGTCAAGCGAAAAAATAAATACATAAAGTGAATTTACTTACTTTATTACTGTAAAGTATAATCTGGCAAAATTACTACATATCTAGTGCATTCATAAGCATTGTAAAAAAGCGTATAAAACTATATTTTCGAACTTCTTAGTACACTATACATGTATCTGTTGACTTATGCTGACAAAACATGTTTTAGTGAAATATGTATAAAAAATACATTACTTTTTCTTATGCTTTGAACACTTTCATATTTATACACGCAATATGTGCTAAAATTAGGCTATCAACTCTAGCAAATTTCTTGTGCTGACAAAAAAATTCTGCAGATTTCTCAGCTTACTTTTTTGCCGCCATATATTGAAAACAAGTGTGTAATTTCCAACACATGCCTTGTACAGAGTGTAGACGATGTGCACATAAAGTGTACACTTTTGCACTTAATTAGAGAAAAGTGTACACCGGTTGTTAGGTATAGACAAATCAAGCGCGCCCTAGCTTAATACAGTTATTTCTAGGTTATAAGCCGGATTATGCTTCCGTCCGTTCTGATCGAAATCAATCCTAACTATTCTTAATACGAAATTATAGAGATCGCACGGGAACAATTGTATAATTGCACGGCATTCTCAACACAGCCATCATGAAATATGTAAGAAAAGATTTCATAACAATTACATGAATTAAGCCTATACATGTAAAATATAATTTTTTATGTAAACAATTCAATTATTTAAAACCATTTCAAGTTTTAAATAGCATTATAGCAAATTGAAAACACGAGTTTATTAAAAATCTCTCTCTCTCTCTCTCTCTCTCTCTCTCTCTCTCTCTCTCTCTCTCTCTCTCTCTCTATGAAAACGAAAATGTACGATCAAATAAGAAATAAAAAACAAAAAAACAGTACAATATACCAGTATCATGAGCAATTCGTGTATCTTAAATAATAGCACAAATTTTGATTCAAAAAGCGATTCTAAAGGTACAATGTTTAAATTCAACATCCAATTAATCAATCAATGAACTGTAATGAAGCGTAAGGATAAATTTACGAAAAAATGAAAGTTAATTGATGTAAACTAAAAGGCCTCAGTTACATTGGGTGTATCAGAGAAAGTTTTTTGTCCATATATTTAAGCGTAATTAAATGCATTATTTTGTGATTCATGCGGGTGAAAAGGTACTAGCTACATGTATCATTGTAGAAAAATATATGTTTGAAGAATTTAAGTAAATGTATATTTTTTCTGCAATGCTCGCTTTCTTCATAGTCAATGTTTATAAGCAGAGAAAGCATATTTTGTTTACATATACATCTATCTTTGAATCCCTTCCTATCAATTAAAAATGAGTTAAGTGTGTAAATTATTGTCTATCATATCGTTACACAAGAGGTCCGTGCAAGTCCGTGCAGGTTCGTTGGGTCCGTGCTCTTAATGTAGCTAAATAAGTATTCATCAATCAAGAAACTAGCCACGCAATATTCAACACCAACAGTACAAAGAAGACATCAATGAATGATTTAAAAAAATCATTATAACACTTGATATAAAGACGATATCAAATTGGCTAAATGAATTAAGCATTTTGTTTTCAATTAAAGGAATGCGTAAAATAATACGCCGAAATCGTTTAACAGGATCGCATAGATTTCAGTCTTATCAGTTTATAGCTGTATGAATTACAATCAATTTTCCTAAGAAATAGATTGAAAATACATTGTGGATGTTATAATAAAACGGTAAATATATAAAAGTACATGTAACAAAATTCTCGCCAGTTGTACATTACGCAAATCAATGGTAGAAACAATATGCGTGTATGCGTTTGTATAATATCAAAGATATTTATACAGCAAGCTAAGAATAAAGATTGTCAACAAAACGTTTATAACTAATATTTTTTTTCCCCAGTTAGAAGTTAGACGTTATGTTGGGGTGGTGCTATTTGGTTTCTCTGACACACTGGTTAGAAAAGATTGTTTTCAGTAAAGAGAAATAATATTTCTTATTGTTTAAAACCCAAACACTGTTTTTGACAATAAAATGAATGAATCAAGATATTCTTTATTGCAACAGAAAATACATTACAATATGTTAAGTATCTGAAAGTATTATTTATTTTTTCCATGCAAAATTTCAAAATTTGAATAAATTGTTGAGATGAAATAAAATTTTATGAAAAAATATTTATTAAATGTGATTGTAATTCAGTCTTGGAAATTTCCTACCAATCACTAAGTAAAGAAAAAATAACATTAACTCAATTTATTCAGGACATTTTCAGAGACAACCATCGCCAGTTTTAAAATGCTGTTAAATAGATATGCATATGCATGATTTAAACACATAAGTTTTATTCTGACATAAAACAATGAAACCTTGTTAATTACCTAGATTTATTATGTCACAATATGATATCATTTTTATGAGGCAACCTTGGTTATCTAATTCTTAATACATTTCTGACGTCTTGCTTTCAATTTGTTTTACGTTAAAACACAAAAAATTATGACGTCATGATAAAAATAGACTGGATTGCGGCGTCAAAATGAAGAGTTTATAGCCAAGCTAGACTATTAATTTTAATATCATCTGATTTCTCATGTTCTCATCTGTAAGAATCACTCAAAACATGATTTTATGATTTTTATGTCATAAGACCCCTTTTCTCATACACTGGCTCATATATATATATATATATATATATATATATATATATATATATATATAAATATATATATATATATATATAACATTTTTGAATAAGTTTTCTCGTTATGTCACAAATGAGATAATTTTGTTACTGTGCCCTGAAAATTGCTGAATCACACCGGAAACAGTTATATTGCCCTCCCGGAAACAGTTATATTTCACAGGAAATAGTTATATTGCCCTCCCGAAACTGTAATATCACCATCGCGTGCAAGAATTCTGCATACGCGGGGGTGTTAAGGAAGCATATGGGCAACTTAGAGTCTTATTTTGACTGTTATATTAAAAATCGTGAAATTGAATAATTATTTTTAATAAGATCAAAAACTTAGTATTATCCTTTAAAATAGATGTCAGTGCAATAAAATCGGGTAATGCATTACTGCCACATTGATGCATTATCACGTGACAACTATAAATAGCTTACGTATATTCCTTAACATTAAATGAGATAGAACAACACTACCCCGCGGTTTCAAAAATAAAATAAACATACCAAGTGAAAGCAAAACATCTCAGTTTAATCAGAACCGCTGCTAGAATCCTATGTTTTTCCTTATTAAAAAGTTATTTATCCGGCTCTCGTAAAACCTTCCCAACTTTTATATAGTTTGCACGGAAAACGGCAAATTGCATCAAAACAACACACAACATGGGATTCTAGCAGCACTTTTTAATTTAAGCATTGATCAAACTAACGATACGTATAAAATTTCAAGTTCAATACATACGGGGTAGTGTTGTTCTAGTCGGATTTTTATATCGTAAACAACGACAGAGGAAAGCCTGGCAGAGAAATAAAAGCAAATTTGCATACCTTTTAGCGAATGATTGATAAAACTAACATCTCCCCCAGTATTCTTATGTTCAATTCTCAATAAATCACACCACAATACTGTATTAGAGTTCTTAGATTAGTTATATTTTGAATATGTTTACAATGCTTTCCGATCAAATTCACACGACATTCAACTTTTAGTCATGACGTCATCAATGTGTAAATCTACGTAATACAAACTAATTTCTGGAAAAAAAAATTGTCTTCAGTATATTTCATTTGTTTTTATCTACGTATCGTTGCTTAGATATTTGAATATGTACATAATAACTAAGATTTGTGATTTCACGGAATTACATGTAACTCAGATTCCATATGCTTCCTTAACACCCCCGCGTATTTATTACGTCGGGTTCGAAATTCAGCGAGCCAGTTGCTATGCAAACGTAAACAGATCAGCGAATTTTAAACATGTCAGGCTAACGTCTGCGGTTTGTTCATCTAAATTCAGAGGAACTATCATTATTATTGATTAAGAATCAATGATCAGCGTATTACTTGACGTTTTACATTGTACATTGACTAAATATGAACATGTGCCATTAAATACTCTTGTGAATTAAATAAATATGTTGATAACCCGAGTTTGATTTGTTGAAAAATGTTATATAACATATATTACATGTCTTCTCGGGCAACAATACCAGAATAGTTGTCCCTCGTTGACAGGAAAGCCCTGGAGTGTTATGTCGCCCTCTGCCTTCGGCATCGGGCGACACAACACTCCAGGGCTTTCCTGTCACCTCGGGGCAAATATTCTGTATGTCGCCCTCAAAGCCATGTAATATATGTATAATATATAAGAGAAATTCACCTTATTGGAGCTCGACCTTTGCCCACCCGGGGCTTGAACTCACGACCTTTGAAATCTATTCTCCTAGCAGTGACCAGCAATTGCACTAACAACTCGGCCATCTTGGCAAGACTTGCGTAGATTGCCGAGTGGTTAGTGCGGTGGCCGCTCACTGCTAGGAAAATGGATTTCAAAGGTCGTGAGTTCAAGCCCCGGCCGGGGCGGAGGTGGAGCTCCAATAAGGTGAATTTCTCTGTGCTTTATGTATATCATTCACTATGGGCAGGTAAATGTCAATTTGAGAGTATATTGTATATTGCAATGTTTGTGCTAATTATATATAAGCACAAATTATTCGTTATTTTCAGTGCAAACAACATTTCCAGATATGTTGTGCATTTAGATATCTTTTTGTTATGAAAAACACTATTTTACAATGTTTCAATATTTCTATCGACACATATTGCCAAATTTAACTTAAATTCCATAAAAGTCAAGGAAAAATGAATCCCAATTTTTGCTTCAAATCAGCATATTTCATGCCATATCTAAAATTTTACATAATAGACTCATACTTTTTGTTTTATTTCCTGAAATTTAAAGATTTTTTTGACAAGTTAATCATTACTGGAGAAAAAGTTTTTTAAATAAGACTTTTAAATAATTTCATTACATGTTGAATTGGTAATGGATAAGAATAGCGTTTTATCAGTGCAAAAAGGTCAAAATATGAATTAGGTGAAGATATTGTAACATTTTTCTTTATGATAATTTTATTTATTTATTTTAAATAGTATAAATTTGTAATTGATGCCATGGTTCATTCCGATAAAATATAGAGAGAAAACCGATTTTTGTGCAATCTGCACTTTGAGTGCAGAAAGGTCATATTAAATACATCGTAGCGCCAAATGAAGTATATAGACCCCAGAATTTTGTTTTAAATTGTGGCTAAGCTATGTGTGTAGATTTTTAAAAACCACTTTAGAAAAAAAAAATTAAGACTTTTGATTGCAGGATCCAATGTCCTTAAGAGATATTTTTGAGAAAAAAAAATTATATATCTACTTTGTGTCCATAAATTTCAAAATGCTATTCATCTGACCAACTCTAAACATGTAAAACAACCAATGTAGTTATCGATTTCTTAAAACTGTAACAAATGTCTTAGCACATATCAATTACATACAAACAAAAAAACATATTAATTTTGCAATGTTTCAAGGTTTCATATTCATGCACATAAATATTTGTAAAAACAAGGATATATTTTATGTTGGTTAAAAAAAAATGCCCATTGCTTGCATTTGAAACCATTACGTGAATCATGCATCATCAAGTACACGTAGTCTGTAGAAATAATTTTTTTCAGTAGAAAAAGAAACCATGCGATTAAAACGAGTGTAATAATTACGATAATGTGTTCATATGACTCAGATAAAAGTTTCGGAAAGCTTGAGATACTAAATTATTCCCTTTTACATTGTACAAAAAAGACAGACAGTGAGTCTATCACTATGATCGTAGTCAAAACAACAGGTCTAGACATTTCCAGATCAGACACGATTTTATATTTTTTTCTGAACGTAATTTGAAACATTTATAGAACTTTAATTGCAGCCCTTCTAAATGAAGTCCTGCATGACTATCAGATAAATTTCAAACATATTTTATTCCTATTTTCACCATGATTTATGGCAAATTAATTTTCATTATGCAAATGCGTGCAACAAATGCTCTAAAAATTTTCAAACTACCCAGATATTTAATGTCAAATATTGAAGGAAATCTGAGAAAACAAATTAACTGTAGAGAGTTCTTAAACAGTTAAGGTGGTTTAATATTAACATATTTGGGCATGCAATTCTATTGATACTCAATTTTGAATCTACATTAGTTTAGCATTTGAACAGTAGTAAGACAATACCTGTATCAGCTGTAGATAACTGCCTGGCTGTCCACACATAAAAGCACACAAGAGGAAGATAGTACAATATGTACTCCATCAAAATATGTGAAGCATTCTTGACCACATTGTTCCTGCATACAGTGAAGTACACCTGCACATCTGATGTTAAATTCATCGAGGCCGTTTGGTGTAAAGACTTTTCTGGGTTTTGCCAAATGATCAAGGAAACAGAAAGCAATGCGTGCACAACAATTAAATTGTATGCTGTACTTTTATTCCTAATGAAGGATCCAGCAAGAACAACATGTGTAGTTATGATGGTAACAAATATGACGTTAGAAATCAGCGTTGGGACAAAGAAATCTCGACAGCCATCGTCCTTTGGTCTGAGACTTTCTATCTGCATTAAACGCTTGAAATACCCCAACACAGATGCACAGTACAACTCGTGCACCAGGCCAGTCGTTACTATGACTACAGTTATCACGGTATGTTTGCAGTTATCCAGCATCAAAAATAGCAGCACCAAAAAGCCGGCAGCCAGTGTCCCAAACAGAACTACCGACTGCAACATCTCCAGGGCAAAAAATGGCATCCCCATGTTGGCTTTACGTTCTCCTTTCCTTCATTCCACTTATATCGTACTTGTTTCTGTAAAAATATAAATTTATCAGCATTACATGTACATGTAAAAACTTGTATAATCCGGCGGAGGGTGGTTTTGAAAAATTTGGCCGGATTAAGCAACATCTGGTTTGGAGGACATTTGCAAATTAATTTTACTCGTTTAATCGTCTATTCTTGCAATTTTCAATTCTTTTGAGGTATACTAAACCTCCTCGATCGTGATTATGGTGCCAATTTTCATTTTCATATTTTATTAGGAAAACAATAACTGCAATTTACCTGACACGAGACAAGTGCATGCTTCAACAGAAATTCTTAAACAAACAATGACCACGCCACAAGTCAACAGCATTTATGGCAAGAAATTAGGACTGTATTTTTGGGTGATACTTGTGTACCCTATTAATATGTTTTACGGTGCAACCGTTTGGAGGGCGAGCCCAATAGTGGGGCTAAATCAGTAAATTCCCTTTCATCTCTGGCCTGTCATCCCGTATATTTTGTTTTGCTCAGGCTCAATAATCTAATTGCCGGCCCAAAAGCATTGACATAATAAACTTATTCAGAGATATTCACAGGAACGGAAAACAGATTTCTTATGAAGATTTATATTTTTTCATTTGGAAGTCTTTTGGAAAACCTCACACAATTTCCATCCGGACTTCATTCTATATCATTTGTAGTGCGAATCTCCATAGATTTTTACTTGAATTTGCGACATTCTTTAGTCGAATAAGATTGAAATATAAAAACATGTAAACAAATGTTTCTCTGGTAAGTTAATTAATTTTATGTATGACTACCGTTTTTCGATTATGCTATAAGACACGCCCATTTTGTTTAACTCACAATTTGTATTCATAATGTTATCACAGACAGACATTTGAAAATGTAAATATTGTGATAGATGAATTATATTTAACACCGGTATATTATTAACTGCACGTATTTTTTTTTAAATCAGCATCAATTGTGGGCCTACATAATCACATGTAATCATAATTTCAAACAGTTGAATCTTCACAATTAGATGATGCAAACATTTATTTCACTCATTTTTGTCTCAGAGGTCACGCAATACATATATAGTTTATATGATTAAAATACTGGATAAAGGGGTTATCATTTACCTGCAAGATTTTTTGTTTGGTGTATTAGTATCTATACTGATAAATTAAGGCATTTTGCAAAAAAAAAATAAATACAAAATGCCTCCACCAGAGTACTTGCTTAAACCTTTGGTATTTCAACAATTGCGTGAAGATGTCCGTATATAAGGTATGATTGAATTTTAACTAATCAAAAACCTACTTTCATTTTCCATAAACAAGCCCGAAATAGCAAAAAAGAGAGTAAGGTGGTAGACACGCTTTGGCGGATCCAAGTCATGGATAGTTTCGATCAAAATATATACTTGCAATGAAATAATATTAAATGATTACGTAAAGAGTGAATATATTTACGGTGAGCCTATTTATAGAATACACAGAAGTTAAGATTTGACAAATAATGTTGAATAAATAAAATGAGTCAATTCGTTTCTTTAGTGGACAATTTTAGTTTTGATTCTCATTCGCTTGCGAAGCACGACCTATTGTGAGAGAATGGATTAAACTTTCCAGAACGGAGTAACCAAGAACGCGGATTGACTAATTAACGAAAAGTATAGGAAGAATTCTTCATGCATCGCGGGCAGATACCTTGGATCAGAATTCGATTGATACAAAAGTTAATAAAACAAATTGGAACAATTCATGCGATTTTAGCATTGATTGAAACAACTTTCCAGAACGAGGTGCCCAGAAACGGGTTGACTAACTGACATCATGACGGAAAGTGTAGGGCAATTTACTATCGAGCAGACACTTTGAATCTGACTACTTTGGTTTAAAATATGCATGCAAATGGATAATAATGCATAACCTAGCGTGTTTTAATTTCATACTTATTTATACCACGTCAGATTTGTTCTGAACCTTAGAGAATTTGAAAACATTAATGACTAATGGACAGATTATTGTATTTTTCGTCTATATGGATAAATGATGTATGCATAAAACGGAGAAGTTTAATGGGAATGCCCCCCCCCCCCTCCCTTCCAGATTGTTTTTTTTTAAAAAAGTCTTTTATCTGAAAATCTTAATTTGGACAGTAATAGGTTTATATTGCAAATTGACCTAAAGAACCAAATTTAGAACGAGAGACACTAAATACTCGTTCACTCTTTTTACATTAAATACAATTTAAAAAGTTCATTTTTTTCAGTCAGCTGCAACAAACAGGTTTAAGGCCACGTACATGTATATATTATCCATTTCAGTTTAGATTTTTCATCCTTGCCCTCTCCTTTAAATATCCAAAATTGCAGTTTGTTTTTTATTTCGATTTTAAAGAATAAGATAAGGAAAAAATCGGACAAAGTGTATACAAAAATGAACAAAACAAAAAAAATGGTCAAACATATTAAGCATTATATCATAAAAATGTGCAAAGTGTTAATTCCCGCGCTTGCACGGGCTATCATCTAGTTCATAAAAAAAGTCGAACTTAAATTCGCATTATTTTCATTTTCTGACCATTTATAAGATTTAGAAAAGTAATAAGATGCTATTTAGCTCTATGGATAAACCACGTCGATTAGATACATTTCATTTTCATATATGTTGTCTCATATCTGAAAGTGAACAAAGATGACCGACAGAGTGTCGACAGATAAACTGGAAGCCATTGCACAGTCTTTGAACACTGTTGCAAAATTTCCTAAGGCCACAGTCAAAAACTAAAATGGTCTTAAATTCCCTTAAACGATTGTTGTTTACCTGGCGTGAACTCGAGTGACATTTCATAACCTTACATCAGGGACCAAATAGAGCAAAATATTTGGGAGACTTTAATTTCCCTTCACAGATAAATAGCGAGAAGTTTTTAAATCATTACTTGTCAACGGCAAAATGCTAATGATTATCTACAAAGATTCAACCTTTGATAATAAATAAAATTGGCATAGAAGTCAATAAAAATTTAAAACCACCTTTAGATAAAAAAAATTATCCAATTTGTTAAATTCAAATTATTTTATGTATTCACATAATTATTTAATAGATAAATGTTTTTAGCTTATGACAAATAAAATCAGCCTCTGTACTTCTGTGTATTTTGGAGGAATTAGTCCAAACCTATGACCAAATAACATCGTTATACATAGGATCTCGACATGAAGTTTTTCAATTTTTTTATATCTTCAACCTCTATACAATAAATACATTTTATTCATGTATATTTACATTCTCCAGTGTCTTTGCCTGTGATAACACTACGTATCGATTTTGTACTATATAACTCATAATACAAGTGACGCCAAATTGAGGCGCCAGCAGGGTTTGCTTCTTTATATCTTAAATATTTAATCGTACGATGACTTAAAATTATATAAATATAAGTAATAAGGAATCATTCTTTGAGTATTATGAGGTAATAATTTCGGTCGAGGCGTGATCAAATCTATCATAAAGCCCTTGGGCTTATTGGATTTGATCACGCCCCGACCAAAGTTATCACCTCATAATACTCAAAAAATGATTCCTTATATTTTATTGTATAGAGGTGGTAGATATAAAAAAGTTGAAAATCTACGTGACGAGTCCCTATGGTTATATAGAGGATCTCTAAATTTTAAAGATAACACACTGTAAACAAACGGCTTTATGATTATCTATGAATTAATTTGGCGGAGTTAATCACTAATTACAAGTTACCAACTAATGTAATATCAACACAAAATGTAATAAATATCGGTACACAGTATGTAGTTGCATCACCCGTAGTTATAACCCCTAAAAATAAAACAGTCGCGAGTTATTAACCACGGGGGGGGGGGGGGGGGGACTGAGGCTGTGAAAACTTTTTTTTCAATTATATACTGTGGTTTCATCAATATTCGTTGAATACCAATTTTCGTGGATTTCGTTATTTAGTTGATCCATGAAATTAACTGTTCATTGAAGTGCAATTTCTATTAATATTTTGTTTGATAGGGTCATTGGCCACAAATTTACGTATCCCTGAAACTGTGATTTTCATTAAATCACGAACATTATCACGAAACGAAAGCGATCAATTCGCCAAAGTCGCCGATAAATTAAAGTGGTCCTTTTCTATTTACTTCTCACTTTAAGTGTCAATAACACTAAAATATGGTTCGTAAATAAAAAACTGTAAACAATAAAAACAGAAGAAAATGCACTAAAACAAAGCAAGAACTCAATTTAATTTCAAATTCATATATATATATATATATATATATATATATATATATATTCATAACTTATGTACACTTACCTGAAAAAGGATGTAAATTCAGAAAGCGCTAGTGAATAGAAACTTTGGAACTGTTCATTTTCTTTTTCGATTATTTATACTGTGTGATATCACCTTTCACTCATTTTGGATTATATATATATATATATATATATATATATATATATATATATATATATATATATATATATATATATATATCCAAAGTCTCTTTTTCAATTAATAATAAAAAACTTTTAAAACACTGTTTCAAAATATTTCGACCGTGTTACCGGTCTTCATCAGTCGGTGTTTATTGTCTATAGCAACACAACGTAGAACATATACTATGACGTCTCAATGTTAATACAGTCTGGCAAGTGACGTCATACAACAATATTGCGCCAAAAACATATGAAATATAGGTGAGAGTCTATAGAAAGCACATTGATAGCCGTAATTAGTACATAAACAAGTAATATATGAAAAATGTATAGATAACGGGACATAAAATAAAGGAAATGTCTGATTTATTTTTATATTATTTTTTTTTATTTATTATATTAATTTTATTTGTTAATTATATATATATATTAATTTTTCGATACCTATTACAGAATAATCCTCAACTGTATGTTCGTCAGTATAAAAATTAATTTATATATTTTTTTATTATTTATATATATATATATATATATATTAATTTTTATTTACTGATAGCAGCATAAAACTAAAATTGTTATTTTCCAGGACAGCGTCCATCATAACACACCTATAGTGGTATTCAGGAGGGACAAAAACTTGAAAGACATATTGGTCCATAAGAAACATAATAACTTCTTTTTTTAAAAAACAACACTTATGCGAGCCGTGTGGTGCAAAAAAATGTGTTATGTGTAAATAAATTATTTGTTCTGGCCAATTTCAAGATTCTAAGGGCAAAACGTATCAAGTTAAAAATCATATCGATTGCAAGTCAAGTAATGTTGTTTATGGGGTGTTTTGTAAAAAGTGTAACAAAATTGTATATGTTGGGGAAACGGGGGTGACTTTATATCAAAGACATGTTTTAAATTTGTCACTGATCAGGAGAGAAACTAACGACCCTGTAGCAATGCATTTTTATACTGACGAACATACAGTTGAGGATTATTTTGTAATAGGTATCGAAAAATTGTATAAAGATGAAACTTACAGAAAATTCAGAGAAAATTTGTGGAAGAAAAAATTAAATACTTATATGCCTTTTGGTATCAACAAAAGGGAACATTATTGTCTTTAGACTACATTATTACTAGTTTGTATAGACATTTCCTTTATTTTATGTCCCGTTATCTATACATTTTTCATATATTACTTGTTTATGTACTAATTACGGCTATCAATGTGCTTTCTACAGACTCTCACCTATATTTTATATGTTTTTGGCGCAATATTGTTGTATGACGTCACTTGCAAGACTGTATTAACATTGTGACGTCATAGTATATGGTGTACGTTGTGTTGCTATAGACAATAAACACCGACTGATGAAGACCGGTAACACGGTCGAAATATTTTGAAACAGTGTTTTAAAATTTTTTGATTATATATATATATATATATATATATATAATCAAAAATTTTTTATATATATATTTATCAATGTGCTTTCTACAGACTCTCACCTATATTTTATATGTTTTTGGCGCAATATTGTTGTATGACGTCACTTGCAAGACTGTATTAACATTGTGACGTCATAGTATATGGTGTACGTTGTGTTGCTATAGACAATAAACACCGACTGATGAAGACCGGTAACACGGTCGAAATATTTTGAAACAGTGTTTTAAAATTTTTTGATTATATATATATATATATATATATATATAATCAAAAAATTTTTATAGATATATTTATATATATATATATATATATATATATATATATATATATAGATAAAAATTAAATAAGAAAACACGAAAAACGTTCAATATAGCTTAAGCGCTTTCATTTTAAAATCTTCAGAAGCTATATAATGGTAACATAGTAACGTGACGTCAAAAAACTTGAACGTTGAACGGCAATGTCTATTATGACGTCATAGTTAGATTTAGCGGAAAAAATATAATTTGCAACATAGTATATAACATACAATTCAATACATTGTTATTACAGACAGTTCAATTTGGGTTTAAAAATACGGATGAACTGTTTTTCTTTTTCTCTTCTTTGCACATTACTGTCACTCAACAGTTTGTAAAATGGAAAGATTTTAAACTGTTTATTGCCGCAAGTGTCCAAATGCTCGCTTAACGGTATCTGTCGATATCCCGGGGTGTTTATGTGTTGTTTGTGTACACGCACACGGGCCCGAAGTGGATTGCTTGTTTCCCCAATATAGTACTCGTTGCAGCCTGGACATGTTATAACATATAATACATTCTTAGTGTCACATGACATGTCCGTCTTTACGATGAATTCTTTTCCGTTGAAGTCGTACTTAGATCCCTCTGTAATATGGTCACAGGTCCCGCATCGTAGGTTTCTACACTTAGTAACTGTGTGTTTAGTATCAAAATGGGAAGTGCACAATATTCGTTTTAGATTTTTAGGCTGACGTCTGCTGTTAATGAAGTTCACATCTTTGTAAATTTCTTTCGTGGATTGGTCGTTGATGAGGATATTATTAAACTGATGAATTATTGGCGTAATGTTCATATTTCTTGGATTAAAAGTATGTACAAATGGAATAATATCAATGGTTTTTTCCGGATGTTTACTGGCTAATAATTCCGATCTATCATACGTCCTGGCTTTACGAATTCCGTCGTCAATGAGACCTTCGGGATAACCTTGGTTAGTGAGGTAATGTTTGAGTTCCCCGAGGCGTATGTCTTGGGTGTTTTCATCGCTCACAATGGTACAAATACGTCGAGCTAAATTATATGGAATAGCAGTTTTTGTATGATGAGGGTGACACGAATTAAAATGAAGATATTGATGTGTGTCAGTTGTTTTGTAGTATATATCAGTAAAAAGTTTTGAATTCTTCTTTATAACCAGAACGTCCAAAAATGGTAATTTGGTGTCACTACTTTCTAAAGTAAATTTGATGTTGGGATCAAGGTTGTTCACAAGTTGATGAAATATCTTTAAATTTTTGTCACTATTATTCCATAAAATAAAGCAATCGTCTAAAAATCGTTTCCAACTAGATTTAATAGATCTGGCTTCTTCTTCTCCCCAGAGTGAAAGTATTTGTATATATATATATATATATAATCAAAGTATTTGTATATATATATATATATATAATCAAAAAAGAAAAAGAAAATGAACAGTTCCAAAGTTTCTATTCACTAGCGTTATGATAAGTTATGATAACTTATATACATTCACCTGAAGAAGGATGTAAATCCAAAAAGCGCTAGTGAATAGAAACTTTGGAACTGTTCATTTTCTTTTTCTTTTTTGATTATTTATACTGTGTGATATCACCTTTCACTCATTTTGGATTATATATATATATATATATATATATATATATATATATATATATATATATATATATATATATATATATATATATATAGACTCGAGCTGGCATCTTAACAAAACACTTTGCATTAGATCTAATCTGTTAATTGCATACTTTATGTAACCCATTGCGCAGAGATCATACCGAAATAAAAATAGAATGAATTGTAGATTTTTTTAGTTGTTAATTTATCAGATTTTTGTTCATTTTCGCGTAGGTAAACAATCAGCTGCCTGATTTACCGAAGTTTGTTTCATTCGATACGTAAAATATCCAAAATACCGGCGATCGTTCCTCCCGAGATATAAAGCAATGTGAAATGAAATCGAAACAAGCTAAAACCACCGTCACAAGTGAAAATGACAACGCATTGAAATATTTAACCCACTTTACAAAAATGGCACCAGTATCTTGCATGTTTCAAAGATTATTTTTACACGATAACTCTTTCACAACAAAACTCAAAATGGTTGCATCAAACAAAGAGCCTGGTTTTCAAGATATGGAAAAAAAAACGAGCCCGAACTTATAAACTGATTGAAACCCCTTTTTATTTATTATTTTTGTGACTAGCTCAAAGAAACAGAATTAGACTTTTAATTTTTTGCAATTTAGATTTCCCTTTCTGTAAGGATACTTTATGCTAAATTTCGTTGATATTTACACAGTACTTCTAAGTAAGAAGATTTTTAAAAATGTACTCAACTGGCCTTTTTTTTTCAATTAATATTTGCCTTCCCATAAGGATGCTCTGTGCTGTGCCAAAGTTGGTTGAAATTAGCCAGGTGGTTTTAGAGAAGAAGTTTAAAATGTAAAAAGTTTACAAATAGACTGACGGACGGACGGACAACGAACAAAATGTAATCAGAAAATCTCACTTAAGCTTTTAACTCAAGTGAGCTAAAAATCATTCGCAAGGATCGCAAAAGTGCTTTGGATATGATTTTTCATAAAAAAGCAAAAACTTTTCAAAGCCGACCTTCGGTTTCACGTACTTCTGCTGACTGCTGAGGTGATGGACTTATAACTGATATACTGTATCTATTCTGCATATCTACATGTTTAGGTCTACTTTATAGTAATATAGTATAATGATTGGTTGTCACATACCTTTATTGAGATAACGCGCGGACAAACTCAAAGAGTTTAAAACATTTCAATAGCATCCGACATATCTCAGCAGAAAGAATGCAAATTTTTAATAACATACCATTTCAATGCTATGTAATATTTTACAAACAATCTGGAAAATTCTATCAAAAACTACAACAATTGAATTATAGAAATTTGTTTGTTACCGGTGACGACAGAAAGTTACAGATAAAATATAGATATTCAAAAGACACAATTCCATGTAAGTGTGAATATACTAGTAGCATGCCAATCATTTCTTTGTAAAGCACAGAAGTATGAATTAAAATTAAAACGCCAAGAATACATAAATACGCCAAGGCTTGCGGCGAGTGTCCTTACCTCATTCTCTATTTATGTTGTCGTTAGAAGTAAACATCGTTTTGCATTAAAATTTTCAGATCTAAATAAGTACATGCAAATATTTCATAGTTCGCACTTACGTACCGGTAATTACGGCGAGTTTTCAAACCCTCGTTTCAGTTCTACAGTTCAGTGTGTTTGGTGATCCGTAGAGTGTTAATGTCTCGAATGCTACTCGTGTGAAAGTCTCTAATAACGTCAAGCTTGAATTATGAAAAGAAAATTGACTGATAAAAATGTTGGATTTTTTCCATTTATCACTAGCTCCGATGAAAGAAATTCAAAGTCATACTTTTTTTAAACTTTTCCCTTAAAACCAAATCATTTTAACTTCTTTTGCGTGTGTGTTAAAAAATGCATGTTATTTTGTGAGGTTTTAAAATGTGAAGTAGCAAAACAAATTAAAATGATGCCTTAAAGGCGCTCAGGCAGCAATTTGAAGATCATTAATAGCCTCTAGTGCAATACATGTAGATTCTGTATAAATAAAAATCCATTTTCCTCTGAAAGTTCTAATGTTTATGATAAAGTATCAAAATGATTTTATAGTCATATCAAAGGTTGAGCGGTGCAGTTCTCAAACATATCCTAAACAATTGTTTTTATATATGGGATATAAACACACATGAACGTCAAACTCTGAACCCCTGGTGAGGCAAAAGAATCAACAAGGGGCCAAAGTCAAAACAATTTTAAAGAATGTTTTTTTTAAGAATATGTCAAAAATTGCATATATTGATTAAGTAGAACACTATGTTATAACGTTTCGGTTTTGTAGATACATGTATGATGAAAATGTTTTCCTTTGTAAAATTGGATTCCCAATGTGGCCCCACCCTACTCCTTAACATTTTGATTTCAGTAACAAATTTGAATCTACATTATTTCAGGTTGCTTTCACTATAGTTAGTTATTCTAGGCAAATGGTTTTTAAAAAGAGGATTTATAAGATTTTTTTTCTGTATATCTTCCTATGTAACCCCCCCCCCCCCCCCCATCCATGACCAAATCCTACCCCGGAAATCATGATATAAACAAACTTGAATTTACCCTTAGTACCTGAGGATGCTTCCACACAAGTTTCAGCTTTCCTGGCTGATTAGTTTCTGAGAAGAAGATTTTTATAGATTAACTCTGTATATTCCTATGTAAAAATTCGACCCCCAACCAAAGTGGCCCTACTCTACCTCCGGGGGTCATGATTTTCACTACTTTGAATCTACACTACCTGAGGATGCTTCCACATCAGTTTCAGTTTTTGTAAGTTTTTGTAGATACATGTATCATGAAAATGTTTTCCTTTGTAAAATTGGATTCCCAATGTGGCCCCACCCTACTACTCAACATTTTGATTTCAGTAACAAATTTGAATCTACAATTTTTCTAGGCAAATGGTTTTTAAAAAGAGGATTTATAAGATTTTTTTCTGTATATCTTCCTATGTACTCTCCCTCCCCCTTGTGACCCAATCCTACCCCGGGAATCATGATTTAAACAAACTTGAATTTACCCTTAGTACCTGAGGATGCTTCCACACAAGTTTCAGCTTTCCTGGCTGATTAGTTTCTGTAAAGAAGATTTTTATAGATTAACTCAATTAATATTTCTAATGTGTAAAAATTCGACCCCAGCCCATAGTGGCCCCACTCTACCTTCGGGGTCATGATTTTCACTACTTTGAATCTACACTACCTGAGGATGCTTCCACATCAGTTTCAGTTTTTCTAAGTGTTTACCTGATTTTTTGATGAGTTGCGGGATTTGATGACATAAGTATTATGAGAGAGAGAGAGAGAGAGAGAGAGAGAGAGAGAGAGAGAGAGAGAGAGAGAGAGAGAGAGAGAGAGAGAGAGAGAAATTCACTTATCATATTATCGGATTTTTAATAGTTCTTTAAACACGTTACCTGCAGGCAATCAAAACATGCAAAGAGTATTTCTTTCGGGGACCCTAGCGGGTAAGGAACGGTAACTCTGTTAGGTATTCCTCTGTTACATTTCAGTGTTACAGTCGATGTTTTTACCTATGTGTCGATTTCAGTTTGAGAACTAATCTATATTTTATCAGATTTTTTAAGCATTATAGCTGCTAATTATTATGTACATATATTAAAATAACGTACATGTATGAAATTGTGTTTAATTTTGAACAAGCCGCTACCTTGCGGCTACCGTGTATTGTAGAAGTGCCAGCGAAACTGCTGTGTATATAACCTTATTGTTCTTGCTTTGTTTCTTTTTCCCTATTATTAAGGTCTTCCGTCTTCAGTGGAATACCTTACTGTTTTTTTACTGTTTCTCATTCTTCTATATTATTAAGGTCTTCCGTTTCCAACGGAAGACCTTATTGTCTTCGTTCGGTTTCTTTTTCCCTATTTTTTTTTCCAACCAATTTTGTGTACGCGATTTCTCTAAAACTACTCGACCGATTAACATGAAACTTTCAGATCTGATAGATAATGATCTGAACCTTATCGGCTTGTCCAGGAGTAAAATGGCCAGACGTTCAAAACTTTGATAATTAATATCGGAAAAAGGAGAAATATTTTGAAAAGTAATGTAGAACAAACGTTGCTCAGAATAATGTTCTTAACAATATGATACCTTAAATTGTGTTGGTGGCCCCGGTAAAGAGTTGAAGGGTCGGCCCATAAACCACAGTTGCTCAGATATCTCGAGAATAGTTAACAGTTCGTGAACACTTGTTGAACAAAATATGTTTATATTAGCGAGACCTTTTATTTGATATCATGAAAAAGGGGCTGACCCCTCAAATTAGGGGCAAGAAGGGCTACTAAGTCTTTTAATAATAACTCGTTTTTGAGTGAAAATTTGATATTAATGTTTAAACAAAAACAAAACACTTTTTATGCTTAATCTAATGCTGAAATCCGTTTTAAAATCGGACGATGCACTACAGAGATACTGGGGTTTAAAAATTGATTTTTCCGGAAAATTCGATTCCGCATTCTTAGTTAAGAAAATAAGGTTATGTTCAAAGTTAAATTAACTCGTACCTAAAATAATTCGATAATTGTTAAATCGTTATTAAGGTGGCTCACTATACCGTGAAATATTTTCTCAAATCAGCAGAAAATTTCTTGATTATGATAGATATCATAACAGATAAGAGGTATTTAAGTCTATTTGGCAAAAAAATGTGCAATTTTGGATGACAAATTGCCTTTTCAAAATTTTAATTTAGTTAACATGAACAAAAGCTCATGTTAAGATCGAAGCTTGAATTTTTTAGTAATTGCAGATGAATATTTGTAGATGTTCCTCCACGCTTCCAAATTGGAAAAATGCAAACGGCCTTAGGCTCATGCACCTGAACCTGAAAATTAGCACCAAATTTTTTCACGAAATTTTTGCATATTTTCTGTAATATCTTTTAATGTAAAAAAAAATTGTTTAGACATGTAATGCAAAAGTTTAAACGGGTTTTAATTTGATATCAGCCAAAAGGAGCTGGTCCCTCCAATTAGGGACCAAGAGGGCTCTAAAGTCCTTTTATAATAACTCTTTACTGAACAATAATTTGTTTTCAATTATAGAAGCAAAAATGTTTATTGTACAGATGTCTGTCTACATAATACCATACGTAAATCATATGTTACGTAAGTAGGGGTTTTAATGGGCCAAAAGTCCAAAACTTTGATCATTAATATCTAGAAAAGGAGAAATATTTTGAAAACTCTGTTGAACAAAAGTTGCTCAGAATAATGTTCTCAACAATATTCTACCTTAAAAATATTTGTTGGTGGTTCCAGTAAGGAGTTGAAGGGTCGGCCCATAAAACACGGTTGTTCGGATATCACTAGAACAGCTAACAATTCGTGAACACTTGTTGAACAAAATATGTTTATATTTGTGGGACCTTTCATTTGATATCAAGAAAAAGGGACTGCCCCTCAAATTAGGGGCATCGAGGGCTACAAAGTATTTTTATAATAACTTATTTTAGAGTGATAATTTGTTAATTATCATCATAAAAAATAAGAGCTTATAAAGCTTAATTCGAAACTGAAATCCGTTTTAAAATCGGACAATGCATTACAGAGATATAGGGGTTTAAAAATTGATTCTTCCGGAAATGTTGATTCCGCAGTCTTGGTTTAGAAAATAGTTTACTTTCAAAATGAAATTAACTCGTACCTAAATAATTCGAAAATATTTAAGTCGTACTTGAACGCATTTGGATTTGGATTTGCAAAGTCCTTCCTGAAATTGATAAGGTTTCTATTAATTCGTACTTAGATTCATTCGGATTTTGTTAACTCGTACCAAGAATAATTCCATTTTTTTTTTCTTTTTGTTTGAGTTTATTTTGTTATCAATTTAAGAATACTGCTTCTTTGGGGATCTTCTAGCTTGACTCTCGACATTAACGGAAGACCCACTCGTTGCTTAGCAACGAACTTTGCCTTTGTTTTTATCTTTTTTTTCTTCCTAGACGCGAATTTTGAGGCTTCATATCGTGCTCATCTCTGAACAGTTTTTGCTAAAATTTCAGGGCTTATAGACTTTACAAAACATTATCTTAATCAATTCATAAATTTTAGAAATCCTCGTCTGTTAACGAGTTATTCCCTTTTTTAAAAAAATTTTGGGCCTTTGGTTTCCAGACAAAGGCTCCTAGACTATGATAGCAGGGAATGGGAATCATACGAATTTGAATAACAGAGACATTGTAGTTGTACATATCGGTTTTTGTTTTTGGATTACGTTTTAATTTAGGAAAAGGTAGAGGGTCAAATAACAGGATTCCAAAAAGTGCGAAAATTTAGACATATTTTCTTTTGTATCTTTTAAATGAAAAATATTTTGCTAAAACATATTGAATAAAAGATGTGCAAAATATCAAGGGCTTTCATTTGTTGACACCAATAAAAAAGGGTTGGCCCCTCAAATTAAGGGCCAAAAAACCCCTTAAAGTCATTGCTTAATAACTCCAAAACGATTAGGATTTCAATATGGCTGGAAAAGTTGTTTGTTGGGATCTCATAAAGGTCGTTACAATGTTATGTTGTTAGTGATTTGTGTAGTATGAGTGTAAAAAGCTTTACATAGTAACATGTACCTGTTTTCATTTGGCAAGTTAACGAAATTCTTTGTAAGAAAACAACTGACATAAAGTTACCACAGGAGGCATTAATTCATAAGAAATTTTTTTTTTTAGAACACATGCTTTTTTTTTAGGAGTTTAAGTCATTGTTGTTAAGTTTTTATAGTCACAATCCTTCAAAACGGGAATCGAAAAAAAAATTCTTTTTCTTTTCTAGAAAAACAAAATACGGATTTAAAAAAAATATGCATTACATTTTAGTTATTAGCTGCATGCATTTAAAATCTACCTTGAATCAGAGCTGTGTATGTACAATTACGTAAGCTATCACTCGCCCGCGGCCGAGAAAACCGGTCACCAGGGTCGCGGCTGGACTACCTACATGTATATAGCGGTCAGCGGTTATCTAAAAAATACACGAGAGTTGCGTCTCTCATATAAGAGTTTTTAAACCGCGAACTCAAGAATTGTTTAGTTTTAATTACACATAAAAGTTTATGGAATAAACGATTGGGTGTCAATTAAGAAACCGTTCAGATAATGAATAAAAGCAATGTCATTCTCAATCTAAAGCAATATCATACATAGATCATTTGTAGGTCTTAAGTTAAAAATAAAGAACTTTTATTTGATAGATTTAGTCATCATACTGCAAACTTTTCAAATCTTCCCGGGTTCTGAGATGTGCGTGTGTGTGCGTTAAACCTTTTACGCATTCTATCCTTCGCCCACGGCCGAGGAGATGATCAGCCACGGCTGCACTACCTTGGGTTAAGCGGTTATCAAATACGCAAGATTCGCACACGCACACATACATGTATATGAACATGTTTGAGTTTATATAGCCGTAAATTTATGAACTGTTTTAATTTTATGTTATAAAAGTTTGTCCATCTTGTATTCCTTTTATGAAACATTTGAGTGCAAATTAAAAAGTCGTTCTGAAAATTAATAAAAGCGATATTACTTCAAATCGGACACATCGTCAGACATAGGTGCATGTTTGAAATTGTGTACGGATACAACGTAATATATTTTATGTTTTCAACTATTATATTGGTTTAAGATAAAAAGGTAAATTTATTTTACTTGTACAATTGATTCAGCATTGATTTATAAGATAGCGTACAAAGTAGTTTAAAAATCAAATCAATTATAATCAAAGTCCATGTTACATGTTTGCGGTAGCTGTTGGCACGATAAAAGAGTGAGTTTTTAAACAAGTTTAGACTAGATTCTATCGGTCAAATATAAATAACTTCTGTAGTTTTTCTACACGGTCGTTCGTTTCATTATGGAAACGAACTCTTTGCTGCGTTGCCCCCCCCCCCCCCCAATCCTCCCGCCCCGCTGCCAAGTGCTCGGGCTGGACTTTTTTTTGGATTTGGTAAATTGGCGAAAAGATATCTAGATCTGTACATGTCGAAAATCATTTTGGTGACTACTTCTTATGTATAACATTTTCTACTGAACGTGTTTAACTTTCCCATCCGTTTGTTTATTCGGTCGGTCTGTGTTAATTCATTCGCCACGTGCGACTGAAAATCTTTTGCCGCTTCAGTGCACACAGCTCAGAACATATATAGCCCCAGGTCATCAATTTTTATGTAGTTGAGTAACAGTTGAAGGGTGCTTTCACTACAGTGGTCAATTGATAAACAATGAGACTATTATTCGAAGTCAATCATCTTCACATTAAAAGTGTGAGATCGTAATCTGAGAATGTGGCTATTAAATTAAGCTGTTGAACATGCTAAACTTCTATAGTTATGAACAAAATAATTTTTAATACATTACTAGAATTTGACCCGTGCGTGCACGATTTGACATTGTATATGATATCGGACATTTACGAAATAGATACATCGACACACCGTATTGTTGCCATTTACATAATAAAGCTTTAAAGCCTACAATAATGCTATTAATTTCACAACATTATGCTTAGTTAGAATAATCTAACTGTGTCTCGGGACAAGTCTATACCACAGTTAAAATGCCTCCCATATGCCCGTAATGTAGCAAAAAAATTGCAGAATCGCTCCGAAACGATTTTGGAGAAAAGTAATGAAGCTGCATTGAAAATAACAGTCAAATTATTCATAATAAACCATTTTAAGGCTGTAAATACCTTTCATCTAAAAATTTAATCCATATTAATGAAGTTTTCAATCGGTAGTTTACCTACAACATTTTCTTTTTGTCTTTTTCAAGACACGATTTTTATACAGGCTTTCAATCACAACACGTTTTTGTAACAAAAGCAGAACTGAAAGTTTAGTCATTACATGTATAATCGTTTGACACTTTCAACTTGCAGCAACAACGGAAGACCTACTATTGGCTTTGCCACGAGCTCTGCTCTAGTTATGTATAATTATATCTGTTCAGTTCTTTGTTGGCATGGGCTAGCACCGCTTGTGGTATAGTGAGAGAATGACTGAAGGACTGTGTATTCATTCAAAATGTTATGCTAACAGATTTTTTTTCAAAATTAGAATTGAAAATCTGTTTACCTTATTAATACATTTTATTTTTTTTTATGATTTTCAAAAATCCTTAAGAAAAAAAACACACTTATTAAATGGTGGAATTTTATACAGTTATATTGATTAAAAGGGCAACATGCTAATCTGTAGGGACATTTATCAGATAAATAAGGAAACATGAATTAAGGCAAAGAATGCTTCATTTGACTTTAGTATTTTGCTGGGCTGCAGAACTGTAGCTTTCCGGAAATATTGCCGGGATTTGCCCACCCTTGATCTATTGCCTTGTACATGCAAAGAATAAAATGAAAATATACACAGCTGTACGGCTCAGAAATACGTGCGTTCAATTTGGATTTTGTTTGTTTGGTGTTTTTAAAAACTAATTTTGCAAACTTATCCTGGTGAAATATCAGGTCTCATTTTACATTGTACCACTACTGTTTTATTCGTGATTTGGAGAAATCGAAAAGATCCATAAAAAAAAAAATTTATTTCTTTGCTCATTTTGCTTAAATCTGGTGCGGTATAGTTTACCCATATTGCCATTAGTTTTATGGGATGGGGAAAAGGTCAAGGATCAAACTTCTTTGGAAATCAACATGTATATACATGTAAACAGTTTTATTCTGACTCCATATCTTTTGAATCCTTTATTGATAATGTAGACATGCCTTTGTACACAGGTGGTTTTGTGGTCATGGGTCAAATTTTATTACGAAGACTCCTTGTACGCTCGTATTACATTACAGCATGTTCCATTAGCAGTATCATTATACTGAAAAAAATCAAATTGGATGCAAAGAAATGCGAACGCTAACGCCCGTTTCCCGCCTACATTTTATATCCAAATATTTCGGAATTTCTGTCAGATATTCAAAAACTAAGTTTTCTGCTAAAAAGTATATCCAAATCCTAATCAATTTATATCAAAACAAAATCTATAATAAAATTATTTATTTTTAAACAAAAGTTTTGCTAACGCGGGGTCTAAAAAAAATTTTCATTGAAATCGTCTCTATAAGTGAGGAAAATTTTATTTAGCGGCCAATATGTGCATAAAAACTTAATAATAACATATTTACGATATGTATTTAAGTAAAATTTCATTTTAATTCATATCTGTTAATTAGTTTTCGAAAATTTAGAAAGCCAAATTCTTTTTTGGAATGTATTTCGGTCTGTAGACATATGCCCCCCCCCCCCCCTCCGTGCAACAACAAACCCTTTGGTAAAAATATGCTAAATAACAATAATTAAAACCCCTCAAAAGGAATTTTTGTTTCACGGGGGGGGGGGGGGGGGGGGAAGATGTTTTAAAAAACATTTCCGTTTTCCGTTATTTTCTATTATGAAATGAGCTATTTTAACCCGAAATACAAAGTTATCTCGCTTTGTTTAACCAAATCATTTATATTTAATGAAAATATACATAAATGTTTACATTATCATAAAAAATTAAGTTTAATTAGACAACTTTCAAAAAATGACTTTTAGTTAGACGGCTAGACAATACCATCGTTCGCAGTCCTTTGAAGACCTCGTAAGAATTATACATATTAGTGGAAAACTCCGACATTACACAAAATTTTTCAAATGAAAAGGTAAAAAACAAGAGGCCCAATGGGCCACATCGCTCACCTGAGCAACACTAGCTTTATATGGTCGTTCAAAGGATACTGTGCCATGTGGCCCCTCGGTAGATAAACCAAAAATGAATATCCAAATTATACACTTATTTTAGCATATACTTAATCTTTGACATACTTAACTTTATGGAATACCATTTTTAACGAAAACGAAATAAGATTATACGCAATATAAATAACTAAATTTCGATTGCTGTTCACGGTTAACTTCCAGTTCCCTTTATTTAACCCCCCCCCCCCCCCCAATCACTTTATAAAACGATTTAAATATATGAGAGCATAAAGGTACATTTTCTCCCTCCACTATTTACTAGTTATTGTATTTTATTTTTAAAAATTCCTATATGTGAAAGAAGAAAAGTGTACCTCAATGCACCAGAATAAATGCGCTCAATTCTTCACATTAAAAACATTAAAAATTTTAATTGGCCTTCTCCATTATAAACGATTGTCATTTACCAGGCATGAATTCATTTCGTATGACGTTTCATATCCTTACTCACTTGATTGAAGAATAAACGTAACTGAAAAATGTTGTCACATATGTTAAAGAGCTATAATTCAAATCAATGTATTGGCAGGCATGTCGTTCTATTGTACCAAAGCCCACCCATTATCTTAATCTTTATTAAAAAACAACAAATGTCTACAAACAAAGATGATTTTCCGTTGCAATATATTTTAAGAACAGCGATAATGCTTTTCTTCTCATAATAATAATGTGTCAGGACTATGGAAACTGTTTAAAAGGCGTCGTTTTCATATACTTGTGTTCGAAAAACTATCAAAAAAAAAGACGGGGGAATAAGATGGTACAACTGCCCATTTGGTTAAGTCGTAAAATACAACTTCAAATTTAACACTTTTTTCTAATTAAATATATTTGATATGTTATACTACAAGTTTACAAAAGGGTAATTTCTAACTATATTCAGTTTGAAATTTTTCAAAAAATTATCAGAAAAAAATAATAGATCCTAAAGTTTTGGTGGTATCGAACCTACAACCTAAAAACCTATGTTCTATAAAGTTACCTAATGTCTGGTGCTCTAACCACTGAGCCATTTCATTCACAACAAAGTGTGTTGTTTAAATGCTTTATGAGACGTTGGCCCCGAATTTACGGACTTGTATTATTTTTCTAAAACGTTCAACTGCTGGGCTACAAAATGACATTTTTAAAGTAAAGTGGGTCATCTCTCCACATTTTTGTTGATTAAAATCGGTTTAAATTCCATTAAACCGCATTTAGACTATAACAAAAATATGGAGCTCAGACCCATTCTATAAAAGAAAAGGCATTGAAGTTATAAAAATGAAATTATTTGGAGGTATTGAGACACATACGCCAGTTTGAATCAACCTATTCATGTTTTTAAAATACTTAAGGGTTACAAACCGATGTTACGTTAAATATACATTGTTTTTCATTATTTTTAAAACAATTATTAGCTTTAATGATAATTTGATTTTGCAGTATCTAATCATTTCTCATATGGGCATTTTACACGCCTTATTGATCCATCTTCTTTGTGTAGATTTTATGCAATTCATCGTTGAAGAAGGTGCATAAGAAAGTAGTTACAGCATATTACCCTTTTGGCAAGACATTTCTATTGATCAATCAAAATTTCAGCGTCAATCGAAGAATTATAAGCAAGATACATAACTTGGTATTTCCTATTCAGAATTCACAAAAGCATGGCCTCAGTTCTGTGAGCAAAGCTCTGTATCTTGCTTATAATTCGAAACTTGACACAGCTGAATATGGTTAGTAAAGAGAAAATTGTAAACAATTAAAACAAAAGAAACATGCACTAAATTAAAAAAAAAAAGAGCACAATTTATTTTTCATAATATATTTATACCTATATATTTCTAGCAGCAAAAACAGTCTCCGTTTAGACTGAAAATGCAGAGCATCTTCACCAAACACGTTTCATTATAATCAACCATAACGTAGAGATCGTACCGAATTACCAATAGAATGTATAGTACTTATAATAAAATATATTGTTAGTGCATCAGATTTTGCTCATTTTGCGCACGTGAACAATTAACTCTCTGACTTACCGAAGTCTATATTTGATTCGATACGTAAAAAATCCAAAATACAGGCGATATTTCCATAAAGCATATTAAACGAAATTCAAAATAACGTAAAAACACCCGTCGGTCACGGGTGAAAATGTCAACGCATTGAAAGATTTAACCCAAATTCACTTTACGAAATCGGCACAAATATATTAGCATGTTTCAAGTATCCCTTCGTACGTAAAGTGTTGCACAACAGGCAAATTTATCTTTGATCCGTTTGTCATGAGTCAACATTCAAACATGGCTGCTTTATACAAAGAACTTTCGTTTTCAATATGGAATACCGAACCCGAAGTTATAAACCGATTGACAGCGATTATCTCTTTACTTTTATTTTCGTAAATTACTCAAATTTGAAACAGAATTCGCCGATAATTTTTGCAATTTATATTTTCCTTTCCATAGGGATTATTTATGCAGAATTACGTTGAATTTGACTCAGTAGTTTTCGAGAAGAAGATTTATTAAAATGCACCCCCTTTTTCTACAGTTTCGATGTTTTTTTTCGCTTTGAATAAAGATCGGTCTTTTATTTCTGCAATTTATATTTGTCTTCTCATAAGAATGCTTTGTGCCAAATTTGATTGAAATTGGCCCAGCGGTTTTAGAGAAGAAGTTTAAAATGTAAAAAGTTTACAGACGGACAGACAGACGGACGGATAGACGGACGGACAGACGGACGACGGACAAAATTTGATCAGAATAGCTCACTTGAGCTTTCAGCTCAGGTGAGCTAAAAAAAACTCTTCAAATTCTCGCAAATTAAATGCAAGATTAGAAACAAATATGTGCTTTTCAAACAAAGGAACCGATAATGACCTCATTTAAAGCAAATGTTTTGGTGAATAATCAATAAATATCTGTTGTATGTTTACTAGAAAAGTTTAATGTAGCAAGTATATTATGCGTGTTAAAGTGTACTGAGAAGCAATAAAATACAAGTGACTTTCCCGAATTCATTCAAATGGTTTGAATAAATCTAAGACTAAATACAATAAAACAAATGTACTTTTCAATGATTAAATTATTAATCTTTATAAAACGTTAGTTAATGAGCTGCTGCAATTGAATATAGTTTAGTTTTTTTTTCAAATTTTTTCACTTTCGTTGTGAGCAAATAGAAATAACCCACTAAAGTCGAAGATAAAATATTGATTGATTTGATTGATTATGATGACGTGCATTCCAAAAGCAATGCCAGTTTAAACAGGTTCTTGTAAACTCATTCCGTTTACTATACACCTACGTGTATTAAGTGTCTATGAGGACAAAAGCAAGTGAGTTGGCCCACGAGACTGCAACTTTTTTACCGTAAAGAAATTGAGGGAAAATGTTGTCGACAGGGACAATAAACATACAACATGTATGTCCAAATAGTTAGTAAAAACCTGGTAAGTTTTATTATTACCCTTTGCAGGGTCAACCCAAAGGTCAAAAGAGAAAAAAAATACCTTCTTTATACAATCAAATATTTAGGCGTATTGTGATGAAATCAATCAAAATACGTTATACAGTAAAACACCCTTATAACGTAGTGCCAGGGACTGGCGATTTTACTTCGTTATAAGGGTACTTCGTTATATCCATCGAGTTTATAACGTGTAATAAAGTCACGGGAAATTAAAATCACTTCGCTGTACGCGTCAATTCACTATAAGCGTGTTCGCTATAACCGTGTTCTACTGTAGATACAAACTTCTCTGCTACAAAGGCTACTGTGATAAATCTATGGGGTTTTCTCCAAAGATGACGGCCAAGAGACAATGCTTTTTAAAGTGTGGATTGAGATTGAGATCACAACTACAAATTCCACATAATTATCCATGTAGGGAACTCACGACCAGTTGTGCATGTAAGCGTTAAAGCCCCAAGTTCGGGGGAATTTAATGCAGCCACTGTAAGACACACACTGCTTGTTTTAAACTCAATTTAATTGGTTTGTTATCAGAATCTGTCACCTAGAATTAGATTCAGCTGTATATAGAGCAGCTGAGTTGCAGAGCCGTCACCTCAGCACTGCTGGTATTTCACTGACTTTCATTGATAAACACCAATTGCTAACTTTTTAAGTAAAATTTCTCAAATTAATAGTAATTAATTAACAGTAGCAATTATTTATCACAGCAAATACACCATATTTACATAATATTCAGTCATCATTATCACTCTCAGAGTCCGAGTCTGAACTATTCCACATCTTCAATATCTTGAAGGTTTTGCGGACAAGGTTGTTTTAAAATTAGTATGGTCAAGGTATCCAAACCCACTTAGTTTTCCTTACCTTGGACACAAGTGGGAATAAATTTCAACACATTCTTGTTATTTCATTCAGTAATGCCACCTTGGACACAAGTGGGAATAAATTTCAACACATTCTTGTTATTTCATTCAGTAATGCCACCTTGGACACAAGTGGGAATAAATTTCAACACATTCTTGTTATTTCATTCAGTAATGCTGTAGCTTTTTAGGCAGAGCATCACTGCAGAGTCATAAATCTGACTGGATTGTAACCTTTTGTTGACAGCAGACCCTGATAAAAAAAAGTTTCTCCCATGGGAGAAAAACTGGGGCTTTAAGTTTTAGCACAAGTATGCCATACTGGCCGCGGTTTTTCGACGACACTTTAATTATCATACATCTAATATGCCATATCCAAACGACGCCACCGTCTAACAGTACTTTCAGTACTTTGATCAAAATCGGTACATGTATCATCTTATTATTTTTTTTGTCCTTTCACACCCTTATAGCTACAACATATAGATATACACTGCATTATCAATGTATACTCACTGTCCAGGTAATGCACATACACATGAATGTGATCTTTTATCAATTATCCTAAAATAATGATAAAATCTACCGAAGGACGTATCAATATTGTTAGTACATTATCATACGTTTCTGATCTACTAAAATTTAATCAAAGCACGTTGTAAAATGACAATCTTAGTTGTGTAGAGCACTACAATGGAGACATTTTTCTCTATCAATCTGATTAGCACAGGTGTGAATTCCTGCAGGGTTTCCTTTAACTGTGTGTACCTGTCGTGAAATCCTATACCCCGGAAAAAAATTTTCTAGAAGTAGTAACAGTTTTGGCTTGCTTTTTACACATGTCCATGTGATTCAATAGCCCACTTACTCCGATCTAAATCAAAATATAAGCATCTAAGCTACTTTGTTACTTATAAATTTATACACACGAAAACTTACCGATTTCTCAACTGACTCATTCCCCCAAAACGAAAATAGTACGGTTCAGTTCACTTCGCCCCTGTGTACATTCAGCCCATGTGTAAAATCTAACATTGGGTAAAAGTTATTGCTGCACAATGTATGATAGATTAAGCAAACAACGATGGAGGTCTACCTTTATAGTCTTGTCAAAGTTGTCAATTCTGATTTGTAGAGGCAAAGGGTGGAGCCTGAAGTGTCAATCTCACTCAACTCAAATACTTGATCGATCGTGCTTGCTTAAATTTCATACATGTACATAGGCGTAAAGTTAGACCTAACCATTAGGCACATAGCATCATAGAGGGTTCAGCCCACTTTTTCTCGCAGGAAAGATAATTGTTCCTAAATATACCATTTACCTTGATTGAAGTCATGGGTATACTACCCCCCCCCCCTTTTGGTAGGTAAGATTTTTTTTTTGTTGGAACTATAGGTATACCTTCCCCCATGATTTTGGGAAATACGTTTTTCTTTTTTTGCTTGTCAAGATTTCTGAGGATTAGTCTAGCCCCCCCCCCCCCCCCACTTTCAATTTCCTTCCGACGCCACTGCATGTATGTTAAATGATTTTTCATTACTTTAGATCCATAACTGAAATATTGTTTAAGGTTGTCAAAATAGCGTAATGCTGAGAGAGAGAGAGAGAGAGAGAGAGAGAGAGAGAGAGAGAGAGAGAGAGAGAGAGAGAGAGAGAGAGAGAGAGAGAGAGAGAGAGATGGGTAGTATATATTTTACGAATTAGAGACTGATTAAAGCCGACCCAAATGTTTTTTTATCTGTTTGTTACCGTGTAGATTTTACGGTGCTGGGTAATCCTTCTGGAACTTCATCCGCCGTGTGCAGTAGGAACGGGGCGAGGAAATGTTGGCGGAGAGGGGTTGTAAGTATAAGGTATAAGGTTGTGGCGCGTTGTAGGCCGTAAGGTAAAACAAAGGAAACATGAAGGTGTGCCGTATTCGCGAAGTTCCACAAGTAAACAGTTCCACAGAAGTGAACAGGCAATTGATGCAGGATTCCACATTGTTTTATTGGACGAGACTCAACGATGGCAACATTATAACAATTTAACAGATGATCTACGCAAAGCCATGTACAAGATGCCTTACATCTCGTCCAATTTAACTCATTTAAACTCTTCAAAATTTTCAATCTCACCTTACAAATACTCTTTCAAAATCTTTGCTTCACCCATGTTTACTTACAATGTTTTGTTGCTATTCAATTTTAAATGTTTTCTCCCTGTCCTCTGCAGAGATTTGAGCAAATTTCGACGCTGCCATTTTGTTCTGCTCCAGACAAAACAATGTGACGTCAATATTCTAAGGGCAACTACTCTAATTTTAAAGAACTTCAAAGGGCAACTACTCCAAATACTTTAAGAACTTACGGCATGCAGTTTATGTATAAACTACTATGAAATGTCGAAATGAGTAAGCGAAGCGTCGACCAATGATGGCCATATTGCCTAATATTATTTCTCACAGAACAAATATAGAGATATATGAGGCAATCACGTGCTATGTTTAAACCAATGAAAATGTGACATTTCAGTCCAAGGGAAAACAAATCTATATAGGATTCTGTAAAATGAGTTAAAATTGACAGGTGATAACATAAGTAAGCTGAGTGAAAGATTGACAGATATGAAATAATTAAATAAACTAAACGAGTCTTTGATGTCCTAGACATGAAAAAACAGATAATTGCACAATGTTGTTTTAAGGGATTAGCAGTTCTTGAGACATGACACTCTGTTTCTTTGAAATCACATATATAGTCCGAAAAGTGTCAATTACTAAATGAATAAGTAACTTTGTAAGAAATAAACTTTGCGAATGTATTACAAGACAGATGTTGAATTAAAAAAAAAAAGAGTCAAAAATAAAGTTATTGATGAACAGTGAATTTTGCCCGATGATATTTTTACGAATTTGAATATCCGTAAAAATTAAACCATCAATTGTGCTACTTCACCTGAAGACAATTTAACTTCTAATAACATTTATACACGTACCAATGTAATCACCGTTTACTAATATATTTATTTTAAAATTAAATTATGTGCAAAAAGTTTTTGAGCTGGTTTCAACTCGTTAAAGCAGATACCTTGAATATCTAAATTATTACTTTTTGGGAGTTGATTTTAATCAACTCTCCTATGCTGTCACTCTGGCAAACCGAAAGTGAAACAGTGTTTGGACCTAAGCACAAATCATCACCGCTGACAAGTCTTAGTTCTTGAATATAATAGAAAAATTCGATGTAATGTATGCTGAAGCATTGTTTTTCAAGGAAACTTATCGACATGTATAAACACTTTAAAAATAGTAAGATTTTATATAATACGAACAATTAAGATTCATGTATTCCTACGCCAGAGTTAAATATAGTCTAGTTCAATCAAAAGCTCGGCTGTCTCTTGAAATCTCCGACAAACAGAGAGGCTCTCTTGCTTGTCGGAGATTTACGGAGACAGCTGAGCGTCTGGTTGAACGAGACTGGAGTTCAATATCAATAGTGCTTGGATCCATACAATTTTTAGAATTGTTGCGATTACTAATACATAGTTTGAAATCTATCTTTAAATATTACAGAACATGATTCATATGGGGTTTCTCTAAATTCTTGTCTGAAAAGTCTTATTATTCATATTATAAAAAAGTGCGTAATTTAGATACAGACCAGAAACTTATTGCCACGCAAGATAAATTGAAATAAATGATAATCGATAAAATCAACTCCCGTCAGTACTTCAGTACTTTGATTTCTGTTTGTACCACTCTTGGACAGATAGGTTCTTATGCATGCAATAGGAGTATCAACATGTTAAATCTTTGAAACAATGGTACATCTGATTTAATCATTTCATATATTCAAAATATTTAATGAGATACGATATATTATTTTTCCAAGGAATGCATTTTTCCCAATTTCATATTATATTCGATTAAATCATATGATATTAATATCATATTTGCAGGATAAGAAATACATTACGTGTGGTCATTTCTAAATATGACTGTTTGTATGAAATATGATATAACATTTTAGTTGTATTAAACCGTATTATAGACAATAAGTTACGATTTTGATATGATGATTGTGGCCTAATGCATGTAGGTAATTCTCCGTTAGTTCTGTCATATTTTTTGTTTTTACTCGGTGTGGGGATGCTAAAGAGGGAATGCTTGGACGCCCCGCACAGACGGTTCGAGTGGATTTTCTGATTATCTTTTGTCGGTCGCTGTCCGTCTGTAAACTTAAAGGGGCATGGTCACGATTTCGGTCAATTTTTTTTTCTCGATTTTAATGTTTACAATGCTTCAGTAAGACATTTTTAATAGGCAACCAAAATTTGAGTGTCATTTGATGAGTTATAAGCGAGTTACAGACCTTACATTTCTTCGCTATGTAAACAAAGCGTTTGTTTACATTTTGAACGTTGAAGTGAAAATTCCAGGTTTAGACCTAAAACGAATCTGTTAATAGTTAGGAACTATTTAAAATGAATAATAAGATAGACAAACCAGCTTTAAAAAGAATTTTTTATTAGTATATTGAACCTATGTAAACAAAAACAGGGCACGAGCCTTCTTTACATGAAGAATTGTAAGCCCTGTATCTTGCTTGAAACTCAACGACTGGCACCCAAATTTCATTGGATCATTAGAAATGCATTCCTAAAGCATTGCAAACAAGAGGTCCATGGGCCACATCGCTCACCTGAGGAACAATAGGTATGATAAAATCAGCTTAATGGAGTCACAATACAAACTATCTGGACAATGTACAATAATACATGTAGATCCTGTATAAATGAAATCCATTTCCCCCTGGATATTCTTATGTTTATAATCATTTGTCCCTTTTCTAACAGGATGATTTTATAGTCATATCACATGTTGAGTATTGCAGTTCTCAAAAAGATCCTTAACAATAGTTAATGGGATATAAACCTACATCAAACTCTGAACCTTCTTATGAGGCAAAACAATTATAAAGAATCATCTGGCTGATCAGTTTCTGAGAAGAAGATTTTTTAAGATTTACTCTATATATTCCCTTGTTAAATTTTGACCCCCCCCCCATTGTGGCCCCACCCTACCCCTTGGGGTCATGATTTTCACAATTTTGAATCTACACTACCTGAGGATGCTTAAACACAAGTTTCAGCTTTGCTGGCTGATCAGTTTCTGAGAAGAAGATTTTTAAAGATTTACTCTATATATTCCTTTATTAAACTTTGACCCCCAATTGTGGTCCCACCCTACCCCCGGGGGTCATGATTTTCACAACTTTAAATCTACACAACCTGAGGATGCTTCCACACAAGTTTCAGCTTTGCTGGCTGATGAGTTTCTTCTGCGAAGAAGATTTTTAAAGATTTACTCTATATATTCCTTTGTTAAATTTTGACCCCCCCCCCCCATTGTGGCCCCACCCTACCCCTTGGGGTCATGATTTTCACAATTTTGAATCTACACTACCTGAGGATGCTTCCACACAAGTTTCAGCTTTGCTGGCTGATCAGTTTCTGAGAAGAAGATTTTTAAAGATTTACTCTATATATTCCTTTATTTAACTTTGACCCCCAATTGTGGTCCCACCCTACCCCCGGGGGTCATGATTTTCACAACTTTAAATCTACACAACCTGAGGATGCTTCCACACAAGTTTCAGCTTTGCTGGCTGATGAGTTTCTTCTGCGAAGAAGATTTTTAAAGATTTACTCTATATATTCCTTTGTTAAACTTTGACCCCCAATGTGGCCCCATCCTACCCCCGGGGGTCATGATTTTCACAACTTTAAATCTACACTACCTGAAGATGCTACCACACAAGTTTCAGCTTACCTGGCTGATTAATTTCTGAGAAGAAGATTTTTAAAGATTTACTCTATATATTCCTTTGTTAAACTTTGACCCCCAATTGTGGTCCCACCCTACCCCCGGGGGTCATGATTTTCACAACTTTAAATCTACACAACCTGAGGATGCTTCCACACAAGTTTCAGCTTTGCTGGCTGATGAGTTTCTTCTGCGAAGAAGATTTTTAAAGATTTACTCTATATATTCCCTTGTTAAATTTTGACCCCCCCCCCCATTGTGGCCCCACCCTACCCCTTGGGGTCATGATTTTCACAGTTTTGAATCTACACTACCTGAGGATGCTTAAACACAAGTTTCAGCTTTGCTGGCTGATCAGTTTCTGAGAAGAAGATTTTTAAAGATTTACTCTATATATTCCTTGATTAAACTTTGACCCCCAATTGTGGTCCCACCCTACCCCCGGGGGTCATGATTTTCACAACTTTAAATCTACACAACCTGCGGATGCTTCCACACAAGTTTCAGCTTTGCTGGCTGATGAGTTTCTTCTGCGAAGAAGATTTTTAAAGATTTACTCTATATATTCCTTTGTTAAACTTTGACCCCCAATGTGGCCCCATCCTACCCCCGGGGGTCATGATTTTCACAACTTTAAATCTACACTACCTGAAGATGCTACCACACAAGTTTCAGCTTACCTGGCTGATTAATTTCTGAGAAGAAGATTTTTAAAGATTTACTCTATATATTCCTTTGTTAAACTTCGACCCCCCATTGTGGCCCCACACTACCCTCGGGGGTCATGATTTTCATATTTTTGAATTTACACTACCAGAGGATGCTTCCACAAAAGTTTCAGCTTTGATGGTTGATTAGTTTCTGAGAAGAAGATTTTTAAAGATTTACTCTGTATATTCCTATGTAAAACTTCGACCTCCCATTGTTGCCCAATCCTACCCCTGGGGGTTATGATTTTCACAACTTTGAATCTACAATACCTGAAAATGCTTCCATACAATTTTCAGCTCTGCTGGCTGATTAGTTCCTGAGAAAAAGATTTTTAAATATTTACTCTGTATATTCCTATGTAAAACTTCGACCTCACATTGTTGCCCAATCCTACCCCTGGGGGTTATGATTTTCACAACTTTAAATCTACACAACCTGAGGATGCTTCCACACAAGTTTCAGCTTTGCTGGCTGATGAGTTTCTTCTGCGAAGAAGATTTTTAAAGATTTACTCTATATATTCCTTTGTTAAACTTTGACCCCCAATGTGGCCCCATCCTACCCCCGGGGGTCATGATTTTCACAACTTTAAATCTACACTACCTGAAGATGCTACCACACAAGTTTCAGCTTACCTGGCTGATTAATTTCTGAGAAGAAGATTTTTAAAGATTTACTCTATATATTCCTTTGTTAAACTTCGACCCCCCATTGTGGCCCCACACTACCCTCGGGGGTCATGATTTTCATATTTTTGAATTTACACTACCAGAGGATGCTTCCACAAAAGTTTCAGCTTTGATGGTTGATTAGTTTCTGAGAAGAAGATTTTTAAAGATTTACTCTGTATATTCCTATGTAAAACTTCGACCTCCCATTGTTGCCCAATCCTACCCCTGGGGGTTATGATTTTCACAACTTTGAATCTACAATACCTGAAAATGCTTCCATACAATTTTCAGCTTTGCTGGCTGATTAGTTTCTGAGAAAAAGATTTTTAAATATTTACTGTGTATATTCCTATGTAAAACTTCGACCTCCCATTGTTGCCCAATCCTACCTCTGGGGGTTATGATTTTCACAACTTTGAATCTACAATACCTGAGAATGCTTCCATACAATTTTCAGCTCTGCTGGCTGATTAGTTCCTGAGAAAAAGATTTTTAAATATTTACTCTGTATATTCCTATGTAAAACTTCGACCTCACATTGTTGCCCAATCCTACCCCTGGGGGTTATGATTTTCACAACTTTGAATCTACAATACCTGAGAATGCTTCCATACAATTTTCAGCTTTGCTGGCTGATTAGTTTCTGAGAAAAAGATTTTTAAATATTTACTCTATATATTCCTTTGTTAAATTTTGACCTCCCCCCCCCCCATTGTGGCCCCACCCTACCCCTTGGGGTCATGATTTTCACAATTTTGAATCTACATTACCTGAGGATGATTCTACACAAGTTTCAGCTTTGCTGGCTGATTAGTTTCTGAGAAGAAGATTTTTAAAGATTTATTCTATATATTCCTTTGTTAAACTTTGACCCCCCATTGTGGCCCCACACTACCCCTGGGGATCATGATATTCACAACTTTGAATCTACACTTCCTGAGGATGCTCCATACAAGTTTCAGCTTTCCTGGCTGATTAGTTTCTGAGAAGAAGATTTTTAAATATTTACTCTATATATTCCAATGTTAAACTTTGACCCCCCATTGTGGCCCCATCCCTACCCTTGGGAGTCATGATTTTCAACGCTTTGTATCTTCACTACCAGAGAATGCTTCCACACAAGCTTCAGCTTTGCTGGCTGGTTAGTTTCTGAGAAGAAGATTTTTAAAGATTTACTCTATATATTCCTTTATTAAACTTTGACCCCCCCCCCCCATTGTGGCCCCTCCCTACCCCCGGGGGTCATGATTTTCACAACTTTAAATCTACACTACCTGAGGATGCTTCCACACAAGTTTCAGCTTTGCTGGCTGATTAGTTTCTTCTGCGAAGAAGATTTTTAAAGTTTAACTCTATATATTCCTATGTTAAACTTTGACCCCCAATGTGGCCCCATCCTGCCCCCGGGGGTCATGATTTTCACAACTTTTAATCTACACTACCTGAAGATGCTACCACACAAGTGTCAGCTTTCCGTGCTGATTAATTTCTGAGAAGAAGATTTTTAAATATTTACTCTATATATTCCTATGTTAAACTTCGACCCCCGTTGTGGCCCCATCCTACCCCCGGAGGTCATGATTTTCACAACTTGAAATCTACCCTACCTGAGAATGCTATCACACAAGTTTCAGCTTTCCTGGCTGATTAATTACTGAGAAGAAGATTTTTAAAAGATTTCCTCTATATATTCCTATGTTAAACTTTGACCCCCCATTGTGGCCCCACCCTACCCATGGGGGTCATGAGTTTCACAACTTAGAATCTACTTTACCTAAGAATGCTTTCACACAAGTTCCAGCTTTGCTGGCTGATGAGTTTCTGAGAAGGACATTTTTAAAGATTTACTCTATATATTCCTATGTAAAACTTCGACCCCCTATTGTGGCCCCACCCTACCCTCGGGGGTCATGATTTTCACAACTTTAAATCTAAACTACCTGAATATACTTTCACTCAAGTTTCAAATTACCTGGTCTTATGGTTCGTGAGAAGAAGATTTTTGAAACTTTCTCGAACATTTTCATAAATTCCTAATTATCTCACTTTGCAAAAGGGTGTGGTCCTTAATTTTCACAACGTTGAATCCCCTTAGGCTAAGGATGCTTTGTGCCAAGTTTGGTTGAAATTGGCCGAGTGGTTCTTGAGAAGATGTTGAAAATGTGGAAGGTTTACAGACAGACAGACAGACAGACAGACGGACGGACAGACAGACGGACAGACAGACAGACAGACAGACGGACAGACAGACAGACAGACAGACAGACGGACGGACAGACAGACAGACAGACAGACAGACAGACAGACAGACAGACAGACGGACAGACGGACAGACAGACAGACAAAATGTGATCAGAATAGCTCACTTGAGCAAATTTGACCAAAATCGTGACAATGCCCCTTTAAGTTTTTTTACTTCGTCTCTAATTAAAACCATTGGGTCAAATTTAAACAAACTTGGTGCAAAGCCACCTTCTGATACATGTAAGAGGTACTAGTATTTGAATTGTTAAAATAAGGAACATAACTCACTTCCAATGAAAGTCACAAAAATGTGAAAATAAGGTGGGTCTCGTCGAATAGACTCTTTAAAAATCATGCGTTAGAAATGCAAGGACTTGCAACGAAACTTTTGTGTAAGGTTTACATTTAAAATTGTTTAAACCATGCAATTCAATCTTCTTTTTCTTCTTCTTCTTAAGCATCACAATGCTACAATTTTGGATATTTCTATTCAAATATCCTAATTTGATATATACATGTACAGCTGTAGTAGAATCTGAGTTATTCAAATTGTGAACTCGGACCAATGCTTGGGCCCCAAGAGAGGTTTATAAATTCAACAAAGAAATACATTCTATTGGAAATCTTTAAAAAAAACAAACAAAAAAAACAAAAAACAAAACAAAGAAAAAACAAAACAAAGAAACAAAAACTCTTCTCGTGAATTGCATTACTACAATTTTTCTCTCTAAAAACAGAAATTTAAGAATAGAATTTAAGATAAACCAATAAATATGAATAATATTCCAGGATGATGCATGTTTTTTGTATTCTTCCTCATGAATTACCCTTCCTTTTTTTCTGTGCTAGTTTGTATTTCCGATTTGAAATATGACAAACCATTGAAGGTATCACGCCGGTAATTGTTTTCACTATATAGCACTATATAGAGGGAAAAGATTCTGAAAAAATCAGTGTCTATTTCTCATGACAAAATATTCGGAGGAAAGGTTATTTGTTACCTATCTCATCAGCTAACACCATATTAAAAAGGGGTACACGATACGGCATTTTCTCAAAATATCTTGCTCTAAACAGGTCTACCTTCAAACCCACGTGTTTTCCGTTTGTATATAAACAGACTGCACACTCCCCAGGAAGCTACTGCATGTGCCTTGAAAGAAGTAGTCCCTGTGAAAAAAGATCATCATCTAACAAAACACGTTAACAAAGTACAAAAAAAAAATTAAAACTGAGTAAAGAAAAATGTAAAATGCACTCATAGAAAAAAATTCGTAAGTATAATTATATTTAATTACAATTCACAAAGTTCATTTTGATTGGTCGATTACCGGTGTGATACATGTACCTTAAAGTCAAGCTACCTGCTAACAAGCTTATCTTTGAAAAAGATTGGTGAGCTAGCGCTGTAGCTGTCCTAAAATACAAAATATATTTCTAAACCATTGGTTTCATTTTCTTAATTGATTGCTTTTTAATAGAATGGCACAGTGGTATACTGGAATTCGGGTAAGGATCTCAATTTAGAATGCAAATCTAGAGTGGGCTTCAAATCGGCAATGGCATAAAGCTCATTCACTATGCTGAAAACATTCTGTCTCTACTGAAATTTCAATTTCGAGGTGAAAATCTTCAAGATCAGTAGAACCATTGGTACTGCTCTGTAGCAATCGTATCTTCTCGAGCATTTCTGGCAATGAAAATATTATTAGTTATGTAGGGTGTACGAGAATTTACCCCAGGTTGTATTCCATACTTCGTGTAGCGTAATGTAACAGAGACACTTTTTGCCTCTGCTGGTGTTTGAACCCGGGTACTCTGGCACGCCAGTCCAGCACTCTACCGATCGAGCTAAAGGGTTAACACACTAGCCAGAGCTAGTAGGAATGCCATAAACCTGACTTTACCACTTTGTCCCCCTCCAAGGAAAGAGGCGTACCAACTCTCCTGGAGTGCCAACACCGATGGGGCGAAGTCCTAGAGACAATCTCTCACCTACCAGAGAATACCCAGTTCCCAACGTGGGCGCCAAATGTAACAGAGACACTTTTTGCCTCAACTGGCGTTTGAACCCGGGTCCTCTGGCACGCCAGTCCAGCACTCTACCGATCGATCTAACGGGTTAATCCACTAGCCAGAGCTAGTAGGAATGCCATATACCTGACTCAGCCACATTAATATTATTTTGACCAAAGATATAAACAAGAAGTGCATTAAACTGTGACGTCACTTTTTATTTACACCCGGCTTCAGCAGGTGGTACAAGATGGCTTGTTAACCAATCAGATCTCGCGTTATAAGCGACATAGGATATAAAGCTAATTATTTATGTTAATTTTAGAAAAACTTGACATTATAAGACCTAAGCTACTGTTACTTTTTGACATTTACAATAAAACACATAAAACTTCAGATCATGTGTAGATGATAAAATGAAATTCACATGGTACAGTTAATCGCTAGCGTTCTCGAACGTTATCAGGGAATACTCTACTACTTTAGATAAACTGTAGGTCTGTACATTCTGTGGATTTCCGTGATGTTACGATTGCTACAAAACAATACCAAGGAATATACTGATCTTTGAAATTTTCACCTCGAAATTGAAATTACAGTAGATATATAATGATTAAAGCACAGTCAATGAGCTCTGACATTGCGAATTTGAAGCCCGCTTTAGATTCAAAATTCTAAATAGAGACCCCACTCCAGAACAATTCCAGTAAACCACTGTGCCTTCCTATTGATAATTAATCAATTCAGAAAATTAAACCAATATTTTAAAAACCTGCTTTTGTGTTTTATGATGGCTACAGCGCTAGCTTACCAATATTTTTTTAAGTAAAAGCTTGTCTACAGTATTCCCAGAATACCCTATCATGAAGTCGAGCATGCGTATTCCAGTATGAAAGACTAACGTAATTGCTAGCGCTAGCTACCTCCGGGGTACGGGTGTCCCTTGACGGAATCCGGTCTCAAAAGGGGCGATATAGGCACCGATTTCTGGCGCCAGGGCGCTGAGTTAACCCTATCATACAGGTTTCATACATTAAGATAGGGTCTCTATACAAGAAATGGAACGATGTAATTATTTTGCATTTATTAAACAACATGGAAAACTGTACGTGTTATTAAATGCAAACAACTCGAATTACTTTTCAAAAAATAAAATGCAAGCTATCAATGTACGCATTTCCTTCTTGTGCATATTATTAGGTTTTAAGCGAATTCGGCATGCCCTGGGGGTTTTCACACCTGTTCAAGTCAAACGAAAACCTCTAAATTGAAAGCTACACAGCATGCGTACTCTACATTGTGATGTTTGATTTCAAGTAAAGAGACAGTAAAGAAGATTGCCTGAAATGAAGTATTCTAGTACACTGTTTGTGATGTTTGATTAACAGACTGATATACCGTATTTGTCAAGTTTTATTCCTATACTGCGTTATTTTAATCAGAAAACTCTCTCTCTCTCTCTCTCTCTCTCTCTCTCTCTCTCTCTCTCTCTCTCTCTCTCTCTCTCTCTCTCTCTCTCTCTCTCGTATAGTTTATATTAAAGGGTTTTTTTGCTTTTGTTTTTTTTGTTGGGTTTTTTTTTTTTTTTTTTTTTTTTTTGGGGGGGGGGGGGGGTTCGCGGTGAGGGAAATCTTAAATACGTTTAACAATTCGAGAACGCAGTAGATTGAAAAAAAGATTTGTTACTTTTATTAAAGGGACTTGGACACGATTTGAACTAAAATTTTCAAAAAAAAATTTCAATTTTTACGTCTAGAATTGTTAATATAGATGTTTTTAATGTTTTGACAAAATTTGAAAGTCAAATATTGAGTTACAAGCGAATTACAGAGGTTAGAATTCTTTGTTATGTAAACAAAGCTCTAGCCCTGTTAATGATTACATATTTGTTGTATTGCTATAAGTCTCAATTTTATGTTGCTATTTGTTATGATGAAATTATTTATGTATCCACTATCAGTCTGTCTTGTTTCCACAAGTTATTTTAATAAAGAAATGGCAATTTCTTTACATTACAGTATTTGTAAACAAGTACAAGACTAGAGCTTTGTTTACATAACACCGAATTCTTTCCTCTGTATTTTGCTTGTGACATGAATTCTAACATTAAAACTTTGGTGAATCATTCAAAATACAATAGAAATCAAAAATAAAATTTTCATATGAAATCGTGTCCAGGTCCCTTTAAAATTGTTTGATATACGGATGGATCGGAATTCCTGATGGTAACTCGTTAAACGGACTATCCACCTGTCGCATACCTGTGTATTCTGGATAAGAAGAATAAAAAACAAAGAAATCAAAAGGTCGTTCACCTGAAAGGTGGAAAGACCTAAATATTGTAATTTTTTGTTACTACATGTTAATGATAGTGACAAAAAAATATTATATTATTATTATATTTTTAAAATTATAATATTTTTTTTTAATTTTAAGGTAGATCTGATGGATAATTTGATGACACTCTTTGATGACACTCTGACCTCCTTAAGATTTGTATTGAAAAACTCTTTCTTACTTAAGTTTAAACTTAAAGTTTTGTATATTTGTACACATCCATGATGGAGTTTATTAATATTAATATTAATTCAATGTCTAAAAATTTATTGTAAAGAGGGTGTAGAATATATTTTTGAGAAGTGATCTCTTATACTTGTATTGAACTAGTAAATACATGCATTAATGCTCAAGTGCTTATTTTTACAAAATTGCCTTATTTATAAAAAGCATTACTGCCTTTGGTTCACTGGACATTTAGCATTTCTACAATAATTTGTTGATTAATACATACATTTTGTTCCATTTTAAAGGTTAATTCATTTTGTGTTATAGTTTTTCTGTAATTCAAAAAATCCATCTTTTTAATTGAATTTATAGAAAGAAATAATTTTTCATAAAGAGAACCATTTCTGGAATATATACATTGTACAGTAGCAAGAAAGAAGATGGGGGATAAGAAGCGCAAATGTCCATTCGGTTTATTCGTGAAATATCATTTTTAATTTATTTTTTCCCAATTAAATCTGTTCAAATATATTATAATACAAGTTTGCAAAAGCACAATTTCTAACTATATTTGGTTTTTAATATATTTAACAAATGATATGAAAAAATTATTTTATCGAACCTATAACATAAAATCCCTTGATATATTAAGTTAGTTTATGTCAGATGCTCTAACAACTGAGTCATGTCAGACACTAGAAAGTAGGCTGTTTAAATGCTATGTGTGACTTTAGTCGCGAATTTACGGACTTGTATTATTTTTTTTTAAAACGTTCAATTGTTTGGATAGAAAATGATATTTTTAATGTATAGTGGGTCCTCTCTACACGTTTTTGTTGATTGAATCGGTTTGTTTTCCATTAGACTTTTTTTAGGCTATGAGAAAAATATGGAGCACAGATCCACTCTATGAAAGAAAATGACTTGAAGTTCTAAAATATGACACTATATTGGCAGGTTTTGATACGTATACGCCTGTTTGAGTCATAATATTCCAAATGTTGAACATATTTATATGTTACAGATCAATTGTATGTAAACATATATCGTTTTAAATGATTTTTTTAAAAATATCAGATCTATTGATATTTTCATTGTTCAGTAGCTTGTCCGACCGTGAATGGGTATTTTACACACCTTATCCATCCATCTTCTTTCACCAGTATATCAGTGAACTTTCTTATCAGAGAGACAAGGTACCATAGAAATATTTTTTATTGTTGCATTGACAAAGATAACAAAGCTCACCAGGTAAGCACCAACTCCACAAAGCTTACAGGGCAAACACTGAACCCATATAGCTCACCAGGTGAATACTGAGTTAACATAGCTCTCTAAGTAAAAACTATCTTGACATAGCTCACCTGGTCAATATTGCGTTCACATACATATAGCTTACCAATTGAGAAGTGAGTCGACGTAGCTCTAAGATCTAAGCCCATATAGCTCACAAGGTAGGAACCAAGTCCACATAGCTCACCAGTTTAGAACCTATTCCACATAGATCATCGAGTGAGAACTGACATCACAATACTTACCAATTGGGCATTGAGTTCTTATATCTCACAAGCTGGGTAATGAATCCACAAAGCTCGCCAGATGAGAAATAAGTCTACACTAGACTTTGACCCGTACGTGGACGGATTGACCGCGCATATTATGTCGGGCATATACGAAATAAAACATCAAATTTGCACACCATGTTGACATTTAGAACGCTTGGAATTTTTCATTTTAAACGCACTGAGTTAGAGTTATCTCCCGTATTGACTTTCATGAACAGAATATATAGCAAATTTTTAATGAAAATTTACACGTATTTGTTTTATCGTGTTTGAGTTTACCCATGCAAATGTGATATTGTGGAAACATAAACTAAAAGCATCTCGTTATTTAGCGTGAATGTAATGCGCATGCGCAAGATTTTAAAATCCGAAAATTTCAGACGATTTCCGGATATTTTAAAGGAATTTATTTTGATTATTAATGCGAAGCCTGATTGAGAAAAAATAAAAACAAATTGGTAATCTCCAGGTCCCAATGATGTTAAAATATATAAAACAAAAGACAGTACTCTTCCGATTTCTCAGTATTAAAGCTAAAAAATTCGAGTCTATTTATTATTATAATTTAATAGTATAGATAGCTCACCAGGTTAGAAATGTTTGTACATGGCTCACCTTATGAGAACTGAGCCCCAAAGCGCACCTGGTGGGTGAGTTCTGAGCTTACATAAATGGCATGGATTGTGTTGGACATTGCTCTCCAGGTAATTATTGATTCACCCAATGGGAACTCAGCCAACATTACTCACCAGGTGGGTACTGAGTCAACCTTACTCACTAGATTAAGGTCAAGTTCAGGTGGCTCACCAGTTGAGAACTGACCCCCTGTATCTTATCTATTAAGTGCTGAACCCAGATAGCTCACCTACATGTACGATGTAGTGATGGCTGACGGGAAAAGTTATTTAAATGTTTGGAATATGATCTGTGAAATTTTAACAGTGATACATGGTGCTTGGTCTGATTGTATTATTTTGTGCGAGTTCCAATATCATTGTATACAGGTAAAAGTAATGTAGTAAAAACTTGTACTGGGATATATTAATTGGTTTATTGCCAAAAAATACATATTTTTAGTAATGTCTACTTAACTCCGTATCTCTGTTGTGTTACAGTGTTGTACACTGAAAAGAAGCATTGTGGTTAAAAATAGCTTAGAAGAGAGAATTCACAAACTTAAGTTTATACAACGCGGCATCAACTGACTTATACATGTAGTTTACATAAAATAACACACACACACACACACACACACACACACACACACACACACACACACACACACACAGATATATATATATGTATATATATATATATATATATATATATATATATATATATATATATATATATATATATATATATATATATATATATATATATATTACTTTCATATTTAAGACCAAAAGTACGAAATAACAGGACTAAAATAGGTTTAATCTGAAACATTAAATTCTATGTATAGCGGGACCATTCTGTTTTTAATGAAAGAATAAGGAATCATTCTATTAAGACTTAGTATTATGAGGTATAAATTTGGTCAGGGCGCAATTTTTCCTTAAAAGATTTTACAGAAAAAAGGTTGATTTAAAATGACTGAAAAAGCAGCTCTCGAATATTTTAACAGTAATCTTGTGCTATAACTTTTAAATTAAGTATTATATGCCTAATGAATGAACCTTTAATGGGAAATGCGCATTTTTGCAGTGATATTTGTATACCTGAACTATTACTCAGTTTTTGCATGATTTGCTGTGCGGCATATCTACCTGCACATTCTGAATTTTTTCTACCAGGTCCCTAGGTTACTATTTCAAATTTAGCTATTTTACCCCTGTCTTCAAGGGCCACTTCATGCCCAACAATGTCCAAGTGATAAGGCACTACAATTTAGTAATTTTCATATACATTGTACACGTGAATACTGATATAATAGATCTGTAATTGATTTATATTTCCTATTTATTTATTAAAAATGACATTTAATTAACAATAACATTAATGGTTACAATTTACCTCGTAAAACTGGTTCTAAATATGGAACAAAGAAACATATTAAATGTGATTTTATGTGATATATGTAGATAATCTAGCTGACATATCGTTGTACATATACATTTTTGTATTATTTCTTTAAAGCTCTTTCCAGCTTTTTAGATCTTAAACCAAATGAAGGCATGTTGCTTTTCAAATGGCTTATTATCTGATACCCTGAGTGCTCACACTGTATAAAATTTTAAGACATGCGCAAAAGTATTTCGGCAGTAATAAGTAAGCAGTTGGCAGTAAGCAGTCAACAGGTTGGAAGCTGACAGCTGAGTGTCGTATACAGAGTTCCATACGTTTCCTTCAAAAGATTCTCTTTTTTATGCATTTTTTTATTGCTTTCTTTATTTGTTTTTATTCATTGTTGCTTTTTTTAATATTGTAGAAAGTAATTTTAAAATTAATATGCTTTAGAATGAACAGCTTAAAATACCTAGAGTCCAAATCATGCTGAAATTCTGGACAAAATGTACTGTAAATAACATTGTTTCACAGTGAAATAGTAGATGAAGCGGGAAATAACTCTAAATTTTTAAAAGTATTTTTTTCATCATGTGACCACATTCCACAAGGGGTCATGATAATCTAGTTGACTGATATTTAATATCCTCTATTTACACAGTACAACACGGTATATTCTTTTCCTCTTTTTTTCCATAAATATTATTTTTTAGGAGTGTTAATCATTTGAATCAACACGTAACGGTAATTCGAGACTGGGTTCGATCTCTGATCACGAGAGTATCGGATTAACTCAATAACATTAGGCCTATAAACATTTTGATTTTGACTGCATAACCAAAAACTGATAACAAATGTGCGGTTACATAGGCTTGGCTACGTGATAACACGAAGTTGGACAGCATTGTGTAAATTTCCACAATACAAATGAAAAAGATCTAATATAAATGCAACGTTTAACATGACATATTTTCATTATCTCACAGAAATTTTATTTGATTTAGTTAAAGGAAATGCCGGAAGTGTGTGTTTGCACAAAATACATTTAGCTTGCTCTTTAATTTTAACGATAAACTGTCTTTTAGATTTCCCACCCCCATTTCATTTCATTACCAGTTGTTTTGTTCGTTTAAAGTAGAACGATGGTTAGGCTTGCTCAAGTCTCTTTGTTAAATAGCTTTCTCTTAGTGCCTATGAATGATGTCAAACATATCTTTGATTACATTGAAGGAATGCAGATCAAGAACAGATATTAAAATTTCTGAAACACTGTAAAATTTGCAATGAATATAAAAACAGTAAAACAACATAGAGACGTGCTTAAGTCTAAACAATTGTATGTAGTTTTTCCTCTTTAAAGGGGAACAGGGCGTTGCAGTGTGAAATTATTTGACAAAGAATTTTTTTGCTTTTTTTAAACACATTAACTATTAGATGTCCTTTACAGCATATATCGTTTCCATGACTACTTTCGTACATTGCAAGGGAAATATTTTGATAGGAATTATCTCACTTTTCTGGTATTATGATAATTTCAATTTTCTGCAATAATTGTTTTATTTAATATAATTTATTTGCAAATTATATTCATTAATTTTAAGAACGGAAACAAATTTCAAAATTATTGACATCATTGGCTTTTCTACGTAGCAATATTATAATATTATCAAAATATTGCTAAAATCAGCACTCAAATTTTGTAATTTTTGTTTCTAAATTTGAACATAATGAAATCTTAATGATTTTTTTTTTAAATTTCAAGTATCAACCTTAACATTTGCTTCACAACGTATAAAATATTCATGGCCACTTTCTTGGCATTCAAGAAAGATACTACAATAGGCATCACTCCTATCCCTTGTTCTGGAATTATGATTTTTGTAACAATTTCTGTTTTGAACCATCAAAAAAGTAATACATTTAAATTTATCAATTACTTTACTAGAAAATGATTCCAAACAGTCGTTTTGGTCCTAGAACCATTATGACGTCATAATTGATTTGTTAAATCTTTTTCACGTAGTATATGTAGAAATTAAAACAGTTTCTTGAAATTCTATATTAAATCATTTACTAGATCCTGACCTTAACTAACATGAACGGAATAATGATCAGAAAACATTTATATAACTAGATTTTGACCCGTGCGTGCACGGGTTGATATTGTATATGATATCGGACATTTACCAATGTTTACTAAATAGATACATCGACACACCGTATTGTTGCCATTTACATAATAATGCTTTAAGCCTACACTAATGCTATTAATTTCACTTCACTATGCTTAGATAGAATAATCTAACTGTGTCTCGGGACAGGCCTATATCACACTTATAATGCCTGCCATATACCCTTAAAGTAGCAAAAAATTGCAGAATCGCTCCGAAACGATTTTGGAGAAAATTAATAAAGCTGCATTTTAAAAAAACCAGTCAAATTATTCATAATAAACCAATTTTAGACTGTAAAAACCATTCATCTAAAAATTTAATTCATATTATTGAAGAATTCAACACTTTCTCCAGCAACGTTTTTCACTCGCTTCGAGTTGACATTCTGAAATATCGGGATTGCACTGAGTGAGAGTTATCTCTCATATTTCGTTTAATGAACAGAATATAATAAATGACAAATTTTCAATGAAAATTTACACGTATTTGTAATCTTGTTTCTGAGTTTATCCATGCAAATGTGATATTGTGGAAACAAAAACTAAAGAGCATCCCGTGATTTAGCATAAATGTAATGCGCTTGTGCAAGATTGTAAAATCCGAAAAATCCATATGATTTCCGGATTTTTTAAAGGAAATTTCGTTGATTATTAATATTAAGAAAAAAGATAAACAAATTGGTAATCTTCAAGTGCCAATAATATTAAAAATATATAAAACTAATGACAGTACTCTTCCGATTTCTTGGTATTAAAGCCCAAAAATTTGAGTCTATTATTTTAATATGATAGTATGGATTATATTAACCGCTTATGATTTTGTACATTAATATTTATAAAATTGAAAGTGTTAAATTTTTACCCAACTCATGTTGTGAAAATGACTTCTTAAAAGCCGTAAAGTACCGGGAAAAGATCTATCGAATCATCTTTGACTTCAAAATGAATAAATTACATCATACAATCAAATCAATTATAACGTCATGATAGATTTAGCACAACATACCAAAATAGCAATGATAGTAATTAGATCAGTGTCCTGTATCCCCTTAAAACTTCCTCGGAGAGTACTGGTTCGTGTGCTTTCATTTACCCGTAGAATGAACCAATCCACACTTTCCAAAAAGAGCAAAAAAAAGTGTTTCCCTGTTGCGAGGACAATCCTACGATTATGCTCCCTAAGGCTTATTGTCCTGTGGTGAAATCTTTTGCATTTAATTTTCCAATGTATCATATGCATAGCCCCATCCTGAGAATCAAAATATCAGACGAAAACATATTTTTTTGTCAAATGACGAAGTTACAAACCTCTAAACTACACACTAAAGGATACTGTGATACATATATATCAGATTTTCCCTCCAGAGATGACAGTCCAAGTAACTCTAAGACCTTTACACTTTTCATATACGTTTCAGAAGAATTCTCATATTTTACTAAATTCCTCAGATTTCTTTCAGGACAATGAACAAATTGAATATCATGACCGCACATATCAATCATTCTTCACAATATGTTATAAATCTTATATTCATAAATTAGCGTTCGAGGTACCCAACATCAAAGCAAGATTTCTGTTTTCGAATAATCATAAATGAATCAATATATAGTTGTAGATTTTCTATCTCTATGGATCCTGAGACCAGTGCCCAGGATGTGCATCGATGTGACTTTTGTGAAACCGCCACAGCTCAGAGCTACTGTGACTTTTGCCATGTCAATCTCTGCAAGCCATGTATAGGTGAACACATTTCAGATGGATATCATAAACATACAATTGTGCCTTTCCATGAACGAAGATCAACATGGATTTACCCAAAATGTGGAACCCATCAACACAAAAGCTGCAAATTTCAGTGCGAGGATTGGGACATTTTAGTTTGTTCTTTGTGTGGTCTTACTGATAAACACAGATCGCATAAATTAGTAGAGGTTTCAAACGTTTGCAAGTCAAAGAAACAGAAGATTGAAAACGATGCAAAAGATTTAGAAAATATTATTTCTCCGATGTACGAAGAAGTTGTGGTTGATTTAGAAAATCAGATTGCTAACCTGAATGGAGGTTATGAGAAACTTACAACAGCAATTTCGGAACATGGAGCGAAATGGCACAAACAAATTGACATCGTTATCAACAAAATGAAAACTCAAATCTGCGAGATGAAATTAAAACATAGAGATATTCTACAGAAACAGTTGGATGAAATCAGGCAGATACAGTCCCATATAAAACAAACATTACTGGTCATTGAAGAGATCAAAGAATCAACACAAGTATCGGCGATCATTAAGCACAGCTGTAAAAATTCTGAATTTAGCAAGCTTCCACCAAAGATTCAAGTGTCACTGCCATTATTCATTCCAAAACCAACAGAACAAAAAAATCTGTACAAATTCTTTGGGGAGATCACTCCATCAACTACTACTACAGTAGAATATGTCTTGCCACGTAAGAAACCAAAAAAACTACTTGATGCGCCAGAGGTTGTTGCTACAATAAAGACGCAATATAAAAAACTACGAAGTGTTACCTGTTTGAATAATGGAAATTTATGGACGAGTGGAGAGACCAATGATATCAATTGCTACAACATTGAAGGTTTACGTCTCCATACATTCACGAAAATATCGGGAGAATTTCCAAACGATGTATCTGTGGACAGTAATGGAAATCTACTGTACTCTAATGGGGCAACAAGGACAGTGAACAAAGTAAAGAATGGAAAGACAGAAGAGTTGATCAGATTAGATGGATGGAGACCCGGTAAGCTGTGTGTCACTTCTACCGGTGATATCCTGGTTTCCATGTTCAGTAATGATGCAGCTCAATCCAAAGTTGTCCGTTACTCGGATTCTACAGAGAAACAAACAATTCAGTTTGATGATAAAGGCAAACCACTGTACTCAGGAAATAAGAAAACTAAATACATAATAGAAAATAGAAACCAAGACATCTGTGTAGCTGACTGTGGGGCTGGTGAAGTAGTGGTGGTAAATCAGGACGGAAAACTCAGATGGAGATACACAGGTCATCGTTCAATTTTCGCCGACAATCATCCATTTAAACCCCGTGGAATCACAACAGACAGTCAGAGTCATATTCTGACAGCAGATGGTGAGATGGATTTTATACACATCCTCGATATGAATGGACAGATTATCCGTTACATTGATAACTGTGATCTGAAAACTCCTTGGGGTTTATGTATAGACAATGAAGACAATTTGTTTGTGTGTGAACGTAGGGGTGGAAATGTAAAGAAAATTAAATATCTAAAGTAGACTATTTTGTGAGAATAATGTAAATGAAATACCTCTTAACTAAAGCTGGTTGATCAATCTGGTTATCAGATAACCATGTTTAAAGTTGATTTGGAGCGAACAATAAAGAAGAAACAGCTTTCCAAAATGCTTCCATGAATAAACAATATTATTTCATTATGATGATTATTAAATTGTACTCATGAAAGGATATCAGACTGAGTACCATAATTCTTTTTTTTTTTTACTGTCAATTTTAAATAATTATTTTCCCGAATTTATTTGTCTTTTTTCTTATCTTTGTTTGTTGTTTCAGTTCTAACTTTCTTGGGTTTATTCAAAATTAAATTTTGATACTTTAATTTGAATTTATAAAAAACAAGACATCTGTAAGCTAATGCTCACTAGTGATACCCCTGCTCTAACAGGAAGTTATATCCCACGATAAGGCATGCCTAAACAAATAATGTGTTAACATTTCAAGAATGACGAAAATTTGTGTTACGGACAGACATATATATATATATATATATATATATATATATATATATATATATATATATATATATATATATATATATATAATTTCGAAAGTCGTTAAAGGACTTGAGCTTCATCAAGGTCAATTATAAATGATAATCTTACGTTTATATGGAATAAAAATGAACACAAAAGTAGAGGAAATTTCTCTATATTTTGCATTTACAAAGAACCATCACGAGAGCAAGTACATTTTTCACTCAAATAAAACAGTCATAATATCTACATATCTCTCTCTCTCTCTCTCTCTCTCTCTCTCTCTCTCTCTCTCAACTGTCACGATGATGAGCAAAACAAGCAGAAATGTGTATCAGTAATATAAATAGGCAGTTGGTAAGAATCTTGTCATTTTTTTTTATTTTCAATTGACAAGACATGAGATTATCTACTCAAAAATATTTGAAAATGAATTAAAGAAAAATCCTGTAAAAATATCTAAATGCACAAAGAATTTTCAAAAGAAAAATTATTCTGTCAATTCTCAGTTTTGAAATGACCAGAATATTAAGATATTTTTTTTTAATTTATAAAAAATAAACTAAAAAATGTTCAATTTTGTATTGGCTGCATATTTTTGCTTTACTTTCCTACATTAATTTAATTAATAAACGACATATAATTTAATGCTGCCATGTATGTTTATAAGAATTTCTGAATCTTTTTTACTACAGCACAATTTGCTACCATAAACCCAAACTAAAAAATAACGAATCCCCACCCCCCCCCCCCCAAATAAATGCAAAATATTATGTCTTCCCAAAAAAAATGCAAATGTTGACTGAAAATAAAAAAGTTTTTAAAAAGAAAAAATCATAACTAAGAGAATTAATATTGTTTGTAACATCGATAAAGAAAGACAACACCAACAACACGGTATTATTGGTAAAACTTTGATATGTACAGTGTGGATGAGGATCGAATCGGAGAGAATATTAAGACAAATGTATGTACTGGAATCCTTCGAATTTGTTTCTCCTTCATCTCACACAGAAATCATTCACACACAGTAACGAATAAATTATTACACAATGTATTCCCCCCACACACAAAAAAATAAACAATTAATTATGAAGAAAGAATGAAATAGTCACCATCATTTCTCTCTTCTTGTTATATAATTGAATATATATATATATAATATATCTATAAGGAATTTCACTCACGGCTTCAATTCTATCCTATAAATAATTCTGATCATTCTTTCAGAGCTCTCGTTCATAATAAAACGTCATATTTTTTTTTTCATAAATACATGTAATTAAGTTCTATGAAATATTAGCATTTCAATAAGGTAAACGTATATAGACAAATCAAGTGTACCCTTTCATCAAATACAAATGAAATTTTGATGCAATGCTATTCTCCACTTTAAAACAAGAGCTTGACAATCACAGAAACTCTTGCAATAATTAACTTACAATTTTACACTGTATAACACTAAAATGATTGAAGAACTGCAACTGAGGTCAGACATATTTGTCACCATCCAACCTCCATTATCTTTAATACAAATCATTCTGTACGCGAGTGTTGATTTGTCTCCGTCGTTACTGGGGAGAGGAAAAAAAACGTACATGAAACAGCCAATTGTGTGTGTCGTTCAGATTTCGTGGACAGGGAGAGGGATATGTTGTTGTGATGGCTCTGTGATGCGAAATATAATGACGGAAATTGATTTATAAAAAATGGTGGTGTCGGTATTAGGTCATTTTCGTGTACTTTATTCCATACTGAATGGGAACGTTCCAGTATCTTTGGGCCTCTCTCTCTCTTTGATGAGAGATGCTGATTTTTTGTGCAATGAACATGTACAGACTTCTTTTGTGTGTGTTTGAATTTTTTGGTTCTCAAGTTCGTTTTTTTCATTAAATGAATAAAATAAAATTTTGACTGTGCACTTGCTTATTCCAGAAAAAGAAATTCGTAATTTAGGACCGCATTTTAGATACTCAATTCAGTAAAGCACTTCACTTAATAAAAAACATAATTGTTAACATCGTGATGATTCAGATTAAATTTTAACAATTGCAAATAGCCACCAAATCTAGTTACCAGACGCTGTGTTTAAGTTATGATCGAACAGCAATGTTTTTAGATTTGGTATAGGAGGAAGAATGTACATATACCAGGAGATTCCTGCAGCTTGCACTATACTAAATATCCTACGTTTAATCATAGGCTTTCACAAGCCTCGTAGTTGTGGTGTTTCTTGTGAAGAACATGATGTCTTATTTATTTCATTTAGTTTGAGCTAATAAATCCGATACATTCATTTCAAGGTAACTAATTATTTGCTTTAAAACATCGCCTTTTCTGGATTTGAATACAAATTATAAAAAGAAAAATACTGCAACTTTTTCTAACAATAAAAAGAAAAAATTATCACCAACGAACCGCATCTGTTTTTGAAAATGTTGGCCTGAGAACCAGGACATTAATTTTTCATAGCCTTAGCTCTGATTAATTACCCGTGGAAACAATGGCCGCTGTTCTCTGTCATATTTACAGCAGTCCTGCATTAGGATTTTGAATCTTTTGGGCGTGTCTGACCTAGATTTACTGAGATCAGGCCGGAGTGTCCCTTTACCCACCATGTACAGAATCTATAAAACAAATACAGAGACTGTATCTACCATACATTACATAAGTTAACAACATACTTCAGGTATTCTCATACCAAAAAAAAAATTATCTATCGACATAGTAAAAAAAATGTCCACAATCGTTTTACTTCATACTTTCTGAGACCTTGCAAATGAAAATATCTGTTGGAGAGGGTCCTTTTAAAGGGCATTTTGAATTCACTTTGTCAAAGGAAAAGCCAACATAATATTGTATTTCTTTCGAAAGAGCGGCTTTATCATTATACATATTAAATAGCCTTTTTACGTAACAAAAATGCAATTTATCGAATAAAAAATTGGTGGAAGAATATAGTTATGGATTATTAGATTATTTTGAAGACAATCCTTGAATGCAATGATTCAATGGACAAGCATATACCGTGAATATCGGGTAATTTTCGCGATGATCTAATTTTCGGTTTTTCGCGACCTCTTTTAAATCGCAAATAATTGAATATGCAGAAATTATGTCATGTATCATTTTCTATTAGATATTTTTTAAATCGCAAAAATTGACTGACACAAATTAAAAATGTTAAAGATTTTCTCCATTTTCGCAAATTTTGTGACACACGAAAAAAAACAACCGGATAAACGGTATTACTATTTGAAAATGTCACCTGAATAATACATATACATGTATCCATACCTGGTCCTTGTTACTGATGTTGCTAAAGGGAAGTGACTGGGTCATTAACTCATACAAAACTATCCCAAAAGCATACACATCCGACTGGTTGGTGTAGGGATTGGCCTCTTTCATTCGTATCACTTCTGGAGCCTACATAATGAAAGACAAAGAAGTTACCAGTACACAGCAATCATTATTGGTACTTCTACTTGTAAATATTCATGAAAAAAATGACAATTTAATTGTAAAGAATTTAAAAATGAAAAATGCAGATACATTTACCAGTATGTATAAAAAAAAACCTGAACCAAATTCACATTTCGAAGCAATTTTAGTTTTGAGTTCATCATCATTAAAAAAAAACCTCATATGTACATGTATGTACATATATATATCGATCTACACCAGTTCAAAATTATGTCTTACAAATATGAACACATACAGTTCATTATCAATGAATACTATAGTCATTGTGTAAAATAGCACTTTCGCATAAAAAGTAAATGCTGTAAAACACGGGCGATTTTGCTTCGTTATAAACATAATTTGTTATATCGTCAAATTTACAACATGTAATATAGTCATGGGGAATGAAAATCAATTTGCTGTAAGCGTCAATTCATTATAAGCATATTCGCTATAACCATGTTTTATTGTATATGGTCATGACTATATATTCGTCATTCATGCGAAGTAATCAGGTCCTACATCTCATTGTTTACTTCGATGTTTCTCTTTTTTTTTTTCTAAAAATGAAAAACAATTATAAAGCAATACGACTTACCAATATTCTTATGAAGTCCATATAAGTGCTAAATAATTACAATTTGTTTTTTTTTCACAGAGAAGAGATAAAAATAACATGAGATAGTTATGGTCATAAACTGATTTTACTGTTTACATATGATTTTTGGTTTAATTAATCATTTCAATAATTTGACAGAATAGATAGTGGATGTTTGTCTTTATTGTTCGTTTCACAGAATGGTTTTATTTAAAGGAATTAAATAAATTTCATGTATTCCCAAGTCTTCTCTTTCAGACTTGTACCCTACATCTGTCATTAAGGCGCGAGTTTTCAAGGGTACAGGTTTTCCCGGGTACGACTTCTCCTGATACCGTCTTCAATCTTTTTTATCTTGTGTAGAAGGTATGACGAGATTCTTCCCATAGAGTCTCCTTTGGCAACAATTGACCATAAGATCTAATTAAGTACTTCTCAGTGTTTTTAATCTTTAATCATTTTTTAACTTGCAAAACACATGACTGTGACTGTAGTTTTCTTTGAACAACTGTGTCTGGGAAACAATTCTCAATGATATCTAATCTAAGTACTCCCGAGAGCCTTTGATTTAAATCTAATCATTCTAATGTATCGGTGGTTTGTAGATGTAATGTACATTCCTCATTCGTGCGAAGCAATCAGTACAATTGTCATTCGTGCGAAGTAATCAGGTCCTACATCTCATTGTTTACTTTGATGTTTTTTTTGTCTAAAAATGAAAAACAATTATAAAGCAATACGACTTACCAATATTCTTATGAAGTCCATATAAGGGTTCAGGTTCTCCCGGGTACGACTTCTCCTGATACCGTCTTCAACCTTTTTTATCGTGTGTAGAAGGTATGACGAGATTCTGCCCATTGAGTCTACTTTGGCAACACTTGATCATAAGATCTAAGTACTTCTGAGTGTCTTTAATTTTTTTTTTGAAGATTCGGTAGTGTGTTCATGTGGATGTTGTGCACTTTTTCGATTAACATTTAATAAAAAAGAACAGAGGACCACTATGATTGTGCCAATGATATTTTCTATTTGTGGTTAGATGTCTTTACGTAATACATTATAGAAACTGTTGGTTTGAAAGATCTAGGCAGTTCTGGGCTTTCCTGAGGCTGCAAAACGCATATCTCTAATTTTGTTTTCTTACTCTGTATCCTTACATTTGACAAATTCGCATAAGATTTAAGTATTTGTTAATGTCACCATTCTTTACCAGAATGTTATGGTGGTTTATAGATGTCATGCACGTCTAATGTAGTGTTCAACATAAACCGAAAATGCCTAATGATTGTTGGAAATGTTTGCAAAATGTGAAAATCAAACAATACAGCTGATATGTTCCTAATGAAATATCTTTGTCACCTGAGTCTTCCTCTGTCGTATGTTTAAAAGGGGGGAATAAAGAACCGCTCCTGAAATATCATTGGCTGTCCCGGAAAAAAAGAGAGCAAGGTCAGTAAACATGGCGAACAAATACTATGCAATGCTTAGAACTCGATGTTGAAAAAAATACTTTTAAAATGCACATGTATGTATGAATTGTTTTCAAAAAGTAGTGTAAGACAAGATCGTATCGTTTGTTTATTTTAAAATTATAAAACCTCTTGTACAATGCATGATTTGTTTGTTTTATTTTTACTGAAGAATGGATTTACTTAGGTATTTTCTTCTATTGATATATTTACTCTCATTAATAACAATTGCTTCATATTTTTTTTTTTATTTTAGACTTGAAAATAAACTTTTTGCATTATTTTATAATGCAAATAGCATTTGCCAACAATTTTGTTTGGGATGTGTTTCACATGAATGAGCAGAGTTTAATATAATTAGTAAATAGTCAATTGTTTTAAATGCATTAATCACTACCTGTTTCCTATGTATATATTTTATTGTAAAGTAGTATCATTGATAAGGATAAACCTGTAGGTACTTAATTAATGTGAAAAATAAAATATGAGAAGTGATATTTTTCATTGTTTTCGTCTTTTGTAACTTTAAGAAATTGACCAAATCATGTATATCTTCAGACATAAAAATTATTCAGCCTTATTTCAGTAATCTCTGTGTGTTACTGTCACATTTCAAAACGTTTTTCAAGTATTGCGATATATTTTCTTCACAATTACAAATTACAGGCGCATCCACAAGATTGTATTCCCATAGATTTGATACAGATAAATCAAAAAAGTTATTTGTTTCAGAAGAACATTTCATAATATGTATATTAAAATTAATAGATACCAGAACACATTTAAGTTAGTTTTAATAACGCAGATACATTTTTATAGATATTAAATACATAATATAGATATTAGATATCAACACACCCCGTCTCGGTGTCCAGCTGGCACGCTTAGTAAAACCTGTAAATCAGAACTCAGGCTATTGCTTCTTGTAAGATTGATAAGCGGTATATATGTCATTGATCGTAATACAAATAAATTTTAGGGATAAAATTGGATATTTAAAGGGCTGAACAAATTTACGGGTGGTAAATCTCAGGTGAGGGCTTGACTTAGTATTTGGAGGTGAGAAAGCCTCAGGGACTTGCATTCTACCAGAGGCCGTGAACGCTGCAAATCTCTATACACATGGAGCAAAGGAATACACAGGAAATAAATAGTCAAATGTGATCTTTGTTGGAATATCTTATTGTTCTAAATGTCTATATGAAGCGATTTTGTACGGATATTAATCCAAGCTATCAAGAACTATTTAACATTGAAGTCTGTGTCATCCGAATTTTCTCTAAACACACGTGTGTAAAGCACACATGATTAAATGCAGTATTGTAATTGTTTTAAAGATAAAGCCAGTACATCAATTGTGTTTGGCGATTATATTGTTTATTGTGTAACAAATACTTGTATAAAGAACCATGCACAGTAAGAATGTGGAATGTTATTGCAGCTGTGATACAGCTGTGAAACAAACTTACTCTGGATCCAGCAAGTGCGTGTAAAACAATAGCACCCACTTAGAATGACGTGATCGTCCAATCTTTTTCTGGCCAAAGAATTATGTTTACTATAAATTAACTGCAGTAGCTTTGAAATATCCAGCAGTGCCGTAAATATGGAAAATCAAAATTAGTCATTAGGGGGTTGTAAGACATTTTAACCTGTATGAACTATTTTTAGTTTGACATTTTATGAAAAACAAAAACAAGTGAGACATTTTTTCTTTGGTTCTTTCCCCCACCGTTCTGAATCTGCATGTGTTCATGTACCATAAAATTCGGAAAATGGATATACACGTAAATAACATTTTCCATGTTCATATTTTACGTATATTGGATATTCTATAGCATGCGTGGATTTAGAAAAATTTCCAAAAGAAAGGAGGTCCAAGGCGGAAATTTTTGAATTGTCAGAAAAGATACTCAATATTTATGTGCTGGTCCAACTCTGAATTTTTCTTTTCTCTTTTAAATTTGATTTACTTTTGAACACCATAATTTTTCAAAAGTTCCTTTTTTCATATAATAAACGGTTATTCTACATTAAAAACCTTCTAAAATTTACATGACAAGTTTGAATTTAAAAACAGCACTCTGCACATGTGTTCTATTGTTACACTCAATAGACGACCGTTTCACGTAGGTGATCGTTCTAGAAAAGGCATCCCTGAAGATCATTTACAACACGCTAAAGGTTTTTTTTTTTTAGTTTCGAGGAAGGTTTAAAATAGGTTTGTTCAGGTTCAAAAAATGATATCTTTTGATTTATTTCAACACCCTGGACTCTTCAAACACCAACGAGAAACGTTCTGGTAATGTCATCCGAGAAATTTGAAGCCGTACATGTACAATATAATTTAAAAATATCGACTGTATTGAACATTCAATAAAAACACAACTTTTTTACCGTACCTCGTAGCGACATAAAATTACTTGGAATTGAATCGTCTACCTTGGCCAATCAAAACAACATAAAGGTGAAGGTCAAGGTCAAGAGGATATGAAGGAACTCGTTCATGGATGTAGTAGGACTTTTTAAGAAATTTCAAAATATAACCATTGAGCTACAGCATTAAGATAATTCAAGACTTACTGTTTCTAATATACAAAATGCTTGTTATCACTTATCACTAATCCTTAAAACTGTTAGAGATAGAGACTTGAAACTATAACCAATGTTTTCAGTTCACTTACATACTCTTTCAATCTATTCATACCGAGAGGGCCCGAGACTCCCGGCTCCCTTCTAGCAGTTATTGCCCCTGAAAGTTTCAAACATTTAATATGAACACCAACAACTTTTGAAACAAAAATCATAGATACACTGAACATTGGATCATATGTGATGGAAGCGACTCCCTTAGCCGATTAAAAGGACATATGGTTCAAAAGTCAAGGTCATTTGACAGCCTTTGTTTTAATGAATTTAATATTCTTATGTTTAAGGTGGTATATATCATCTTTTACCTGATAATAATTGAAATTTATAAGATAGTTTTAAATGTTGCCATTTAGCCCTCACCTTAATAAAGTTAAGGAGTTTTTGCCCCTTTTGTGCAAAATGATTGTCATCGCTACTGCTCTAAAACCTTTAGAGATAGAGACTTATTAAAAAATGTTCTCAGTTCTATTAAAACAAAAGTATTTTAAACATAAAAAGTATGAGATGGAAAGACCTTTAATTGTTAGAGAAGAATTAATATATACATTAGTTAGTTTTGTTTTTGGTGGGCTTTTTTTCGGGGGGGGGGTGGTCACATGGGAAACCAAATGCCGTTGGTCCCGCCTTGTCCGGTAATACTTTAACACTAGGCTATGATATTCACTTGACCGCCAAAGCCTGTAGGCCTCTTGTTTATTGCTGATATCGGTAAAATGAGTAAAGGTTTTAGATGAGTACAATTGCTCAGAAAAACACTAAGGATTCACAGTATACGGAATACGAAATGACCAAACTACTAGGCAAACTTTTGAAATAAACTTTACACTATTTAATTCAATTATCGTTAAAAAAAGTTAAAATTATAAGTTGGAATTATCATTCTTTAGTAATATTTATATGTTTAAACAAATGCTAAATTGAGAAAGGCTTCATTCTCATTATAAATAGGTATAAAACACATTTTATGCTAAACGTTTGAGCGTTTGACAAATACGACGTCACACAAGATAGCACGCAGCTATCGCTTTCAAGATATGTATATCGTAAAATTTAAAATTCAAGTGCTACATTGGTTTCAAATGTAATCATTTCAACAATAATGTAGATATAAATGGACCAAGAAATATTTCGAAAATATGAAAAAAAAGCTCTTTAATAAAGTTTACTAGGAGCCATGTTTATTATTTATATTAGATATTGTTCATATGATGAACCTATGCCATTCGGTAAGTTACATGACTACTTTAAGTCTGGGAAAGGCGATTGAATGCCAGAGCTATGTCACTTTTACTTGACGAAACGTCAGTATTTAACCTGTGGTTTTGTAACAAAGAATTCTGACACTGAAAGTCAATTTAATTTTAAATCAAAATGATATTTTGATTTATATAAGTGATTTGTCAGGAATTAATAATGAGGAAAAGTCGTGTGGCACCATCTAGAACAACATAAGAAACAGCTTTGAAATTTCAAACATAAAGTTAGTAAATAATTTATGAAAGTGACATATTGTAGATTAATGAACAATAACGACTAGATATGATATTATGATAACAGTTGGTGCATAGATATGACCAATCAAACACATATATGTAGTTCATCTTCGACCAAAAATGCAATTATATATTTTTGCAATGCCCCAAAGACTGTGTATTCATATATGTTTATGCTGAGTATACAATGAATAATTAAAAGCATAGTGCACCGTTTTTCAACCACATTATACAGAAGCCTACAAAATGATGAAAATAATTACAATGTAATGAGTCAAATTTACTTTTTTTTTAGTTTTGTATTTCTTTTTGTTAATAGTTTTAGTTTTGTACTTAGTTGTGTTCCATACTAGTATTTTAATTTTGAGAAGTGTTGTGTAAGTGTGATTGCTTTTATATTTTTCTTATGAGATTTTATTTTATTTATCCTTTTTTGAATAAATGAATCAATTTGAAATTGGTTTTTTTTTCTTATTCTTCCTAATACATCCACAAAATGCATTACATCCACAAAAGTCATTACACACATGCAATGGGAATCGTTTCTGGACAAAGCAAAACATATTGTGCAATTATGAGTTATTATTCGCAACTGATCATGACCTTCACATTAATTAACGTACTTCAAAACTGCGGTATTGCTCTCTTTTTTATATGTTCATACATTCGATCGACAGAACATAAGTAACATTCAGTCATAATTGCGCAAAATGTTTTACTTTGTCCAGAAACAAGTTCCCATTACATGTGTATAACTGTTCTTCTTGTTTGCATATTTTTTGCGTGTTTATTCTTAATATAAGTATTGTTAATGTTTGATACTTGATTGTTAATTTTTATCGATATCTTATCAGATAACAAAGGAAAGAACATAAATCAATTTTAATGAAATTTTGTCGTTTTGAGATAGTAGACATTAATTAAGGGGCATGGTCACGATTTTGGTCAAATTGTATTTTTCTGTTTTCATTATTTACAATGCTTTAGACATCCATTTCAATTTGAGAGTCAGCCGTAGAGTTATAAGCAAGATACATGGCTCACAGTTTTTTGTAATGAAAACAAGGCTCATGTCCTGTTTTTGTTTATATATATACGTTCAATTTACCAGTTAAAAATCTTTTTCAAGCTTTTGTCTACCTTCTTATTCATTTTAAGCATAAATAAACAGTTGTGAACTTTTAACACATTTAGTTTAGGCATAAAACTGAAACCTCTAATTCTACATTCAAAATATAAACAAAAGATTTACTAACATTGCAAAGAACATAAAACTCTGTAAATTGCTTATAGCTTGACGAATGACACTCAAATTTTAGTTGCCTATTAAAAATGCTTTACTGAAGCATTTTGAATATAAAATCGAAAAAAATAATTCTAACCAAAATTGTGGTTATGCCCCTTTAAGGACTCGATGTATAATCAGAATGCAAAAGAAAAATCCATAGATGACAATGAAAAACCACAATTATATAATATTGTATAGAACTTTGCATGAAATTTTCAATAAACTAGGTAAAAGATATAATTATTGTATTCATGGACATTCACTATTACTTTTGAAATTTAAAAAGTGTCCCTCAAAACTATAATTGAAATTTCCTTCATATTGTAATAAAGTAAATTTTCGAAGAATAAGATTTGAGATGGACAGTAGTGCTTCATAGATACAAAGAATCAGGCTTTGAGCACCACAGAAAATAATACTTAAGTTCTAATTTTCTCGATTAATTAATTTTTTTATCTGATTTCAGAATAATGGTGATAACATGAAAGCATATATTGTAAATAAATTATTGTTCAGAAAACAAGTTATACGAGGTCAACTATCCTTTAATTTCAAAATATGATGTCTAAAAATATTTTTCATTTTACCTGAAGGATTTCTCTAAAAAACCCATGAAAAACTATATTTCCTTGCAACTTGTAAATCATATTTGTTATTATAGCCCTGCCGATATCTTCAATGGAAAGCAGAATCAGACAGAAATAGCCTGAATTTCGTTTTGTTTCGAAACATGGCTAATTTTGATATAAGACTAATTTCATAATACGGCAAAGATATTTAATGTTATGTCAATATTCATTCATTTTAAAGATACTACATTTTTGTAAGTTTACATGTATCTAGTACGAATCATTCTCATGATATAAACTTAACACAGCAACAATCTAAATAAAATAAACCCCATGATAACAAAATCCTGATATAGCACCTCGCAGAAAAAATCCAGACATACATGTATTTTGCACTTTGCCTTAACAAGTTTAAAGTCTGTTTTACACTAACTAGAACACAGCTCCTTACTTCCAAATAGTATGTATCGGAAGACCGCTCCGATAGTATTATTAATATTCCGCACAGTTTCAAAGTTTATTTTTTGAAGCTCTGGTATGTGTCCTGTTTTATAGATATGTAGCCCAAAGCTATGCGACCATTTGTAGTTCTGGTTATACAAAACTAATCCATGTGGATAGAATGCACAATGGTGTTCGAACACATGAATGAGATCAGGAAACTTCCGGGCTAGTTTTTCGGCCATAAGTACAGAGTTGTCTCCCCATTTTGACGGATCATAGTTATTATAACTATCGATCCATTTATCAATGAATAACGCACCCTTTTCTGCATATATCAGCGCACTTCCAATGGATCTATCATGTGCTTTACCCATTGTGCAATTCCAGTTCCTCAATTCATCCCCTGGTCTCAAGAAATACTCATCAGTGTCCACGTAAATGCCTCCATACTCTGGAATAGTTATAATAATTTATCTTTAAAAAAATAAAAGATTATACAGGTTGGATATGATATTAGAAATAGTGCATAGCCTTCTTACGATGAATTATCTAGTAACACGAATTTATTTGTAGTGTGTTTGAAAAAAAAGCAATCTCATTAAAGATTTTTAAACAATATCTGATGAGTATGGTCACTTGAAAAGAATGTTTAAACAAGCAATAAACATTTTCTACATTCTGCATTTTAAAGCTTCCTGACAGCTTTTCACTACATATTCAATACTCTTCTTGGGGGGGGGGGGGGGGGGGGGTTATATAAACTATAGCGTATATGCATAATATCCCGAAGTAGCGTATGTATGTAGGAATATCTTAAAAGTGTCGTTAACAGGTATTAAACATTAGCCTAGAGAATGTATAGCCGGGGCTCTAGTGACTACCGTAGTACGTAAAAGAACCAAACCGTTTCTTAAGGCAGTAAAAAAAATTTCATATTTCACAGTTACTTATATCTATCAGTAAACAACAGGCAACATAATAATAGTAATACTGTTGTTTTGAACATTTTTAGGTATAAACATGAACGACACAACACTTTTAACAAATAGCGATTGTGTAATTCTCTAACTTGCAATACCAACTAGATATTCTATTCATTAAACTAGGATCAAAGAGGAGTAAAAGAGATGATAAAATTATGATGAACTACAAGGGCTTCTATTATCTTAGCCATTTTCCATTTTCTTAGACAGCTGTTTATCAATACTCAATGGGAGAGACAGAAATAGAATCAATAAAAAAGAAATTTCATATTAGGTTTTATTATACTTTCATGTTAAATACTGAAATCTGATTGGTTTAGACGCAGTTGATAATCCGTTCTATTACCATTAGCGTTAGCAACACACTTGGCAACGGGTACACAACGAATTGTTACATGCGCGTGTATTATGCGCGTACAGTTTGCCGTGAAATTCACTTCATTTCTATATAAAAGCAGTAAAATTTTCTCTAAAATTAAGACATTCAGTATAACAAAATAAATAGTGCCTGTTTAGATGAAAGAGCTTCGCGTCGGTTGACAATGGTTTTCTCGGGGTGTCAATTTTAACAGTTACCCTCCCAAACAGGTACTATTTATATAATATCAAATACCTTTTAATATTTTAAGTCGCATGATGTCAGCTTTGTGTTGAACAAATTTGATCTTTTTTCCAGATATTAAGGTAGGAGGCGTCATTTGAACCAACACTATATTATGCACTATATGTCGAAGAAGATCCCACCACTTGCCCGAGGGTAGAAACTCGTAATAAAGAAGTATTAAGCACGGCTTTTGGTATTTATGAACACTGTAGAAACTCACAAAATAGATAAAATCAAAAGCAATGTTTCCAAACCAGATATAATGAACAACATTAGGGACTCGTTTACCATCTCCACAAGAAGTTGAAATCACTTTTCCGAGACAAGCGTCTGGGAACTTGAAAATCTGAGCGCTTGAGTTTGAATCTATTTTGATTTTTTTCACTATCACTGCCTCATTTGAACAAGAAATGAATGTTTGATATTGCTCCTGATTCGTAGAATTAAAAATATTTTGATCTAAAACACATGGGATCGTTTTGTTAAACAACCAATCCGATCCTCCAATTGGAATAACATCTAAAAAACAAAAATATATATATATATATATATATATATATATATATATATATATATATATATATATATATATATATATATATATATATATATATATATATATATATATATATATCAACTTTAAATCATACGCGTTTATATTTAACACATTGATTTTCCGATTGCAATCATCCCCCCTTGGCAAACATGTTGATGAATGATTTGCTACTTAAACTTGGTACACAAATAACTAAGATACTGCCCAATCAGTGGTTGTGATCAACATTTTTAAATGACATATTAGTACGTGAAAAATCTAAACATGTTCCCATCTGGGTCATTATGAAGGCTCTCTTCAATTAAAAAAACATGTATCTCAAATTTTTAGACGCCTTTTTATTAGGCAATCCTATTTTGTTTGGGGGAACACGTGATAGTAAACTTTTTAATAATTGTACTAAATTGATTGTATATTATCAACGTGAAAACCAAAATATAGATATAAGTAATTGACATGCCTTGGAACAAATTATTTATATAGCATGCATACTAGTATGCATGTATTGTGATCCTACATTCTATAAAGTATGGACTATCTTTCGAATTTCAATATGTTATTGCCTTTTTTTAATCATACATTAGCTATAAAGAATACTGTAATAAGTGTCGTTTGGAAAATGATTGACCTACATATGTTGTAAATGAAGAAAATATTAGCCTTAGGTAGACTTTGAAAGACGAGTTCATTAAAAAAGGTGATTTTTATCTAAACAAAGAATCTGTTTATAAATGGAAGGCAGATCTTTTACTTTTTTCATTAGCATCCCTGTAGGGAACGATGTTACATGCAATATTTATCAATATCCATATATTAAAATGTCCATCAAAATATCGACATTAAAATTGAAAAAAAATGATACTTACTAGCAAGCGGGTCGGTGTAATTATCGATTGATGAATTTTTATTCATTCTTAAAAAGAGCAAAGCTGTTTCAATGTCACAGGACTCTTCCCTCAATGGTCCAGGGGGACGGGTTGTCGTAAGGGCGGCCACTACTTTCATTTTCAGCTCTGCTGTCCGATTTGGATTTTTTGTGGCCAATTCATTTTTCATTTCAAAACTTATCCCAGGGAATTTATTCAAAGTTATTCTAAATAATGAGTCGTAATGTATAAGCTGAATATACTTGGTCGGGTTGAAATAAAATACCAATGTGCAAGAGATAATTACAACGAACAGAAAAATTGCTCTCCAAGCTCTGAAAAAAAAATATGAATGAAATAGAAATTGACTTTAAGAAAATGTGCAATTACTAAAGGTTTAAAAAATAGCGTAATGTTCAAAGTAAAATTAATTCGTACCTAAAATAATTGCTAAGTCGTACTTGAACACATTCGGATTTTTTTTGTTAAATCGTTCTTGAAATCGGAAATGTTTTTGTTAAGTCGTACTTAAAATCATTCGTATTTTGTTGAGTCGTACCAGGAATAATTCGATTTTTTCATCTTTTTGTTTTAGTTGCTCTTGTTATTGGTTTAAGAGCTCTGCTTCTTACAGGAACTCCCAGCTTTACTTCCGACATTAACGGAAGACCCACTCGTTGCTTTGCAACGAGCTTTGCTCTAGTTATTATTCTTCTTCTAGACGCATTTAAAACCTAAATAACTTATTTGTTTGTCATTCGATTTCATTCAAATTTTCACGGTATATTGTAAATTGGATTAGGTTTCTAGAGCACCAAAAAAATTGAAATCACAACTTCCGGTTTTGAGTTATTCCCCTTTTTTCTAAAATTTTAGGGGCATTAGTTTCCAGACAGAGGCTCCGAAATGGTCGGTAGCAAATAATTTATAGTTAAAATCTTTATTATTGACACTTTGAATATTGTCCTCTGATTTTTGCATCTTATTTTTTCCAATTATTCCACTCGAATGAATCAATCGAAATCTATGTTTTAAAAATGGCTAAATTTTTCTCATCTTTTAGCTTCGTAACTTTTTAGTTTGAAATACTTCCTAAATACATATAGAACAAAAGTTGTGCATAACGTTAAGGGCTTTCATTTGACACCAATAAAAAAGGGCTGGCCCCTAACATGAAGGGCCAGTAGTCCATAACAGATTTTGCTTAATAACTCAAAAACGGTTAGGATTTCGATATGGCTGTCGCTGGAATAGTTGTTTGTTGGGATCTCATAAAGTTTGTTACAATGTTATTTTGTTAGTGATTTGTATAGTATGAATGTAAAAAGCTTTACATGTTAACATGTACCTGTTTTCATTTGGCAAGTTAACAAAAGTCTTTGTGCGTAATACTGGCATAAAGTTACCACAGAAAGTATGATGGTTTATACAGGGGGCTTTAATTCATGAGAAATAAAATTAAAACATATCCTTTTTTTAAAAGAAGTTTAAGTCATTGTTTTTTTTAAGTGCACAGTCCTTAAAGACGAGAATTGGAAAACAAAACTTTTTTTTTCTTTTCTAGTAAAACACAAAATACATATTGAAAAAAAAAATCTATGCATTACATTGTAGTTATCATACTGCATGCATTTAAAATCCACCTTGAATCAGAGCTGTGTGCGTATCATTACGTAAGCTATCCCTCGCCCGCGGCCGAGAAAATCAGTCACCATGCTGGGCTAACTAGCGGTCAGCGGTTATCTAGCGGTCAGCGGTTATCTAATACACAAGAGTTGCGTCTCTCATATATGAGTTAATTTAGCTACGAACTCAAGAATTGTTTCAGTTTTGATTACACATAAAGGTTTATTCTTCCATTGGATTATACGCTAGGGTGTCAATTAAGAAATCGTTCAGTTAATTAATAAAAGCAATGCCATTCTCAATCTAATGCAATATCAGACATATACATGTAGATCAATTGTGGGTTTTAAGTAAGATAAAAGAAATTCTATTTGATAGATTTTAGTCATTATATTGCAAATCTTCCTAGGTTCTGAGGTGTGCGTGTGTATGCGTTGTACCTTTACGTAACCTATCCTTCACCTGCGGCCGAAGAAATAAGCCACGGCTGCACTACCTAGCAGTAAACGGTTATCTAATACACAAGAATCGCACCCACACACTTACATGAATATGAACGTGTTTGAGTTTATATAGCCGTAAATACACTGTACACTGTTTTAATTTTGTCATAAAAGTTTTTTAATTTTGTATTTATTTAGATTAAACATTGGAAAGTAAATTAAAAAGTCAGTCTGAAAATTAATAAAAGCGATATTACTCCAAATCGGAAATACTCGTCAGACATATTTAAATGGTTGGTTTGTTAGTCTTAAATGTTTTAAAAACTGTACAAATGATGTTTTCAATCAACCAAAAAAACCAAAAAAACCAACTCAAATATTAAAACCTTTAAAAATTGATTATCCCTCGCACATGGCCGAGGAGATCCCGCGCAAGTGGACATCTTCTACATGTACTTTATCACGCGTGCATGTTTGGTATTTTGTACGAACGCAACTATTTTTATTATGTTTTCAACTAGTATATTGTTTTAAGGTGAACAGATAAATTTATTTTACTCGTACAGTTGTTTTAGCATTGATTTGTACGACAGCGTGCAAGGTAATTTAAAAATCAAATCAAATTATGATCAAAGTTCCATGTTACATGTTTGTGGTAGGTGCTGGCACGATAAAAAAATGCCCTGAATGAAGATATTCGGTGATCATTTTAAAGAATATTCACAGGAGTTTTGAAACAAGTTTTGTTTAGATTCTATCGGTCAGATATTAATAACTTCTGTAGTGTTTCTACATGGTCGCTCGTTTCATTGTGAAAACGAACTTATTTCTGTGTTGCCCTCCCACCACCCCGCTTCCAAGTGCTCTTTTTTTTTTTAAAAATTCCAGATCTGTCGAAAATCTGTTGATAGTGACTTCTTCTTATGTGTAACATTTTCTCCTGAAAGTGTTTCTCTTTCCCACCCGTTTTTTTTATTCGGTCAGTCTTTGTAAATTTCAACTAATTCAATCGCCACGTGCTACCGAAAATCTTGTGTCGCTTCAGCGCACACAGCTCAGAACATATATAGCCCCAGGTTATTGATAGCTGCAGATCATCAATTGTTATGTAATTGATCAACAGTTGGAAGGGTGCTTTCTTCAAAGTGCTCAATTATCAAACAATAAGACTTTTATTTTCACATTAGAGGGACATGGTCACAATTTTGGTAAAATTCTATTTTTCTGTTTTTATTATTTACAAAGATTAAGGAATGTATTTCTTATGATCAAATGAAATTTGGGTGCCAGTCGATGAGCTTTAAGGAAGATACAGGGCTCACAATTCTTCGTCAAGTAAACAAGGCTCGTGCCCTGTTTTTGTTTTCATAGGTTAAATATACCAGTAAAAAGTCTTTTTCAAGCTGATTTGTCTATCGTTTTATTCATTTTAGGCATAGATAAACAGTTACTAACGATTAACACATTCATTTGAGGTCTAAAATTGAAAATTTTCACTTCAAAATTCAAAATGTAAACAAAAGCTTTGTTTACAGAGCGAAGAATTGTAAGCTCTGTAACTTGCTTATAACTCAAGAAATGACGATCAAATTTTGGTTGCCTATTAAAAATGCCTTACTGTAGCATTGTAAACATTAAAATCGAAAAAATCATTTTTGAACAAAATTGTGACCATGCCCCCTTATAGGTGCGAGATCGTAATCTGAGAACGTGGCTATAATAAATTAACCTGTTGAACACGCTAAACTTCTATTATATATAGTTATGAACAGAATAATATATATTATAAATAAAAATTTTAAGTCAAAGGTAATTTGTTCTTGGGATCAGATGTTATGAGATAGCTATGCAGGCGGGGTCGCCATAGAAATCATCAAAGTATTGCAAGTATGGACAGATTAGTTCACTTGAATTGCAGACTATAATATAGCGACACATCTGCCTCCAAAAAATATATGCGCTTCTCAAAGTTACACTTAAGTGAAATGGACGTGTGTTCTTGGGTATTTTCTTTATTGCTAAATATATGAAAACTGATTTTAAAAAAAACACGTTTTATTGAAGTTGTGTGATATGAGGTTCATGCAACTTAATTTACTTCCAAGGTTAGCAACAGCCAATGGAATACTAGTTTTAGGTCAACAATTAATACACAATCTATTAAAATACAAGATAAATAGAGAAGGCAAATATTGATTGTGACATGTACGTAATTTTTTGATATATCTTTATGATATATCAGAGAAAAGCAAAAAAAAAAAATAAAAACACAAAAAACAAACATGGAACTTGCATCTAATTTACTTCATGTACATGTTACCTCAAATATCCGACCGAATATGCCCCTTTGTCACATTTAATTAAATTAACTGAAAATGAAAACCGTAACACCATAATTTTTCGCTTATTTTTATTGAAGTTTCTACCGTTTTTTTTTTTTTCAAAATACATACGTAAACTTTCTACGAGAGTATTACTTTTGATCCGATAAAGGAGAAAAAACTTATATAAAAATAGGGATTTTGCATATTATTGCATCGTTGAGAGAAGTAATATTCATTTCTGTAAATAATGTTACTTAATTTTACGTTACATAGCGGTGTCTGTATATCAGGTAAATTTAGAAATAAAATTTAGACGCTCACTTATGCATGAATTCTCCCGATGATCTTTGATAGCTGATTATTATTTTGAATGTTCAAGTCTACTCGTATTATCAAATAATATCAGCCCTGATGATATTTTCAGAGATGCCATCAATTTTGACTATTTACCAAATGTTGACAGTAGGCAACAATTTCAAACTTGGACATAGTCTTCAAAAAATTAGAAAGATTTAATAACAGAAGTTACGTGTTTTTTAAGGTGGGTTCGTTTTTTTTAAAAATACATTTCATGCCATCATGAGTACATGTATATAACAATCCTTGCTACCCTTCAAAATTTAACTCGTCATTAAACTGCTCATTGTTTAAACCCCTGTCACACTGGAGCTGCGTCCTCATGGCGATCCCGCTGCGTCATTGAACATTGTGAAACGCCATGGTAAATGAACTAGAGTCTCCTACAGCGCCGTGACAACGCAACGGCATCTTTGTTCGCCATTTTAGAACGCCATGCGAAGGCGCGCACTTTGAACATGCACAAAATACGCGCCGTGGCTCTGCGTTCTGATAAACACGCCGTAGAAGTGGAGTAAGGTCGCCATGACAGCGCCGTAAAGTCTCCAACAGCGCATGTGCAAGCAATTAGCGCACAGAGCACGCCGTGGACGCGCGATAAAAACTCAAACTACGTCATGAGCGCTCGGTGGATAACCAGCGAGAGCGCAGTCAATCGCCAAGTAGAACTCTATGGAAACGTGGTTGGGAGCTCTGTAAGAACGCCTCAGTCGCCGTCAGGATGGCGTGACATTTTCACTTGTAAATTTTTTTTTTAAAGATTGTATATTTTGTCTGAATTTTTCTTGTGATCAAACGGTGATTCCATGAATTTTACAACGCCTTGAACACGCCCCGGGGAACGCAACTTGGTGGTACAGGGCCTTAAAGAGTTTTCAAAACAATTACGCAAACTGTGTTCAACAAATAGTTTTCCTAAAACATTTTCCTTCTGTCTTTATACAGGCTTTCAATCACAACACGATTTTATTACAAAAGCAGAAGTGAAATTTTAGTCATTAGTCATTATAATCGTTTGACCCCAAATCATATAAATTTTCAACTCGCAGCAACAACGGAAGACCTACTCGTGGCTTTGCCACGAGCTCTGCTCTAGTTATACTTATAACTTAAGGCTTTTTACAAATAAACTCATACATGCCTGCACCAGAGTAAGTTCTTACACCTTTGGTATTTCATCACGGGGCATATAATGTCCGTAAGCTAGAATTGAATTTTATCTGATAAGTAGTTATTGTAAAATTAATTAAAAACCTACGTTCATTTTCGATAAACCAGCCCGAATTAGCAAAAATAAGAGCAATGTGGTGGACACGCTTTGGCGGATCCAAGTCAGTGGTAGTTTGTATATCAAAATATATTCTGGCATTGAAACGATTTTGAATGAATACGTAAGTGTGAATATATATACCGGGAACTTATTTATAGTATGACATAAACAATTGTGTTAATACCTCTACATCTATATGAATAAATTATGTGAGCATAAAACGGAGACGTTATATCGAGATATGGGGGTGAATTTCAGTTTAGATTTTATTCCCATCCGCTTATTTTAGTATCCAGCCATTTGATTTTAAATTCCAATTTCAAAAAATATGTTGAGAAAATAAAATATAGGAAAAATTCGGACACAGTATATAAAAAATAAAGAAAAATATCTGTTTCAACATAAAAATTAATATGTAAACCGTTATTTCCCACGCTTGCACGGGATATTATCTAGTGTTATTAATTAAAAAAAATCTTTATCCTAAATGATTTGCTATGATTCTGTTCAATCTTGAAAAAAGAAGATTAATTAAAAATAATTAAGTCCCGGCAATAACTTGAAAAATATATGTAAATTTGTTCTTCATGCGTGTTTTTGTCTTTGAAACATGCAGAGTATTGTAAGATATAATATGTTTGCTAGAATCTATTGTTTAAATTTCTTTAGAAAAAACCCCATTGATCTCATTTGGATAGAAAATGATAAATAATAGTGTTAAGTAAAAGAGATGTCCTTGTTTTATCAGATTGTCTTTGCTTGACAAAATTAAAGAAATGGATGTGTTCTTATGAATCGTTCCGTCTTACAGCTTCAAGCGCGCCTCGGCGTTGGCTCAGATATTACTTTTATTGATATGTTATTGTATTTTGTCGTAAATTTCTCTCGTTCAGCTAGCAAATAACAAACGCTACAAACAAGATGTAGATTATTTGGAACATATTTTTTAAATCCCTTCTTTCGGCTTGTTGGACATACTGTACTTAATCGTGTTGGGAAAAATTGTCGTCGGTGCATTTCATCAACAGCATCAGTGTGAGTACTACGAGCTTTTTATTCATACTTCGGTAAAAAGCAAGATTTTGTTCTCATATCTCGAGGTTTCTTCACAATTTTTATACATCTGATAGCTGACCAAGGATATTAAATAAAGTTTACGATGCAAATATCAATACATTTTAGGTTATAAATCTAATCGTATACATTTAACAATGTAAAATTTCTTTGCTTTGTGTGTTGGGACTTTCAACTGATTAGCTCTTGTTAGTATAATAATTTAACTTGTAAGTATGTTTTCGTTACTTCATTTTCTTCGTTAATCAGTGGCCTGTGTTTATGTACAGATTACCAATACGCATGTCTTAAGAAAGATACTTTCTTTCACGCCCAATATGCTCTGTTGACAACGGTGTTAATGGTAATAACATCTTAAAATAAGTATCCATAAACGTATCTCTTGATCCAACTATGTGGAAATTATTTTATTTCATTTCAGACTTACCAAATCTCAAGATCACCCATTAATTTTAGCTTATACAGACATGAAAGTACAGATAGGATGTTTTTTTGACTCAGTGTTGAATCGTTGTATTATTGAGATATAAATAATGTAAAACCAGTTTAATTTGTAATTTGCATTCATAAAGGTAAATTAAATACATCCCTTTTGTTAATATACATGGAGGAAAGCTGCTTTGTCAATACATATGTGTATTTTTTTCTATTGCAAATATGGACAACATATTTTTTAATGTTTGTACGTCCAGGAACATGTATATCATAATATTTTAAAGCAGAGTATTCCAATTTTCTGGTTTTTGCCAACAGCGAAGTGTTCAAAGACATCCAGTGGAATAATAGTCTGTCGACTAGTTTCTTTACAAAAGAACTGTTCGAAGTCGTTAAGGAAAAAATACTACGTCACTTTGTTTTGTAACAAGAGAACTTAATTAACAAAGCCGTCTGGAGGAATGTTACTACGTTGCTTAGATTTGTACCAAGGAAAACTAAACAAACCCGTTACCCTGTCGCTTAGCTTTTTCCGAGGTTCGGGGGAATGTTACTCCGAACTTAAGCATCCGTCCTTCAAGGCATCTGAAAGAAATCTTTCTACATGATTGTTTTGCTTTTGTGTAGAAAGACTTTACATCGAAATAATACCTTAAATTTTCTATAGAAGTGATCCAGATTTTTTCGGAGGAATGATACTCCCAGCTTAGGTTTCATATTTACGAGCAATGTTCATGGACAGTATAGTTTGTCTTTGTATTAACCCTTATCAGGTTTTATCTACAGAAGAACTTTAAATGTTGTTTGGAGTAATATTACTCCGAACTTTAGCATGCGTCCTTCAAGGAATCTGGAAACAATCTTTTTACCTCACTGTTTTAATATCCTACCAGCATGTACTTCGTTTAACTGTGAATAAATCTTTGAGAATATCAGCATTATTCTGTTATTTTCGCTTGATAATGAAGTCTGTGATGAATTATACAGCAGAAATTTAGACTAAAACCCGTAAAAGGTACTTTGGTTGCAGAACCTTTTAATTTGCTGTCCCTTAATCATGGAAAGTTGTAAAAGAAATTTTAGTACCTTCAAGTATAGAATGATGATATAATGGACCGAAAAATATTCTTGTCGTCTGTTGTTTCATGTAATTATACATTATGAGACATGTGTAGATATGGTTTATTGCTATGATACTAAATAACAATTATGTAGTATATTGTATAAAGTATTATCGATTAACTAATAACTATCCAACACCATAGGCACTAAAAGTTGAAAATTATCATGATAATATTACTGCATAACCTATAGTGGTTAAAGGATACGCTTTCTGATGCATAATCTAAATGTTGATGTCTTCTTACAGTTGTTAGATTGAAAATTATGTTAAACTAGAAACAAGCTCATTGCAATTTTAATCATTTCCATTTAAAAAAAAATTTCAATGGTCTGAATGCCGATATTACCTTTTCACGCTGTTAAGTTAAAACTAAAAATCTAAAAATTAAAACAACATCCCTATACTTCGTCTTAGATTCGCTTTTTGTAGAACAAGTAGAACGAGTATCAATACTTCAAAAACTCATTTTGGTAAGAACGCCTAAAGTTGTTAGAACTTGTGGTCGAACTATTTGTATATGATTATGCAATAAAATATGTTCAAACCAAACCAACCCAAAAACTCAACACGTAAAGATTACTTTTACTCATAAAAAGAAAAAAATTCCACCGGTAATAATGAAAAACCATCTATTGTGTGTAACAGATATGTTATGGTAGTGTTACTATTCACTTTTTAACAAAATAGGTCAATGACCTTCGTTTTGAGTTAATGGCCATTGAATATTTTTTTTTAATTTAAGAAAAAAACGTGAAGATTTTGCACTATGATTGAAATTTCCTTAATTTTGAAAATAATACATATTGCTAATTTTTGAAATATGAAATACAGTTCATAAATGGCAGTGGTACGGATTAAATACAAAGCATTAAGTTTTCATTCACAATTTTTATTGATATTCCAGTCCGAATTTTCTTTATTAGTCTTTAAATACCTACCCATTTTTGATTCAATATACACAAAAAAAAATGAATGATGACGATACTGTAATATTTATAGCCTGAAACTTTGTATATTGACTTTACTTTACTGGCATAGAATTCATATGAGGTCAATGATCAAAATTTGGATGGGGTTCCATTTGTCGTTTTTAAGCATTTTTCTTTTTTGTTGTGTGTGCCATATGCTTATCTAAATGAAAAAATGTGATAAAACCAACAGAAAATATGCAAGGTTATGTTGAATAACAAATAAAACCTTCACTTAAAAGATTACAGTACTACTAAAAAAATTAGTTATATAACAAAATCTGAAAATTTAATCTCCGTTTTGCTAAAAGTTCAATTTTGTGTCAACCTAATTCTATAATGTATATGAAAAATGTCAAATGTTGTGTCAAAATTATTTCATTTTATTATTACTTGTGGCGTTTAGAACAAATTTTACTCACGGTATTGAACTTTATAACAATATGAATCTGAGAACTCAAACCTTGAGTAAAAACGTCCTTAAATTATATATTTAAATAGCTATTTATATGTACAAATTATATGCATAGTGTACATGCGTTGTTTAAAATACCCTAAACTGAAGAGAATAAAAACTGCAGTCATTGAGTTTACATTTTACCGAATTTGTAAAAAAAAAAAAAAAAAAACACAAAAAACCCCACATTGCAGGTCTGAAAGTTTGTGCATTTGTCAATTGCAATCAATAAAAAAAACAGTTTCTTCTTTTCCTTCGATTGCTAAGACTACAACATTATTGATAACCACTGACAGCGTTTTAACATGCATATTTCTTCCACAGACGATTTATTCAATTACCTCTCTATATTTTTGTATGTACTAAATAATTTATAAATTGATAATGAAGGCTGTTACATGTAATATATTCCTTTGTAGATGATTTACTAAGTACTAATTAAAACGCGAATCGCGGTGCGAGATAAAATACATATCCCCGATAACGGGCGCGTCCTTAACCATAATGAACCACAATGAACCACAATAATACCACAACAAACCACAATAAACTGATATTAAGTGGACACATTCATAAAATATTGTTTACTATGTAAAAGTATCATATTTACAATTTACAGGTAATTGACAATGTATGAATTTGCATTCACATTGCTGACAGATTCAAAATTGCCACCCTAATAGTTAATATAAGCTGTGTTATCTTATTTTGCTTCCTAACATGATTTTATGAAGATTCTTTAAAATGTCACGAGGCCATGTTTTATTTTCCTAATTTGAGCAAATTAAAGTCGTTTTATGCTCTATATTGAAAGTAGTACTGACATACTTCCACTAATTTCTTCTTTTTTGACCGTGAAAAAGTATATTAAAATAAGATTAAAAGTGTGATTGGTAGTCGTTGGTAAGAAACTATATTCTATCACAAATATAATGAAAGATCCAATATAAATTATATACTTTTTAAAAATAGTTTCGGTTATCTTCCATCTAACGTTGAACAAGAAATAGCTTTCCAAAAAGCTTGACCAACTAAACAAAATTATTCAATTGCAGCATGCATGTGTATCAATTAGGCAGATCTTAACAGAAATGAAGTTTAATTTACGCTGTTGATATTAATTTTATAAATGGCACGTGCAGAATAAAGAAGAAAGTAATCTTTTTCGCTCTAGTGCATTTAAATGCATATCACTTGAAATTAAATTATTTCAATAATACAAATTATTTTAGGAATGTACATAAGACAAAAAATTGCATCTTTTTAAATTGCATTTGTTATATTAAAATGCAAAATCAAGTGAGAGACATTTTTATAATTTGCCAATCATAGGAGATAGGGAAGGATATTCAAGCAAGTCTTTTTGCTTTAAAAAGTGCGTGTGTGGTGGGGGGGGGGGGGCAATTTCTTCCATATACTAACAATATACAAGGGTCACAATGTCTGAGAGGAATTCTTACCTTACGTTAAGTCAACTTTTGATACCCATACCCAAACACAATTTAAATTGTAATTATGAATAAAGACGTGTAATTTGTTTCAAGAAAACTAGTCTAATTTTTGCCTTTTTCGTCAATAATTTATTTAGTGCTAGTTCTATAATCTCTGGCTGCATTAAAACAGTAATTCCAGCGACCAGTTTAAAAAGGTTATTATTTAAAAATATTATAGTTGGTTGACATTTTTACTAATGGGTTATCATTTGATTTTTTGAGAATGAAAGTTTTGAGAGAAAATCCTAAAACATTAGAAAATGCGGTACAAGTGGCAATGAGAGAGCAAAATTTGCGCAAACGTTTAGCTTTAAGATCTCAAGATAACGGGGGTGACATGTCCTTTAATCAAAATTCCACCAGTACAGTCGGAAATAATTTTTTATTAAAATTCTTTGAAATTAAATCAAACATTTTTCGAAGAGAAGAACCAATGGAAATTGATCATTTTCGAAATCAACGATGTCACAGGTGTAGAAAAATTGGGCACAGAGCAAAATTTTGTCCTTTTTCAAGTTTCAGCAAACAAATCAAATCCTAATCAACAAAGATCCAGGGTACATGTAAGTGAAATTTCAAATGATTTAGAACGGGGAAGGTGTCATTTACAGTGTTGTCATCGTGAAAAAACCGGTCATGTTCGTAGAAATTGTCCTGAAATGTATAAAGGGAGGAGGCCTTTTCGTTATCAAAATGCAAGCAAACCTCCGTACAATTATAAATAAATGTGATAAAAAAAATTGTATATAAAATTAGTTTAACTTGGAATCCAAGTTCTTGTCTTGTTAAATTTGGGAAAAATAAATTGAGGGCTTTAATTGATACTGGGGCTGAAGTATCACTAATTAGTAGAAAAATGTACAACAGCTTAAGCTTTCCACCTAAAGTAAATAAAAATCAAAAACCTTATTTACAAGCGGCAAATGGTGAATCACTTTCAGTTGTAGGTAGAGTTAATCTTTCCTTTAAAATGAATGGGCTTCCATTGTCTCATAATTTTTATGTAACGGAAGGGCTTAATAGATGCGTCATTTTAGGAAGAGATTGGTTAAGAATGAATGGAGTAAGGATATACTTTGATTTGGGGTGTTTAAGAATTGGAAAAACATATGTTAAATTACAAGAAGATATTCATATTTCATCTTTGGTGAGAATAAATAAAAAACTTGTGATTAAACCACAAACAGCAGTGGTCTGTCATGCAAAATTAAGCTCAGGTTTTCAAAGAAAATATGGTGATATTATCGAGATTCAAAACATTGATGAATGCATTAATGATGAACCAGGGTTATTTATAAAAGATTCAGTAGATAGAGTCAGGAAAACGCGTAAAGTTTCAATTTTAGTTGTTATTCGCTCTAACAAAGCGTACGCGTTGACACGAGGATTTGTTATCGGAAAAGCAATATTTGCGAACAAAAGCGAGATAAATAATATTAATTTATCCAACAATAATTCCAGTTATTTGGATGATTTTAAAGAGATTGACATGCCGGAAGAATATAAATCTTGCGTTTTGGACATAGTTCTAGCCAATAAAGATTTATTTGCAAAGCATGATATTGAGTTGGGGCATACTGAAACTGTTAAAATGAAAATTGAAACGGGAAATCATCCTCCTATCTAGAATAGACCGTATCGCACTCCGTTGAATAAAAGACAAACTATTGATACAGCTATTGATGAAATGTTGGCTGCAAAAATAATCACCAGATCGCAGTCACCATGGTCATTTCCATTAGTAGTTGTGGGAAAGAAATATGGAACTCAAAGAATGTGTGTAGACTTCCGGTCATTAAATAAACACACAATAAATACACCTGCGTCATATCCGTTACCTCTCATTGATGATATTTTAAGTTTATTAGATAAATCTAAATATTTTACAACACTTGATTTAAAGAGTGGGTATTGGCAAGTTCAGTTAGATGAAGAAAGTAAAGAAAAGACGGCTTTTGCGTGTCATAAAGGTTTGTTTCAGTTTAATAGAATGCCTTTTGTTTTAAGTAATGCTCCAGCAGTATTTCAGGAATTAATGAACATTGTTCTACAGGGCTGTGAGAAATTCGCGACCGCGTATCTTGATGATGTTCTTATATTCTCAAAAACCGCCAGAGAACATCAGAGAACATTCAGGGGATATTTCGTCGAATTCGTGAACATGGTCTCAGGTTAAAATTAAAGAAATGAAAGTTTTTCAAACAGAAAACAGACTATTTAGGTTTTGTAATAAGTTCAGAAGGTGTTAAACCAGACCAAAAGAAGGTACAAGCTATTCAAACAATACCGGAACCAGGTACAGTAAGAGAGGTTAGAGGTTTTATTGGTATGTGTAGTTATTATCGTCGTTTTATACCAAACTTTTCTAAGATTGCCGAACCACTGATAGATCTTACACATAAGTATTCCCGATTTAAATGGACAGAACAATGTCAAATTGCTTTTGATTTTCTTAAAGAAAGTTTAACAGTAGTACCTTTACTCGCATACACCGATGTCAACAAACCGTATGCATTGTATACTGATGCTAGTGACAATTGTATTGGGGCTTGCTTAACACAGAAAACAGATGAGGGAGAGGAGAAACCCATTTATTATCTTTCTCACAAACTTAGTAAGCCACAAGAGAAATGGTCCACAATAGAACGCAAAGCATATGCAGTACACTATGCACTACAAAAAACTTGATCATTATTTGCATAATGCCATTTTTACTATTAAAACTGACCACAAACCCTTAAAATATATATTGGATGCTTCTATGCAAAACAAGAAAATACAACTCTGGGCATTGAGTCTTGCTGGATACAATTGTAAGGTTTAGTATATTGAAGGGATGTATAACTGTTGTGCAGACCTGCTTTCGAGACTTCCATCTAATACCCCGGATAATAAAGAAGATAAGGATGAAAATGAACCGGATGTTAATGATAACACATTTAAAGTCAGTGCAATAAATTCCAACCGTATTGAATCTAAGTTATTTGTAAACTCCGATTTAAAGGTACATGATGATTTGATTAAGCCATTTTTAGCTCACCTGAGCCAAAGGCTCAAGTGAGCTTTTCTGATCACAATTTGTCCGTTGTCTGTCGTTGTCGTTGTCGTAGTCGTTGTCGTAGTCGTTGTCGTCGTCGTTAACTTTTCACATTTTCATCTTCTTCTCAAGAACCACAGGGCAGATTTCAACTAAATTTGCCACAAAGCACCACTAGGTGAAGGGGATTCAAGTTTGTTCAAATGAAGGGCCACGCCCTCTTTAACGGGGAGATAATTGAGAATTATTGAAAATTTGTTGGTATTTTTCAAAAATCTTCTTCTCAAAAACTATTTGGCCTGAAAAGCTAAAACTTGTGTGGAGGCATCCTCAGGTAGTGTAGATTCAAGTTTGTTCAAATCATGGTCCCCGGGGGTAGGGAGGGGCCACAAGAAGGGGATCAAGTTTTACATAGGAATATATAGAGAAAATCTTTAAAAATCTTCTTCTCAAAAACTATTAGGCCAGGAAAGCTCAAATTTGAGTTGAAGCATCCTCAGATAGTGTAGATTCAGGTTCGTTCAAATCATGGCCCCCGGGGGGTAGGGTGGGGCCACAATAGGGGGATGAACTTTTACATAGCAATATATAGAGAAAATCTTTAAAAATCTTCTTCTCAAAAACTATTAGGCCAGAAAAGCTCAAATTATAATGGAATCATCTTCAGGTAGTGTAGATTCAAGCTCATTCAAATCATGGTGCCCGGGGGTAGGGTGGGGCAAAATTGGGGGGATCAAGTTTTACATTGGAATATATAGAGAAAATCTATAAAAATCTTCTTCTCAAAAACAATTAGGCCAGAAAAGATCAAATTAAAATGGAAGCATCCTCAGGTAGTGTAGATTCAAGTTTGTTCAAATCATAGTCCCTTGGGGTAGGGCGGGGCCACAACGGGGGGATCAAGTTTTACATAGGAATATATAGAGAAAATCTTCTTCTCAAAAACTATTAGGCCAGAAAGCTCAAATTTGAATGGAAGCATCCTCAGGTAGTGTAGATTCAAGTTTGTTCAAATCATGGTCCATGGGGGTAAGGTGGGGCCACAATTGGGGGATCAAGTTTTACATAGGAATATATAGAGAAAATCTTTAAAAATCTTCTTCTCAAAAACTATATGACCAAGAAAGCTCAAATTGGCGGGTAACCATCCTCAGATAATGTAGATTCAAGTTTATTCAAATCATGGTCCCTGAGGGTAGGGCGGGGCCACAATGGGGGATATATTTTAATACATAGAGAAAATCTCTAAAAAAATCTTCTTCTCAAAACTATTAGGCCAGGAAAGCCCAAATCTGAGTGGAAGCATTTCCAAATCGTATAGATTCAAGTTTGTTAAAATAATAGTCCAGTGGTATGGTGAGGCCACAGTGGGGGATGAATTTTTACATAGGTATATATAGAGAAAATCTTTAAAAATCTTCTTTTTAAAGACCATTTGTCCAGAAAAGCTTTAACTTGTGTAGAGGCATCCTCGGGTATTGTAAATTCAAAATCAGAGTCCTTAGTGGTAGGGCGGGGCCGTGATGGCAGTTTGAATTTTTACATATATAGAGAAAATCTTGAAAAATATTCTGGGAAAGTTTTTCGGTCCAAAACTCAGTACTTAGTGTGAAAGCACAGGTTATGCAGATATAAGTTTGGTGAAACCATGATACCTTAGAGAAAAGTGGGGCAACAAAATGGGGGGGGGGGGGTATATAGGAAAAGAGAAAAATCATCTTACAGGTACAACAAGAAAAGGGGCTTGGTATTTACCAAAAGAAAGAGGTGGATAAAAATTGGCAGTTTTTTAATTTTTTTAGCAAGATCTACTGTACTTAGTTGTCAAGATATTTTGATACTGTAATGCTAATTTGATCAGAATTAAGGCAATTGTTGCTCAGTTGAGCGATGTGGCCCCTGGGCCTCTTGTTCGATTAACCAGAACATATCAATGTTCAAGAATTACAAAAATCAGACAAACAAATTGTTAAATTAAAAGAAAGAATTGAGAAAGGTAAAGCTACTCGATTTGAAGTACAAAAGTTTTTAGAGATTGAAGGACTCTTATATTATTTGGCATGCGGTTATATGTTCCTCAATAATTAGAAGAAATTACTTTAAAACAATATCATGACAACTTAGGACATATGGCAGTAGACAAAACTTATGATGCAATAAGACAAAAGTATTATATTCCGAATTTATACAAAAAGTTAATTCGTTACATTGAACAAAGTATAATTTGTCAAACTAGAAGTTCCAGAAAAAGTAATCCACCTGTACAAGAAACGGAAATTCCCCCTTATCCTTTTGCTAAGATTTCACTCGACCTGTCAGGGCCTTACCCAACCACTCTCTCCGGAAATAAATACATTGCGTCATTGATAGATATTTACTCGGGTTGGCCGGAAGCATTTTGTGTAGCTGACACATCAGCTGACAATATAGTTCACATAATTTTGGATGAGATATTTCCTCGTAATGGATGTCCTTTACAACTTTTGACAGATAATGGTACGGAAAATGTTAATAAAAAAAATGGAAGACACCCTCCGGGAATTAAACATTCATCATATTACTACCTCTTATTACAATCCGCAGGGTAATGGTAAGGTAGAAAGGTTTCACAGAACTCTTCATGATGTTATGGCTAAAAAGGTACAAGAAGACGTACAAACTTGGGATCTTTATCTAAATCAAACTTTGACCGCCATCAGGTTTCATGTAAATGAGTCCACTAAATACTCTCCATTTTTCCTGTTGTACAATAGAGATGTAGTTTTACCTTTAGATACTATATTAAAACCACGGAGAAGGTACATGGGGAAAATCAGAATCCGGTTGCATTACAACAACAACATAAATCATTTGTTCAAGTTCATAGAAATCTGAAAGAAGCTAAACGTAAGCAGAAAATACAAGCTGATAAAGGAAGTAAGGAAGAAATTTTTCATGTTGGTGATCCTGTCTATTTGAAAAATCATCGCAGAACAGGGAAACATGATAAACGATGGGTACCATATTACCGCATAATTGAACAAACAGGACCTGTAAGTTTTATAGTTAAAAACCAACTTAATGGTACCACAACTAAAGCCCATGCTAGGCACCTTCATCATGCTAAATTAGACGAATGGGAAATACCACAAAATTTGGGAGGGGGACGAGTTTTAAGACAAACACAGTATGTAGTTCCACCGGAAAATGTGTCCAAAGAAGAAAATTCGGACGAGGAAGGAGAAACGGCATTACAGAGACTGGTAAGTCAAAAGAGAGTTGAACGCGATAATTCTTCGGATGAGGACGATATTCCGTTGCAAGAACTTAGAAGAAGAATTCGCGCTCGTGCTTTAAACAACCACGCGGATAATGAAAATACACTAGAAAATCAAAATAACGTTACCTTATATAAATGATCGAGATTTACAATCCGAAATGGAATATGATTCCGACTCTTTTATTGATAAAGACCGACAGTCGATTGCTTCTGACTCCGACAACGAGCAAAACAGGTTAGATGTAAATGCCGAAATAAGTGATTCACCAGAACAATTGGAAATAGAACAGTAAATTGATGAAGTAAAGAATGTTCATGATAACCACATTTTGAAAATAGGCTTCAATAGTAAAGTAAAACCACCTATAACACCAAAAACAAGTATTAATAAATTAAATAAGGGATGTATGGAAACCATGAAACAACGGTTTAAGCCAGAAGTAAAATTAAGAAAGTCTCAGAAACATAACGTGTGTAATGGGGATACAAGTGACAAACTTGCTGTTAAACAATTGATTAAGATAATGGTAAAAATGTTACAAGTATAAGTATGTTTTTTTTTTTAAATTGTAGAACAAATTTTGTTGTGTTTTTTTTTTATAAAATGTTACCTTGTACTACCTTGTTGGAATACGATCGTCTTGTCATTGTATTGTCAATTCCGTTATTTGATAGGGGAAAACCGTTCGAATGATATAAAATACATACTCTTCCCATACCAAACCAAAATAATAATCAAACTAATTTATTGGCCAAATATGAGACGAGAGGTAACGCAATTGCAGAAGATGATATTCGCACCACTTTTGCTATTTTACATAATAATGAATTCGAACAATGTATCAAACAAGATATTAACAAACACTGTAACATCCTCATTGAACCTAATCAAAATGATCCAAGAATAACTTATTTAAGTGATGGAAAATGGTTAATTATATCATCAAAAGTAATATCGTTTGTCATCAAGTGTAATACAAAAGTCAAACAATATAGCATTAAATCTCCAGTTGATATTTTAACGTTAAGACAGGGATGCACTGCGTTCCATGGTTCATTGGTATTACCTCCATTTTATAATAAGGACAGTACGTTTGATCTCTCACCTTCATTTGATAAATTTGTAACTTTCATTTTATTTGATTTGTGGAACTCTTTTAATGAACATTTTCCAAAAGTTTAAAAGGTATCATTACCTGAGAAATTAAAACCTATTAAGGAAATTCCTATTCAAAATTTGATAAATGAAATGTCACTTGAAAAAATTAAGTCTATGCCTCATGAAGAATGGTTACAATCGCCTTGGTTCTATTCAGCAATATGTTTGGCTCTTTTCTGTTTGATTTGTATTATTACTAAATTTCGGAAACAAATAAGTAAACGATGCAAAACAACTAAAAATAAGTGGTCAGTAAAGTTTAAGGGTAGAGAGAATTCTGTGTCTAAACCACCTTCGGCTTCCATAGACGAGGATACAGAACTATACGCCAAAGACTGGAGAGATGTGTCTACAATGGGACAAGAAGTTAAACTGGTACAACAGTATATCCAAGAGAAAACGGACTTTATAAACAATTTAGGACAACATTGTGGGTCGGATCGGAATTCAAGAACACAGGATCCATTGATGGCTTCTACTATGAAGGGCGATACTACCGCTTGGGGTGACGTCAAATACACTCCGTCATCGACAAAATCTCCTGGATTGTATCCATTACAGGAATTGAAGAAATAACTTTCAATGTAAACAATTTACAAAGATATACATATCTTACGTGAATATCTGGCATGGAAACAACACCTACATGATGGAATAAGACAATATTTCCTACGATACATCCATGGGACATGAAGAAAGTGAAACAGTGTATATCCATATTTAAATTATTATTATAACCGTGTAATCCAAAATGAATTTTATTCCTTCTCATCAGTAAGTACACTGAAAATTGACTACTAAGAAGAGGAAAACACAGAAACGCTAGTTACAACCGATGACCGTTATGAACATAATGCGATTATTTCAGTGAACCGTGTATTAGTGATTTCCTATGTAGGAAGGATTAATATAATTTGCTTCCTATTAGTGTAATCTATAATAATATAATTGTCTCATTTTCATTCAGAAATTTCTTTTGAAATTTCTTATTACATGGGGACGAATGTAAACCTATAGGGTTTGAGACAATTATTTTAATTCAATAATAATAAACATATTGATTATTTTTTAAAATATATTTACGATATAACATATTGACCTTTTACAATGTACTTACTATTAAGTACATTGACCTAGAATCTGATCAGGATGTGAAAGTGCAAGACTTTTCCGAGACATTTCCGAAGTAGTAAACAAACTGTTAATCGGATTAAGGACAGTGTAAACAAAACCAAGATGTACATCTATTTAGAGGAGCCGATAAAGGAACAATAATTGAACATTACTAAAATGTATGTTAACATTATATTAACTTTTAAATAAGACTGTGACGTTAAATTAAAGACAGCAGAAATTTATATCATATTATAAATTATTTTGTGAGTTTCCAGGATTTGATCATGAGCTATTATAGAACTTTATGGTACAAACAATTATGGAATTTGTTTACTTGAATATTAATTTGTTTATTTTGTACGTAAATGAATGTTATGTATGTTATCATATAAAATATACTCGACGGCACTCTTGTGGGAGAGCCACTATACGATCCTCCATACGATCTGGACCTGTACCAAATAAACTGTTGGAAAAGACGTTTGATTTGTTTTATTTGCTTACAGTCGGCAAAAAAAAATGCCTCATTAATAAAACTTTTTTATCACATTTCCCATTTTATAACGAGTAATCAACTAAGAAATTTTAGCCGATGATCGGTGTAACCGAGCAAATTTCGGGTACTCGAGTACTCGTTGACATCCCTAATTCTTGGTTATGAACCTAATTTGTTTTATTTTTTTCAGTAGAGTAATTTCAATCAAGATGTTACGATTATAATTTTACAAATCTGTAATTTTCGTCAATATCAATTTTAATGCGACTTCTAAGCAAGTAACACCATGGATATAACTTGTTGGCTCCATGTACATAAAATGCTATTTTTTAGTAAATGTTGATAGAATTCTTTGTGTTAAAGCAATGTTCATGGAATTCTGATATTTGCTTGTCAAAATAAAACTTTTAAAAATGGAACTCTGCACTTATTTTTTCGGAATATTGCTTGTAAAATGTGGACACATTTTGAAAATAACCCATATATATATATATTAGTAATTAATAATAAAAATGAAAATTCTGTAATATGCATAAACTCGTTAATATTCGTATAGGGTATATGTGTAATTCTTTAATTTAAAAAATATTTTACCTTATACACTTTCCTGTCATGATAATCCAAATAATTAACTCTATACTTAGCAAAGGTATGAATAAGTATCTTCCTTTAAGCTGAACACCGCTTGTAAATAGGCTGGTACCTAGGTACCTGGTTTATTAACCCTTCTATCCGTTACAACCGATTGCACACCCGAAACTCGTGGGCTTTTTTTTTTTTAGTTTAATAAACTGGGTTCGATCGGAATACCTCACGGCTGAACGGTTTTTTTTTTCTTGATATAATTTTGTTTAGTTTTTGCCCGATCTACTTCAGCAAGGTGGTAATTATGACAATAAATTTTCTTTTTTTATATGATATATTACAAAAGTATTTCAATCGATCTATTTAAAATCAGAACGTCCATCCGTTCCCCCGTTTTTTATACGTTGCGTGAACCGTGTACTCACTGACAACCGGGAAGCGGGGGTAATTTTAATTTTTATCAGTCTATTATTATTAGTATTTAATTTAGATTAATATAATTATTAAGATAGATTAAAAGAACTGTTTGACTTTAATCCGATATATTTTCGTTAATTCAGCGAGTTGTCGATAATTTTACCAAGCATCTTAAGTTTTTGTTTCTATACATGTACTTGGGTTGAAATCATTAAATACTTCTAATCCATTTGAAATTGCTATGATAAATTGCCCCGACTTTATTCCGATATTTTTTTAGTTTCCTTTATCGTTGTCTTGATTCTCGGCTAGTTCTTATTATTCATAATTCGTATGATCATTCTTTATTGCGTATTACTGTAGTACTATGTAGTGGCGTCGGTGGCCGAGTGGTTAAGGTGCAGGACTCGTGCCCGTAAAGGTTGTGGGTTCGAATCCTGGCCGCGGCAAGTCGACGTTGTGTCCTTGGGAAAGACACTTTACATGTATTTCCTCACTCCACCCAAGTGTAAAAATGGGTACCAGCTGGCTATAGACAGTGAAAGACATTGTCGGAATGTGAGTGTTTGAGCGTCTTAACGGCTGCCGCACTGAGAAGGCTCTGGAATGCTTTAGGGTCTGCTGGGGTAATAATTGTAAAGCGCTTTGAGAAATGGTATATAAAAACTTGCAATTAATAGTTAATTACTATTGCCGATCGCCGATTGCCCTAGTGAATAGGCGATGTAAAATTAATGATAAGATAAACAATGAATTTCAGATAAGAAATCTTGAAATCAACTGTTATATAGTTTTTGACACTAATTTTTATATTTATTTAAATATTGATTCTATGACTTCCTGCACTTGTCTGTATGCATAGATCATACCAACATCTAACCCGTCATCGCCTCTCTTATCTGAACTAAGATCGCGTGTATAGTCAAAATATGACTATTAGTTTTTGTTTTTCCGTTAAACCATACATGTTCATGTAACATATTTCATACGATATGTACACAACTGGATATACACAACAAGTCAATAACTTTTATTTATATAATGGCAATATTTATCATTCTGTTGAACAAGTGTCCGCTCTTCACTGTATGCATGCGATTTACCTGACGTTTTACAAATGCTAACTAACCTGTTTATATTTGATTTACCTTTTTACACACATACTTGTTGTAAACAGGACACGAAAAAATACCCGGTAATCAACAAATAAATGTTAAAAGTGATAAATATATAAGAATTTATCTAGTAACAAAAATAATACGACAGCGAGGGAAAACGCCAGTACATGAATTATAATCATGAAATCGGAGAGAAATTATTGTTGAATAATTTAAAATAGGAACACTCTTTTCAATAGGGATTTAAGAAAACATAAAACAAAAACGTTTCATTCGATAATTTTCTTCTAGCCATATAGGAGGAGCCAAGTAGCGCCCGGCGCATGGCGTGATCTGTACTGTTATACTTAAACTGATTGACAGGCGAAGCACGTGGAGTCCTGAGATAAAATCCCGCTCAAATGACCAACTATAGAAACCTAAAGCGAAATAATAAAGTTCAGTGATAAAACTTTAATTTAAGTATTATAATCAACACACAACTATAAATTTGTCATGGCCTCTCTCTCTCTCTCTTTCTCTCTCTCTCTCTCTCTCTCTCTCTCTCTCTCTCTCTGAGGGTGTACATGTATGTCATTGTGTGCAAACCATTTGGAATTATTAGATTTTTATTTGTATGAATTGAATTCATTTATTTTAGACTCATGGTTTTCACAACGATTTCAACACAATGACTAAAAGTTTGTACAGTGGACGATGTACATATGGATTGATCTCGACGGTTAAAATTTCGACGCTATTTCACATCATACATATTAGATTGAAAATAAATTTTAAAAGAGCTGTGTTTGTGCTTACATGTACTTGTTATCTCATTCAACTATTTATGATGTAATTAAACATTTTTTGGTACATTAATGTACCCGGTAAATGATATTTTTATCGCAATATGTGAAAATCCCGCATGTATATAGAGTCGCTGAATTGTTCCACGGATCCACGCGGCGATAGTCTTACGTGTAGTTGTTTGTGTCCATTTCTACAGACAGTTCTTTTGTTTTTTAGAGATTAAGAAAAGCCATGAAACTAACAAAGTAGAAGTAAGATATATTCAGACTATACACACGACAGATTGTGATGAGTCACCTAACAGGTGTGAATACCGGCATCTCGTGTACACCTGTTTAAGCGTCCAAATATACAGAGTTAGTTGTAAAGTACAATAACTGCTGAAAACCGAAGAAAGACGGTAACGCCTGTTGTGTATAGAACCAAAGATCAGCTTCTATACACGTGTTTCGCACGAGTGATTTTTGTTCATGTGAAATCATGTAGCCTGTTTCCCTGGCCTACCCATAATGCTTCGCAACAGCATGGATATATATACATAATTGTATGTGTATGTTATAATCCTCTGTTTTTGTAACAGGCTCAAAAGGCTATGTATGGTGTTATAAGAAAAATTAGAAATTTTAATTTAACAGTAAATTGTCAATTTGATTTGTTTGATAAGGTTGTTTTACCAGTTTTATTGTACGGCTGCGAAATTTGGGGCTTTGAAAATCTAGATATTATTGAACGTGTACATCTGAAATTTTTGAAAACAGTACTTAATTTAAGAAGCACAACACCGAATTTTATGATATATGGAGAAACAGGGCGCTACCCGTTGTATATTAATGTTTATACAAGAATAATTACATATTGGGGGAAAATGCTAATAAGCCCCGAGAACAAAATTGTATATACAGTGTACAGATACTTATTTTCACAACATTTTAATAGCGATTGTAAAAGCCCATGGATTGATTGTATTCAAAGAATTTTGAACATGTGCGGGCCACAATATGTCTGGCAGAACCATAATTTTGTCAATATAGAATGGTTATCTGCTACTGTAAACCAAAGATTACAAGACCAATTTATGCAAATATAGTCAAATGATATAAATTGTTCTTCCAGAGGTCAAGTGTATAAAATTTTAAAACCATATTTTGGCTTTGAGAAGTATCTTGATATTTTACCTGTAAAACTAAGAAAAAAATTCATTAAATTTCGTACATCAAACCATCGTTTTCCTGTAGAGACAGGCAGATGGTATAACATTCCTTTGAATGAGAGGTTATGTCTTTTGTGTAATAAAGGTCTTATTGGAGATGAATTTCATTATATTTTAGAATGTTCGGCACTAGAAGAAATAAGGAAAAAATACATAAACACAAAATATTGGAAAAGACCAAATTTTTTTAAGTTTTCTGAACTCATGACTAATTGCAATTGTAAATCGCTAAGAAAATTATGTGTATTTTATTTGAAAATTTTTTGATGCTGTCTGCTCCTCTTAGTTGTTTTCCTATTATGATCCTTTATACTAAAATCTAACATAAGTAGTGATTCTATAGTCTGTTCTTTTTTATTTATATTTTTTCCCTGTATGAAAATGTACCTGTTTGTCTGCACCTCTGACGATTTGTATTTGTATGTATTATATATATGTTCCTCTTGTACCAAATTATTTGGTCTGAGTGAATAAACTGAACTTGAACTTGAACTTGTACCCTAAACGTCTTATTCATAGGGACTAGTGGGTTCGAATCCCACCACTACACTTTCATTAACATACTGTGTACAATGTTATTTTCAGCTCATGTCAAGCTATTATGGTTGAAGAGAAAAAAAATCTCAGTTTTCAACTTTAAATTTCACAAGTACAATGTACATACATGTACATGTATATAAACTTCTATTAATGGGAGAAGAAATAAAGCAATTAAAGGAGTAAAAATTATGCTGCACACAGTTTGGCCAAAAGTAGTGTAAAAATTATGGTTAGTCACTATGAAATTACTAACTACAACTCCTTCCCTTATTCTTTGTATAGAAATTCATATATGTTTGGGGTTTTTTGATGACTTGAAAACAATACATATAAATCATCCATTTTATTCAAAGATATTTCCAAATGTAGTACTGGGTTTTATTTAGTTTCTACTCAAACTGTTATTACTGGTACACTATTTAAATGATGCTTATCTATTACTGAGGTACTTGCATTCACCAATTAATTGCATAGCTTAAAAAATTATGCAACTTTGTATTTTCAGAAACTACTACTGCTAATTGGGCCAGAGATTTCGCTTACTAAAACTGTGTCTCTGGAGAGAAGAACATTGGCTTGTATATGGTACCTTGGAAACACTGAGACATTCCGCAGTGTTTCAGATAGATTTGGTGTAAGCAAGGGTACCTTACATCTTTACCTTTCAAAGTTTACGGAGGTCATGCAGAGGCATCAGATTCTAAAAAATCTCATTTCATGGCCGATTTCAGATGTCGAATACACTCAAATATCGGAGAAATTTTCTGAAAGGGCAGGTTTCCCTAATGTTGTTGGTGCGTTAGATGGTACTTATATTCCCATCAGTGGACCAACAACATTCAGGGATTCCTACATTTGTAGGAAGGGTTTTCCTGCAATGCACCTGCAGGCAGTGTGCGACAGTAGTTCACGCTTTTTAGATGTATTTTGTGGATATCCTGGTTCTGTCCATGACTTTAGAGTCTTAAGGAATAGCCCTCTTCATGATGCTCTCCAGAATCTCCCAGGTAAGTACCATCTATTGGGAGATTCAGCATACCCCTTATCAAATATGTTATTGACACACTTTCGTGATAATGGCCACATGACATCAGAGCAAAAAAAATTCAATGCAGCCCAGTCAGTTCAACCAGAGTGGACATTGAACGTTCATTTGGCCTGTTAAAAGGCAAATTAAGAAAGTTAAAATTTCTAGATATGAGAAAGGTTGAGGCAATTCCTGGTGTAGTAGTGACTTGTTGTGTTTTACATAATTTTATTTTATTGAATGAGAGTTTTGATGAAGACATGGTTGAGTTTGAGAGGGATGAGAATGTGATTGAGAGTGGGAGTGAGACTTCTGAGAGGAGTGCTGAAAACCTTTCAGGTATTGAAAAATGCAAAGAAATAATGAATTTGTTGGGATAGATTATTGTTTATGCAAAGTATCAGTATGTGAAAGCCAATCAATTTTTGATGTAACTTTTACCGGAAAAATTGTAATTTTCATCCAAAATATATATTATGCGTTAGCTTTCTGCAGCACTTAGTGGGATATTTGTTTCAGCTAGATCATTTGAGATAATTAGTCAAATATGTGTGTATTTAGCTATCTTGATCAGAATTTTTCTTTTATCCATTGTTCTTTCATCTGTCAAAGCTTTCCAAAATTAACACATCTTTTATTTTACTGATTAAATCTGAAGTGGATCAATTTGGCTATTTTCAACCAAATTTTGCATCATTTTTATGCAGATATTGATTAATATAAGTTTGTTTAGTTCAAATACCATGCCCTATTTTTGAGCTTTATCAATGAAATATGCCTCTCTATAAATGTGCATAAACACAAAGTCCACAAAACTCTTCATCAAATCTTCAGAATTGCATATAAATGCCGAGCTAAAAATAATACATGAATTATAATAATGATCTTTTACACTGTAATTCATTAATTGATAGTGATATATAGGTAAAGTAGTTCTATGTGTATAAAGAAAAAACTTCTTCTTTTCATCTACAATATACCAGTATATATATGCATTAAATATCTGAATTTCTAAATTCGCTTAAGAATTTCACTTTGAATAAGTAAACTGTAGCTATCTATGACATCAGATGAACAAGAGGATTTGACACATTAAATGTAAGCTAGAAAATAAATAAATTTAAAATAAATAAATGAAAAAAATAATCAATTAAGTAAATAAATAAATGAACACATCAGTTATTAATTTTCATTGTCTTTTAATAGTTTTTTTCTTACACAGCAACCCTCCTTTCCTCTAGTTTAAGTTTCTCTTTCTCTAATTCCATCCGCTATGCGTGCACGGTCTTTAATTCTCCTCTATACTCAACTATCCATGATGGCTCTTGTTGTCGTCTTTTTTGGAGGGTGGTCTTTTTGTGGTTGGTTCTCCTATGTGAGCATAGCACGGTCATTTACTAATGAACAATGTTAAACCCTAGCTGCTTTTGTTTTTCTGATACACAATGTGTGTGTGTGGTATGTTTTTGTGTGGATGTATGGGAATATATAAATTGTACCTCATGTATTATATGTTTTTAGAAAATGAAATGAACTTGAACTTGCAACATTTTGGTTGGTTATTTACCTTCAGCATGCATCGATGATGCCAAACTTACGGGGTTTACCGCAGGATCACCTCTTAACAGATCATCCATTTGGTTATAATGGACCCAGGTTTGACGGTCATTTCCAGTTTTGCTGTTCCTTTCCTTAATTTTCTTATATTTACATTCTACTGTGTTTTTCCATTAAATTCTGTGATCTTCAAATGCCTCTAAATGCAACAAGTAGTCAAAGGTCAAATTGACGAGTTTAATTATGACGTCACAAGCGTTGAACGCTGTAAACTGTAACGTCGCAAACGAAAATCAAAGTTCACGCTTGTGGCTGTTACTGTGGCTCTTCCATTAATATTAACTTACCCTTAGGATAAGATAGGAATTTTAAGGTATGGATCACATTTGCAGACAAGGCAGGAAGTTAAAAAAAAATGTAAATATAAGCATTAAATCATGATTTTTTGAAGTATACACTCTCATAACTGCAGCGGTGTGTGCATACAAATTTTCATAACGCGCTAACGCGCGTTACTCAATTTGTATGCACACACCGCTGCAGTTATGAGAGTCTATACTTCAAAAAATAATGATTCAATGCTATAATATCTGACAAATCATGCAAGTATAAACTGTGAGTATGAGATTATAATTTTTGTCCGGGGAGGGGGTTGATCAAATCCAATAAAGCCCAAAGGGCTTTATGATAGATTTAATCATGCCCTGACAGAAATTATCACCTCATAATATCCAAAGAATAATTCCTCATTACTTATATTTATATATTTTTAGCAGTTGTACAATTAAAATTAGAACATTAACTCAGCAAATCCCGCTTGCGCCCCAACAATGTGCCATTTGAATTTATTGGACTGTATTGTACAAAATCGATTCGTAATATTATCACAGACAAATTTTAAGACACTGGAATATATATATATATATATATATATATATATATATATATATATATATATATATATATATATATATATATATATATATATATATATATATATATATATAAACAAATAAAATTCACAGTGGGCGGTGAGTTGTTGATAAAAAAAGAACATGAAAAGCATTCAATATAGCTTGATCACTTTAATTTTAAAATCTTCATAAGCTATGTAATTATATAGCTTTTGAAGATTTTGAAATTAAAGCGCTTAAGCTATATTGAACGTTTGTCATGTTTTCTTTTCTTAATTCTTCTCTTTATAATATATATACACACACACACACTCATTTCATCTACTTATCTATTTTCCTAATCTGAAGGTTATAAGCAAGTTCAATTTTTTCTCATGAAAACAATGTTAAAAGTTCAGAAAGCTGAATCCAGATTGTGATTTTCTTCTAACCCTCAAAGTCATGGTTTAACTTTGAAACTTTCTTTTGCTTTTATTAATGTAAAAATATTATTATTAACTGAGTTGTTTTTGCTATTAATTATTATATTATATTATATATAATATTAAATATTATATTAATTTCTCAGAAAAATCCACAAGCAGTTCAAGGTACCTCACTAAGCAAAAAAAAAGGGGGGGGGGGGCTAAGCCCCCCGTAGCCCCCCCCCCCCCCCCCCCCAGTTTCAACGCCTATGCTTATATTGTTTAAGACAGTAGGTCACAACATGATGATTTAAATGTTTTGTTCCATTGTTTGTGTGAACCAGTTTGTTGTAGCTCAGTGGTTAAAGTATCAGGCTTGTGACTTCCAGATCATGAGTTCAAATCCGCCTTGGCCCTTTGTTCACAATTACTGAATTAAATTTTTGAATGTTTTAATTCGCCTATTTGACTTGTACATTTCTTAACTATTATGCTATCTGTCACAATCAATTAATTTTCTGCGCAAACTATTTCAAGGTATAGTGAGCCACCTTCAAATCAATAAAAAGCGAACTTCAAGATAACACCCCAAAAAATCAGTTTGATCAATTGCATGGAAACAAGTGTGCGTCACACTTTGTAGTCTTTACCTTCATCAAAATTATTGAGAGGACAAAGTACATGCAAATTGGTCAGCATGAAAAAGTATACAATACATGTGCTACTTGCCTCATTTTAAGCGATCGAAATTTTCTGTCACACTCTTCTCCTGTGAAATGATGGCCCTCTAGACACATCATCTCCGATACTTTCTGCCACGCCTGTTTCTGTGTTGTCAAATTGGATGAAAAGATTGATAAAAAATGATAAGCACTAAAGTCATACAAGAGCAGATTAACCTTAATTTCAGAACTTTTATTAGAGTACAAAATGTCAAATCTCATAACACTTTACAGCAACTTTATTTCATTTTATGTAATCCATATTTATCATTATAATAATGTAAATAGATTTCATACATGTTGACTTTAAATTATAATATTTTGATTCCATGTCATTTTTGCATGTAAAGTGTGGGGAAGCTATGACAGATATATCACAATAACACAGATAGGGTACTCAATGGTAAAATGGTGTTTTATTTTGACGTTTCATATGTTGAACCCTGTTAAAGTGCAACATCACAAGCGAAAATTACACTGTTGCAGTTTTGAGACCATAGCTTTCAAAAAATAATTATCTAAATCTTACATTTATTACATTATACAAAGAAAATAATATAACAAGTTCCATAAAAAATTAAGTACATGTATGATATTAATGATCATTTTTGAGACTTATATAATGTGCATATATAAACATCATGATTCTATTGACTAAACCTCCTTCTCTGATTCTTCTGGCCTCATTCCTGTCCACAACAACTGTAATGTCTGGATGGGAGGCATCTTGAAATGTTATTACCATGGTTTCATAATACCTCAAATGTTGAAACAGCTTAGAATAAAAACTAAAATAGAAAAATATTTCCATTGACCATCTCCTTGATCAGCCTTGGTCTCTGGACCACTGAGTTTTTCCTAAGACAAATTGAGGTAATGGACATAAGATTTGCCCTTTCCAAAAATTAATTAAAATCAACAATATACATCTGAAATGCAAATAATTTTAGACATAAAAGTTTTTTTAAACAAAATTATTTATATTCAGTTGATATTATTTACATTTGCAAACACACTTCCTAGTAATTCCTTATTTTATTTGCCTAAGCCCTTTATCAAATGAACAGCAGTGTTAAAAAGTTCACCGGGATATGAACTTAGTTGGCTTCTGAGAACCCCTTGATGAACTTTATAACTCTCTGTTTATTTAAAAATAAATTAAGTAGATCTGTCTTGTGGTTATAATCTTTCATCTGTTCATACCTGTGTCCAAGAGCATGCAAATTAGCAAATCAGATATATTATTATCTTCATGAAATTTGTCATCACTCAGATATTCACATTAATCAGACAAATTATAACAGCTGACATAAATATTATTGATAACCACTATATATATAGCTGACTACAACAATATAAATATCAAAGCCTTGTCTTTTATCAAATGAAATAATAAAACAAGGACCAGTAAATATCTGCAAATTTACAATGATTTTGAATATTGTATATTATGGATGATATCATGTATCTACAAATCCTGAAAATCTACAAATCATGCAGTTGATGATATCGCTGGTGCAGCGTTTAAAATAAATATATAAAGTATTTACATTTTGATTTGAATTTGAGGACAGTACACAAATTACCATGATGAATTTGATACGTGAAAAAAATACACCGGCCTACAGTGATAAAAGAAAAAAAACTTACTCTCCTCGTGATAATTTTGGTCGGGCGTGTTCTAATCCAATAAAGCCCGAAGGGCTTTAGGATAGATTTGATCACGCCCCGACCGAAATTATCACCTCATGATGATTCAAAATATAATTCCTTATTACAGTACCGTCAACGCGGATCCCGTATTTGACCGCGCTCCCCCCGCGGTTATTTAATCCTTTCCGCGTTACACCATCGCGGTTAATTCATCGCGGTCCTCGCTGCAGCCATGTTTAAACCGCGGCGGTGTGGCCTACCGTTGTACAAGGTGATCGGGGATTTTTACATGTATGCTATTAGACAATTAGACGGCCACCTAACACTGAGAGTCATTCTATACTAGCCATGTCTGATGTATTGTTTTCATTTCACACATTAAAATGATTACGTATTTTAAATGCACGTTTTCAAAACTCCTTATCGATTATTTTAGAGATATTTAATTAAAGAATCATCTGCACCCGTAATAATTTTCATGTAACTGTTGATATACCTATTATTTCAAAAATATTTAGTCATTTTTATAATGTAATCTACATGACGGAGAGGGTTAGAACTATAAAACATTATTTTTCGATTTTTTAATGATTTTAAACATTTCCGACTACAAAAATGTTTTAATCCATATCAGTTTGTAGCTCGTTTTAAGGCACTCTCTCGATGCTCAAGACAATTAATCTGGTCCGTGACAGGCACATGCTACACGGAGAACGTTTACCTACGGTCAACGGCATGATATGAAAATTTTACTCAACCCTTAAAATACTAAATTATATTGACATAATTTTATGTGAGTTCAATATGAAGCTACAACACAAACGTACATGTAGTATCAGCTGCGAATACAGTTTTTCGTAACCGCCCCCTCCACCTCTTCAACGTTTTAATGACTGTGAAAGTACATGTAAATTGTACTTGACTTTAGTCCCAATTGTTTAACACAAAGGTATGAAACCATCGCATTGACGGGAAATCACTCTACGCTTATATGCACAGAATACACTGGTACATGTACATATGAGACAGGTGGATAATCCGTGTAACGAGTGACCATCAGGAATTTCATTTGTTTTTCAAACAATTTTACTAACAGTAATAACAAGAGAGAGAGAGAGAGAGAGAGAGAGAGAGAGAGAGAGAGAGAGAGAGAGAGAGAGAGAGAGAGAGGCTGTCGATACTCAAGACAATTAACCTAGTCCTTGACAAGCACACGCTACGCGGTGTACGTATACCATACGATCAACGGCAAAATATGAAAATTTTACTTACCCTTAAAATATAAAAAGATATTGATATCATTTGATGTGTGTTGAATATAAAGCTACTACACATATGTCGTATCTGTATCGAATTATAACGTTTTTTTGTACCCCCCTTTCCAACGTTTAATGACTGTCAAAATTAACTGTATTTGTCTCAATTGTTTTACACAAAGGTGTGAAACCATCGCACTGACAGGAAATCACTCTTCGCTTGAACGCACAGAATACACGGGTATAAGGCAGGTGGATATTCCTTGCAACAAGTGACATCCAGGAATTCTACCCGTATATCAAACAATTTATTTAACAGTAACAATAAATAATTGTTTCATTTTACTGCCTTCTTAAACTGTAAAAGGTGTTTAACATGTCTCTTCCCCCGAAAAGAGAGAGAGAGAGAGAGAGAGAATTAGTTTTCTTTTTAACAGTGTTTAAATAACGTTGTATAGGAACTAAACTTCACAAACAGTGTCAAGCATTAAATTAAACACCATAAACAGTGTTAACTACTTTATTGTTAGACAAACTTTTTTTTTCTCCGAAGACTAGGAAGAAGCACGTGGTGCAGCTCGCGGGCTGATTTGATTGACAGGTGAAGCACGTGGACTTAGACTGAAACAATGTCTTTTATGAATACTAAACTTAGAAAAATTTTATATTAGTATATTTCAATTTAATGCAGTGGCGTCGTGGGGGGGGGGGGGGGGGGGGGCTAAAGAGCATTACCCTCTCTCTCTCTCTCTCTCAGTCTCTCTCTCACTCACACACATAAAGATCGTAGATAAAATCAAGATCGGCGACACTCAATCAAGAAGCCTCCTCTGTAAGATAGGTGTACGGTTAGACGAAGCCGTACGCAATTTTGAGATTTTCTTTTGTCTTGAATAGGTGTGAAAACCCCTTGAGCATGTGGCTTTCTACCCTAAGTTTGTTAATCACTATAGCCAGGAAAGATCGCGACTTATAATTAATATACACAATGAAGGAAATGTGTACAAAAATAGTTGGTATTTGAATTTTTTTTAAAGTAACTCGAGATGTATGCATTTAATAACATGTACAACATTCCATTGTTTTGTGATGTAACAACCTCATTCCATTTCTTGTAAAGAAATGTCTATCTTCACGCACACCAGAACGCCTAGCCATTGTTTTATGAAAATCACAGAATATACGTGTATATAGACTGAATCTTTCAGGGCAACACTTAGTTTAAAACTGAATAAAACCCGTGCGATGTGAAGAATCATACAACTTTAATTATGAGTACCTTTTTCCTTTGTATTTTAATTAGGAGAACTGATTTTTCTTTGAACATTTAATTGTGAGCAATTGTTTTTATAAGGCTACAACTAGTCGGTCTACAGAGCTGGTTGAAATCAATTTTCCGAACAAATTATAATTTTTTTTAATCAAAACAATGACGCTTGCTACAGCAATTATAAAGTCGTGATTTTCCGTAATATAAGCGATTAAGCCACTTTTAAATTTTGAATGAATTTTTAACGGTTTCATAGAATAAAATGATATTGAAAATAAAAATATACATACCTGAATATTTATAAAGTAAAATATTTAATTTAAGTAAATAAGTCTTATTAATTTTACATTTTTGGAGGGTAATAATAATAATAAATGCTAATATAGTTTAGACTGGACAGCAGACTTGCTCTTGGATATTCAATATAAAAGAGCTTAATTTTTTCAATGTTTTGATATAAATATAAGTAATTAGGAATCATTGTTTGAATATTATGCGGTGATAATTTCGGTCGGGGCGTGATCAAATCTATCATTAAGCCCTTCGGGCTTTATTGGATTTGATCACGCCCCGACCGAAATTATCACCTCATAATACTCAAAGAATGATTCCGTTTTCCATATATATTTACATTTTCCTGTGTCTTTGCCTGTGATAACACTACGTATCGATTTTGTACTTTATAACTCATAAAGCCAAATTGAGGCGCCAGCGGGGTTTCCTTATTTATATTTAAATATTTAATCGTACGATGGTTTAAAATTACATAAATCTAATCACAGTACCGTCAACGCGGATCCCGTATTTTCCGCGCACCCCCGCGGTCCAAATTGCAACGCGGTTTAAACACCTGTCTCAGGTAAAAACCGCGTGCCCCCGCGGTTCAATCACCCATAATGACAACACCCCCGCGGTTTAAACGATCGATTACAGGTGTTAAAAAGTATCGAAAAGGAACACGAGTTATCTCCCTCGATTAAAAAAATATAACATGCATTAAACATAAATATAAGTTAACAAATGCATAAAGATAATCATTATCCTTTTATAGAAAATCACATAGTTTGAAGGTAAATATTTCTTTTTAGCTCACCTGACCTGAAAGCTCAAGTGAGCTTTTCTGATCACCTTTTGTCCGTCGTCCGTCTGTCCGTCTGTCCGTCTGTCCGTCCGTCCGTCTGTCCGTCTGTCCGTCTGTAAACTTTTTACATTTTAAACTTCTTCTCTAAAACCACTTATCCAATTTCAACCAAATTTGGCACAAAGCATCCTTATGGGAGGGCGAATATAAATTGCAGAAATAAAAGTCCGATCTGTATTCAAAGCGGAGAAAACCTTGAAATTGTAGAAAAAGGGGGGTGCATTTTTAAAAATCTTCTTCTCAAGAACTACCGAGGCAAATTCAACGTAGTTCAGCATAAATTATCCTTATGGGAAGGAAAATATAAATTGCAAAAATTAAGTGGTAATTCTGTTTCAAATCTGAGTTATTACGAAAATAATAATAAAGGAAAGGCGTGTTTCAATCAGTTTAATAGGTTCGGGTTCGGCATACAATAAAATAGGTAGACAAGACTTGGCCTGGGTAAAACAAAATATTAGCAGTTATTAATCTGCCAATCTCATTAAAATTTCAGGATATTTGATGGACTAGTATATTTGTATTCGCTGTAAATATTGCTGCAAAATAATGCGTATTTGGAATTGACGATTGCCGATCTGCCCCGGCTTTTATTTTGCCACGGCCCGGGTTTGCATACCCATTTTACCAAGACTCGTATTCCATACTTCTAAAACGAGGTTCTTTGTTTAAAGCAGCCATGACATTATACGAAAAAGGTTCGATCTGACTATGATGAATTTGCTTGTTGTGCAACAGTTCGCGTATGAAGGGAAATTTTGAAACATGCAAAATATATTGGTGCCGATTTTGTGAAATAAATTGAGGCTAGATATTTCAATGCGTTGACAGTTTTCACACATGACGTTGGTGCTAGCTTGTTCTAATTTTCGTTTCGTTTTCATTATTTATGCTTTGTTACCTGGAAACTATCGTCTGTATTTCGTGATTTTTACGTATTAAATCAAACAGAGAATTCGTTAAATCAAACAGTTAACTGTTTACCTGCGCAAATTAAGCAAAATCTGATGTAGGGGTAGGTGCCTACTGAAATACAATTTATTCTATCGGTAATTCGGCATTATCGTTTGCGTAATGGCAGATTAATGCAATAGGTTTTGTTGAGATGCTCGGCATTTTCTCGAGTTTATTCAGTTTAAATAGAGTTTGATATCGCTGACGGAAATATGTAGGTATATACATGTAATATATATATGAATAATTTCGAAAAAATAAATTGTGTTCTTTATTTGTTATACATGTAGTGCATGTTTCTTGTGTTTAATTGTTTACAGTTTCTATTTACTAACCATATTTGAGTGTTAAGCTTCGAATTATAAGCAAGATACAAAGATTTGCTCACAATTCTATGTTTGTACACATATCTTAAAAACTAAAGATTAAAAAAGTAAAAAATTTGTCAATATTTATTAAGAAAATTTTCAAAGTCTGTTCTTCCAGAAACCAACGTATTGTAAACTTAACCTTTTTAGCTCACCTGAGGGTGGGGCCACAATGGGGGGTCGAAGTTTAACAAATGAATATATAGAGTAAATCTTTAAAAATCTTCTTCTCAGAAACTAATCAGCCAGGAAAGCTAAAACTTGTGTGAAAGCATCATCAGGTAATGTAGATTCAAATTTGTAAAAAATCATGACCCCCGGGGGTAGGGTGGGGCCACAATGGGAGATTGAAGTTTAACATAGGAATATATAGAGTAAATCTTTAAAAATCTTCTTCTCAGAAACTAATCGGCCATGAAAGCTGAAACTTGTGTGGAAGGATCCTCAGGTAGTGTAGATTCAAAGTTGTGAAAATAATAACCCCTGGGGGTAGGGTGGGGTCACAATGGGGGTCGAATTTTAACATATGATTATATAGAGTAAATCTTTAAAAATCTTCTTCTCAGAAACTAATTAGCCAGGAAAGCTGAAACTTGTGTAGAAGCATCCTCAGGTAGTGTAAATTCAAATTTGTGAAAATCATAACCCTGGGGGTAGGTTTGGGCCACAATGGGAGGTCGATGTTTTACATAGGAATAAACAGAGTTAATCTTTAAAAATCTTCCTCTCAGAAACTAATCAGTCAGGAAAGCTGAAACTTGTGTGAAAGCATCCTCAGGTAGTGTAGATTCAAAGTTGTGAAAATCATGATCCCCAGGGGTAGGGTGGGGCCACAATGGGGGTCAAAGTTTAACAAAGGAATATATAGGGTAAATCTTTAAAAATCTTCTCAGAAACTAATCAGCCAGATGATTCTTTATAATTGTTAAGACTTTGGCCCCAGGACAATTCTTTGGCCTCACGAGAAGGTTCAGAGGTTGATGTACGTTTATATCCCATATATAAACTATTGTTAAGGATCTTTTTGAGAACTGCAATACTCAACATATGATATGACTATAAAATCATCCTGTTAGAAAAGGGACCAATGCTTATAAACATAAGAATATCCAGGGGAAAATGGATTTTATTTATACAGGATCTACATGTATTATTGTACATTGTCCAGATAGTTTGTATTATGACTCCATTAAGCTGATTTTACCATACCTATTGTTCCTCAGGTGAGCGATGTGGCCCATGGGCCTCTTGTTTTATAGTTGCTTTCGAAATTTTGTTCATTTTTTTCAAGCCACGCACGAAAATTTGCGCTTAATAGACGAGGGTGTATTGAAAGGACGCAGATCCCTGAAATGACAATGCCCTACAACATTCGTTAATTTTTCTATTAAAAGTGTCAACTTTGCATACATTAGAAATTTTAAAATCAAATAATTCTGAAATAATGGCTAAAATTAACAATTTAAAATCATCATACAATAAACATAATTGCTTTATCAATTGTCGATAAAACATATTACCGCCGTGTGAATTATGTTTCTTAGGCATGACATCTTGAAGTTCTCTCCTTCGTTAGCACTAAGTGACTGATCTGGACATTCTACTTATTTTTTTCTAACCAGTCCTTTAATTGACTAATCTCTGTACATATATCAGTTAATGTCTTTATCATTCGACGAGATTCATTCACTTTCGGTCTCCATTTTCTAGTTTTATCGATTTGACTGAATTTGGAGTATGATTTTTAATGAAAATGGTTGTATCGTAATTCGTGTAGATGATGCACGATTTTACACAAAAAAGTAGTCAGTGGCAAACGGCTTTATTTTTACCTATTAAGGAAGGAGTCTTTTCTGGTTTTCGACTTGTCAAATGTAAATTTGATTAATTGTTCATCAAATCAAGATGAAAGGAAAATAAAATAGTATTTTTTTTTTTACTATCATACAATTTGGCATGGAAAAAGTAATCAATGTTTAGAATCTTGACTTACTTGACTTGACTTATTCCTGTTCGCTCCTTGGGGAGCATAGGGCCGCAACCACTCCTCGCCAGCGGACTCTGTTTTGGGCTACTTTCTTTAACTGGGCCCAGGTGAAGCCTGCCTCTTTTGCCTCTGACTCTACTGATCTTCTCCAGGTTTGCCTAGGTCTCCCCACCTTTCTCTTTCCCTGTGGGTTCCAATCCAGTGCCTGTCTTGTGATGTTTTCTGGGGATTTACGTAGAGTGTGGCCTATCCATCCCCATTTTCTCCTCTTTATTTCAATGTTGATGGGATCTTGTTTGGTCTTTTCCCATAGGCTTGTGTTTGATATGGTGTCTGGCCATCTGATGTAAAGAATATGGGGGAGACATTTGTTGACAAAAGACTGGAGTTTGTTGTTTATCGTTTTTGTTACCTTCCAGGTCTCCGAGCCATACAACAGGACTGATTTTACGTTTGTATTAAAGATTCTTGTTTTGGTGTTGATGGAGAGTGCTTTTGAATTCCAAATTTGACGTAGGGTGTTGAATGCATGTCTTGCCTTGTTGGTACGACTTTTAACGTCGTTGTCAGCGCCCCCGTCCTTACTGACAATGCTCCCAAGATAGGTGAATTTGTCGGTCTCTCTGATGTTCTCTCCATTTAACTGGATTGGTGTATTCTGTTTGTTGTTTATTCTCATCACCTCTGTCTTTTTAATGTTTATTTTTAGGCCAGTCTTTTCTGCTTCTGCTGCGAGGCGTGACAATTTCTCCTGCGCATGTTGTTGTTTGTGGGATAGCAGGTAAATGTCATCTGCAAAATCCAGGTCCTCGAGGTGTTTGGTGAAGGTCCATTGGATTCCAGTCTTGTTGCCTTGCGTTGTTTCCTTCATGATCCAATCAATAACAATTAAAAATATTGTTGGTGAAAGAATGCAGCCCTGCCTTACTCCTGTTTCTACTTTAAATGGATGTGTTAGTTTTCCATTGTGGATTATGTGACATGTGGCGTCGTCGTACAGGTTTCTAATGATGCTAATGAACTTCGGTGGTATTCCATAATGTTCCATTAGTGTCCAGATGGTTGACCTATCCACACTGTCAAAAGCTTTTTCAAAGTCCACAAATGTTGAATATAGTGGGGACTGCCACTCAATAGACTGCTCTATGATGATTCGAAGGGTGGCGATTTGGTCTGTGCATGATCTGTTTAGAATCTAACAAGGACTATATTTTTGGCGTAATATTGGCGTAGCAAAATATCGCATGTTTCGCAATTCAGAATTGCTGCAGATTTACTGATTAATGAGTCTGTTTTAGCATTTAAATAATGTAACATTAATGTTGGATTTTTTTTTACTAATGTGAACTAATGATATGACACTTTAGTTTCAGAGTATGTTTTCAAAATATGATTTGCCTATTAGCTTTTAAAAGCGCCCATTCTATAAATTGATTTTTGTGAAAAAAAATCACTAAAATCAGTTTTTCTCTCTTATTAAATAGTCAATATATTAGCTTTTCTGCCAATTTATATATTTGTATACAGTCTTCATAATACATAAAAATCAGAAATATTTTATTATTGGAAGCATAAAAAAATAATCAAAATTTCTTCAAAATTTAAGAAAATTAGAGGAAATGCGGGCTAAGCAAAATCAATTTTAGTATAAATATTTTTCCAATTTAGTAGTATAAGCTATCAGCTTAGACATTCTGATATTCTATCTTTTCATTGAAGAATAGAATCTTCAAATCTTAAACAAATGTCTACAGAACTACAAAGAGCTACACTTATTTTTATCATCCTTTACGTTGAGGAAAAGGTAGTGACCTTGACCTGGCCTTTATGTGAAAAAAGGTCAAATTTGATTATATTGATAGAATCATTTGGTATTATGGTCTGTTTGACTGTGTCAAAATTTCATGAATTTCTTATCATAAGAAGTATGTTTGATAGTGAGAAGACTCCTTCCTTAATTTTACATGAATCGCTGCAAGAAAAATCGTGTCAGAGAAGTCGGTCTAAAAATCAAAATGGCGACCGTGACGGACCTTGTTATTGTTATTATATAAAAGTACTTGGAAAAATCTTATTGTAAAAAGAAAATATTAATACTTCTAACGTCAGGTGCCTGTATTTGTTATCGGTATACAAATGTTAACTTTGTTCAGTAATTCAGCAGCTTGAGAGTATTGGAGTTTTCAAAAACGGATACCGTCCGACTTGTGGATTTTCCTTTTGATAACAAAATTAAATCAATCGCAACTTCTCAGGTCTTTCTGGCAGGCTCGGAAAAACACCTCGAATGTATTAACAGTACCGGATGTTAGAAGTTTAAACAAAATGGAGTAGCTTCCAATTAAAATAAGTATCGGCTAGAAAGCCCTAAAGTCGCTTCTGCGTTATATTTTAGAGTAAATCATTTACTTTAATGAAGTCTAGCTTACATCTCAACAGATCGTAAAATGTGTTGTATTTATATCAAGTTTTATAAAAAGGAGGTTGTCATGGACGCCTAGGTAATACATTCGAGGTGTTTTTCCGAGCCTGTCGGAAAGGCCCGAGAAGTTGCAACTGAAAATCAAATAAATCTTATGATTTAAATTATCTGCCTTGATATAGCTGTTTTTATTTAGTTGTCGTTTTTTTTTTAATTTGGTTGGGGTCTTATTTCAAATAAAATACCGTTGTGTCAATTTTCTTAAATTATGAAGGACAGTCCCAGCCGGGATTCAGTAAAACTTTGACAAAGTATCAGGCAATTGCAACAAGCCGAATTTTAACATAGATTCATATTCGAGGAAAAAGTGGACAGTTACAAATTCAAACTTTCAAGACCCGTCTTTCAGTACTTTCGGTACTTTGATTTCTTATTCTACTGAGGGGCCATATGGTACAATATCCTTTGAACGCCCAAGTAAAGTCGTTGCTCAGGTTAGCGATGTAGCCCCCATGGGCCTCTTGTTTTTCATTAAGAGCGCTGGATAGTATATATATAATAAAATCGAAAGTCGTTAAAGGACTTGAGCTTCATCAAGGTCAATTATAAATGATAATCTTACGTTTATATGGAATAAAAATGAACACAAAAGTAGAGGAAATTTCTTTATATTTGCATTTACAAAGAACCATCACGAGAGCAAGTACATTCTTCACTCAAATAAAACAGTCATAACATCTACATCTCTCTCTCTCTCTCTCTCTCTCTCTCTCTCTCTCTCTCTCTCTCTCTCTCTCTCTCTCTCAACTGTCACGATGATGAGCAAAACAAGCAGAAATGTGTATCAGTAATATAAATAGGCAGTTGGTAACAATCTTGTCATTTTTTTTTTCAATTGACAAGACATGAGATTATCTACTCAAAAATATTTGAAAATGAATTAAAGAAAAATCCTGTAAAAAATCTAAATGCACAAAGAATTTTCAAAAGAAAATTATTCTGTCAATTCTCAGTTTTGAAATGACCAGAAAATTAAGATATTTTTTTTAATTTATAAAAAATAAACTGAGAAATGTTAAATTTTGTATTGGCTGCATATTTTTGCTTTACTTTCCTACATTAATTTAATTAATAAACGACATATAATTTAATGCTTTCATGTATGTTTATAAGAATTTCTGAATCTTTTTTACTACAGCACAATTTGCTACCATAAATCCAAACTAAAAATAACGAATCCCCACCCCCACCCCCCAAAATAAATGCAAAATATTATGTCTTCCCAAAAAATTTGCAAATGTGGACTGAAAATAAAAAAGTTTTTAAAAAGAAAAAATCATAACTAAGAGAATTGTTTGTAACATCGATAAAGAAAGACAACACCAACAACACGGTATTATTGGTAAAACTTTGATATGTACAGTGTGGATGAGGATCGACTCGGAGAGAATATTAAGACAAATGTGTATACTGGAATCCTTCGAATTCGTTTCTCCCTCATCTCACACAGAAATCATCCACACACAGTAACGAATAAATTATTACACAATGTATTCCCCCCACACACAAAAAAATAAACAATTAATTATGAAGAAAGAATGAAATAAAGTCACCATCATTTCTCTCTTCTTGTTATATAATTGAATATATATATATATAATATATCTATAAGGAATTTCACTCACGGCTTCAATTCTATCCTATAAATAATTCTGATCATTCTTTCAGAGCTCTCGTTCATAATAAAACGTCTTATTTTTTTTTCATAAATACATGTAATTAAGTTCTATGAAATATTAGCATTTCAATAATGTAAACGTATATATATAGACAAATCAAGTGTACCCTTTCATCAAATACAAATGAAATTCTGATGCAATGCTATTCTCCACTTTAAAACAAGAGCTTGACAATCACAGAAACTCTTGCAATAATTAACTTACAATTTTACAGTGTATAACACTAAAATGATTGAAGAACTGCAACTGAGGTCAGACATATTTGTCACCATCCAACCCCCATTATCTTTAATACAAATCATTCTGTACAGAAAATGTTGATATATTTTTTTAAATATTCGATAACTATCAAAACAGTTTCAATTCTAAGCACTTTGAAAGGACAATTTTTACAACAATTTCAACAAGTACGATAAAATGCCTAACATTATTGACAGAACGATGTCCTAATATGATTGTTGGCTTCATCCATATAAAGGAAAGTCAGTGAAGTCATTGCACAATGTCCTTGTCCACATCCAAGTCGAAGTGAATCACAGTTAATCGGAACTAAATATATTCCATAAAGGTGAGAGAAAAAAATTCAAACACACACAAAAGAAGTCTGTACATGTTCATTGCACAAAAATCAGCATCTCTCATCAAAGAGAGAGAGAGGCCCAAAGATACTGGAACGTTCCCATCCAGTATGGAATAAAGTACACGAAAATGACCTAGTAGCGACACCACCATTTTCTATAAATCAATTTCCGTCATTATATTTCGCATCACAGAGCCATCACAGCAAAAGAATCCACAGCATTCCATAAAAATACAGAACATATCCCTCTCCCTGTCCACGAAATCTGAACAACACACACGATTGGCTGTTTCATGTACGTTTCTTTTTTCTTCTCCCCAGTAACGACGGAGACAAATCAACACTCGCCCCCTTTATGTAACAACAACGGCACATTTAACAAGTGGAATACCTTTTATCATACAGTAAAGTGCTGCAAGTTGAAGGAACAATGATATCCAATGAAATCAACACATAGGTAGCGAAAACCAATCAGGATTTCACAACATTCACATATTTACAAAATCTTATAAAAGTGTCACGTTCACTCAAAAAGTATCACAATTGGGTGATGTATCTCCTTTCTTATTTATAATTTTTTTTTTCTTTTCCTTCGTGATCTGTTTTTCTTCCACTATTCACAGGAAAATATTTATGGCCTCCGATGTGAAGAGATCATACTACATTGCGGACTAAAATATAAATAGTTTTGTTACTCAAACGGCATGCATATTACCTTGGGAAATAAAACAGTCTTGCGGAATACGTCAATCTTGGCTTTTACATGTAGAACTATCCAAAAGCACTATGTACATGACACATCTACATGCATGTCAGATGAATCGATCAGTTCGAATTTATCCTCAAACGAGATGAAATACCATGGATTGTACACAATGGCAATTTGTATGATGATTCACTGAAAGTGAGGGTCTTTTCGTGAATGAAACACCTTCTCATGTATGAAAATATAATATGCACTCATAATATGCCAAATTCCCCAAGGTATTCACCCAGTAATTTCTAGATGATAAAGAGGCGATGGAGATCATCTCATAAGCAGAAAAAACAAAGGAATATGCAATTGTACACATGGAGTGAGGGTCATTTTGGCCAGCTGTGGTCATATTAATGACATAACACAGGGATAAGCTGGCACACAATCTAACTTGCTTTTCAGAGCTTTAAGCTTTGAGCTCGTCAACTCGGATAAAGAATGCTGTATGGGGAATTTTTTTTTTTTAAAAAGCAAGCTATCACACACCATCGGGGCCTCCTCTTTGCAAGCTGTAAGTGTAACAGATTTTTTTTTCATCATCACCTTTGAACTCACGAAGAAAACATCCACACACAGGAAGTCTTAGTTTAGGCCGCCACCCGACGTTGACGTAAACAGAAAGTGAATGCCGCTGTTAATGGGCGTCTTGGGAGAAGCACACAAATACATGAAGTCTTCTGATTGCGACAGATTCAACGTTGGCTCTGACGAGCTCCGATGAACCTTGGGAAGAGATCGCTCTAGGCTCTCCAAGACTGACAGAATCTAAGAAGGGAAACATTATTACGGAGCTCATTAGAACATATCTCTTTTTAAAATACTTGAATGAGAAAATTATATTAATATACATTGTATATATTCTCTATATCTTACAATCTTAATAGATCTGTTTAGTTGATGGATGCCATTTAATCTGCAATAAAACTTTATCATACATACACTTTTGCACCTACATCGCGAAATATAACTTAGGCCATAGAATAATGAATTCCTTGGTTCTCAAGTTCATTTTTATCATTAAATGAATAAAATAAAATTTTGACTGTGCACTTGCTTATTCCGGAAAAAGAAATTCTTAATTTAGGACCGCATTGGCATTTTAGATACTCAATTCAGTAAAGTACTTCACTTAATAAAAAACATAATTGTAAACATCGTGATGATTCAGATTAAATTTTAACAATTGCAAATAGCCACCAAATCTAGTTACCAGACGCTGTGTTTAAGTTATGATCGAACAGCAATGATTTTAGATTAGGTATAGGAGGAAGAATGTGCATATACCAGGAGATTCCTGCAGCTTGCACTATACTAAATATCCTACTATGTTTAATCATAGGCTTTCTCAAGCCTCGTAGTTGTGGTGTTTCTTGTGAAGAACATGATGACTTATTTATTTCATTTAGTTTGAGCTAACAAATCCGATACATCCATTTCAACGTAACTATTTATTTGCTTTAAAACATTGCCTTTTGTGGATTTGAATATGAATTATATGGAATAAAAAGAAAAAATCACCAATTAACCACATCTGTTTTTGAAAATGTTGGCCTGAGAACCAAGAGATTAATTTTTCATAGCCTTAGCTCTGATTAATTACCTGTGGAAACAATGGCCGCTGTTCTCTGTCGTATTTACAGCAGTCCTGCATTAGGATTTTGAATCTTTTGGGCGTGTCTGACCTAGATTTACTGAGGTCAGGCCGGAGTGTCCCTTTACCCACCATGTACAGAATCTGTAACACAAATAAAGAGACTGTTTCTACCATACATTACATAAGTCAACAACATACTTCAGGTATTCTCATACACAAAAAAAATTATCTATCCTCATAGTAAAAAAAATTTCCACAATCGTTTTACTTCATACTTTTTAAGACCTTGCATATGAAAATGTCTGTTGGAGAGGGTCCTTTTAAAGGGCAGTTTGAATTCACTTTGTCAAAGGAAAAGCCAAAATAATATTGTATTTCTTTCGAAAGAATGGCTTTATCATTATACATATTAAATAGCCTTTTTATGTAACAAAAATGGGCAATTAGTATCAAATAAAAAATTGGTGGAAGAATATATTTATGGGTTATAAGAAGACAATCCTTGAATGCAATGACTCAATGGACAAGCATATACCGTATATCAGGTAATTTTCGCAATGATCTAATTTTCGCAACCTCTTTTAAATCACAAATAATTGAATACGCAGAAATTATATCATGTATCATTTTTTATAAGATACTTTTTAAATCGCAAAAAATGACTGACGCAAATTAAAAATGTATAAAAGATTTTTTCCAGATTTTCTCCATTTTCGCAAATTTTGTGACACACACACGCAAAAAAAAACAAAAAAAAAACGGTTATACGGTATTACTATTTGAAAATGTCACCAGAATAATACATATACATGTATCCATACCTGGTCCTTGTTACTGATGTTGCTATAGGGAAGTGACTGGGTCATTAACTCATACAAAACTATCCCAAAAGCATACACATCCGACTGGTTGGTGTAGGGATTGGCCTCTTTCATTCGTATCACTTCTGGAGCCTACATAGGGAAAGACAAAGAATCAAGAAGCTGCTCTGGTCAAATTTATAGACTTGTGTTGCCCTATTTCTAATGTAGAATATTCCAGTTACCAGTACACAGCAATCATTATTGGTACTTCTACTTGTAAATATTCATGAAAACAAAAATGACAATTTAAGGCCAAAAAAAATTAATGATTTGTTTCTCAGGCACCGCCGCATCAGTAAAATCATCGCCGCATCAAACATTTTTATCATTATTTTTCCGGATTTTTTATATCTTATCATTATCGGTTTTCTCTATTATGGAATCTAAGTAAACAAACGCTCAGATCAAATGCTTGTCTCTGTCAGTGAAAAACGTTATTTTATCTGAAACATCTACCCAGTGACCAACCAAGGGGGTTACCTGGGCTAAATACAACTTTATGTAAATATAATAACTCGCTTTGCGCTTGGTAACTTCGCCAGAATTTCCTCAGAAAGAGAGGTTGAAGTTGCCCTGTATTCTCTGAGTTCACGATCGTGAAAGTGAACTCCAAATGCAATAAAATGATAATCATCTAATTCAAAAGACATTTTCATAGCCTAAGTTAACCCCTGTTGTGATTAATAACTACCGACTGTCTTATCTTTAGAGGTTATAAATACGGTTGATGCAACCACATACTGTGCACTGAAAATTGCAACGGATGTTTATAACTTTAGGTGCTGATATTACAATTAGTTGGTAACTTGTAATTAATTAATAACTCTGCCAAGTTAGTGCTAAAATAATCATGAAACCGCTTGTCTACAGTTATCTTTAACTAAAAAATTCTGTACAACCAACCATATGACGGTTGTAATTGGGTCAAAAGGTTGGACTAATACCTCCAAAATACACTTAAACACATAGACTGATTTTATTTTTCATTTAGCCAACACAGTTACGTGACATTTCACCTACAAAATGTATGAATACACATAATGAATTAAATTTTAAAAATTGGATAAGATTTTAAATTTTTTAGGAGTTGTTTTATTTTTAATTGACTTGCTTCATCAAATTCAAATTAAGGTTGAATCTGTGTATAAATGTATTATCATTAGCATTATGCCATTGTCAAAGAATGGAAGTCTACCTGATTTCTCAAATTTCTCCCTATTTTTCTGTGATGGAGAACAACTTCAGAAGTGAAGTCTCCCTAAACTAAGTTTGCTCTGGGTTGGTCCCTGTTAACACAACCACTGAAATTTCTTTGTTCTCTTCAGAAATTGAAGCCTCTGTGATATTGCATAGAAGCAGGAATAAAGGACACTTGTATTGTTTGAGAATTTTATGATGACTTATTTACTTTTTCTTCTGTCAGGCACTGAAGATAGATAAGAAAACACCCCAAATGAATGCTTTATTTGATAAATTTTTATATGGCAAATTCAACTAGTAAAATGCCATAAGAAGACCCCTAATTTAGTTTAGACTTCTGTTATTACTGTGGAGGGGAAAGATGGGCCGTAAAATGAAGCAAAGGCATAAACCATTTGTCTTGTTTGTTCCTATGCAAAAACTCAACCTTATAAAAGGAAACAGAACAGTTTAAACTAAAAAGAACAAATTAAAACAAATGTTTAAACTTTGCCAATGTATGAGCTTGATGAATATCTGCTGATGTGTACACAAATAATTCATATACCGGTAATATGAGTTACCTTCATTGTAAATTTTGTCTTAAAAAAAAAAAAAAAAAAAAAACCTGCCTGCCTCATCAAAATTTCAAAATTTTGGCCCGAGAAACTAATGATTAATTTTTTTTGGCCTAATTGTAAAGAATTTAAAAATGAAAAATGCATATACATTTACCAGTATGTATAAAAAAAAAAAAACCTGAACCAAATTCACATTTTGAAGCAATTTTAGTTTTGAGTTCATCATTAAAAAAAAAACCCATATGTACATGTTTGTACATGTACTGGTTTATCGATCTACACCAGTTTACAATTCTGTCTTACAAATATGAACACATACAATGCATCATCAATGAATTCTTTAGTCACTGTGTAAAATAGCACTAAAGCATAAAAATTAAATGCTGTAAAACATGGGTGATTTTGCTTCGTTATAAACATAATTTGTTATATCGTCAAATTTACAACATGTAATATAGTCGTGGGGAATGAAAATCAATTTGCTGTAAGCGTCAATTCATTATAAGCATATTCGCTATAGCCGTGTTTTATTGTATATGGTCATGACTACTCTAGAGTCCTTAAAAATAGCACAGGATCAAGGTAAACATGGCTTTGATGACATACCATCCACAATATGGAGCCACTGGGCTGCTGGAATTGATGTGATCCACTCCACCTGGTCTTCATCGTAGCCAATCCAAAGTCACCGATTTTTACCGTTAAGTTTTCCGTTAAAAATATATCTGATCAAGTGTTAAGGAAGCATTTTCCCCCTTTATTTCTGTTGTGAACGATAAATTCAAAACAATATTACAAAGAAACATATAGTGTATTATTCATGAATAAAATATATGATCTGTAATCCTGGATAAATTGGACTCTTTTTCTGAGCTTTCTCTTCAGAATACTTTTACAGATAACACTGAAGTACATGTATACTGTTAACCTTCACTTATAAAATAAATCACTATATGTACATTTTCCAGTGTCTTTGCCTGTGATAGCACTATGTATCGATTTTGTACTATATAACCCATTATACAAATGACGCCAAATTGAGGCGCCAGCAGGGTTTGCTTATTTAAATATAAATATTAAATCATAGTATTACGATGGCTTAAAATCATATAAATATAAGTAATAAGGAATCATTCTTTGAATATTATGAGGTGATAATTTCGGTCGGGGCGTGATCAAATCGATCATAAAGCCCTTTGTGCTTTATTGGATTTGATAACGCCCCGACAAAAATTATTACCTCATTATACTCAAAGAATGATTCCTTATTCCTTATGTAATCACTCTTCCTCTAATTGATTCTCAGTAAAGGATACTATTTGACTTTAAATCTCTGTGAATAATACATTTTGCATGGAGATAACTGAAAAAAGAAAAATGAAGTATCAATATCAATGGAATACATATAGAACATAAGTAAATAAATTTTCTAAACATACAAAAATTATTTGAAGTACAAGTCATACAATAAAAATATTATATTTGGCATGTACAATATTTGTCTGACAATGATTTTTCAACATGTTAGCATGGATTTGAATTAGCATATTTCTGGATGCACTTTTCTTAATGATATACATATATGCATGGCATTTAGCAATGTACTTGATTAAGCAAAAGCACTTTCCCTAAAAAAAAAAACACTTAAATGAATACACAGGCAAATGTAACGTGTGTCACGTAATTTCCATTTTATAAAGGGTTGTAACTCTCAGAAGGAAAATACTGTAAATTCCTTATTAAACACAAGGAATTAATATCCGCATAAAACGTGAGAAGCACATCTCACACATTTTAAAATCTTGCTTTATTTTTCTGACAGAAGTAAACTATTAGGAAATACGATAAAAAATCAGTGTTCGCGATTTCATATTCTAGCGATTTGATGCAAAGTGATAGAATCTCAGAATTAAGTACTCGCGTAAAATTAGGAATCTACAGTAAACATCAGAGAAGTTCATTAGTGACGTGGCAATGATTGCAGTACTCACTCCATTCCTTGTGCCGTCTGCCGAGAAATCTCCATTATTGTTAACATTTCAAACTTGATGTCGTCTTCGTGAATGTGCTTGTATAAACTGGAGCCTTCGCACCACTGCGTGACTATGGCTAGCTGGGGTTTTGACGTCCACCCCATAAACAGTAGAATGTTGGTATGTCTTGTTTTCCTTCGAAACAACAAATGTCATTCTTAACTTTAAGTACCATACATACATGTACTCCACACACTTCTAGACCCTCTTTGGACTTTAGAATGTCTTTCACCAGCTATCCAGGATTTTGTTTGAAGAAATATTCATTTGAACAAATTGATTACTATCATAAATAATGTGCTGATTTTTTGTACCACACAGCTATAATATCTACTAAAGAAAACATTGAGAAGACCCCATATGGTTTGCAAAAACCAAAATATTGATGAGACCACAGAATTGAGTTCTAGTTGAATCAGATCACAGTTGTAATCAATCTCCCTAATCCAGCAATCTGAATAATAAACTCTTTCACTAACTTCACTACAGATAAACCAGCAATCTGAATAATAAACACTTCCACTATCTTCACAACCGACAAACCAGCAATCTGAATAATAAACACTTCCACAATCTTCACTACTGACAAACCAGCAATCTGAATAATAAACACTTTCACTATCTTCACTACAGAAAAACCAGCAATCTGAGTAATAAACACTTCCACTATCTTCACTACCTACAAACCAGCAATCTGAATAATAAACACTTTCACTATCTTCACAACAGAAAAACCAGCAATCTGAATAATAAAGTGATCTTCACTATCTTAACTACCGACAAACCAGCAATCTGAATAATAAACACTTCCACTATCTTCACTACCGACAAACCAGCAATCTGAATAATAAACACTTCCACTATCTTCACTACCGACAAACAAGCAATCTGAATAATAAACACTTTCACTATCTTCACTACCTACAAACCAGCAATCCGAGTACAGTAAAACTCGTTTAGTACGAACATGGACATATTTAATTCTCGGATATAGCGAAGTTTTTTTGAGTCCACGGTAAAATTCTTGACAAATCTTAGCAAAATTGTACGGTTATAGCAAAGTTTAGATATAACAAATTTACGAATATAGCGAACTTATTTTGAGTCCCTTAGAGGTGAATAATAACAAAATTTAAGACCTTTATAACAAATTTCGTTACAGTTAAAAAAGTTTGCATTACCATTTAATTTATTTTCATAATTATTTTTCAATTCACAATCTGATTATTAAAGGTATCAAATAATGCATTTTTATTTTAAGCCTCAATTAACAAAAATTATAGTCTGGTGAAAGAAAACATGTATATAGTGAATTTGCCATGGTTATTATTACGAATTCATTATACGGATATAACGAATAATGGATATAACGAAGTAAATCTATTGGTCCCTCGGACTTAGCTATAACCGAGTTTTACTGTAATAAACACTATCTTCACTACAGACAAACCTTAGGACTGCCACTTCATTCTTGAATGCCCTCAGCTGTTGTGGAGTTGGAGCTGTGACGTTAAGGCGTTTGATTGCCACGTGACCATGGTAATACCCTCGGTACACCGTCCCAAATGACCCTGACCCGATTCTCTTGTTGACCTGAATTTGATCACCATTGATTTCCCAGTCCTCTCGCGGATGGTTCTCTACTGTCCGATGCTATGAGAAATGGGTAAAAATGAGGTGGAATATGCTTGATATGTGAATTTAAAGAAGCCTTTTTTCAATGTACCTATTTATACATAAAACTGCATTTTTTTGGCAATGCTTTAAGCAATTATGTAACAATTTACAGTATATATTTCAAATATAATATGATTTTCAATGCCATGACCTTTACACCTTTTTATTTTATGCAAATTACAGGGTCACGACCTCACCTTGACCTCATGACCTGTATGTGTCGGCTGTGGCTGAGGTACTGGTTTGGACTGATTTGAAGTTGTTAACACCGGTAGCGTATTATTTCTTTGTGATCCTGAAACAGTCAAAAGAAAACTTACAACATGGAAAAAATTATTACATACATTGTCTGGTGCATCAATCTTTCGACAATTTTACCATCATTCAATAAAGATCCACTTTAATGTTTATCAGCATAACACTACACATTGTTTTGAGAAAAAATATGAGGTATCCATTTCTAATTAGGAAAGAGAAAAATGTACATAAATATAACCATGGACAATAGAATTTAGAGATACAAACAAGTATGTTATCAAGGAAACAAACGCATGGAGAGAAAAATCCATGAAGAATTGGTTAATATTTATGGTGGGGAGTCAAACGCTACTGAGGTGTCAATGGCTGGACAAGGACCTACATTTGAGAACTCAATGAACTCTGACTAAGGACAGTTCACAGTATAATATGTTATACAGAGCATGTTTCCACGGAAACCTCATTGATCCACATCACACAAGCCAAACTCACAGACTCACAAAAAACTCATTCACAAAAAGAAACAGGTCTCAACCACTACACTTCAGATCAAAATCAAAAACAGATATTATCATGTAAATCTTATTTAAATTTTCGATTTGTTTAAATTTCAGATAGTCTCTGGAGGATAAACAATATCCAATATCTGTTAAAATCCCCAACCTTAATGCATATAATTTCTTAGCTGCAGGTCTGTAGCTCCCAGTCTGAAAAATTCGGATGGACGACCTGGGAGCTACAGTGCCACCCATTGAAAAAATGGTATATTTATTGTGCACAAAAATATGCACTAGTTTTGGACTGATTAATCTTATTTATACGCAAATTCTGTGAAAAAATGAGTACAATTAAATTCTTCATGCAATTTACTACCAATATCCTCTCTTTACTTGCCTCTGATACTCTTTTAAACACCATCACCAGCCCTATAAAGAGAGGGGGTGAAGTTTGTTTACATGTAAAAATGGTGACTCTCGATCTCGATGTAAATTTAACATACTTGATTTTCTGACGTCGATAGCATGCTCTGGAAAAAGTCTGAGGCAAATAAATCAACGATATCAGTAGTAAATTGCATGAAAAATTTAATGGTACTAATTGTTTTTACAGAATTTGCATATTAATAAGGTTAATCAATCCAAAACTAGTGCACGTTTGTGCGCAATAAATATACAATTTTTTCAGGTCGTCCAACCGAATTTTTCCAGACTGGGAGATACAGACCTGCAACTAATATAATTTCTAGAACCCCTTCAAGTAAATATTCTATAATGAATACACCAGCTGCCTATTAAATATTGATTCTAAAAATATTTGGTGAAAACGAAGTAAGAAAAGTTTGATAGAGATGCAAAAATTGAACCCAAAATGACCTTTTTCAAAGGTTGTGGTTTCCGATGGTCAATTTTTAAATAAAACCTCCAAATTTTCATTTCTGAGTTGTTTTTCAAGTGTCAGTAATGGAAAAAAATACAAATACATAGAGGAGATATGGTTCTTGTGTTGGTTTTCTAAAATTTGAAATATATTTGCAAGTGATATGCTATGAAAATATCTATGTTTTATCCTGCAACTACCCCTTACAATTACTGCATATAGGTATACATTTGTATTATCAAATAAACCAAAGTTATACTAGTATTCAGTAAATGCCTATATACAGCCTTCTGCATTTATCTGACATTAATATGCACTGTGATGTCATATTTTTTGCTTCGTTTCTCCATGCATATTGTCAAATAATTTTCAAAACTTTAAAGCATCAATCTTGATATAATGTTGCAGGATAAATAAAATACCTATTACATTAAATACACGGTTATTGCCTTGGAACATATCAATGCAAAACTTGGACTAGGGTCGAAAATGTGACAATGGCGAGTGGCGAGGCTTGCCGAGCCCTTGTCACATATGTTTACCCTTGACCAAATATTGTGTATATTTCAAGACAATAACTGTGTATTTAATGTAAGTTGTTATTTAGTGATTCAATGCTGGTACAACTGTATTGTGGTATGGCGTTCGATTTGTCAAAACAATCTGACTTCTTTTTATTACACTCAAATGAAAAAAAGTATTTTATGGGAGTATAAAATAGTTTGTAAAACACAATGACTCATCAACATTGCTGTAAGGAGAAGACCTTTTCCAACTAGACTTTAGTGCTATCTAGGCACTAGCTATCACAGTGCAAATTTAACTGTGGGATAAAACAAAGTATCAAAGTTCCATATAAATTGTCAAATTTTTTCACCCCTCTCTTCTCATTTTTTCTTAACTGCTATTTTGTACTTGAGACATTTGAATACGATACACTGAGAGTACACTGTTTTTCGTCAATATCATTTTATTGGAGTTATTTATTTCAATTTTATGAATTTTTAGAATAAATAAAACACACAAGAACCAATCCTTTTACATTATGTTTGTGTTTAAAGGCAAAGCCACAATATGAAAAAAAAAAAATTATAATCCCACACACAAAGCCACACGGTTACCATAGCGATGCTTTGGTGTAGGTTTGCTACAAGTGCCATCGCTGGCATGGCGTTTTTCTTTGTAATTCCGGGGATTTCCGCTATCTGTAATACGCAAAAATCGTACACACTAAATCCCCTCCTTAATCTAATCCAATAATGACAAATTTTAGCCCTCAGCGATTGCATGGACAAAAAAAAGTAGGTAAAGAAAAAAATGATCACTTCACCTAGTTTAGTTTAGTCATTATTTTTAAAATTTGTTAACATTAACAAATTTAAATATTAAAGATAAGTTTTTCTTTATCATATGTGATCATAAAGAATGTTCATATATAATGTTTATCTCTAAAATACAAGATTTAATAATAGAATAAGCAATGCCTTATACCAAGTTTGATGACAATTGATTTTAACAGGTTGGTAAGATTAAAAAAAAATAGATATTGATAAATAAAGAGAATAAGCTTGCCATTGCATTGTATCTCTGCCAATAGCAAAAGACCATAATCACTATGGTTGTAATAGTCAGAGGGACCAGTGCAGCTCGGTTGTCTACCATGCTACATTACAGTGCAAAATATCACCAATTATGTTCGAACAAAAACTCAAGAGAAAAAAAAACACAGAACATACCTTCGATATTCTGGGTAGCAAATGGAAACTTTTCCTACAAAGAAAGAAGATAAAAAAAAATTATTAAAAATTGGGAGACTAAGTGATATTGTAATTCATAAATATGTTTAATCATGTTTTGGTTTTTTTTTTCAATTTAAAGAACATTTTCATTAATTATTAATGATGTACATTGTAAATAATGGTCTGAAGCTGTTCACTGTAAAATCATTATCGTCATATATTATAGCATAACATGATAATAGAACACACAGTTTTTTACTTATTGGAGCAGAGTAAAAAAGAATCACGTTACTAGTATCTATCTCATCTGATGTGGAATTTTTTTTATGTCAAAGAGAACAAGTTATAGATGGGATTTTCAAAACTGCAACTATATGTACATGTACTTTTATTGTTCAAAAAAAAAAAAATATCAATACATACCAATAAGATCCTTACGGTCAAGAGTTCAGAAGAATACGTACCCTTAAATCATCGTGGGGCGGAGGGGTGTTTATATTCCGTAAATTGGGTTCAGATGTGTACAACGGTGATGAATTGACTTGAGATGTTAGTCTGTATAAGGCAGGAAATAGAGGGGATCGTGTGAAATTATGTCATATCTCCAGCTCTTCGAAGACCACTTGATTTCTGCAGGAAAGCAGGTGACCTTTCTTTTTTATTTTCTTATCTCTTAACCATGTGGCCATTGCTTGCTATCTATGAGCATTGGTCAAAAACCTAACCCTGCAGACAATTGGAGGAAATGTTTCAAGACTGATGAAGTTGACCTGTCCTGACCCCAAAAAGGAAAAGGTCAAGGTCAAACCTGATCAGCCTCGAAATTCTCCTTACAATGTCCCAGAACCTTAAAGTCTATCCTAAATTGTTTTCATTTTTTTTTAACCTTTACCTGCATAGGGGGGAAAAAGAATTCTCCAGCACCAATTAAAGCAATAACCACTTAAAGGTTCTATAACCAGAAGCTATTACAGCCAGGGCAGCGAAGGGGATTAAGGGAGAGGGGGGTTGGGGGGTAAGAGTGAGAATTTTTCCAAGTCACCTGACTCTCAATTGCCAGCCAGCTTTAGCCCGACAAAGTTCTCATTACCTCTAAGTGGTCTGGATGCGTGTCCGTTATATTAATATTAACGTTAGGCGCCGATTGTGAACGGCTGCGACTAAAGCGATCTTCCTTGTTCAGGGAAAACCCAGCATCCGCCAACTTGCTGAAATTTCGAATATGAATGAATATATAGATAAGTTTTCTCTGGTATAAATATTGGTCAGAGACATGCAGAGTTTTTTTTAAAGAAGCTTGAGAGCAAAAGTCAGAGTAGAAAGAATTTGGTAGGAGCAGAGAAAGCAAGTTTTATTAGCTTATCTGAACAATGAATACAGTCATCTCATCTATTCTAAAATTGGTAGCAATTTTCTTGGCTTATTTCTAACTTCTTATCATACTGATGGTGTGCTTATGGCACCCCATTCCTCTCATTTTTTTTTAAAAATGAATTTAATTTCTGTATTACGTTTATTCTAACAAACATTAACTTATCCAGTTGTTTGAAGTTGAGATCTACAAAATTCTTTACAATATCTCACTTGATTTTATATATTTGAATAAAGTCTTTTGATAATGATATTCAAGTATTTGTTCTTATTTTGATCCTGAATTAAGAGTTGTCTTTCCTTAACAATGGAGATTTATCTGTGGTATCTTTGAAATAAAACCTGAAACAATCCTCTAAAGCTTTTCATTTCTTTTATGGACAAGATGACCATATTCTAATACATCAATACGAAAACATAAAATTAATTGTAAGTACTTAATACAAGATGTTTTTTCTCATACAACAATTTTTAAATTTGGTGCATACATTTTACAGTGACACGTAAACCAATTCTAATTTGTGTGTGATTTAATAAATCAAAACAGTACGTTACATATCACTCATAAAGTGGTCCATTATAAAACTACAAAAGTGAATAATTTAATTGTGGTTGCAGCGCGCTTTCTGATTGGCTAAAAAATTATTTTATATCCTATAAAGAATGTTGCCTACATCATAGTAAGACTAACGTCAAAAACATATCAATATGCTTGAAATTACGTTAACTTTGAATTTTGTAAAATTTTACATCATTTTAAAATCAAATGACCGTTTTTATCTACAATGAAGAGTAAAAATATTAAATTTATATAAGCAATGAATTCAATATTTATTAGTTTTATATGATATAAAATGGTTTGAAACAGTTTTTTTATAAACCGCTTCAAAGTTTATAAAGCATAAACTGCCCCAAACCATTTTATATCATATAAAACAAATAAATATTGAATTCATTTCTTAATTAAAATCCTATCAATTTATGATTTATGATTAGTTGTGTAAACATAAGTGACAAAAAATATTTATCATATTTTAACACTCTTATCTATAGCTTTGATACCTATGAACTTAATTTCAGTTTTACTTTAAATTAAATCATAACTTTGGTACCATAGAAGTTTTTTTCAAGTTAAACTTGTCAAAAAAAATGTTTGTATATGTAACATTACTATCAGCACTGTAATTTGATGACAACAAAAATATTTATTTTGGTGTATATAATATCTAATACCACATGTATATCATGTATATACAGTAGTTGCATGGTGCTTCATCAGAAAATTGTTTTTTTATTTCTAATAGCCAGACTCTCTCTCTTTCTCTCTCTCTCCTCTCTCTCTCTCTCTCAACAAACCCAGAAGAACTACATTTAGTCTAGCATACTCAAGCTTTTCCCAAAACATGCAAATATACTACATATAATACAAACAAAATATTTTCCTATATCAAAAAGCAACATGGATGCAGATATACATGTATATACATGTAAACTATATACATATATCGTAAAACAGGTTATTTTGGCTTGACTTGTAAATATTTGGCAATAATTAAAGTTATATGACTTAATTAAGGTATATCAAATATTTTAGTTCTTTTAATCATGGTGATTTCAAAATTGTTTACACTCAAATGTACATCCACAAGTTTTTTTTTTCTGCTGTTTCAGCACTGACGATTATTCAGCACTGATAATAATCGCTAATACAAGCCAAAATTAGCATCCCGCAAGAAATAACCTGCTATACGATATATATAATTTGATGAAAAGGTTTACAGCATTGCTTTACAAATCCAGACACCTGCCTGCAGTTATCTGAATTCTTCACCTCCAGATGATTGATGACAGAATTTTTTTTTTAATGACGTAATTAATTCTTAATTTAAATTAATTGCTCAATAAATATTTGCACAATTCCAGAGGAAAAAGGTGTCTGTATTCAAAAACCTCCGCCAAGTACACTTCATATGAAAACAACAAGATGGGGGATTGAAGCAACAAATGAACAAACAGACAGGCAGACAGACAAACAAAAATACGCAATAATTAAAAGAAAATTAATGAGGAATAACTATAATTGTGAATAGATAGAAATCAAATCGGTGAAACTGTGAAAACACAACTCAACAAACACTCTGCCCTGGCAGCAATTTCAGCAAGTTGTACATCCGAGAGGAAAATTTTTGTTGAGGGATGGTGGAAAGGGAATTGGGGGGTCTAGAAGGGGCAGCTAATGACCACTGACTGGTGGGGATAAACTATAACGTTGTATATGCCGTCCTGTCAATATCATTACAGCATAATGATTTACATATAAGAATACATTCACATTCCTATGGGATTTTGAGATGAATTTTTAATGAATATGTGGAAAGGATTTAGTGGCTTTTTTAATTCTACTCGTCGATGAGGGAAATAACCTCTGCTTATCAATTCTACACAGTTTGTAGCATACCGATATATTTGTATAATATATATATGCTATAAAATGGAATTCATCCTGAGTTTATTTTACTGAATAAAATGAACATGCATTCATGAGATATTTTGTGTGGTGTGAAATTTCTTTCAAAATACTGTTACAAACAAAACCGGAATCAATTTTTTTTTTTGGGTTGTTGTTGATTTTCTTAAAATTAATCAAGCTTGGGAAATCAAAGCTGATGAAATGTCAGGCACATTTAGGCAAAAAATTCTTTGAGGGATGCTTGGATTCAAGTACAAAAATAAGTAAAAATTGAAAAAATAATGAAAACCATATGAACTGGGGGTAAAAATGAAATACACTCATCACACATATAAATTAATATATCAAATCAAGATCTATTCATAAACATGATGTAAATGCTACATATAACATATAAATATATAAATAACTATAAAATGCGGGGGCAAAATAAACGACAACATGGGTTTTTGGTAAATGCATATAAATTAATAATGTATAATAATAATGAAATGACTGCAACATCTTTTACTTGTATAATTCTAACTATCAATTCTATCAAAGCAATGCCACTGATAGCAAACGTACAGTTTATTTCACAGCTCTCCTTAATCTTATACGACTTAAACCTATATATATCCAATTCGGGTGGTTACTTTGCTAAAATTGTTTATATACTTCCAATATATCAATGGAAGGACTGCTCCAATACAACTTATATAAAATGAGGAGCTTGGGGTAAAAGGAAATAAAAGAGAGATTGTTATGTGAAAAATTTAACTATGAATGAAAATAGATGGTTTTCTATATAGACACATTTTAGCAGGAGTTACCTCCCGTTGGCGGCCATGATGCAGATTCCTACATTATATAACTAATTCTAACTTGTCATACTGGGCACTCTGAGGCAGATAGCACTGTTTTTAAGATGAATATACATTGGTAGAAGTCTCCTTTAATTTTTAATTGTAATAATCTTAGGATTTACCCCTGTATTCTATTGCCAAACTCATTTAGAATTGGTTCCTAGAAGAGGAAAATTCATTAGATTGAACAATATAAGATGGCAGCCAAGGAAAGTAACTTGGAGGGAAAATATGTCAATAGAAACACTATCTATTGATCAACCACATGCTAAATGAGGCCACTAGGGTGTGTATCTGTTAATTGCCGTATTTCTTCATCCACCCCCAAATACCTAAAGCATTTTTTCCCCTTTTAGGAACAGCCCGTAATTTATACAAACAGAATATAAGAAATACAGTCAGTGAAGTGACTCACTGTTTATAAATGTAATTTTATAAAGCATTACTGACTTCTTTCCATAACAATGACTACAACCATGTTATTTATTTCAAACCAGTTTAAGTGCAAAATAAATGTTTAGCTAATCAATCATTATATTTAATAATTAATCAAATTTTTCTTTCAGTCAGTTGCTGAATTGAAATTTTTAAACAAAGCATTGGAATTAGTTCTGGAACATGACACACATTATAAGTCTACAAATTCTTTTAAAATTTTTCCAGATTGAGTCTAAAAGACCCTTTCTGTATGAGCAAATCGAAATAGCTCTTATAGAAAATGCCTTGCTGTACGTCAATCAATAAGACTGACACGCCCTACATAATTTAAATGGGCTAGGTAAACAATGTAGATGTGTACATATATTTTTTGACAGGATGACTTACGGTTTGAACATTCCTGGATAGGGTAAGGAATCGGGGACGGGGTAACAAAAGGGTTGAATTTTGTCACTACATCTCTGGTGGAAGCGAATTCCACACGTCTGGCAGCGTAAACTCTGGAACAGCGACTTTCCACATCCGTCGCAGAATGTTAAAAGTAAAAATGTCTTTCTAACCTGAAATAGCACGTGTGTTTGGTAATACAAAACTCTAAGCACGACCATGATTAAAAAATACATGTACAAATGTGCCACCAAATGAAAAGTTAAAACTAATGCACTGTATTTCCATGGGTATGTCATCAAAATAGTTTAGCCTTTTTATATACAATCAATTATAGTAATAATCAGCTGAAAAATTCTACCAACTGTTTAAACATATTTTGTTTGAAAAAATATTTCAAACATTTCAAATTCATAGGACAGAGACAAATTCATTTAAACAGCTTTGAAACATAAAATATCTTGGCAATTAAACTATAACATTGAGAAATCGACAAGACTGAGACCCAAATATCGTATCCAACACATTTTGACGTACTATGTTGTGTGTGGTAATGGCTAGCTGTCCCTCCAGCTTGCGCTTGGGCTTCTCACAGACATTGATGTCCTTACCAGCTAAGTTAGCCATGTCAATGTCCCAGGAAATGGGCATCCTGCAAAACAGAATTCGTTAGCCGATACTCGATTAATTGTATAACAAATCGCTTTTAGTCATATGGTCAATGAGGCCTTTAAATTGCCCCAAGGCTGGGTCAACTAGATGATCTATTCTGATCAAACTATAGTGTCACTAAACTGGTGTCATACAATATTTTGAGAACTTTCTCAGGTTTAGAATTATGCATAATATCTTGAACCCAGTTTTAATATTTTGTGATATCAAAGTATTTTATGACACAGGTTCAACACAGGACCCAGCCTAGGAACCTGAACCTCGTTTTACCATGCTGACCACATGAAAGTACGGTCAAGTGCTTTATATTACAGTTTCATTGTTGTCAACCCGTTTTTGTTGTTGCCACATCTAGCATCATCCGAGCATGCCGAGATACAATTTTTCATATTTAAATAGCTTAATTGTCACAGTGATAATCTTCCATGTTGTTGATAAATTTAGTTCGTTCAATATAAACTAAGCAGAGAACTGGTTCAGAAAAATTGATGATATAATTTTCATCTATGTGTCAATTATACTCAATTTTTTTTAATGTCATAAAAATTGTTAACTTTTAAATTTATTTTTTTGGGGGGGGGGGGGGGGGGGCAAGTTGATATAATTTTTTCCCCCAATTGCATTACTGTGGTTCATTTAATATTTGTGGGCATCAATTTCTGTGGATTTAGTGAAAATAACAGTTTCAAGGATATGTAAATTTGTGACCAACAACCCTATCAAAACATTGTTATGAGACATTGAATTTAAATGAACATTCAATTCTGTAGATAACTCAATGAAGAAATCCCCAACAATCAGTATTCAAAGACCAGAGTTTGTCTTTGTAATTGCATCATCAACATTACCATTACTTTAAATTACTACAGTTATCAGTACTTTACTAATATAATCAGTACTTACTTTGTCGTTGAGTCATAGACATTACAATTTTCAGGGGAGAGAAATCTCCGGGACATTGATTTCTTTAGACCTTCCTTCAGAATCTTTCCTGGCTCTATCTTTACCTGTCCAAAAAAAATTGAAACTATATTCAAACTATCATCTTTCAATACTGAAAAAAAAAAAATAAAAATAATATACGAAATAAGATAATAAATTTCTGCAAAGCCCAAATGCTATCAAATATTCCTTCAATAAGACATTTTCCAGAGTTTTGAAACAATTAAGACGAACAAACTTTACTAAACTAACAAAAACACTGTTCAGAATAATATAATTTGATATTTACTATGGAAAATGCTTTGCTAATACAGATAATCTTAGAGAAAAAACAGGAGATTGGAGTGAATAATTTCTCTTAAAACATTTGAGAAAATACTTTTTTTCGTTTATATAAGGAACAAAAAGATTGAACTGGAGTAAATAAATTCCTTATTTTACGCGAGTACTTAATTCCACGATTCAACGGTTTTCCATCAAATCACGAATGTCGAATTTTTATTTTAGTTTCTTGTAATTAACATATATCCGAAAAATTTAAGCGAGCTTTTAAAATTCGCAAGATGTGCTTCTCACGATTTTACGCGGATATTAATTCCTCACTTTAAATTTGGTATCTACAGTAGGCACCCTGGGTTCAAAGAACCATACCAGTGAGAACTGTTCATTTGGTAGGTAGGCCTTAATGATGCCGTGGACCGGTTTAGGACTTGGTATTGAGTTTGAGATGTTGGGCTGAGCCCCGCCCCCCGACGTCGATGCTGGCAGGCTACAGGTGGGGGATCGGTCCTCTTCGTTTGGCATCTTTGCCAGCAAGTCCTCCTCTTTGACTTGTAGTTCATGGATTTTATTTGTGAGAGTTTCATATTCCTGAAAGATAAAAATGAATTCATTATTCTTACATGTATAGTCTTGTCTGAAATTTTTTGTAAAAAAAAAAAAAAAAAAATAGAAACCCATTCCTTCTCCAGTATTTATTGTATGTATGAAGATATTATGATGTTTTATATGGTTTAAAAATATCAAGTTAAATTTTGGAAAAGTTTCCATTTAAGATCGATATCCATGAATAAAAACTCTGAATTTCTGCTAATACAGATTTATAGTTCCAATTTTACCAGATTTTTTTTCATGACACTGAACTTATTTTTGACATCAAAGTATATCAGTATAAAATATATCAATATAAAGTAAATCATTTTATTTTTCAGAAATTACAGGTCAAAATATAACCCCTTTAAAACAGACAGTATTCATATTAAGAGCAAAATCTAAAATAAGATCTTATTTTTTTTCATCTTCTTTTATGCATAATTAGTCTGATATTGGAGGTTCTGGGGAAACAACGTTAATATACATGTACTTATACATGTAATCCATAGAGAAAACAAAGTAAAACATGTATTTGAAATGTATCAAATTTCCCTTTACCAAGGAAATACAACTGCATGCATAGCAAATGCTTGACAATTTTTTGCTCATCCTGTGTGCATACAATAGATTTAGGGTAACCATATGTAAAATAATTAATACTGTAACATTTGTGTTTTGATTAGGATAAAAATAGTCTACATTTTTTTTCAATGTTTGGTCTTGATATTGTTATAATTCAATTATTTATATTATCATCGTTTAACTTTACTCATAATGCTACTATTATGTTGTGGGGTTTTTTCAAAATTCAAAAGCTGGATAAAAAATAATCACATTTGTCACATCATTTTTTTTAACACATGCAGTTTCATGATGTATAGATTGACCAATTCTTAGAAATATCAGGAATATAAAACTTCTAATGATTTTCCTTTTATATCAAAAAATATATATATTGTCTTGAAATTAACTAAAATCTTTTTATCAATGTAAATGAAAATCATTCAAAACTGAAAATACAATACCAGGTACATGAACTAACCCCCCCCCCTTTCCTAAGTTCTTATTTTATCCACAATAATTTAAACAGCATTTTAAAACAGGATTCAAGAATACCAAATGAATTAAAGATGTTTTCATACAAATTCTGAAATGATTGGTGGAGGGGGTGTAATCAAATGTAATGTATTAAGAATGTATGACAATTTTACCCTTCAGTCCTTCCATTCTGTCCAGCAGATTGATTTACAAACTCACCTCAACATACATAGGATTTGGTTGTTGGTCATTTCCAAATTTTTTGTTAAGTTCATCTAAAGAATCCTTTGTAAGCTGAATAACTTTTCTTATATTTCTTATCTGAAAAAAGAAATTGTAAAAGAAATAAGAATTATACTCTAAAAAGATCGTATCTACTTTTTATAAAAATAAATGTAATTTTTTTTAAGGGTTTTTCTTTGTTTCTAAAAGCATTCATTTGTTCAAATATGTCAATCAGTTACTTACACAAAACAAAAAATAATTTTACAACTTTTATGGAAAATGCAATATATTTCAAACAAAAATTCTCCACTCTTGAAATACAAACTCTAGACAAAAACTGTCTTTATTGTGTTTCAGTTTAGAATACATCAGGATCATGAACTATTTTAGACTTTAGTCACTTGCTTCAATAATAGCAAGTACATGTAATAATGTTATAATTTTCTTTACATTGGCATTTCGACATGTAGTTAACAACATCACTGCAACAAAATCATCTACACATAATTAAATATCTTTATATTTTCCTTTTAATGACTTTACGGCAGCTGTATAATTCATGATCCTGGAGACATATAAATCCAGGCATTCAACAATTGTGAAGATGTCAAATTTTACTTTCAGTTTTGTTTGTTCTCACATTTTTTTGGGTAACAATATGTAAAAATCATATTTTCTTAAAGGTTGTGAGACTTGGAAACTTACTGCACAGATCCGTGGTATTTTCATAACAAAGAAATTCGCAAGAGACCTTGATTAACATTATTGTCATGATGACAGTAGCAAAACGATGGCGTGAAAATGTACAAAACAACTGCATTTCGTTGAGATTGCATATTACGTGAAACACAAACTCCAGAAAAGCAGATGCGTAGATTGATCAAGTCATGTGTATTTTTACGAATTTAAATGGCGTAATCATCTAAAATAGGCACATCAGCTGTTTGAGGTGTAACAGACAGAGATAATTCGGGATTTTATACATAAACAAGCAATAATAAGGAATGGGTGCCTTTCGATTTCTTAGCAATGGCACCTACCTCATCTTGTATTTTTCCTATGTCAATGTCGTCTTCGCTATGCTGACCAGAAGGCATATGGGGTATGTCACCATTGATAACGACAGGATTTTCTACAATCTCCATTTTACCTCTCGAACAGAGGTGTTCACGTGATTTGTCTAACATTACCGCGAGATCTTGCGTGGATCTCAAAAATGATAGGGAACGTGTCAAAGTGCAATAATTTGAGGAAGAAAAAAAAACCACGCTACGAACAAAATCGATACCATTATGGAACAGTTAAATGTCCTATCCTATTTTGACTTTTTTTTGGGTGGGGGGGGGGGGGGGGGTCTGGGTTTTTTTTTTCAGAAATGCCATAGATAATAACTGATATATTTGTGAAGAAATTGACTGATGATTTTTTTCTCCTAAAAATGCGTATTATTTTTGCCTTTATGTATAATTCATTGTTACATTTTATTACGAAACTTCTTGAAAAATACAAATACTTACATGTACTAGGGACTTTATTAGAAACTGGTTATATAATTTTTTTTAAACAAGGTTTGTGGATTTTTGCTTTTTGGGGGGATGGGGGGGGGGGTGTTAATTTATGCATGAAACAATTCTTAAGCTCAAAGCGATTCTAATTGTATTTCATATTTTTTTCCTATCTTGTCGCAAAAATGCTCTATTATTATAATCTTGACAATGTGTGTATCACCTTCAAAATATTATATTTTGCTTTGGGAAGGGGAGTGGGTTAAATCATCATATATATATAGGTTTTAACTCCTAAAACACAAAGAAATACTGAAAAACAAAATTTAATCCAACATGCATAATCATAATTATACCGTAATTCTTTAAACCATTGACCACCCCAAAATGTATCATTTGAGATGCTACATGTCAGGCAAACAAGGGGATACCGCAATGTACAGCTGGGGAGGGGGTTGGATTATGATGGGGGACGGGGCGGGGGGGGGGGGTAGCTAGGGTTTGCTGATTACTTTTCACAATCTTTGGCAAGCGAGTGGGGTGGGAGGATATGTTCTCTTTTGACCTTTGGTACGGGTATTAGAGACAGGATTTTAATGAACTTATTTCAATTACCTGAACTAATGTCCTTTCGACCATTAAAAATTGATAATACTATGGCAAAATAAATACATGGACTAACATTCTCCACTTTGAGTGTTGGGATGTAAGAATATACAGGTGCGGAGTCACAAATTTTTCTCGGGAGGGTGCCCGGGTCCCAGGGAGATTTATTTTTGCTAGGAGGGTCCAAGGTCAATTTTTTTGCACATTTATTGTGCTGCATTAATTGTAATTTGTAAAGTCGGAATTTTTCAAAAGGGTGAGGCCGGGTTCTGACTATTTGACCACACCCTCTCTAGATCCGCGCATGCACCAAGTGGTGCCCGAGGTGAATGGCCTTGGCATGCATGACTTCAACAATCAATGCACTGGCCATATTCAGGGTGGAGTAAATACGTCACAAAGGTTTATCCCGCCAGCTATACTAATTTTAAGTTATATGCATGTAGAATGGCGGATATATTATCGATAATGCACTTTTAACCATCAATTTAATTAATTCATTTAGTCATTCGTTTAAGATTATTTTACGCAACATGAACAGTCATAATGTTTTGCCAATTGCTTGAACATCGATACTTCTTCTTTAATTTTTTCTTCTTTTTTTCCCCCTTCCTTTTAAAAAAAATCACTGTTATAAATTGATGTATATGTACCATTAAATATCACGAAAACTAAAATCTTCCGAAATGCAGGTAATAATGGGCTTTGAAGAGTTAATCTACAAAAAATGTTTGTTATTGTTCTCATGAAATTAAATTCAAAGTGTAGCGCATATAAAATATCAAAATGACTATTAATACTTTAAAAACTGAATAATTTTGATTTACTCATGAAAATTGATGCAACTTTATTTTTATCCATCTCCATATTAATATCCTCAGATTTACACCATGATCCTATGTCATTATACACAGGCATGCGCGGATCTTGAGGGGAAGGGGGTGTCGATCGATCGGGGGTCCGCACCCGCACTGCCAATAACGTTTAGAATATATAAAACAAATGACAGTACTCTTCCGATTTCTCGGTATCAAAGCCCAACAATTCGAGTCTATTATTTTGATATAAGCTTGTTCGTCTAATCAATTAACAAGTTAAAAAAGAAGTCGTATATCAAATGCGCTTAGGTTAGTTATTTATTTTTGTTTTTCAGTTGCTACTTTAATGAATAAAATTTTAATAATTTATATATCTAGTTATTTCATTAGTCATCTTATGAATTGATTAAATGTTTTGGAGAATAATGATTTTACCTGCGAACCTTTTGAAAAATTTTTGCTAGTAAATTTAAAAAGAAATACCGAATTAAACGTAATTTTTAACTATTTTGATAAAGAAATATTTGAGTGTGTATTTGAAAACGATGTTTTTACTTTTAAATGACCGGGCTCGGAAACAATCAAGGCCCCTACCCTTTGGGCTAAAATTTTCAGTGTCATCTACTAGTGATATACCACTACCACTGTGAAAATATGGCTAAGTGGTCATCTCTAGAATTTGAGATTCGGGTCCCTACTTATAGAACACTATTCAATCATTATAATGGGGTTTTAAACATCGGGTCATGAGACATTGAGGGCCCCTACCGTGAGGACTGAAATTTTCAGAGTCATCTAAAAGTGGTAAACCACTGCCACTGTGAACATACATTTATAGTGATATGATCGGAAACAAAATTTCTCTAAATCAGATGTTTAACCTGGATAAAATTTGCACAAACAGACAGACAGACTGATAGATTTATAAAAAAAAACTATTAAAACATTTTCACTTACAATTTCAGAACAGAGAATTATGCATATAACTGTATATCTTGTAAAACCAAGTACTTTATTAACTTATTTACCTAAATAAAGTTCTATGTGTAATTCCATCACACACATGTTCAATTTTCAGCATTGTCTATAAAAATAATAAGTTTTCCGGGGGAAAAACTGCGGGGGAAAAACTGCTATACAACACCGGAATGTGCAATTTTTGGCTCATGTAGAAAATGAATTTGTGATCGAGAATAGACTACTGAGCAATGAATTAGACTCCAATAGTAATAAGATGTATACAAAATAAATGCAGAATATACTAATGAAAATTTAGACAGATTTGAATTGCTATACATTATTCAATTTTTGAAAAATAAAATGGCAATTTACAAGAAGTAATTGCACGTTTTGGCCGTGACGTTTGCAATATTTGTTCACTTGTCGTCAATTTCTTGGAATCCATCCCATCGACTATAGCATAACCATTTCCCAAGTTTTGTGCCTCTTATATATTTGTTGTAACTTCCGGGTAGAAATAATTGTCCGATTTGCAAGTTTTCAACAGTTTTCAACATTTTCGAAATCCGGGAACTTATCTACTATTATCTTCCACCAATTTCTTATACTCTGCGTTTTTTTTTAGATAATGACATGACAGCTCCCATGAAGCTTTTCAACCATAAATTGAAGCTGTCGTACTTGGATATCTGTAGATATGCCTTTATTCACAAAGGAAACAAGAACTAGAAAGAAAACCATTCCTTGTTCCATCATTCTTAGATTTTGGTCAAATAAAGAAAATGCTAAAATAAAGGCAAAACGAAGTGCTCATATAGAAAAGCAGGATTGTTCTAGAGGGTTACTGTTTTTGTATCCTTTTATTGTATGGGTACAAGCTGCCCCGGGATGATGGATTATTACCATTCATGATGCATTATATTACATGTACTGCACATTATTCCGGTACAATCATTCATTTACAGATGTTTGTAAACACGTTTTGTTATAATAATCACGGAAAAGACGATCTTCCATGTATAAAACGGATTGATTGATGTTATAATGTAGCAGGTGATAGTTGTTTGTCTGGAAATAAGTTTTTAATTTATATCATATTTTACTATTCATCTGCATTTACTGCAATAGCTAATATACATGTACATGTACACACATTGAAGGGACATGGTCATAAATAGTTCACAGGATTTTCTATGCAAGCATCCCCAGATAGTGTAGAATCAACTTGAGAAAGCAAATTCACCAAACCAAAACATGGGTCTCCAGCTTCAAAGTTCAACACAGAAATACATATAAAAATGTTTAAAAATATTTTTGTCAAGAACTACCATGCTACAATTTGTTCTCACGTGTTCATAACTGTAAATAGATTTATTTACCATGCAAGCATCTCCAGATAGTGTAGATTCTAAATTGTAAAAACCATGATCATGACCTCGGGACCAAAACATGGGCCCCAAGAGGGACTCAAATTTCAACATAGAAATATATAGAAAATGTTTAAAAATCTTTTCCTGGAGAAATACAATGTAACGTTTAATGATATTACTATGTAGGTATCTTTATATAATCATATAAGTGTTCAAAAGAGTACTAGACCTTTTGATATATTATATTTATGTTTTGTCAACTATTGGAACATATGAGAATTTTTGTTAGTCTTACAATATTTAATGAGTTTCATATTTGATAAAAATATCAGAATTAAGGGATACAGAAAATGTTGTTCAGGTGAGCGATGCAGCCTATGGGCCTCTTGTTAAAAAAGCTCAACTTCCTGGTTCTAGCACACTGCAAAAATTAAGCATACTGATCATAAAAAGATAAAAAAAGAATACCCTTTTAAGCAGATAAAAGCTTTGTTTTACACATCGTAACCTGCGATATTTTTAGTTTCCCGGAAACTCTATGTGGATATTCGTGATAAGTTATCAACAGACGCACAAGTACTTAGACTTATAGAGGCTTGTTGTGTGAAATAACTTTTTGGACTGGGAGTAGGATTATTAAACTATGTTCGTTGGTGTATTTTACAACCTCTATATGTCTTTATTCAAAAGTAAGTCATAGTAACTTTTTTCTTCCCTTTTTATCATTATGTTTTTCAATAACTTTGATACTATGGGGCCTAGGATGATAAGATTAGATCTTAGGATATGTCCCAAAAGTAAATTTCAAAGATCTCTTTTTTTATATACTTTTTATGTATTGTCAAAGTTTGGAATAAATGAGAAGTTTTACAATATTTTAGAAGAAAATTTTTTAATCAAAAAAATTTGGAAGAGATACAAGAACTGCATGTTCTTCAGGTGAGCAGTGTGGCACATGGGCATTTCGTTTTTATTAATACAAGCTGCTGATTGCGTGGATGAACATTTGGGAAGCATTTAAAAATTTCATAAATACAGCTCATTTTTAAATAATTTAAAAAATGTTAATGACTAGACCTATATATATGTGTGCGTCTAGGTCGTAAGGTTTATAAAGACTGGGCGATCGACTATTTGCGCAACAGATCTATACCTAAACTTTTACCATAAACTAGAAACAAATATTTTGTAAAGAATAAATCGATCTACTTTGCTTTCAAACTTTGAGCAGTTTTCCATATCTTATAAATATTAAAATTCTTTTCAAGCTAAGTTGATACCCGTGGTCTAAAAATAGCAACGACTATTCAGTCCTAGGCCTATTAAAGTGTCCTTCTATACGACTGACTAAAACATTTTAATTGATACTTTCTTGTTCGATGCATTTTTGTTTGAAACATTTGTTAAAAAAACAATATTCTTGATTTATTATTTCTTTAAAAAATGTTTATGATTGAAAACTGAATTTTATGGTTATTTTGAAATATGAAAAATGCTGAAAAAGTCGAAGACTACAATAATAGGTATGGGTCAACATAATTAATATAGGATTGATTTGTTAAGGGCACACAACTTTATGATTCGGTTATTTATTTTAGTACCCGAAAATAAAAAAAAAATAATGATTTCAAGTTAACCTGATGTAATCGGTTATTTAATTAAGTTACTTCCTCTTTTTTGTGCCACGAAGGCGCATAAGGCCTGTGAATATGTCCGGTTTCCATGGTGCTAAGCGGATGAGAGTCTTTGACTCCCCCTGGATGGACACCAGTCCATCGCAGGTTAACTCCCAGCGTAAGCCGGTACCCGATTTCATCTGGGAGAAAACGTAAATAAAGTGCCTTGTCAAAGTACACCACACACACCACTAAGTGACCACAGTGGGGTTTGAACCAGCGATTACTGACCTAACGCCCATGATCATTGAGCCATGTGCTCCATAAATAATCAATACCTCACACAAAACCGATGCTTCAAGATGATTTTGTCAGTACTATCTACCAACTTATTTTTTAAAGCAATAAATTACCTGATGATTGTTAAACTATGTTCGCACTCTAATTATTCCTATATACATATGTAGTACCTGTTAATGATGAAAAATAAGGAATTTAAGGATAACGTTTACTCAGAATGCAAAAGGATTCAATTGATGATAATGAAAAACCATCGATTGCATGTTATAGAAAGTCGATTGTTATGTTATTTTTCTCAAGACATTCCTCTGGTTCTCGAGCAAAGGTTTTATTGACCACGTATGGTTTATTTAACAATGAGATCACACGTAAAAGGATGAAAAACAAAATTAAAGTATTAAAGTCTTTAATTTTCAAGTGCTGAAAATACAATTCCAAAAAAGGGACCATCCTGCAAATGCTGTTCGATGAAATATGCTGCTAACGACATTCCCTTTATTTGAACCAGTTGGGTGTGTTCGAAGGAATACCACATCTCCTTGATTTATTTTTGCCACCACAGTCCCCGAAACAGATCTATGCCAAAGAGCCCCACTGGCATTACAGTACGAACTAATATAAATATTAGCGTTCACAACAAGCTGAAGGGATGTATGTCCTCCAGCAAAGCAGTAGGCTGTCCACGTAAAAACATATGTCCCAGAATGATGGGCTGTGAAAATACCGGAAAACCTGTTGTAGTGGTTTCCTAAATTGGTACGGACGATATCAAAAATTAAAGTGTGCCTAGAGCTTGGAGTCTTTTGATCCCGATTCATGTAGGCGAAAAAGGCAACGTTCAAATTCCTTCCTAAGGAATGAAAAAAGAGAATTATCATTAAGTTAGAAAAATTTGCAATTGCGTTTATTTATTTTTTTAATAAGAAATGCTCCTTACCAGAGTCAATTGCACGCCTTGACTGTGCCAATTTTAAAACTTGTCCAGGTAATGTTGATTTCTTAGAATCCACCCTTTTCTCATCATGATGATTTTCTAAGTTTTCTGCATCTGTTGGCTTATTTGTACACTCTTCTGATAAACCATCATTGCTAATTTTGCACTTTCTCTCTAACTCTCCTATACGTCTTTCTTGAATAATCATTTTTTCGGCCAGATCTTCCACCAACATCTTATATTTTGTAATTTCTGTAGATATTGATAAAATGGTGTTATGCAGTTTTTCCACCGTTCGCTGGAGCTGTTGCAATTGCTTTCCCGTGCATACCTGTATTGAGAACAACATGATAAGAAAGCATACTTTCCCAATAATTTTAAGCATTTTGTCAAATCAAATTAAAAAGCATCTATTGCTGAAATAAAAGCACAAATTACAGTAAATGACTGGATTACCTACCTTTTTATTACCTGTGTAAGTCACGTAATAATGCGTCATTTCTGAATGATATAGAAAACGCCCGAAATGTTATATCATAATGACATTAAATTTCCATTTAATTTATTCTATAAAATTATTGATTTGACACAAGAAAATCACACGATTTGCTATGCTGATGACAGAGATGTAGTCATACGCTATTCTATTATGACGAATCATATAAAAAAACGTAACTTCAATTTGTGAAAATAATACTATGATGATATTGAATTTTTAAAAAAAAAATCAAAGTTTTACTAAGTGTGTTTTTAAATACCTACCTATCTACAAAGTAATACAGCTACTCTTGGATACATGTTGTATAAAGGATTGATAGTATTTCATTGATTTGAATTTGCTATCGGATTGGTCACATCAGTAAACATATCATGGCAAGAATTAATAAATAACCACTTAATATTAACAAATTTTTATAAGAATAAATAATATGAATATTCCATAAATTAAAACAGTTTAATGGACATGTAAAATAAAACAACTTTGAAACAGTTTAGCAATATTGTTATCATTTTTCTCTGTATAATAAGAGAATAATGGTGTAGCGATTTTGTCGTACTTTAAAGTCATTGTGACATGTTTATATCTTGGTGTCCTTATTTTTTTTAATCCATAGCCATAAACGATTTGTTCTTTACAGATCATAACCTTTTTAATACATATTGAAACATTGAAAACTCCTGTGAAAAAATTTTTACAAATCAATTACTAATTTATGACATAATGAAGGAGATAGAAAATGCATGATGTTGATACTCATAAACCGTGACCCCCATCGCAGCCTGTGCTACTACTGCTTTTATTTTTACCTACATATACTTTATTCAAGTGTGTTGATTGCCTAACTATTGCAAACAACATTTATATGACTGCATTTTCCATACAACTACCAAATCACCTAAGCCGTATTAATATAATACATGTACTTTGATTTCGTCTTCATCATTAGATTTAACCATATTTTTTTTTTTTTTTGGTATTATTTGATAGAATGAGAAGGTATAAGTGCGTTGGTTTTTTGGTTTTTTTTTGGTTTTTTTAATTCACTTTTTAAATTCACTTTCATTTTAAGTTAACTGCGTGGTTAATGATAACACATAACACGGAATGCACTTGAATCTATTTGTCACATATGATACACATATCAATAATATATAATATATTTCAAAGCTCAAAAATTTACTTTACCGCTGAAAAAATATGTTCGATGTTCTTCTGTTTGATATCCAATATCCTATCAAACTGTTACAAGTGATTTCCTGTACACCAGTACATTTATATTTATCAAGAACAAAATAGAGCTTGTGAAATTTCAAACAAACAAACAGGCCCCGGGGCCATAAAACTGAGATGAGCTCACTTTTGATCTCAGTCTCGCTTTTACAAAAGGAATATATAGTGGAAAAGTGAGACTGAGATCAAAAGTGAGCTCGTCTAACTTTTATGACCCCGGAGCCAGAAGAACATCGAACATCTTTTTTTTCAGCAATAAATTTGATTCTTAATAAAACTGATTTTTAAATTGCATCAAAATTTGTTTAAATTTAGCGTCTTCTTTTCGTATTTCCTTTTATAAATTCATATTTTTTGATAAACCATGACATACTTTAAATGGTGAACCTAACAATTGCTTAGATTATATCATTATTAATAACTCGAAACAGCTTGTTTTTATGCTTTTTAGCACGCGCCGAATTTTCCGCGTTTTACAAATTACTGTAACAGTTCCAGTTATCGGCTTCGCGATAATAACATAGAAAATTCCCATGTTGATTTGATACTCTGCAAAATGTAATTTGAATTATGCCCTTTTTAGGGCCAGACTAAAGGTCTTAGGGGTTACAAAACTCATAAAATTATTCGTGTGTTATCAAACGGTAATACACGAAATCGTAGATTATTCAGTACATAATATTGTGCAATCAGGCGTTCCAGAGCGCTATAATTCTCAAATTTTAATAAATTCCTTTTTTTGTTTTATGTATTGATAGTATATGTCAAATCAAGGAAGATATCTAAATAACGTACAACAATAAAGTGATTTTGTTTAACTTATTACGTCACTTCCTCCACTTGTGAACGTGCAAAGAATGAAAGTTTAAGCTCATGGTTAAAACATTTTCAAGAAAGTTTTCAAGCATACTTACTTTTCTTTATTCGAACAGACTGAAGAAAAAAATCGAATAGTCGCATGCTATAAACCCAAACTCTAAGTAAAGTTGTTAATTCGTTTTATTATCAGTCACGCAATACTTAGAAATAAGAAAACAAAAAATACATAGAATAACAAAACTGCTATGCTTACCATGTTTTGATTTAAATATTTTGGTTGTGTTTCATGTACAGTTGTGAAATACACAGCTAAAAATACTTTTGCAGTCAATTTTTGCACACTTTCATTCACAGACAAAAACTGCTAAATGATAAGTGGTGATCGGTTTTTTATTTTGTATCCACTTTTCACACACTTGTCAATACAAGATTATCAAAGATATCAAGTTCTTTGCTTAAACGGTTTATTATTTAAAACTGTATGCAATGTTAATCTAAAACAGTAACCATCCCGCAAACGTTGTTCGGTGATTATCACTACTAACGACTTCCCCCTGATTTATACCAGTAGGATGTGTTCGAATGAATACTGCATCGCTTTGATTAATGTTGGCAACCACAGTTCCCGTGATAGATCTATGATATTGGGCACCAGCCGCATTGCAGTATGAGCTGTCGAGAACAATATCATTCACAACAGCCTGAAGGTATGTGAATCCTCCCGAAACACAATAGGATGTCCATGTGAAGACATATGTACCCGAATGTGGAGCGGTGAAGATACCAGTGAATTTGTTGTAGTGGTTGTTTGTGTCCGTTGGTGACACATCAAATACCAGAGTATGATCAGGGCTTGGAGTCGGCAGATCATGATCCATGTATGAAAAAAATGCAACATTCGAATGGCTTCCTAAGTAAAAGGAAAACGAATTCCGCTAATTTTGTGGAAGTGAATTTAAGTGTATTGAACAAATATTCCATGAATTTGTTAGTATCATGTAACATGTAAAAGTTTCCTCTTTGTTAAACAGATATACCTTTCGTTTGATTGTTTCGACGCCAAAATAACGTCAAAAATTAAATTCTTTTTTTAAATTTTGTATGAGTGAATCTCAAATAAAAGAAAACATCACCTACAATTAGCCTGCAAAAACCATTAAGTGCATCTAAATTACGACAGTATGAAGTATTGTCTATCTTCTTACCATGCCCAACATCAAGACCAAGTCTTATGTTTACTTTAGGTAAATTTTCATTCATAATTGACGTGACATTGATATCGTTTTCCTCGACAATAGCTTGATTCTTTTCAAAGCTGGGGTCCTCTGATTCTGTTAGTAGTGAGTCATTTACTAATTGGCATTTCTCTTGTAGTTGTCTAATGCTCCCTTCTTGCGCGAGCACCTTTTCTTCTAGATCTTTCACAAGTTTCCTGTATTTTACATTTTCTTTAAGAACTATCGACATGGTGTCGTACAAATTGTTAACCATTTTCTCAAGCTGTTGTAATTGAATATCCGTGCAGACAATTGACTGTTTCGAGGACAAAATTACAAAAATAAATATCCCGACCATTTTTGGCTGAAAATAGTATAAAAAATAATATATGTAGTAAAAGAATCGAAAATGGTGTATTATATTGACAACAAAGAACTGTCTTGGAAAGTATGCCATGTATCTTTAAGACATTCGAGAGAAACGAACCTTTTTGTAGTGTCTGTCCTGTGACCTTTAAGTGAATGAAAATGGGATAATATTGTACTTTATCTACAGATCGTATAGGAAATAAGGTTTACTGGCAATGATTGGTTAAGATAGAGTCGCGTTAAATTCCTCCTAAAAGATAACAGCTACCGAATCTAGTATTTCCGTGTCGATAAAAAGCATGAACAAGTACAATATTCTATCAGATAGTTTCCCAAACTACTATAAAATCAACAAAAATGTATGTTTTGTGTAACTTTAAATCATATAAGATAAGATTTTGGTCCTTATTTTCAATCATCAAACACAAAACAAATATCAATAGTTTTTTGTATTCATATATTATATATAAGTTACAAAGATTGGTTGTGAATTAAGTTACTGTCCTTTCAACAATTCACGATGTCTTAATTACTTTTGGCGAAGCTAGACATGAAAATAACAGCTTCCCCTTCATTGAATTGATTGGTCCGTAGATCACATCAGTGACGCTTATCTGTTTTTTTTAGATGCTAGGTTTTTGGTACCCAAGGTCTCTTCTGACATTGTAAATCTAATAATTATAGCTTTGAACAAAAGTATACTTATGCATACATGTAATTGCACAAATCTTCTTATACATGATTGTAGTGGGTTGGTTTTCTTTAATTATCAGTTCAGTTAACTATTTGTTTACATACATATGTTTGTGTAAGTTTTCGCACACTTTAATAATTATCGCTAAGTGTTTGGGTTTTTTTAATCAGACGTCAACGGCAAAAGTGTTTGGAGTCGACCACGAGAAGTAAGCCAGTACTAATTATAAACGGATATGTTGATGATAAAAAAATCAATTAAAAAAAAATAAGGGGTCCTCAGCTCCACACATCTTTAAAATGTTCTGCATACAAGTCCATTGTTTTAAAGAACTTAAAAGTATGGTTTTACAGCAAATGTTGACTTTAAAATAAGAGAAAAAAAGTTCAATTTTGGTAGAAAAAAATCCCCTTTCTTAATTTTACCGCTATTCATGAAAAATAGAAAAAATCTCCCTACAGATCGAAGTTACATTCTTTGCGCCACAGAGATAGACACAAAATGTCGTTAAATAAACTGTTTCACAATGCAATAATATCGCCATGTTTTGCCGTACTGTCGTAAAACGTAGAGGTCAAGGGGTGTCGAGGAACATTAAATACATTTACATGTATAGTTCAGATGAATAAAAGTTGTTGAATAATTCTAAATTAAAGATGTGTTGTTTGAATATTTGACAGTAGCATTAAGTAGTTCAAAAAGGGGATATGAAAGTTTTCAAGTAAATCAACAAATGCTCGACTTTACTCGACTCAAACATCCAATTATTCGACTAAGCCATCCGTGTAATATTGAAATTCCTATATTGTTTTTACTTATATATCAATATATTAATGTTTATTTTGGTAAAGGTTTATCCACAAATAGAATTATAATAATATATATGATAATAAAAAGATAAAGAACTACGGTCAGAAAAAATACGAGAAATAAAGTATACACCTTGCTAAATAGGTCAGATGTAAATGAGCGATCCCTTTGCACTCTAGATCTGTTTGTGATAGCGGTTAGCAGAATTTAGCCTTGTCCTGAATAAAATATAGAACACATATTATTGCATATATATGTTGAGTGTAATCTTCAGATTATTATACTCTTATAAAGATATTGACTTTAATAATATAACTACCATTATCTCGTTTATAAGAGTTAAATTCTCGTTAAAATCTTGTTAGTTCAACATATACATGTAACAATATCAGACGTAAAACTATAATTTCGTTAGTTGTTTGACATGTACGATAAAGTAAAAAAACTTATTTATGTCAATTGGCAGAAATGCGGTTCTGTATGAACTGACCTGAAATGCTCTTTCTTATAATGTTTATACACGTTTTATGCCTTTGGATGTGTCAATCATCATATGGTATTAAATTTGTATTCTTAAAACAATTTGCAGGGCTATAATTTGGTATTGTTAATAAAATATTGGTTGCCAGCTTCAACAAACTCAATTGCAGATGGATAGTTATCGCTTTTATTTACTTTCTTTTGGGTTTTCTCACCCTTGCAGCTATTGTCGTAGAGACTTGGTTCACCGCATTTGTAGCAGAGCAATGGTTTTCTTTGTGTATTAGAATGTTCTGGCTTTCTCTGCCATGAATCCTTTTGATCTCTGTTACTGGTCTGAGACCATCCTCTGGTGGCATCTGTTCTCCCATCTATTGAGGTGTCTGCAGCCTGCGCCTTCACTTGTCTAGTAGGTCACAAGACAGGATGTTTTTCCTCTCCCTAGAGTGCAGGACTGTTTAGACACTGTCCGTGGATCTATTTATTTTTCAACTTTTGATTTAACTTTAGGTTACCACCAGGTTTTACACCGCATTAATGATAAAAAAAAATATACCCATTTAAGAAGACATATGGTTTTTAAATTAAATAAATTATTTAAAAAGGTCAAAATCGCATGTTTTATTGTTCTAACAAGCCTACAAATAAACGTAGATAGAGGGCCAAGAAAGTGCGTGCCATCATTTGAAGGCGTATTATCTGCTTTCGGTATTCTAGCAGATGGTTAGATTCCATTAATATAATAGTTACATGACCCTCATGTCTGCAATAGTGCATTTATTCAATGCTTGGTTATTTCCCAGCTACAATATGTCTGATTGCCTGATATCCTATATTAAAATGAACGTGACCAACGAAATGAATATAACATTTGATTTTTGGTACGATTGATTATCATAATGTCCTCGTCCAATGAAGCTTCGAGCTGTATCAAGAATTTTTTAAGAAGTATCATTGAATGTTTAGACAAAACATTCTTTAAAAATACAAAGAAGGCGGGAGTAAGTGTTCATTCCTTTGAGTTATGGTAATTAAATTATTTTCCTGAAACACAACAATAATTGCACAACCAATATCAAACATTATTTAAATGAATTCATTATTTTACACGAAAAGATAATATATAAAAGAAATATAAAGTGTTATAGGACACCTCAATATTGTGACGTACTTCTTAATGGAGTAAACAATTAAATCAGGTATAATTTCATAAATTGTTACCTAATAGCGTAGCGCAATGGGTTAGAGCGTAAACTCTGTAGGTCATGGTCATGATCATAAATTCGAATCCTGCTGTACTACGATGTCAATAGGTGCCCCATGCAACCTGAAACATCATAATGGAATAATTAATTCGTAACACAACAGTCAATAATCAGATAACGATGATCTAAAAAAACAAAAACAAATGCGAATAAAAATGATATGAATAATCATTTTAAACTACGTTAAACTACATATCAAAACGTTCATGCCAGGGTGTTAGGTGATATTATAGGTAATGATTAGCAAGGCAGGTAGAGTGAAGTAAAAATATAATTAATTTAGATGTATGCCTAATACACTTTAACTTATAGTATATTATACAAAATATGTTCACATTTACTGGGAAAAGAAATTGAGAAATAAAGTTTTTAATATAATCAAAAGTTACTTGTACATGTACTAAGGTATTGTTGCTTTTGTTAGTTAAAATTAATTATTTAAAAGAAAGAATTTTTTTATGTATATTAACATCTTTCTTTTAATTAATTGATAAATTGATTTATGAAAAGTTAGTTAAATTCACCAAATTACTGTTAATGTACATTAGTACGTTAGCTAAGAGAAACAGCCAAATGGTGTGAGACTTTGAGTCTGACATCATCATGATTATTTCTTGCAGTCAGTGATTTTTGTTAGGTCGCTGTGGGCTTCGACCAATCAATAAACAGGGCGTGTAATTTTAGTCCTGTCAATTTCTTGTCTGTTTCAGGCACTGTAGATTTCGACCAATCGATAAACAGGGCGTGTAGATTTCAGTCTGGCTGTTTCTATATAGCTATGATTTAACTATAAGGTTCTTTAAGAAGTAGATGATATTATACTTGGTAGATGTAAATATATGTATAATGTTGCATGGATTGGAGAAAAATCTTCAAGTTTACATACAACTTTGTCACTTTGTTTCAACATAATCACCAAGTTAAAGAAACAAGCTGATCAAAGAATACATTTATCAAGACAAATCAAATAAGAAAATTTCAAAACGAAGTAAATTTTATTTTTTTTCAAAGAATACGAAATGACAATGTATTTTTACCAACTGTACCCACGTGAAATTCGGGTTACGGGGAATAACTCTACTTTTAATAGCTGTCAGGTGACAACATTCCTAGACTGGTCCTCTGTCTCTATCTTACGAAAGATATCGCGCATATCAGACAACATTCCGTAACGCTCAGCCATGATAAATATAAAGTGAAGATTTATCTGGACAAAATCTTATGTTCAGTATTATTAATACGGTATGTTTTCTCTAAGAACATTTGTTTAATTTCAAGCGAAAACTTGTATATATAAATTTGGTTTATTTCATCTTTTTAAGCATGTTAATTTACAAATTGTTTATAGCTTTAACGGGTTCTTTCGTTTTAGTAAACTCTATCTTTAAAAAGGAATTTATAAACGACCGTGTTGAAACACAATTGCACAAAAATGATAAATTAATGTATTCAGATAACTTCTTTGTCTTGTATAACAACCAAACTGTAGCATTCAGGAAAACTTAAGGTTACAACACAATCAATATTAAACAAGTAATGTTTGTGTATCTAGCTTTTAACTCGACAACTTTTTTAAATACGGATAATAGATAAAGACAAAAATCCTATGCTATTTTTTTTTAATCACTGACTTTAAAAACACGTTTTTCAATCATGAAATCTCGAAGGTCACTAATTCACCCAATAACAAGGAAATGCATAATGGTCTAACTGTATGTAGTTTCTCATTAGCATTATATACCATCATATAGCATAACTAAATTATAACGTTAATCATGAGGCGAAAACTTCTCAATGAAGTTAAAATATAGATTATGAATTTTATTTTGGTCTATAATGAACATTTAACTACATTGTACTTTCTCTTTTAAAATGACTCAATTTCAAGCCCCCCTAAATCCGTCTCTAAAGAGAAATGATTAATCGTTATTATATCAAAGTCAAATCTGTTATTAGAATGCTATAGGGCACTTCAATGCAAAAGCAAGTGCCTGTTATTCAAGGGTCTATTTTAAACAATATTGGGGAAAACATTATGTATTATACAATCATGCATATAGGCTTACTTGTCTTAAGAATTAGATTTACTGATACTGATACTGAAGTAATGATATTGACAAAATATAAGAAAGGGAATATACATGCCCACATTATTAATATAAAAACTAGAATTATATTTGGAGAAAATTAATCGTATTTTAAATTCAATATAATATTCGTAATACTGGCGAAAGCTTTCTTTGACAAAAGCTGAATTTTTTCAAAAATTATTTCAAAATCTTGCAGTTTCTTCGAGTACATGGTATGATATCAACTTACAAAAAACATGATATACGTGTATTTGTTATCAAATTTATGGTGTGATCAACAAAACATGCAGATAGACATAAGAGATATGTTTAAGATAAAATTCTAAAATTCAAATTCACAAAAGCCTAGAAATTTTGATGGCTTTGCTCAATTGAACCCACCTGGACCTTCTCCCTGACACCCTATGGGGGCTACATGCACATCCAACTAAAACTAGCAACACCACTGAAGATTGCTTTAAATGTATTAATGTCTTTAACACCATGCATTTCACTTTTTACATTTCTATTAGTTACATGTATGTATAAAGCAACTATGTTTATAATTCAAAATAGCATGATTTCGGCGATGGTTTTTTACTGGTTTTCTAAAATAATGTCAATCTTACTTGACCTTTCAATTGACGGTTAAGAGTCGGACTATACTCTATCTCAATTTAATGCTTCACACACTTTCTAGCTCACCTGAGCTGAAAGCTCAAGTGAGCTATTCTGATCACATTTTGTCTGTCGTCCGTCTGTCCGTCCGTCTGTCCGTCCGTAAACTTTTCACATTTTCAACATCTTCTCACGAACTACTAGGCCAATTTCAACCAAACTTGGCACAAATCATCCGTAGGCAAAGGGGATTCAAAGTTGTGAAAACTAAGGGCCACACTCGTTTTCAAGGGGAGATAATTAGAAATTAATGAAAAATTTCGAGAAATTTTCAAAAATCTTCTTCTCAAGAACCATAAAACCAGGAAAGCTGAAACTTGTGTGGAAGCATCCTAAGGTAGTGTAGATTCAAAGTTGTGAAATTCATGACCCCCGGGGGTAGGGTGGGGCACAATGGAGGGTCGAAGTTTTACATAGGAATATATAGAGTAAATATTTAAAAATGTTCTTCTCAGAAACTTATCAGCCAGAAAAGCTGAAACTTGTGTGGAAGTATCCTCAGGCAGTGTAGGTTCAAAGTTGTAAAAAAATCATGATCCATGGGGGTAGGGTGCAGGTACAGGGGGTAAGGTACATAGGAATATATAGAGTAAATCTTTTAAAATCTTCTTCTCAGAAACTAATCAGCCAGGTGATTCTTTATAGTTAGTAAGACTTTGGCTCCAGGACAATTATTCGGCCTCACAAGAAGGTTCAGAGTTTCATGTAGCTTTTTATCCCATATATAAACAATTGTTAAGGATCTTTTTGAGAACTGCAATACGCAACATGTGATATGACTATAAAATCATCCTGTTAGAAAAGGGACTAATGATTATAAACATAAGAATATCCAGGGGGAAAATGGATTTTATTATACTCCCCACAAACGAAGTTTGGAGGGGGGGGGGGGTTATAGGAATCACCTTCTCCTTCCGTCCGTCTGTCTGTGCAATCGTGTCTGGTCCATATCTTCCTTATAGAGAAACATTGAAAGTTCTTATTTCACACAAAGATTGCTTATGACCTAAGGGTGTGTCATGACCTTGACCCAAGGTCATTTGGTCAAGGTCAAAGTCACTGGCAAAAAAATATGCAAAATTCGTGTCTGGTCCATATCTTTCTTATGGAGAAACATTGGAAGTTCTTACTTTACACAAAGGTTGCTTATGACCCAAGGGTGAGTCATGACCTTGACCCAAAGTCATTTGGACAAGATCAGTAATCACCCAATATTTTCTATAATAGGTAAAATACACGTGTTATGATTTTTTCTTAGCGGGGGGTATCAATTGTGAGCTTGCACACAGTACCTCTAGTTTATACAGGATCTACATGTATTATTGTACATTGTCCAGTTTTTTTGTATTATGACTCCATTAAGCTGATTTTATCATACCTATTGTTCTTCAGGTGAGCGATGTGGCCCATGGTCCTCTTGTTGGGTAATATCTTGATGATCATAAATACAATATATATCATAAACCACATCCATTCACTAGAATGAAGAATGCCTAGATTATCTGTGTTGAATCGCACCCTCTTCCGCTTCAGGTTTCAATACACAACCGAAAACAGAGAGTTTACGAGGATTTTGCATCAAAAAAGGAATTTTCCGGATGATAACGTTTAGAAAATGCACGAAATGTCCCGAATACTTCTAAATGAAGAAAAGATGTAATTTAAAACATTAACCGTTTTAAATCTCAGTAGGATGCATATGTTTGTTTTTGTTCTTGTGAAATTCTCCGGGGATAAACCAACGATATGTCAATGGAAAATCTAGGGTTTTCCCCTTTTATCGATTCTAATTGTACATGTACTTTATTGACAGGTATGTTTATTTTAGTTAAAAATCCTCAAAAAGTGACGGAAGCAAAAACTCGGGACAGATATATCCATATCTTTGGATAAGATTAATTTTTAATATTTTGTTCTTAGATCAACCATGGATCTTCGTACTTGTGCCCAGGATGTGCACCGATGTGACCTTTGTGAAACCGCCATAGTACACAGCTACTGCGACTTTTGTCATGTCAACCTCTGCAAACCCTGTATAGTAGATCACATCTCTGATGAATACGACAAACATAAAATAGTTCCATTCCAGAAACGAAGATCAACCTTTATTTATCCGAAATGTGAATCACATCAAAACAAAAATTGTGAATTGCAGTGTAAAGATTGTGATGTTAGTGTTTGTTCTTCCTGCATGGCATCTGATCAACACAAGGGGCATACCTTTATAGAAATTTCAGAAGTTTATATGAAAAAGAAAGTCATTATTGAGAAAGACGCAGAAGAATTAAAATTCAGCATATCGCCTTCATATGAAGAAATTGCACGTGAATTGGAAAATCAACTTGCCAACCTGGATGGAGGATATGAGAAACTTACAACTGATATTTCTAAGCAAGGTGAGCAATGGCACAGAGAAATCGACATCGTCATTAACAAGATAAAAAAAGAAATTGGTGAGATAAAGGGGAAACACAAACACATTTTAGAGAGACATTTGGATGAAATCAAACAAATACAGTCTCTCATCAAGCAAACCCAACTGGCCTTAAAAGAAATTGAGAAATCCACTGACGTAGCAGCTACCATTGGATACATCTCCAAGATCGGAGTGTTCAGCAAGACTCCATCTAAGGTTGAGGTTTATCTGCCAAAATTCATTCCAAAAGCAATAGACCGCGAAAAGCTCTATAATTTGTATGGACAGATCACCCCATTATCTACTGCAACAGGGGAAAATGTATTGTCACTGAAACAACCCAAAATTTCAGCTAGAAATATACTGGATGAACCGGAGGTTGTTGCCACGATTCAGACTGGGTATGAAAATCTACGCAGTGTTACATGTCTAAATGAAAACAAAATATGGACGTGTGAGTGGGCAAATAATATTAAATGCTTTAACATTAAAGGTTCATTACTCCAAACAATCAAGACAAAATCAGGAGAGGAAGTTATTGATATAGCTGTAGACAACAATGGGGATCTATTGTACTCTGCGTTGCAAACAAGGACAGTGAATAAGGTAAAAAATGGACAGATAGAAGAGTTGATCAGATTACAGGGATGGACGCCTTGTGGTCTGTGTGTCACTTCTACCGGTGATCTTCTGGTTACCATGTTCAGTAAGGATTACACTCAATCCAAAGTTGTCCGTTACTCGGGATCTACAGAGAAACAAACAATTCAATTTGATAATGAAGGTAAACCTCTATACTCGGGGAATTGTATTATTAAATACATCACAGAGAACAGAAACCATGACATTTGTGTTGCTGATTATAACGCTGGTGCAGTTGTGGCGGTTAACCAGGACGGGAAACTCAGATGGAGATACACCGGTCATCCCTCAGCTACCAAGACCCAATTATGTAAACCCGAGGGTATCACAAGAGACAGTCAGAGTCATATCCTGACAGCAGATGTTAACAACTACTGTATCCACATTCTGAATGAGACAGTTTCTCCGTTACATTAATAATTGTGATCTGCTGCATCCTTTTGGTTTATGTGTTGACAATAACGACAATCTTTTTGTTTGCGAGAATAACATTGGTAAAGTCAAGAAAATCCAATATTTAAAATAGATAATTATGTTTACACAATAATGAAACTTTTTAAACTGATATTTTTTATGTATATATTGAACTATTTCATTTTATAATACATTATACTCTTTAGTTGATTTCGTTACTTTCATATTGATCATATGTATCATTAAATAGGATTTATATGTCAAATGATTAAGTACGTTACATCTCCATATGCTGAGAGAAAATATAATGACTTTGAACTGACGTTACTGAAAAAAATGACAAAATAAGTACATGTACAGTTTTTTTACCAATTATTTCGCCTACATCCGTGTTCCTGAACGAAAAGTACATGTTACTAAATATAAATACCTTTCGCAATGTGTTTTAGTGATTTAATGGTGGTGTCTGTAATGACTGATTTGTCATACATAGAACTCTGTGCAAAGAGTCAATTGATATTCTGAATTGTCATAACTTCCAGTAAAGTGCAATGAATGTAATAGTGTTAACAGAGTATAATGCTGGTGAAGAGATTTGTTTATATCAAATGTGCTTATACTCAGAATTAAACAAGAGAGTTTGAATACAAATCAAGCAGATGATATACATGTCATATTAATTCTTTATTCTTATCATGCTTTTTGTGTAAATTTAAAAAAATAACACTTGCTGGAATCGATCGAGAAGGCTTTTGACAGCTTACACCGTGAGTCTCTCTGGAAGATCCTGCGTTACTACGGCATCCCTCAGAACCTGCTTGACATCATCCAGTCCCTTTATGAAAACTTTGAGTGTCGGGTGATTTATAACAACCAGCTCACAGAGCCCTTTGCAGTGAACACCGGAGTGAAGCAAAGATGCATTCTGTCACCTGTGCTATTTCCCCTCACATTTGACTGGATTATGAAGAACGCAACAGAAGGCAAAAGACAGGGAATTACAATGGACACTGACCTCAATCCTAGAGGACCTGGAAAATGCTGATGACCTGGCTCTCCTATCAAGCAGACACCAGGACATCCATCAGAAGACAGAGCCGCTTGAAGCAACAGCGAGAAAAATTGGATTGAAAGTCAACAACAAAAAGACACAGGTTCTACGAGTAAACACAACCAACAGAAATCCAGTACTTATCGAAAGCAAACCAATAGAGGATGTTGAGGAGTTTACTTACCTGGGCAGTAAAATCACCACAACAGGCGACAAAGAAATCGACATCAGGATCAGCAAGGCAAACCAAGCTCTAATGTTGAAAACTTTATGGAGATCTACAGCACTTAACATCAGCACCAAGATCAAGATCTTCAATAGTAATGTACTCAGTGTCCTCCTATATGGTTCAGAGTGCTGGAAAACCTCTCTATTATTGAAAGAAAACTTGAAGTCTTCCAAACCAAATACCTCAGACGCATCCTAAAGATCTTTTGGCCAGACACCATCTCAAACGAAGACCTGTTGAGAAGAACTGGGATGACTACAATATTAGAGATCATCTAAGCAAGACACTGGCAATGGCTTGGTCATGTCCTGTACATGCCCCCAACTCACTGACCAGGGTCGCCCTAAGATGGACACCCCAGGGAAAAAGGAATAGAGGCCGGTGTAATGAAGAATACTGACCCCCGTAGAATAATGACCGGGGGTCATTTTTCTACGTAGAATATTGACCCCCTAGCTGAAGAATAATTGGATTTTTCTGAAGAAAAAAGACCCAGGGGTTATTTTTCTTCGTGTTAAACATGAAGAAAAATGACCCCCATAGAAAAATGACCCCCCCCCCCCCGTAAACATGAATAGAAATTGGTTACCCCGTATCCAAGAAATGACTTTGAAGTTACTTAATTTTTCACTCTGTTCAACTGATTTTGAAGTTAATAGATACCAAACTTGTAAATATGTCGCTGTATACAGTTTTTCATATCCGTAGCAGGGACACGCAAAACATTCTGACATTGCCACAAATTGCATGATTGTTAACAGTTACGTTACTTCTCTCGTCGACATACGACGGGAAATGACGCAAATTAAGAAAAATTCATATACAATGAGGATATGTGTGATAATGAACGAACAATAATCATGAAAGAATAATTGTTGTTATGATATAAGCAATATTCATTGGTGAATGAATTGTCAATCGAAGAATGATACATGTATATATCTTTATGGAAAAAGACTATTTTTTTAAAGATGATATACGATTTTGTGTCAAAACAGAATCCATGAATATCCAAGATCATAAAGGATGGTTTCATAAAGGTGATGCCTAGTCTCGGTGAGCTTTGTAATCTGTAATTACCTATGTTTTATAATTGCGGAGCTCTCCATCGTTTAAAGGGTTCCAAAGCATATTTTTTGATTTTTTAAAAATAAAATTAATAAAATTAAATTATCCAGGGGGATAGGGTCCGGACTCCCTCTCTTTTACTGCGTAAAATTATGAATAATGAATTTTCCGGTGGGGCGGACCCCCTCTCCCCCTTTAGATCCATGCATGAGCAAGGAGTGTCGCATAATGAAATTAGAATGTTATTGTGTTTGGTCCACGGTAATCAGACGGCTGTTAAGTGACAGGAGTCTGGAAGTGCATATGTATACATTATGGCGGACATTACATTTTATGTGGAGTATATAATGATTAGGCATAGCCAGCACTGGTAAACATATATGTTACATGTACACATTAAAATATTTATAAACATTCATAGTAAGCGCGATGGCCTAGCGCATGCGTACCAATAATAGCATGGATTAATCGGAAAACATTGGCGAGTGCGAAGCCTGTATTAAATTCTATGTAATCGACCGAGACTTACTGAATGCAATAAAAAAAGGCGAGGGCGAAAGTGCGAAGATGCGAAGGCCAGAGTGCAAAGTTGGGAAGGAGCGATAGTAGTATCGCTCCTTCGCCTTCGCACCTTTGCACTTTATGCATCTTCGCGCTTCGTCGACGCATCTTCGCACTTTTGCTCCTTCGCCTTCGCACTATCGCCCTTGCAACTTAGGTCGAAGTGGCCCTATCGGAACACCATAGATATATGTAAATGTAATTGTTAAGATGACAACCATACCCCGATGCAATACCTCAATACCTTGTTATAACGGAAGGATTTTTATTTTCTAAGATAAACCCCTTCTTTCACTTTAAGTTTATTTGAATATGAATTATAATTTCTGTTACTTTCTGTAAACTGCAGCAGTAAAAATTACAAAAGTGTAAAGACTATTTCACAAATAATAAATTAATATACTGAAAAACTTTAATCTACAAGTGGGTAATTATTCTACAGGGGTCACTTTTCTTCATGTGGAGTGTGCTCATTTTTATGAAAATGACACTTATTCTTCAGGCAAAGGGGTCATTTTTCTACGTAGAATAATGACCGGGGGGTCATTTTTCTGCGTAGAATAATGACCGGGGAGTCATTATTCTACGTAGAAAAATGACCCCCGGTCATTTTTCTACGGGGGTCATTATTCTTCATTACACCGGCCAAAGGAGACTTGGAGAAGAACTGCCCTGAAAGACCTTGAAAGCAGAGGCCTGGCCATGGAGACAGCACCTAGAGTAGCTCCAGACCGAGCCAGGTGGAAATCTCTTCTAGACGCCTCAAGTACCCGACGGGGCAGAGAAGATTGAGTGAGTAAGAGTGGAATCGATCCAGCGACCGCAAAACTAAACAGACAACGCGTTTCCACTAGGCCACAGATATAACACTTTTATAGCATGTTTTTCATTATATGTAGCTATATGCATGAGTGTTTTAGAAAAGACACTACTTTAGATTTTTGTTTAATTTTCAGTAAGAATACTACGTTAACCCAAAATCCATTGAATGAAAATTCGAGTAAATTTTGGCTAAACGGTAATATACTCTCTCTCTCTCTCTCTCTCTCTCTCTCTCTCTCTCTCTCTCTCTCTCTCTCTCTCTCTCTCTCTCTCTCTCTCTCTTATTTTATGCCTTAAAAAGAAAAAAAGCAAACACATTTTAAAGCATTATACTTTGCGGTTGTTTTATTATCATTATTTTTCCAAAGTATAAAACTGACTACCTTCATTAATGATTCGGCTAACTGATGCATGATAAATACCATGCAAGTCCCCTACCTCTTAATAAAAATCTCCTTTACTTAAGTACTTAGTGTCACAAGCACATTGAGAAAGAACAGAATAAATCTGATGTTAAATATAAACACTGCATATAGTTATTTATCTTATAATATGTATGTGATATGTATGTAATAATTAAAAAACAAAATCCTTTCCACAAATAACTTTTTTAAAATAAATAATACATTTTGAATTTTGATTTAAAGTTTTATAACGCAAATGTGAATACTTTTGTGTTTGTTTAATAATTCACGTATTTTTATCTAAGAAAGTTGCCTTGCACCTGTGTATAAGATGGAACTGCGTTAATTTTCCTCGTGGACCTCTCAACAATGAAGTCAATGCTGTTTATAATGCCAACGATGACATGTCTTGGAAAGCGGCACCTCTCAATAAAGTCCACGTCGTTTAAACTTTCGAGTACGTGTGTGCGGTTTCTAAAAATCATCTCTTCTTAAATAAAGAATTTATAACGTCTCCGAAGCAAGAGCAAAGTTACCATTTTTTGTTTACTTACGCCTACCCATGTTAAGACGTAAAAATTTGGCTTTACTATAGTCCGGCGTAAATTTAGAACCTCTGATGAAATTCAAAATAGCGCGCTAGTCTCTAACTTACGCCGGCGTAGAGATACGGCTGGTCGTACAACCTTTTATGAAACGGTCCCAGGTCGTTAAGATCTACAAAAATTATAAAGGCTGGGCAGTCATGATCAACTTATTGCCAGTCAGATCTACCTTAAACTTTACCAAAAACCAAAAATATGTATTTTGTTAAGGATAAATCAAAATACTTTGCTCTCAAAATTTGAACAAATCTTAAGCAGAAATCATTTCAGTGTTCTCGTACTGATACTTTTTGTTTGATGCATTTTTGTTTGAAGCATATGTTAAAAAAGCAATGTTTTTGATTGATAATATCTTTAAAAATGTTAATGATTGAAAACTGAATTGTACCGACATTTTTAAAAACATCAAAGATGCTGAAAAAAAATTGAAAAAAAAGATTAACCTGATGTATTAGGTTATTTAATTCAGTTATATCTTTTTTTTCTGTGCCATGCAAGAAGGCTCACAAGGCTTGTGGATATCTCAAGTTTTTGTGGTACTGAGCGGATGAGAGTCTTTGACTCCCCCTGAATGGGACATCAGTTCATCGCAGGTTAACCACTAGTATAAGCCTGTACCCGATCATATCTGGGCGGACTAAGACAATGTAGATAAAGTGCCTTGACAAAGTGCACAGCTCATACCATGAAGTGACCACAATGTGTTTTGGACCAGTGACCTTACGCTTACTGGCCTAACGCATCCGACAACTGAGTTATGTGCTCACCAATTAATTCAATCAGTTTCTCACGTAAAACTGATGTACATGTATTAAGATTAATTTGTTAGTACCATCTATCAACTTATTCTATAAAGCGATAAATTACCTGATGATTGGAAAACTATGTTCGCACTCTAATTAATCTTATTTTATTTTGGCCACGCATGGTTTATTTAACAAGATCACACATAAAAAATGGAAAAAATTGAAAGTATTTTAGCCTTAAATTTTAAAATGATGAAAATGCAATCTTTAAAAAAGGGACCATCCTGCAAATGCTGTTCGATGATATATGCTGCTAACGACATTCCCTCTCTTTGAACCAATTGAGTGTGTTCGAATGAATATCACATCTCCTTGATTTACTTTTGCCCCCATAGTCCCCGAAACAGGTCTATAATAAAAAGCCCCCCCCCCCCCCCGGCACTACAGTGTAAACCAATGTAAACATTAGCGTTCACAACAATCTAAAATGATGTATACCCTCTCACAAAACAATAGCCTTCCCATGTGAAAACGTATGTCCCAGATTGAGGGGCATTAAAAATACGAGAAAACTTGAAGAGGTCTCCTAAATTTGTACGAACCACATCAAAAATTAAAATGTGCCTACGGCTTGGAGTCTCTTGATCCCAATTCATGTAGGCGAAAAACGCAACTTTTTCCTGAAAAATAAAAAAAACCAAATTTGTTTTAGGTATTTTGATTGTGAAAACCTGCAGTGGCATTGACTTATATGTTTAAAAAAAAGAGAAATTCTCCTTACCAGAGTCAACTGCACGCCTTAACTGTTCCAATTGTAAAACTTGACATTATGATGTTGATATCTTGGAATCCACCCTTTTGGCATCATAATAGTTTTCTAAGTTCTCTGCACTTGCTGACTTATTTGTATACTCCTCCGATAAAACATCATTGCTTATATTGCACTTTCTCTCTAACTCTCCTATTCGTCTTTCTTGAAGAATCAATTTTTCGGCCAGATCTTCCACCAGTATGTTATAGTTTGCATTTTTGTAGATATTGACAAAATGGTGTCCTGAAGTTTTTCCACCGTTGCTGTTGCAATTGCTTCCCCATGCATACCTGTATCGAGGACAAGATAATTAGAAATCATACTTTTCCAATCATTTTAGGATTTGGTCAAATCAAATTAAAACAGCATCTAATGCCGATATAAAAGCAAAAATGACAGATAATGGCTGGATTTCTTACTTTTTTTTTTTACATGTGTAAGTCACAAAATAATGCGTAATTTCTGCACGGTATATAGAAAACGCCTAAAAATGTAGTATCATAATGATATTGAATTTCCATTTAATTCATTCTATAAAGTTATTGATTTGACACAAGGAAATCACATGGTTTGCTATGCTGATGACAAAGATGTAGTCATACGTTATTCTGTTATGACTTAATTTGTGATAATAATACTATGATGGTATTGAATTTTTTAATATGATATGATATTGCTGGCCTAAAGGAGATTAATGATATGTATACTCATAAAACTGTGACCTCCATCGCAGCTTGTGCTACTACTTATTTTTACCTACTTTGTTAAAGTGTGTTGACGGTCTGACTATTGCAAACAACATATATATGGTTGCATTTTCCACATAACTACCAATCACCTAACCCGTATCAATAAAATAGTTTGATTCGTCTTCATCATTAGATTTAACCATATATATCTCTTGTCCTATTTGATGGAATGAAAAAGTACATAAGTGCGTTGTTGTTTTTTCTACAAAATCCACTTTCATTTTTTTTATTTAAATTTACTGTATAGTTAATGATAACACAAAAAACGAAATGCACTTGAATCTATTTGTCACATATGATACACATATCAATTACATGTACGTGTTAAAATCAATAACTGTTTTGCAATATTTTAAAATCTTGCCGCCACAAACGACGGGTTTATTCATAAAGCAACATTGTTTATGTATGTTAGAACACTAATGTTCAGTTAATTTTTGCTTCATCTCAAAATTAATGAGAGACCAGATTGAATTTCGTGCGTTATATCAATTTTTGAATTAAGTATTGTTCATGATATATTTCAATGCACTCATTAAAGGAATATTGGATAATCATGCTTCGAATAATATTGATGCTTGTATTTAAGGTTTTAAACGTTGATCAGGAATACCTGTTGCTACAATACCCGCAACGTTATTTTTTAGAAGTCTATCCTATCGTATCGTGTATCAATCCTATCGCATCGTGCGTGTATATACTGTTCTAACGTGCGTTAATCCTATCCTATCGTGCGTGTATACTGTTCTATCATGCGTTAATGCTATCAGGTTTATTGTTCAATTTTAACAGTTTTTCTTTTATGCTATCGTGTTAATCGTTTTTCGTGCCTTTTCATAAGCAAGTAAATTAATATATTAATTTCAAAGCTGCAATTCGCTCAGTGCGCCGTATACAAAATATTATTGAACAAGAATTGTAAAATTCTTTCCAGCATTCTATTATGATACTAATTTCTTAATTTGTTAGATCAAAATTAACCAATATTACATGTGAATCATATCTGTAAACATTAAAAATGAAAACTTAATGTAAACTATCGAATTTCTTAGGAACAAGGTGACATATTTACCTGTATATCGAATATATTAAATCGTACGCGAGTGTATACTTGCGTAAACATTAACTTTTATGCAATATAATGTGTTTTATGCAACATGTTTTACAGAAACAAAAGTATTTATGATATAATTTATATTTTTAATTAATACCAGAGTTGAACCCGTTATTTTCTGTGTGATAGTTGGGCTGAAATGTTCTCGACAATCGGCTAGGGTGTGTGGTAATGAAAACAATGTTAGCAAATCGTACGCAGAATGTGAACATGCGGAAATATTTATTTAACTTGTATGTAATATAATTCGTTTTCAATGCGTCATTTTCTTACACAGAAAAAACTGTATTTATAACAGATTTTATATTTACTTAAACAAGAGTTTGATTTTTACAATTGAACCCGCTAGTTTCCGTGTAATTTGATCTCGGGCTGAAATATTCGCGGCGATCGGCTAGGGTGTTCGGTATTGAACTGTTGAAAACAATGATAACAATTCAGAAGACGTATTGATTATTTAAGCTCATAATTTTAGTGAAAAAAATTAACTGGTCATTTTTTATACATTCTATATATAATGCAGCGATGATTAACAACTCGGCAATTGTTACTAAATAGAATTTTCACGTAAATATTTATTCGTACGTGTTCTTTCTCAAATTCTGCCATTAACAAGATTATTCGTGTAAAATCGTTTAAAGCGATTATACGTTTATCATGAACATCGTTTATCCTTTCCTATCGTGTATCAATCCTATCGCATCGTGTGTGTATACTGTTCTATCGTGCGTTAATCCTATCCTACCGTGCGAGTATACTGTTCTATCGTGCGTTAATGCTATACTATCGTGCGTGAATCCTATCCTATCGTTTATCTTGTAAAAAGTAACGTTGCGGGTACTGTAACTACATTCCTTTATTGAATGATTCATATCGTTGAACAAACTACTGTATACAGGGAAATATTCGCCCCCGTTTTATTTTCACCCTTGTTGACAGCTGGCGAATTTAAGACAATAGGCGAATCTTAAAGTCTCAAACTATTTCTTTTTGAACAAAACTGTGTATGAGCAAATTCAAGAGGGGGCGAAACCGGTTGCTAGTGTAAATTACATGGGACGAAAATAACCTTCTATACATTATATGTCACTTCATTTTTTCGACACATTGATGGTAAAGAGTGTAAAGCATATTCATTGAGGGTACTGAAATCAAAGATCAAAACATGTCAAATAAGGCAGGGACTGCTCAGCTGGATTAAATTTCCCCTTAAACTGTTAAACTATTGAGCGTTGAGAATAGTCTGTCTGTTGAATGTTGTTTTAATAAAATGCTTCGAGAAAGCATTAAGAATTGCTTATTCTGTGTGTTTCTTGGGGGGGGGGGTTATTTTTTTTTTGTATTATTATCTGATAACAGCAGAGATGCATTATATATTCAATTATACATCTTCCTCTATAATCCAACTGATAGTATTAGGAATTTTAGGTCAGACAACACGTTCCTCAATTTTAGATAACTTTTTTCAGGAATTTGTTAATGGTTTACTACTACTTTGACAAGCTTTCTTGCAAAAAATTAGGGTACCTTACCAGGCATTTCTGCAAAATACTAGAGTATGCAATTTCCTATATAATCTTCTTGAAAATACACTTGAATTGCTGATATAAAAATAAATACATCTACAGCACAGCGATATTCACTATATTAGAACTATATTTCCGCCAGGGCGGGGCTTTGAACTCACAACCTCTAGAACCTATACGTTTCTGGCAGTGAGCGGCCACAGTTCTAATCACTCGACTATCTACACATATAACTAAAAAAAAGTAAATTTTGATCATTTTTAAAGTAATTATAAAATTAATATTTTTATTGGAACTCTTTATTACGAGGAGATACAAAAAGATTCTTGAGGAACGTGTCGTCTGACCTTAATTTATCACTGACAAAAAGATGTTCTATGTTCTTCTGTTTGTTTTCCTATTCCCGATCAAACTGTTAAAAGGGGTTTTGCAGTACATTTATATTTAACAAGAACAAAACAAAGCTTATGTAATTTTAAAAAAACATAAGAACATCGAAACATTGAAACTTGACATACTTTAAATGGTGAACTCCTTGTTTATCAATCTGTTAGATTATAACATTATTAAGAACTCAAATTGCTCCGAATTTGCCGAGTTTTACGATTACTGTACCAGTTATCGGCTTTGCAAAAATATCATAGCAAAATCCCAGTGCATGTTTATTTGATACTCTGCGAAATGTTATTTAAATTATGCCTCTTTTGAGGCCAGATTAAAGGTCGTTGGGGTTATGCTACATACACAAAACTCATTAAATTATTCGCGTGTTATCAAACGGTAATACACAAAATCGTTGATTATTAAATACATAATGTTGTGCAATCAGGCGTTGCAGTGCGCTATAATTCTCAAATTTTAATGAATTCTTTTTTTTTTCTAAATGTTTTATGTATTGATAGTATATGTCAAATCAAGGAAGATATCTAAATAACGTATAACAATAAAGTGATATTTTTTAAACTTATTACGTCACATCCTCCACTGGTGAACGTGCAAAGAATGAAAGTTTATTATGTTCATGGTTAAACCATTTTCAAGAAAGTTTCCAAGCAAACTTACTTTCCTTTATTCGAAACTGACTGAAGAAGAAAAAAATCGATGAATCGCGTGCTATAAATCCAAACCCTCAGTATAGCCGATAATTCGTCTTATTATCAGTCACGCAAAACATAAAAATAAAAAAGCAAAAAATACATAGAATAACAAAACTGTTATGCTTACCATGTTATGATTTTAATATTTTGGTTGTGGTTCATCTACGGTTGTGAAATACACCGCTAAAATATAAAAAGAGACTTTTGCAGTCAATTTTTGCACACTTTCATTTATTGGCAAAACTGCTAAATGATAAGTGGTGATTGTTCTTTTTAATATTCACTTTTCACAAACTTGTCAATACAAGAATATCAAAGATAAGTTCTTTGCTTAAACGGTTTATTATTTAAAACTTTATGCAATGTCAATCTAAAACAGTAACCATCCGGCAAACGTTGTTCGGTGATTATCACTACTAACGACTTCCCCCTGATTTATACCAGTTGGATGTGTTCGAATGAATACCGCATTGCTTTGCTTTGATTAATGTTGGCAACCACAGTTCTCATGATATATCTGTGATATTGGGCACCAGCCGCATTGCAGTATGAGCTGTCGAGAACAACATTATTCACAACAGCCTGAAGGTATGTGTATCCCCCCGCAACACAGTAGGATGTCCATGTGAAGACATATGTACCCGAGTGTGGAGCAGTGAAGATACCAGTGAATTTGTTGTAGTGGTTGCCTGTGTCCTTGGGGGACACATCAAATACCAGAGTATGATCAGGCCTTGGAGTCGGAAGATCGTGATCCATGTACGAAAAAAATGCAACATTCAAATGGCTTCCTAAGTAAAAGGCAAACTAATTCAGTCAGTTTAAAAACATTTTTTGTGGACCTGAATTTAAGTGTATTGAATAAATATTGCATGAATTTGTTAATTTTTCGTAATATGTTAAAGTTTCTTCTTTGGGAAAGAGATGTTCGTTTTGTTTGATTGTTTCGGGGCCAAAATGACAATCAAAAATTAAATTCTTCTTTTCAATTTTGTATGAGTGAGTCTCAAATAAGAGAAAACATCACCTACAATAAATCTGCAAAAATCATTAAGTGCATCTAAATTACGACTGTATTAGGTATTATCTATCTACTTACCATGCCCAGCATCAATACCAAGTCTTGTGTTTATTTTATGTAGATTTTCATTCATAATTGACGTGACATTGATATCCTTTTCGTCGACAATAGCTTGATTCTTTTCAAAGTTGGGGTCCTCTGTGTCTCTTAGTAGTGAGCAATTTACTAATTGGCATTTCTCTTGAAGTTGTCTAATGCTTCCCTTTTGAACGAGCACCTTTTTTTCTAGATTTTTTACAAGTTTCTTGTATTTGACATTTTCTTTAAGAACTATCGACATAGTGTCGTGCAAATTGTTAACCATATTCTCAAGCTGTTGTAATTGAATATCCGTGCAGACAATTGACTGTATCGAGGACAAAATTACAAAAATAAATAACCCGATCATTTTTGGCTGAAAAAAAGTGTAAAAATAATATATGTAGTAACAGAATCGAAACATTCGAGAGAAACGAACCTTTTTGTAGTGTCTGTCCTGTGACCTTTAAGTGAATGAAAATGGGATAACATTGTACTTTATCTACAGATCGTATAGGAAATAAGGTTCACTGGCAATGATTGGTTAAGGTAGAGTCGCGTAAAATTCCTCCTAAAAGATAACAACTACCGAATCTAGTATTTCCGTGTCAATAAAATGCATGAAAAAGTACAATATTCTATAAGATAGTTTCCCAAACTACTATATAATCAACAAAAATGTTTGTTTTGTGTAACTTTAAATCATATAAGATATGAGTTTGGTCCTTATTTTGAATCCTCAAAAAAACCCAAACAAATATCAATAGTTTTTCGTATTCATATATTATATATAAGTTACACAGATTGGTTGTGAATTAAGTTACTGTCCTTTCACAATTCACGATGTCATACTTTTGGCGAAGCTAGACATGAAAATAACAGCTTCCCCTTCATCGCATTGATTGGTCCGTAGATCACAGGTTATTTCTGGCAGCAGTGATGCTTATCTGGGTTTTTTTAAGATGCTAGGTTTTTGGTACTCAAGGTCTCCTCTGACCTTGTAGATCTAATAATTATAGCTTTGAACAAAAGTATACTTATGCATACATGTAATTGCACAAATCTTCTTATACATGACTGTAGTGGGTTGTTTTTTTGTTAATTATCGGTTCACTTAACTCTTTGGTTACATACATATGTTTGTGTAATTTTTTACACACTTTAATAATTATCGCTAAGTGTTTGTTTTTATCAGACGTCAAAGGCATAAGTGTTTGGAGTCGAAGTAAGCCAATACTAATTATAAACGAATATTTAGATGATAAAAAAATCAATTTAAAAAAGGTAAGGGGTCCTCAGCTCCACACATCTTTAAAATGTTCTGCATACAAGTCCATTCTTTTAAAGCACATAAACATATGGATTTAGAGTATATAGTTGACTTGACAATAAGAGAAAAAAGTTCAATTTTGGAAGAAAAAATCCCCTTTTTAGCTCACCTGAACCGAAGGTTCAAGTGAGCTTTTCTGATCACCTGTTGTCCGTCGTTCATCCGTCCGTCCGTCCGTCCGTCTGTAAACTTTTCACATTTTTTACTTCTTCTCTAGAACCACTTAGCCAAATTAAACCAAACTTGGTAAAAAGCATCCTTATGGGAGGGGGATTCTAAATTATTGAAATAAATGGCACAACCTTTTTTAAAAGGGAGATAATTGCGAAACTGCGAAAATTGGGTGAATGTCTTAAAAAATATTCTTCTTAAGAACCACTGCATCAGATATGCCAATATTTACAACAAAGGATGCATATATAGTGAAGATTCTAAATTGTAAAAATCGCGGTCCCCGGGTCAATACTGGGGTCCCAAGAGGGGTTCAAAGTTGATTAAAAAAGACAAATTTAACATAGAAATATATGGGGGTAAATGTTTTTAAAAATGTATTCTCAAGGACTACAGTGCTAAAAAAAAAAAAGAAATTTCCATGATACGCTTATCATTGTTAAATTATCTGGAAATACATGTGGGAAAAAAAGTAGGAATCATTGATATACTTTATCAACTGTACATAGACTTTCCATGTTTTTTTAGTTTAGTCTATAAGACAGATGATCGATGAGAATGCAAAATCTAACATGCCTAATGTCCTCATCACACCTGCAATATTTTTATTTGATGAATCGATAAACAAGCTTTTAATGATTGAAATACAAAACAGATGCCAATATCATCTTTTAATTATTTAAGGAATATTTTTCAATTTTTTCAGTGAAATGGGATTTTTTTTACTGCAAATGGGTATTTTAGAGCTTAAAATTCAGTCTCATTTGATGTGTAAAATAACTCTGAATAAAAACATGCCAAAGATAAAATTGTTTCTTCTTTTTACGTATTGTTTAATATATGGCAAAATCTTGAAATATATGAGTTTTACAATATTTATTCAGAGTACACTTCATAATAAACCCTTTCGTAATAAAATAATACTATTGTTGAGGTGAGCGATTTGTGGCCGATGGGCCTCTTGTTTAATTTTACCGCTATTCATGAAAAAAAAAACTCCCTAAAGATCGAAATGACATTCTTTGCGCCACAGAGATAGACACAAAATGTCGTTAAATAAACTGTTTCACAATGCAATTATATCGCCATGTTTTGCTGCACTGTCGTAAAACGTAGAGGTCACGGGGTGTCGAGGAACATTAAATACATTTACATGTATAGTTCAGATCAATAAAAGTTGTTGAATAATTATAAATTAAAGATGTGTTGTTTGAATATTTGACAGTAGCATTACGTAGTTCAAAAAGGGGATATGAAAGTTTTCAAGTAAATCAACAAATGCTCGACTTTACTCGACTCAAACATCCAATTATTCGACTAAGCCATCCGAGTAATATTGAAATTCCTATATTGTTTTTACTTATATCTCAATGTTTAATTTGGTAAATGTTTGTCCTCAAAAATATAATTATAATAAAATATAATATGATAATAAAAAGATAAAGAGCTACGGTCAGAAAAAATACTAGAAGTAAAGTATACACCTTGCTAGATAGGTCAAATGTAAATGAGTGATCCCTTTGCATTCTGTTTGTGATAGCGGTTAGCAGAATTTAGCCTTGTCCTTAATAAAATATAAGATTTAAAATTTTCGTTAAAATCTTGTTAGTACTGTACAACATATTCATTTAACATTATCAGACGTTAAACTATAATTTCGCTAGTTGTTTGATATGCACGCTATAGTAAAAAACGTATTTATATCAATTGGCATCAATGCTGTGCTGTACAGCTAAAATGCTCTTTCTTATAATGTTTATACTCGTTTTATGTCTTTGGATGTGCCAATTATCATGCAATATTTTATTAGTATTCCGTAAACAATTTGCAGGCCTATAATTTGGCATTTTTTTAAAATATTGGCTGCAAGGTTCAACGAGCTCAATGGCAGATCGCTAACCATATGCGTTTAACACCGTACAAACGATTTCTAAAAAAAGAAAATTAACCCATACTGAAATAATGAATACAATTTGAATGTAATACAACACTAGTGTTTAGGAAATCGGTAAGACATTTTTAACCTGCTATTGCTAAGTATTATTTTCATTCATATATTGGTAAAAGTACTTTACTGCTACATGTACTCTTTTGTCGGGCTATGTTGCTGTTACTATTAGTGAAATATAGTTGGACCATTGTGTTTACCAGTTTGATTCCGTTGTTTCCTCTAAGCCACAACAAATTTTATTATACTATAAAAACTAAGAGATTCTATAAAACATAGGAGTAAGTATTCAAAAATACCGGTACCGATAATAGGAATAGAAACTATATAATGCAAAGTTTTGTTGAAACGGGTTCAGTAGTTTTGCAAAAAAAAGATAATAATACTGAAAAAGGTCAGTACCAGATTGAGGCGTGTAGTAAACACAAGAACATATTTGATTACAAACAAAAGTTGAAGTGGAAGACGCTGATGTTACGTACTTAATAAATCTAGTTTGACCCTTCGTGAAACAGACCATTGTTATATTGTCGGACCATTTCGCCCTAAAGCTTAACAACGACCACCGGACGGTTACAACTTACAAGGCATATTCACTTTCGTGTATGATTTTATAAAGTGTAAGGTTCAAATTGATATTCACATGGATGCAAGTTTGTTACATGTAAGTCGATTGTCAGTTCTCTCTCTCTCTCTCTCTCTCTCTCTCTCTCTCTCTCTCTCTCTCTCTCTCTCTCTCTCTCTCTCTCTCTCGTTATGTCAAAATGAGTGGCGACACTCATGGCCCCACTGCACCAAATGGTCAATGTAGTTGTGCAAGCTCTATAGTCGTTCATACGATTAAATACGATCTCCGTAACCCTGTCTGTTGCCCAAATTTGCTGACAAAGTTTTTAGTACAACAATCAATGTATCGAATTATAAGATTAAAAAATTATAAGATTAAAAAAACGATTTACACGACTTATAATTAATAGGAAAATTTTAATCGACGTCATCCTTCAGAAGGGGAGTAAAAAGAATATGATTATACATGTAATTATTCTTTACTTCATGAATAATATAAACATTTTAAAACAAAAACCATCCTGCAAAGGAGGTTCGCGCATTAATGTAGCTTGAAATGTCTCCTGATGTCGTTATGTTATGGTGGGTCCGAATGAATATCACATCCCCTTGATTAATGTGTGCGACAGCAGTAGAGGACGCAGTTCTAAACCAATCTGCTCCTAAGGCATCGCACACAATTCCGTCAAATGCATTAGCATTTACCATAAGCTCAAGGCTGAAATATCCCCCCGGAGAGCAGAATGACGTCCACGTAAATACATAGGCTCCAGACTGGGGGGTCGTGAACACTCCAGAAAACCTGTTATAGTGACCGCCAATGTTTGTAGGAGCAGAATTGAAAATTAAAACGTGACTGGTGCCTGGCTGATGTAGACTTTTAGTCAAATAGGAGAAGAAGGCAACGTTTTCTACTTTAAAAAAGATAAATTTTCAAGAAATAATTAAGTACTTACATTCGTCACATAGTTACATGTATAAATCCTCGAATAAATAACAAAACATAATCAATATAATAATCGACTTGATTCATAAATAGACTATAAAAAAAGTGAAAATGAAGGAGCAATAACGGGACGGCATAAAATTACCCGGACCTTATATTCTAAATTTTGTTTTGCATGAATATGCTATGCATTATGTTCAACGTATATGTACATGTAAAATATAAAGAAATTTAATATTTATTCCGTTCAATTTTAAAACGAGTAAAATTGAAAATTTGTCTCACCAGAATTTATTGCTCGTTTTGACAGTGACCTTTCCAAAACTCGCCCTTTTGGCATCGTTTTCTTAGCATCTATTCCTTCCACATTAGGATGATCACTGCCTAAATTCTGTGCATATCGTGTCTTCTTCGCTTTCGCTCCCGTATAAAAGTCATTATTTTTGAAAAACATTTTCTCTAAATTTTCTATTCTTCTATCTTGATTGAGATCTTTGTCCGTCAAATCTTTCACCATTTGTTTGCATTTTACGTTTTCCCTAGTAACTGACAGAACATAGTCTTGCAATTTTTCTACCGTTTTCTCAATATTTTGCAAGTGGCTGTCCGTACAAACCACCATCTGTATCAGAAACAAATTGACTAGAAAGAAAATCTGTCCTTTCATTTTTAGTCTCTGGTCTAATATAGAAAATACGGCGCCAATAATCTAGAAACTCTAAAAAAGCAAAATTGAAGTGTTTACTTTGCAAGTTCTGATATAAATGCATGAAATGCACCATTTGCTTTATAGTTATAGACTGCCCTATTGATAACCGTAGGAGGACAGGGTCATTTTTTTTTACAATTAAATACGACAGGTAGGTTTGCTGCCAATCCTTAGTGTCTGTTCGCAGTGTTACAACGCAGTTTTAAAAATAAACTGTGCAGTGTTCGGTCGAAACGTTTGGAGCTATCAAAATTAATAAATCTTCATTTTATCTTACCTTATTTCGATTAAATATATGAAACAAATAACCCAAAAAGCTTTTCCATAACCTCGTGTTGTTAAACGTTTTACTTGGGGATGTCAACAAATATTCGAGTACTCGACTGTACTTTCACTCGGTCATGACCATTCCCAGAGTAGAGACATTATAACGAGTACCTTTATTTGTTTAAAGTAATTGGGCTATTTCAGCCACAAAACAAATGTAGCTACATCGCCAACGAGGATTGCAGAGACCAGCTACAACCAAAGCAGCTAGCTCATTAATCTCTAAACATCAGAAGCCCAGCGAACCTACTGAACTAAAATGGAAAGTTCTGACAATAATTTTCGAAGCAGTTTCAAATACCAATTCCTTTCAATTACACTAAAATACCTATGTTATTTTTCTTCAGGTCGCTAAACACAGTTTCGTTTAAAATTAAGGTGTTTTTACTTTAAAAAATGACGGGAAGGGAATTTTAATCTCCAGAATAATATATGTGCAATTTGTAACACGTGATAATTTTTTTTTTTACTTTCCATCTCAATGAAAATACAAAAAGTAATTTCGCTGCTAATCTAACACTTAGTCTCTATAATACACCTATAGCGATTTCCATCCTAATTTTCATCGAGTCTATATGCCCATTTTAGAATAGACATTTGCTTTTTAAAATTTAATAAATTATTTGCAATAGTTAAAAATTGTTCTGACAAGCCTGCAAATAAACGTAGATAGAGGGCCATGAAAGTACGTGCCATTTTTGAAGGCGTTTTATCTGCTTTCAGTATTCTAGCAGATGGTTAGGTTCCGTCAATATATGTACTGGTAGCAAGGCCTTCATGTCTGCAATAGTGCATTTATTATACGATTGGTTATTTCCCAGCTACAATATGTTTGATTGCCTGATAACCTACATTAAAATGAACCTGACCAACGAAATGAATATAACATTTGATTTTTGGTACGATTGATTATCATTATGTCTTGGTCCAAGGAAGGTTCGAGCTGTATCAAGAATTTTTTAAGAAGTATCATTGAATGTTTAGACAAAACATTCTTTAAAAATACAAAGAAAGGCGGGAGTAAGTGTTCATCCCCTTGAGTTATGGTAATTAAATTATTGTCCTGAAACACAACAATAATTCCGTCAATATATGTACTGGTAGCAAGGTCTCCATGTCTGCAATAGTGCATTTATTATAGGAATGGTTATTTCCCAGCTACAATATGTTTGATTGCCTGATATCCTACATTAAAATGAATGTGACCAACGAAGTGAATATAACATTTTTGCTACGATTGGTTATCATTATGTCTTCGTCCAATGAGGCTTCGCGCTTTATCAAGAATTTTTCAAGAAGTATTATTGAATTGTTTAGACAGAGCATTTTTTAAAAAAACTAAGAAATGGGGGATTGTGTTCATCCCTCTGATTTATGGTTATCAAATTATTAATTGTCTTCAAAAGCAGCAATAATTCCACAACCAATATCAAACACTCTTTTAGTAAATTTATTATTTTACACGGGAAAAAATATAAGGTTGTATGGGACATCTCAATATTGTGACGTACATCCTATTGGAATAAACAATAAAGCCAAGTATTATTTCCATAAATTGATACCTAATAGCGTAGCGCAATAGGTTAATTAGAGCGTAAACTTTGTAAGTAAAAAATTCGAACCCCGCTGTTTGATATCGATAATTGCCCCATACCACCTGAAATATCATAAGTGAATAATTAATTCGTAACACCGCAAGTCTATACTCAGATAACGATAATCTAAAAATCTTTTTGAATAAAGAATGATAAAAATAATCATTTAAAACTATGCTGTCGCTATCAAAAAGTTTATGCCAGTTTGTTATATATGATATCATATGTAAAGGTTAGATCTGCAGGTAGAGCGCAGTGAAAGCATATTAGATGTATGCCTAATATACTTTAACTTATAAACAAAAAATGTCCATATCTACTGGGAAAAGAAATTGAGAAATAGACTTTTTAATTTAATCAAAGATTATCAGTACATGAACCGAGCTATTGTTGCTTTTGTTATGATATGTTGCATGGATTGGAGAAAAACCTTCAAGTTTACCTTCAAATTTGTCTCATTGTTTCAAAATAATCACCATGTTAAGGAAACAAGCTGATCAATGATTACATATATTGAGACAAATCAAATTAAAATTAAACCGAAGTTAATATCATTCCTTTCAAAGAAAACGAAGTGACAATGTATTTTTACCAACTGTACCTACGTCAAGTACGAGTTACGGGAAATAACTCTATTTTTATACATTGTAGCTGTCAGGTGACAACATTCCGTAACGCCCAGCCATGATAAATATGACGTAAAGATCAAGCTGGACAAAAACGTATGTTCAGTATTACTAACACGGTATGTATTCTCAAAGAACATTTGCTAGATTTCAAGCCGAAATTTCTGAATATAAGTTTGTTTTCATTTCAAAGGTCGATTTTAGCATGTTAATTTACAAATTGCACAGTTTTAACGGTTATGCCTACTTTCGTTTTAGTAAACTCTATCTGCATAAAAATTAAAAAATATATAAACGATCGACCGTGTTGACAAAAGATAAATTAATGTATTCAGATAACTTCTTTATTTTGTTTAACAACCGACCTGTAGCATTCAGGAAAACTTTATATTTATAGTAGGCTAGATGCAATTTTCTCGTAGAGCTTCAGCACAATCAATATTGAATAAAGAATTGATTTATTTATTTAGTTTGTAACTCGATAAGTTGCGTGATATTCAAATTAAGTTTATTGAGCACAAATCGCGATGAAGTTCGCTACTGTTCATTTTCATACAATTAAAAATTTGATTAGTTATAATATGCGGACATGTAGAGACAACTCCTAAACTGAATTTTTTTTTAAACAAACTGATAAAAAAATTGATGATCACTAATTCACCTCAACAAAACATGTTAATGCATAATGGTCTGACTGTATGATTGTAGTTTCGATGTTGATGTTGATTTGTAGAAGAAAAAACCACGAAGTTGCACTCGCTTAAGATATGGTTGAACAGTGTCTCCCAGTCTCACCTAATTATTCCTTACGTAATAATAACTTGTATCACACTCCAATTACAAGAACTGTTGCATATTATAAAAGTTATTTTTACCATCAACAGTTAAATTATCGATTACCTTGCCAAAAAGTGTAAAATCTGCAACAAATTAGCAAATTTAAGCATGCCTTTATATTCTAATTATTTCGCATAAAAATGATATGCATCATGTTCAGCGTATATGGAAAATATTAAGAAATGTAATATTTAATCCATTCATTTTTTTAAATAGTAAAATTGAAAATTTTGTCTTACAATGCCCAGAATTTATTGCTCGTTTTGACAGTGACATTTCCAAAATTCGTCCTTTGGCATTGTTTTCTTAGCATCTACTCCTCCCACAAAAGAATGGTCATTGCCCGAATTATGTGCACCTCTTGTCGTCTTCGTTTTTACTCCCATATAAAAGTCATATTTTTTTTTACAAACTTTCTCTAAATTATCTATTATTTCCATCCTTTACCGGTTTTCGATATGTCGCATGGAAGATCTCAACCACGCGACAAATCGAAAACCGGGGAGCTGATGGAAGTTTTAATCTTAATTAGATTTAATTAATGATGACTGTGGCTGTTGTTGTCCATCGTTGTTACGTTGAGTTTATGTTCAATGGGGGAACTCGCTGACTGAAGAGGTCCAGGATCTGACTACCGCAAAATATATGCAGCAGCCCCGGGCGTTGTTGTTACCCTTAGGATTCATCCACCAATTGTGACCGCGTAGATTTTGCGGTGCTAGGTAACTCTTATGGAACCACATCCGTTGTGTGCAGTACGGACGGGGTGAGGGAATGTTGGCGTATAAGGAACAAGTTATAAGGTAGAGGCGCGCTGTGGGCCGTAAGTTAAAAACGAATTAAGGTTATGTATGCCGTATTCCCAAGGGTCCACCAATATGCAATTCCAGAGAAGTAAAACCAAGTGATGAAGGATTCCGTATTTATTGGACGAGATTCAACGGTGGCAACATTATAACAATTTAACAGACAGACATGTTACAAACAAGTCGGATATGGCCAGTAGTGGCCTCTGTACTCAAGACTATGGGTGAGTCGGACGTGGCCAAGGCTAGCCGCCGTATTCCAGACTGTCCATTGACAATTGTACATAACTATATATAAGAATCTAAACAATGAGTATAAATTGACAGGTGATGACATAAGTAAGCTGAGTGAAAGGTTCACAGATATAAAATAATTAAATAAACTTAATGAGTCTTTGATGTCCAAGAAATAAAAAACTGATAATTGAACATTGTTGTTTTAAGAGATTAACAGTCCTTGAGACGTGGTACTCTGTCTCTTTGAAATCACATATAGAGTCCGAAAAGTGTTCATCACAAAATAAATAAGTAACTTTGTAAGAAGTAACCTGTGAGAAAATATAACGAAACAGATGTTGAATTTTAAAAGTAATGTCTAAAATAAAGTTATAATTGAACAGTAAAGTTTGCACGTGGATACAACTATAATTGCCTTGCTCACCTGATCGTCATCCAATTTCTGTAAAACTCTCCAAACTGAAAGGAGGAAAAATATAAGGTTTAAAATCTGACCAACTGATAGAAAATGCATCTGAAGTAAAAGCAAAAGGTTAGGAAAATAGGAAATATAATTTTCTAATTGTCTATTTAGTCTAAATGCAAAAAGATCCATGTCCGGATAAAAAAAATATCAGAACTGTGTTTCTGAGTGGTTTGAACAGAAAGAGGAAATCACGAACGAATGAAAAACTATTTTACACCATTCCAAACAAGTGGTATGAAGAAGAAAAACCACACAATTCTATTTTATTCCAAGTTAAGGCGACTCACTTAATAGTTTCTCAAATCAGCAGAAGTTACTATGAAATAAGGCATGATGCATAAGAAGTATAAACCAAATACGCGAATAAATATGCAGTTTTGGAATTATAAAAGAAAAGTATTTCAAAATTTTAATTTAATAGATATGAACATGTCCTAAGCAGACTTTACCGCTAAACTTTGATGATATTCAACAAAACTGATAAATACAAAAAAATATAAAAACATTTAAAATCGCCCTTTTGTGATGTGTCTTAAATAATATAGCTCGTTATGAAGTTGGTTACCTCAGACCATAGAGTTCAAATGTATATAAAAAAGCTTTTAAAATACGTTTTTATAATAAATTCAAAATAATTTTTGATAAATGTTACCAGTAAACAATTAATTGATATCTAAATTATTTCCTCAGTAGACAAATTTTGAGCTATGGGCTTGGTCCCAAATTCGCTTGAAACAAATAAATGTAGCAGGGGAGAAAATAATCCACTTTTCTGACTTAATCAATGTAATGCTGTAGTAAGGCCGACTTTTTCAAAAATTATTTTCAATATCTTGCATATTCCTCGAGTTCTTGGTAGTTGGTATGATAATAACTTACATAAACATGATATATTTGCTAAAGAGTTATGATGTTATTAACAAAACATGTAGACCTAAAGCATATATTTAAGATAAATTCAAAGCCAGAAGGTTTTGATGGTTTTTCTTTAGTATGTTTTTAATTTTTTGGGGTATTCTAAATTGTTGCCAATTTTACCTGACCTTGTTTTGACGAGTAAGAGGCTGACTAGCTTTAGTTTCTTTAGATGAGATTAATTATTTTATATTTTATTCGTAGATCAATCATGGATCCTCGTTCTAGTGCCCAGGATGTACATCGATGTGACCTTTGTGAGACCGCCATAGTACACAGCTACTGTGACGTTTGTCATGTCAACCTCTGCAAGCCTTGCGTAGTAGATCACATTTCGAATGGATATCATAAACATTTAATAGTTCCATTCCAGGAACGAAGATCAACCCTCATTTATCCGAAATGTGCAACGCATCAAAACAAAACCTGTGATATGCATTGTAAGGTTTGCAATATATGTGTTTGTTCTTCTTGTATGGCATCTGATCAACACAAGGGGCATATCTTTGTAGAAATGTCAGATGTTTATATGACGAAGAAAGTCATTATTCAGAAGGATGCAGAAGAGTTAAAGATTCGCATTTCACCTTCATATGAACAAATTGCACTCGGTTTGGAAAATCAGCTTGCCAACTTGGATGAAGGATACGAAAAACTTACAACAGAAATGTCTAAACAAGGAGAGCAATGGCATATTGAAATCGACATCGTTATCAACAAGATGAAAACCGAAATTTTAGAGATAAAAGGGAAACACAAAGACATTTTACAGAAACACTTTGAGGAAGTCAAACAAACACAGTCTCTCATCAAACAAACCCTTCTGGCTTTACAAGAAATTGAGAAATCCACAGAAGCATCATCTACCATTGAATACATCTCCAAGATCACAGAATTGAGTAAGCCTCCACCTAAGGTTCAGATATCACTGCCACAATTCACGCCAAAACCTATAGACCGTGAGAAGCTGTATATTTTGTTTGGACAGATCACCCCATTATCTACTGCAACAGAGGAAAATGTCTTGTCACTGAACCAACCCTTTACTTTAGTCAGAGAACTACTTGATGAACCACAGCTTGTTGCCACAATAGAGACTGGTAATAGAGACCTACGCAGTGTTACCTGTCTGGATGAAGAAAATATATGGACGTGTAAATGGACCAATAATATCGAATGCCGTAACACTAAAGGTTCTATACTCCAAACAATCGATACAATACCAGGAGAGAAGGTTATAGATATAGCTGTAGACATTGATGGGGATCTTCTATATTCTGCACTGAAAACAAGAACAGTAAATAAAGTAAAGAATGGACAGACAGAAGAGTTGATCAGATTAAAGGGATGGACGCCTGGTCAGCTGTGTGTCACTTCTACTGGTGATCTCCTGGTTACCATGAACAGTGATTATGGAACTCAATCCAAAGTTGTCCGTTACTCAGGATCTACAGAGAAACAAAGTATTCAATTTGATGATGAAGGTAAACCTCTGTACTCGGGGAGTGCTGCGATTAAATACATCTCAGATAACAGAAACCATGACATCTGTGTAGCTGACTTTGAGGCTGCTGCAGTAGTGGTGGTAGATCAGGACGGGAAACTCAGATGGAGATACACTGGTCATCCCTCAGTTACCAAGAACAAACCATTTAAACCCTACGGCATCACAACAGACAGTCAGAGTCGTATCCTGACAGCAGATTGTAGCAACCTTTGTATCCACATTCTTGATCAGGATGGACAGTTTATCCAATACATTGATAACTTTGATCTGAAGAATCCTTATGGTTTATGTTTAGACAATAATGACAATCTGTTTGTGTGCGAGTTTCAGAAAGGCAATGTAAAGAAAATTCAATATTCAATAGTCGCTTACATACGGAAGCCCGTTGGTGCCACGTAGGAAAAATATTTTAAGATAATTATGTGGCGGCCGCCACTTTTTATTTGGGGGCCGCCACTTATATATCTGGCGGCCGCCACATAAATTATTTTGCAAAAGGAGAGTGTTATTGTATCTATATTTGGTTAAGAAGATGGACGTAAACACAGCCACTGCTTTTTATTTTCATATGGGGTTTACCTACAAAGAAATTGTGTGTTCTCTGGCAGTTAATCATCGAATTATTATTAGTTATTCACAACAAATTATCATTGAAGAAACTTGAAGACAAGACTACAAAAATGGATGATGAAATCATTCAATCAAGAAGCAGTTTATCTGCAAGAGGATGACGAGTTGGATTTAACAATAAAACTTAATGAAGATGTTGCGGAAACTGACTTACAACTACAGGATGAAATTGAGCCGTCTATTGGAACTATCCACAAATTAATGCAAGATGGACAACAACTAGCCAAAAAGAAGGAAAGTCTGAAATTTGCTTTGAGAACTAATATCTTTCCAAGCTGGCTCTCACTAAAATTTCAGTGTCATATTAACTTACCTAATCCAGAGGACAACGACGAATTTGTTAAATTCTGGAAGGATACTCAAAAAACTGAACGACAGAAAACACTGAAAATCCTGACGGATTATTTTGAGAGTTGTATTGAGAAAAAAACAAAGAAATAAACAATGTGAGGAGTAGAAAATGTCAAAAACTCGGATCAAAAACAAAAGTTAGCGCGGATACTAAAAGAGAATTAGATAGACAAATTAAAAAAGCGCATGTTGATCACACCAAGTCTTGGAAGCTTTTCGGGACTACTTCCATAATGGACAGTCATCCTCTTCTCGAGACACACCCAGACTTGAGCCTACCACTTATAGGCGCCCAAAAGGACAAGGAACATTTCGTGGAATGAGGCGGAAAAATTATAAATCTTAATGAAATAGTGACTGGTGTCTTTTTAATCACCTCATCAAAGAAACATTACGATTTCCGAATCAGTATATCAGAATATACATTTGTTTTGATGGACTCTTTATTTAACATAATTTTACGTTATTATTTTATGATACTGGCTATTTACACTGTTTTTTAACATGATTAAAACTGTGAATTTGCTCAACCAATCATCTTTCTTTTAAACTATTGTAGGCGTGTTTAAGCTTGCTCTTGCGCTACATACAAATTGGCATTGATGTAAACCTTTTACATTCATTTACGTTTTATCCATGTGACAATCAAATGGGTAGACGTTTTAAAAGAGAACTGAAATCCAAAAAGGCTCTTTTACGAGTACGATCTATCACTGCTCGTAACTTGCAGCTAAAGAATTTAAAGAAAAAGGAAATGCAAGTTTTAAACTTGTCAAAAGGCCGAGGGATACATGCTTTATCAAATTCGTAGACAAAATCCCAAGTTATTTTATAAATATTTCCAAAATAAGAAATCTCATAAATCGGATGTCGACTCAATTACATTTTTTAACCATTTCAAGGAGTTATCATTAAATCGAAACACGACAACGACGACAACGGAAAACATAAGGAGCGATAATTCGGCTGGGTTTGATGAACTTCATCAGGACATCACAGAGAATGAAATAGAGACTGCAATATAAAACTTTAAGAGAGACAAAAGCCATGGAACAGACTTGCTAATTATTGAATATTTAATAATTTATTGAATTTAAACACAACCTCCTCCCTATTGTACACAATTTATTAAATAGAAATTTACAATCTGGTATTTTTCCTAAAATGTGGGCAAAATCAGTAATTGTTCCAGTTTTTAAGAAAGGTGACTCGACAGAACCAAATAATTATAGGGGCATAAGCCTAATAAGCTGTTTTTGTAAACTTTATACTTAAATTCTAAATAACAGGCGTATAAATTGGGCTAATGCATACAATGTTATTACAGACGCTCAATTCGGGTTTCAACCCAATATAGGTACTGCAGAAGCTATTTTTTTGTCTGTCTTCAGTTATTAATATGTCTCGACGAAATAAAAAAAAAAAGATTACATTGCTGTTTCATCGACTTCAAAAAAGCATTTGATACTGTAGAACTTTTTTTAACTTTGGCAATAACTTGATATGTATGGTATCAGAGGAAAGTTATTAAATGTTATACTTTCTATGTATGATGATATGAAATCCTGTATTAAGACACCAAGAATGTTATCTGATGTTTTTGAAAATTCACTTGGTCTTCTTCAATGATCTAGAAATGGAGTTTATTAAGAATGGTAATGTCCCTTTGCAAGTACAAGAGTTAAATCTTTTTACGTTAATGTATGCTGATGACATGGTGTGTTTTGCCGAATCTGTACATGAACTTCAACTAATGTTGAAAACGTTGTATGATTACACTGCAAAATGGGACTTGGCCATTAATACAGATAAAATAAAAGTTGTAGTGTTTAGAAATGGAGGTAAAATCCATGAAAACGAAAAATGGCATATACATACTGACCAAATAGAAGTTGTAGATAAATTTATGTATCTTGTTGTTATATTGAATTATTATGGAAATTTCAATGTAACACAAAAACAATTAGCCAGTCAAGGTAGAAAAGCAATGTTCTGTCTAAGATCTAAGGTTAGTAAATTGAGTTTAAATGTTGAAACTATGTTCTCTCTTTTTGACACTTATGTAAGTAGCATATTGAATTACGGATGTGAAGTCTGGGGAAACCACAGTGCGTGTGACATTGAGAAAATACATTTAGAATTCAATAAAAATGTCCTGTGTGTTAGAAAAAATACAAATACGTCTATGTTGTATTTTGAAACTGGCAGGTTGACTTTGAAGATTGTACGCTATTTTCGGATTTTTAAATTTTGGTTTAAATCATTACAAAGTAAAAATTGTATCATGAGGTCATGCTGTTAGAAGAGTGTGAACACAAATTGAAAAAGGTATCAAACTGGGTGTCAAATATCAAAGATAAATTGTTTGAAATTGGTTTAGGCTACATCTGGGCTGACTAACACGAAATATGTTATAAAACCCATTTTTTACTTATTAAGCAAAGAATAATTGATATTTTTATACAAAATCTTTTTGCAGATATAAATAGTTCATCTAGATGTATGTTATATAGAAATATTATTGACCATTTTTCATTACAATATTATTTGGTGAAACCCATTCCTTGTATTTACAAAAAACAACTCAGTAAAATCAGAATGGCATCACATAATTTATCCTTATAGAAAGTGAACGTCATAGAAATATTTTGCGAAATAACAGAATATATTAATTGTGTAGATGCATATCACTTTGTCTTAATATGTCCACGATACCAGCAATTAAGAGCTCAAAACATAAAAAAATACTATTGGAAAAAACCATCAATGTATAAATTTATACAGCTATTATGTGTAAACAATGTTAGAGAACTCTGTAACTTAGGGAAATTCTTGCATCATGCCTTCAAACTACATGTTGACTGATATACTATTTTTAAAACAATTGTTGTAATTAAATCGATGTGTTGAATTGTACATTCTCCAATGCTATTATCACTGTACTACATATCTATTGCTATTACCATTTGTTAGTAAATCCAAGCAATGTGCTGCACATATTCTGTTTAAAAAATTTCATATGCTATAAGATGTATGTCTTACACAATAAAGAATGTTGAAAGGAACAAGATTCTCAGATAGCCAGCTATTAGACATTCGCTCATATATCAAACCTACTAACAGCTTCCAATACCTGCACAGATAAAGTGCTCATAGCTTATCAGTTTTCAAGGCCTAATTAAAGGACAATGTACCAGACATCTGAGAAATACTAGCGATCAAGCTTTATTACTAAATATTTTCAACGATTTCAAAACTCATCTCGTAAAAAGAGGTTACAAACAATCAGAAATTGAACATATTATGCAAGAAACTCTTTCTGCAAATAGAATGGATCTTCTCAATATACGAAAGAAGAAAAACGCTAAAAAGGCTGTACCGAACGTTTTGGTGACCAAATTTAACCAATGTATTAAAGGGTTAAGGAAACGACTTATGAAATACTGGGATAACATACAACATGACGAAGTATGCAAAAATTATTCACAACACCTCCTATGGTTGCATACAGTAAACACAAAAATATAGGTGATCTAATAATTAGATCCAATTTAAAACCAAATGAAGTTCAAAGAGATTAATTGGTTTATGCATAAGGTGAACTCCTGACGAGGCGGGCCTTATTACAATTCAAAAATGACATGTGCTATTAATACCGCCGAAACACTCTTAACTAACTATGACATATAAGCAATTGACCAAATGCTTCATTAAGAATGTCGGGTTCTAATAAGTTTAAGACATGTCTGGATGTTAGGATGCCGTCGTTTTTTTTGCACTTATATCCACCTCTTCCTAAAATCTCACGTTAAAACATGTGCGCGCATCAGGAGGCCAGGTGTTATCTGGCGGCCGCCAGATAAATATGTGGCGGTCGCCACATAATTTTCTGGCGGCCGCCAGATAAAATATTTTTCTACGTGGCACCAACGGGCTTCCGTACTTACATTTTTGGAATAGTTTAAATTTTTCAAGACTGACATTCTCAATGTACAAGGGTTGTCCAAACTGTTCGTGGACAATCGCGTTGTCATTATAAATGGGCTTATATATACATATTGAATATCATAATCTTTGTCATAAAAATTCAAATCAAACTTACATGTAAGTTGTTTTTAATGTTTTCCATAGAAATAAAGTAAAATTTTAATGTATCAAAGTGTTGCAGAAAGCACGCACGGCCCAGTGGTAAAATTGTCCAAACTTTGTAATTGAGTTTTTAGATATGAATTTTAACATTTTTATAAAACATTTAATTCAAAACTTCAAATTCTTCATTTTTTACGTCGTTTGAAGTTATTTTCAAACTAGAAGAGGAATTTTAAAAGATATTTCGGCTAGAACATGTCTTTAAAAATGCCTGCAAAAAGCGACGTCAGCTGACCGCAGGTAACGGAACAGCAAGCCATCATAAAATTGTGTCGACTGAAGTAAAACACCGATAGAAACAAAACCAGCAATGGAGAAAACAGGAGGAAAAACATCGAAATAATTAGAGTTTACTTATCCACAAGTAGCACAAGCGGTATTTTGATGGAGTATGCAGTTGTACCTTCTGACCAAACGGTGAATGCGACATATTAAGGTAAGGTAAACCCAGGACGATGACTTTATAGAAACGTCGTTATAAGCCATCGTGTCAGACTGGGCCGTGCGGCCTGTATAGGCAATGTATATACAATTGTTTTCCTTCGGACTGAAATGTCACACTTTCATTGGTTTAAACATAGCACGTGATTGCCTCATATATCTCTATATTTGTTCAGTGAGAAATAATATTAGGCAATATGGCCGTCACTGGCCGACGCCTTGCTTACTCATTTCGACATTTCATAGTATTTTATACATAAACCGCATGCCATAAGTTCTTAAGGTATTTAGAGTAGTTGCCCTTTGAAATTCTTTAAAATTAGAGTAGTTGCCCTTAGAATATTGACGTCACATTGTTTTGTCTGGAGCAGAACAAAACGGCAGCGTCGAAATTTGCTCAAATCTCTGTAGAGGAAAGGGAGAAAACAAATTGAATAGCAACAAAACATTGTAAGTGAACATGGGTGAAGCAAAGATTTTTAAAGAGTATTTGAAAGGTGAGATTGAATATTTTGAAGAGTTTGAATAAGTTAAATTGGATGAGATGTTAGGCATCTTGTACATGGCTTTGCGTAGATCATCGCTATTTGCGAATAAATATGTCGCTTGATACATGTAGTCCTCGAGAAAACAAAACACTTATTAGGTTAGTTACTGACTCACTACGGAAATATATTGGGTTGACCAATCTCATAGACGACTCGGCTTCGCCTCGCCATCTATGAGATTGATCAACCCAATATATTTCCGTAGTGAGTCAGTAACTAACCTAATAAGTAATAGTGTAATGATATAACTCTAATACAAAAATGAATATACATATACATTATTTTAGTATAAACTGAAATATTATAATACTTTCCTGATAATGGTGCCGTTATTTTGACAAAATAACGTGTCCACGAATTTTTTGCACAGCCCTCGTATATATATAATATTAATATTTAACATAACAAATGAAGTTCTGTAATAAAATTAATTTCGTTATGTTTATATTTATCATATAACAATGTATCATCAATAGGATTGATGCAAAACGAACAATTTATTTTTAGAAACATGCTAAGATCAGCTTAAAACAGAGCCAACAGCCTCTTTTGCAAAATCAACAGACACCAGTGTCAAACGAACGATCACCGATGCAAAACCAACAATCATACACTAAATAAACGCTAGATGGCGTGCAAAGAGGTATCGGGAAAAATCGTACCCTGGAAAAAACGTATCCTTAAATTAAAGGGACGTTTTAATGCGCGGATCCAGATTTTTTCCAGGGAGAAAAGAGGGGTCTGAGGGATAATAAGGTTTGCTAGGGTGATGTGGTTGTGGTGATGGGGGTTCTAGCCATAAAGTCGGTAATTTTACTATGAAAATTTAAGAAATTTGAGTTTTCCAGGAGTGGGGCGGACTTCTGCTTATCTACATAAAGACTTTTCAGCTCTTATTTCGTTTGTAACTTGACCATCAAAGCTTGGCCAAGGATACAAAGCATCACTTTACTATTCTAGACATAAAAATTGGAAAACCCTTTTTTTTGGGGGGGGGGGGGGGGTTATCAGTTACATTATTATTTGTGTAAATAACAACCGTAAAAGATATGAAACAATATCATATAAAATCAAAGACTGTGATAATTATCATTTGTGTAGATAGAAATTAAGGCCCCAATCCCGTAATACATCTAATCAATACTTGTATTGCCAATTGCTGCTGATTAAACTTTTTCTCGCAGGAACCACTTTTTGGGGGCATGTAAGAAATTGATGCGTACTTTACATCTGTACCTAAAACTCTAATTTCACTGTGAATTTCCTTCCTTTCACTTCAATTTCTTGCACCCCCCCCCCCCCCAAAAAAAAAGAAAGGTGTACGGATCAACTTCATGTTCATTAACTGTTTAACATGTACATTTGTAAATTAAAGAAAAATGGTTGCTGCGAGAAAAAGCACCCTCCCCTCCGATGCTACGTCCCTTTACATAATCATGTACATTAAAGTATTACATAATACAAACACAAAAGATTGTTTTTGAAAGTGGAGGTTGGGATGGGGTGGACTCATCTTTGAAATTAACAAACCAAAATAAAAAAGAAAACATCACAAATCATGAAAATCCTAAACGGGCAGGAGTATGCGTTTACTCATATTTTACTGCAAAAATTAACTTGTTTCAAATTGTTCATTTCAAACATTCACGTGAAACAGCAATTTTTACAGGTGTTTGTCAATATATTCTTCGTGTAATTTCAATATCAAACAACATGCGAAACATTCAAAAATTTAAAAACGTTTTTAGTTAAACACAAATAGCACTGTATAGTAAAAAAAAAAATATAAAGTTAGCACCACCTAGGTTTGCTGTAGACATGCTTTCAGTTTAGCAGTAAAAATCGTGCCTTGTGTTTATAGTCTATTTTAGAGAATCTAGGTACTTGCATGTAGTCAAATATAAATTGTAGAGGTTTATTGATTTTAAACATTGTCTTCATTAATTGATGGATAAAATGTGTTCTAGAAATAAATGTGACAATACAAAAAATAGTTTTTTTCTGCTGTTGCGACATTTAACATGCTTAGTAGAGATCCCCCCTAAGAATTATTTTTCGATCCGCGCCTGACCTAGTAATAACATCAATAGTGAAACAGACTATACTATTTTAGGCAGAATGTTCCTTGAATATGGCTCGATATACTAAGTTTTTTTGCAAAACATTCACCCATTATTTTTTAAAAAACATGGCATTGCACACCACAAGCATCAAACATGGCTATGCTTTTATTAAGCAACCCAATGTTTATATTATCAACCACTATACACGTGGTTGAACACGAACGATAACTCTGTTCTGAATATCCTCGTTTAATTTAAAAAACAGCTAGATGGTGAAATAAGACATATTATATCTTAAAAGATGTTGATGTTTTAACATAAATCAAAGTAGAATATGATGTGAAAATCGACTAGTACTTACGTATTTTGAGAATATTATCCGAACACTTATACTTCCGCTCGAAATTTCACAGGAACTAAACAAATCTCGGTGAAGTCTCGTGAACTTTCATTTGAGCACCTCTGGATTTATTACATACTTAGCAACGATAAAGAAACATTCCGAATACATTCGCAGGGGTGTAATCGATACAATGATAACAGTACTACGACATTAGAATTTCTTACAGTACATTTTTCACCATTAAAATACGTCTACATTTCAAACACTGTTTGAAAAAAAAGGAATCTAGCATAACTGTATATATTGAATATGTCTTCAGTAAAAATCACAAACTGGAAATCAATCTCTATCTTAAACGATCAAGCTTTTTGTACTTTAAAATACAAAAGGACTGGGATTTTGTTTAGAAAAAAGACTTAAGAGACCATATTTAGTAGTTTGTTATTTCAAATATATTGTCAAATGTAAAGTATGATCAACATACTGTAATTTCTATAAGCCAAGAAAATTAAGCAACAATAAACACATTGCCAAAAAAGTAAATGTTTTCCATTTATGTGGCAGTTGCTGAAATTCTGAATTTTACGCCCCAAAAAACATTTTCAATGTTTGTTTCAATAATAACAATTTCTTATATATGGCAAGACTAAAGCTTACAAATACCATGTATTCACAATCTAAAAATGACCAAACATTTTTTCTACAATGAAATAAGCATAAGTTTATGAAGTGTACAAACAACAGGCAGGAAATAAAAGAGTTTGGCATGGCAACAGAATCATGAACAATAAACACTTATTCTTTTTCAGACATAAAATTGCACTATTTCTGATCATTGTTCAGAGTAATATTATGCAAAGATAAATTTGCTTTAACATGCACAAAATCTACTTCAAAATTTACATACCAAAATTACATATTTTTAATATATTAATGGATATTGCTATCAAATGAGAAGGTTTTTTCTGAATAGTTTCTTTAGTTGGCAATATAATAAACAGAAACTGTGCATGAATTTCAATATGGAAGACATATTAACTCAAGACATTTTTTAATAATCTCAAAATTTTCTGAGTGCAAAATATCATCACAGCATAAATTGCATTTATTTATATGCATATTTATGCAAGATTGACGATAGATTTTTTTAATCATAAGTAAATATTCGTTTTAACAAAGCTACACAACTTCACTTTTTATGTGCATAATTTGTGTCGGAATACCATAAAAATGTACATTTTACAAAATATACCAGAAGTACTTGTAATAACAAGTGTTATCTTTAGGTATCATATGGTGTTTTTTTTTTCAATTGAACCAATCTTAGTTCTACTTTTACAACGTTTTATTTTGAAAATTAAATAAAAAGAAACTCTAAGAAAAATTGCTTGTCAACAAGGATAATTTTTTCAGACAGTTTTGGGACTATTTACACTTGAGGAAACACTGAAGTTTTCGTACACTTTCTCCTCGTTTTGGGATCTGTAATTTCTGAAGGGCTGGGTACCAGTGTATTTCTTGGTTCCCAGACTGGATGACTTTGTGATTGGTTTTCAACTGATGATCAGATGCAGATTGTTTCGTGCCTCCGTGATTAGTGGAATAGTCAGAGCAGTCAAAGTCTTTGGTTCTTATGCCATTTACCTTCAATGAGATTTGCATTTGGTGATGGTGGATATATCTTATCATAATGAGTTGATAGTGATCAATGGCAACTGCGATAATCCCAAACAATGAGTTAAGTCCCAAATATTGATATAATATCAATAATGTTAACAAACGTACACGTCTTGTCTAGATCGAACTCCCCCACCCCCACTCCTCCGTCCCGCCTTGTTGACTAACCCAACGGGAGGGGTATAGACATAACCATTAGTTGTACTTATTCCGAGGGGCCAACAGCTATATTTCATGACACTTGCGATAATAGAGTTCTATAGCACTGTCAATACAAACAGCAGGTATTACTCTGATTTACATAACAACGTGTGTATAACCTAAACTCTATAGTTACATTTGACTGTAGTGAATTCATTTCTTTATAGATTAAGTGTAAGCAAATTGAAAAAAAACCCGTAATTCATCAGCTGCAAAAAAAATTAACAGGGATTGAAATGATATTATAATAAGAAACAAAAAAAGGTTGTAAAGTACTTTGTAATTGGGATTTTGAATGAACAGTGCTATGAAGTTTCGACTAAAAGGTAGAGTGCAATAATTATAAACATATATAAATAATCAATAATATTTGTCGATTCACAATAATGACTATATCTAACTTCTAAATTAAATCTATCTAAATGGAATATAGAAGCACTTATAAACGTGTATAACAAATGTGTTCACATTATCTTTGAAAAAGAAGAACTTGTGTTTACAAGTAAAATAAGTATCTAAACTTTCTTTGTGATTTTATGATAATATATCAGCTCTTGTTTTCTCTCGTTAAACAATGAAACATAACGTCTAATCACACATTTACAAACAAATTCCTTCAATTCTCCAACATCCTCAGTATTCTTTTTAAAAATAACTTTTAAATATCGGGAATGAAATAAACAAAGAATCAAAGAAAAGTTACATATTGAAAAAAATTGAACTGAAGCTGGTTTAGCTGCAGGTCTGTAGCTAACGTCGAATAAAAATTCTGTTGGACAAACTCGTCCGTCAGATTTTTTCATACCGGGAGCTACAGAGCTGCAGCTAAATCTAGTTTCAATCTTATGTTCTTCAACAACTGTTGACACGGGAAATAACTTTGTTTGTTTGTTAACATGTCAGGTGACGACATTCCTTAAACATTCAGCCATCTTACATATATAAAGCAAAGATTATTCCGGATAAAAAATATTGTTTTTCATTACTAACACAGTATGTATCCACTATTATAAACATATGTTAAACCACAAAGCCAAAATTTGAGATAATGTTTTATTAATATAAATGTATTTTCGCAAGACATTCTTCAAACTTTACAGTTATAACTACTTTCACTTTAGATTACCCAAATGATGACAAATGTTCATCTAAAACTTTTGTTGTGTAGAGCAGCAGGTATGTATCTGAACGAAAAAATAAGAGTTGACATACATTTTGACATTTTGGTGCTACAATCGTGACAAGGAATGTGTTTTGTTTTATCTTGTTCAAAACTCGATTGGTGAAATTAACTGTGTTTATACATTAGATATAACTAAGTAAATCATGGTGATTCAGAAATATGAGTATAAATCGTGACCATACCAACTACCGTTCATTTTTATACATGTAATTGCATAAAAATTAAATATTTTAGAAACTCGTCTTAAATACCCCCTATTTTTATATTGTTATCACTGCATTGTATTCCAATCCTTTTGTCTTCCGACTTCATTTAAAGATTTTTTAATATGCCTCCGATATCAAAGACAAAGCGAAAAAGATGACATATTCATGAAATAAGCTGGTTATAGAATTGATAGTTAAAAATGACATCATGTTTAATATCGATCAGCAGCATCAAACACTTAAAGGGGCATGGTCACGATTTTGGTCAAATTTTATTTTTCTGTTTTTATTATTTAAAATGCTTTAGAAATGCATTTCTAATTATTAAATGAAATTTGAGAACCAGTTGTAGAGTTTTAGCAAGATACAGCACTCACAATTCTTTGTCATATAAACAAGATTCGTGCCCTGTTTTTGTTTACATAGGTTCTATATAATAGTAATAAATTAAATCTTTTTTAAGCTGATAAGTCTATCTCTTATTCATTTTAAGGATAAATAAATGGTTTCTAACGGTTAACACATTCATTTTAAGTCAACTGGAATTTTCACTCCAACATTCAAAAATGTAAACAAAAGATTTGTTTACATTGCAAAGAATTGTAAGCTCTTTAACTCGCTTATAACTCAGCAAATGACACTCAAATTTTGGTTGCTTATTAAAACTGCCTAACTTAAGTATTGTAAACTTAATAATTAGAAAAATCATTTTTGACCAAAATCGTGACCATGCCCCTTCAATGTTTTCTCATCTTTTCAACTAATATTTGACGGTAAACACGTCAAATTTTAAGTTGTTTTTTAATGAGATAAACACTTTTGGATTAAAATAATTTTTTGAATTTTTTACTTATAGAACAACTATGGATCCTAATCCTAGTGCCCAGGATGCGCACCGATGTGACCTTTGTAAGACCGCCATAGTACACAGCTACTGTGACATTTGTCATGTCAATCTATGCAAGCCCTGTATATTAGATCATATATTAGATGGATATGACAAACATAAAATTGTTCCTTTCCAGGATCGAAGATCAGTCCTCGTTTATCCGAAATGTGGAGCACATCTAAACAAAACTTGTGAATTGCAATGTAAGGATTGCAAAAGTTTTGTTTGTTCTTCTTGTATGGCATCGGATCAACACAAGGGGCATAGCTTTGCAGAGGTTTCAGAAGTTTATATGACAAAGAAAGTCATTATTGAGAAGGATGCAGAAGAGTTTAAAATCAGCATTTCACCTTCATATGAAGAAATTGCACTAGATTTAGAAAATCAGATTGCCAACCTGGATGGCGGATATAAGAAAATTACTATAGAAATGTCTAAACAAGGAGAGCAATGGCACAGGGAAATTGACATCGTTATCAACAAAATGAAAACTGAAATTGGCGAGATAAAAGGGAGACACAGAGACATTTTATGGAAACACTTGGATGAAGTCAAACAAATACAATATCTCATTAAGCAAACCCTTCAGGTCTTACAGGAAATTGAGAAATCCACTGAAGTATCTTCTACCATTGAATACAACTCTAAGATCAGAGAGTTCAGCAAGTCTCCACCTAAGGTTCAGATATCTCTGCCAAAGTTCATTCCAAATCCAATAGACAATGAGAAGCTGTATAGTTTGTTTAGACAGATCACGCCATTATCGTCTGCTACAGAAGAAAATGTCTTGCCATTGAAACAACCCAACACTTCAGTCAGAGAACTACTGGATGAACCGGAGCTTGTTGCCACAATACAGACTGGGCATAGAAATTTGCACAGTGTTACTTGTCAAAATGAAACGATATGGGCATTTAGTTGGAAATATGATATTAAATGCTTTAACACTGAAGGTTCAATACTCCAAGCAATCGAGAAAATATTAGGAGAGGATGCGTTAGATATAGCTGTAGACAGTGATGGGGATCTTCTATATTCTGTATTGAAAACAAAGACAGTTAATAGAGTGAAGAATGAACAAATAGAAGTGTTTATCAGATTACAGGGATGGACGCTTGGTCAGCTGTGTGTCACCTCTACTGGTGATCTCCTGGTTACCATGTACAGTGATGATTTAACTCAATCCAAAGTTGTCCGTTACTCGGGATCTTCAAAGAAACAAACAATTCAGTTTGATGGTGAAGGTAAGCCTCTTTACTTAGGAAATGGTGCAATTCAATACATCACTGAGAACAGAAACCATGACATCTGTGTAGCCGACTATGCGGCTGGGGCGGTAGTGGTGGTTAATAAAGACGGGAAATTCAGATGGAGATATACCGGTCACCCCCCAACTACCAAGAACCAACCATTTAAACCCTGCGGTATCACAACAGACAGTCAGGGTCGTATCCTGACAACAGATTGGAAAAACCATTGTATCCACGTTCTGCATCAGAATGGACAGTTTCTCTGTTACATTGATAACTGTGATCTGAAGGATCCTTTTGGAATAAGTGTGGACAATAATGACAATCTGTTTGTGGGCGAGTTCAACAGTGCTAATTTAAAGAAAATCAAATATTTAACATAAACACTTATGTTTACACAGTGTTGTATTGTTTTCGAAGACTGACATTTTTATTGTGTATAACTATCGAGATATTTCATGTAATACACGAAATTCTTTACCTGTTTATTTACATTGATTTTGCGGTTTTTTTTATAAATCTTATTATTTTGTATCAAAAAATAGGATTTGTGTGTCTTATGATTTACTACATGAACATCCTGTATGTTGAGGGAAAATATATTGACTTTGAACTGACCTTACTGAGAAACTATGGTAAGATTAAATGATACTTTCAATTACTTGTATTGTGTATGTGCAGATATGTGATATTAAAGGAATCATATTTCTATATAACAAATGTGAAAATACTACTTCCTTAAAAACACATCAGGGTTTTTATGTTTGCTTTAATTGGTTATCTTTGTGGTATCCAAATTTACAAGTTTGGTAATTAATTCATTTTTTTCTGAAGGGGCTATTTTAAAAAATTTGGTTCATTTGTCAAACAAAATATATGTTAACCTAAAACCCAATAAAATATTATTAACAACCACATGATGGAATTAGACTAAGTGTGCTTTGTAGCTAGTGTAAATATTGATGAAAAATGATTTTTAAAAATTATTTCATTTTCAAATGACTTTGTGTGTGATACATTACGAATCAATTTTGAACCCTAAAACGCAATAACTTCACAAAACATGAGCGACACAATTTGGGCATCTCATATAGCATAACCGAATATGGCTGCGGTGCGTAGTAATACATAGCATGGGTTCCTTAAAAAAATATAGATTTTAGAATTATGTTGTTTTAAAGTGTACAAATTGGAAATAATATAAATATAAGTAATAAGGAATCATTCCATGAGTATTATGAGGTGATAATTTCGGTCATCGCGTGGTCAAATCTATCATAAAGCCCTTCGAGCTTTATTGGATTTGACCACGCCCCAACCGAAATTATCACCTCATAATATTCATAAAATGATTCTTTATTCCTTAACCAAAACATATTCATTAAACTTAATCGAATAAAAATTATGATTTAATTATCTAAATGGTAAACCTACATAAGTTATGAAACAAAATCATAGAGAAGTATAATAAGTATAACAAAGACCAAGTTTATAAATTAAAAAACAAATTTATTTATAGAATAACAACCATTGCTAATAACTATTGCAAAACAAATATTCAAATATTCAGTATCTAATGCACAAACGAGAGTGGAGAAAAAAAACCTATACACAACTCTTAATGCCCCTTTTGAAAGTTCACAACAAATTTCACATTTTATGTCTGGAAAAAAAATGCATAAGAAGATGTATCTTTTAACATCATGTGATTTACTACTTATTCGTAATTCAAAAATAAAGTGGCGTTATCAGTCAGCAACATAGATAAAGCAGAATGATATGATGTAGCACTGCTCCAAAAATTAATAACATAATTGTATTTACTGCACTGCTTTGTTAACAATTAGAACTTAAAACAGTTTGTTGGTTCATCCAAACTTTAAAAACAGTTCGATTTATTTGCAGAATTATTTACATGGTTTCAGGGGTCAATTTGAGAAATCTTCGAAAGTTTTATGCTGTAAGATTTATCTTGAAGTAATTGGTTGTTAATATTATTAGTACTTAATTTTATCTTACAATATTCTTTGCATTATAAAAAAACACAGAAAAAAATCAAAATTGTATATCACAACTGGAATGATATCAAAAACATCTCAGTATTCAATCAAACATTTCAACAGCTTGCATATCCCTAACTCACAACCTTATTTTTGGCTTCCCCAAAATAACAAATTTTTCTTCATTCAATTACCATCAAAAATTGAATGGAATTCAAAATTTTATAAAATACCATTTTTTTTTACAACAGGACAAAAAGTTTATTGTCTAATGAGTATTTTCTTTATTTTTAACCAAATACCACTCCAAACACTGTAGTAGACCATCTTTTGTGCTGAAACCGAAACACGAAAATATTCCAAGAGGCCACAGAAATCCTGTTATTTTTTTATCTAAAGGTTGATGACAAGCCCTTTCACCAAGCCCACGATATACAGACTAGATTTCTTTCTCCAAACAAATACCTAATTGTTTGACTTGAAAAACATATCTAGATTTCATTTCAGTCTGCATTCTGAGCTCTGTACTCCTGCAAACACAACTGCTACAACATAACATCATTTGAGCATGGCATTTGTTTCCAATTTTTCACTTCCAACATTTACGTACTTACAAACATCAATTTTTACACTGTGTATGTCATTATATTCTTCTTCGTTTTAACTTTCTTGTTACCAAAAAAAATAAAAATAAATAAATGGCAGCACATTCAAAAAATTCTTTTACATGTAAACACGTGTAGCATTGTAAATTCAAACAAAAAACACATACTTAGCACCACCTAGATTTGCTGTAAACAAGCTTTGAAGGTCTTCTACCAACTTCTAATAGATACCATGATAAATGTACTAAGACATTAACATTTCTTGCAGCACATTTTTCACCACTAAAATACTTGTTACATATTCAAAAATTGTTTGAAAGAAGAAATTTAGCATAACTGTGTAGTTTGAAAACTCGCTTTAGCAAAAGTGAAAAACTGCAAATCAATCTCTTTCTTGATCAATCAAGATTTTTGTATTTTTAAAAAAAAACAAAAGGACTGATATTCTCTTTTGACAGGAAAGACTAAAGTGATCATATTTAATATTTTGTAAATTGATAAGAAATATTTTGTCAAATGGAAAGTATGAATTAACATACTGTAATTTCTATAACTCATGAAAAGTCAGCAAGTATAAAGCACGTTACTTATACTTTCTATTTATGTGGCAGTTGCTAAAATTCTTAATTTTACACCCCAAAAATGTTCATGAGAAAAATCATTCATTCAACATTAATTCTAAAATTGTATATGTTTAACATTTTGTATATGGCAAGACTAAAGCTTACAAATACAATGAAGTCAAATCTAAAAATGACCAAACAATTTCTCTACAATGGAATAAGCACCAGTTTATGAACTGTACAAACAACAGCTAGGAAAGGAAAGTGGTTGGTATGGCAACAGAATCATAAACAATCATCTAACTTATTCCTTTTCAAAAATAAAATTGCATCATTTCTGTTCATTGTTCAAAGAAAAATTATGCAGACACAAAATTGCTTAAACATACACAAAATCTGCATAAAATTTTACAAAACCGATATCACATATTTTAAATAGACTCGTGGACACTGTCATCAAGTTAATAGGTTTTTTCCTGAATATTTTTTTGGTGAATTGTGATATGATAAATAATTATTGTACATTAATATCAAGGTGGGAGATATATTAACTACATTCAACATCTTTTTCTAATAATCTCATTTTTTTTCGAGTGCAAAATGTTATCACAGCATCAATTACATAAATTTGTATGCATATTTAAATAATATTGACATTAATATTTTTTTATCATAAGTAAATATTTTAACGCAAAAATTTATTTCAACAAATCTACTCCATCTTCACTTTTTGTGTGCATCATTTGAGTCATAATACCATGAAAATGTACATTTTACAAAATATTCCAGAAGTTATTACAAGTGTTGGAAATCTTTGAGTATCATGGATTTTTCAAACGGAACAAATCTAAATTCTAGCTTTTACAACATTTTAAAACAATTGAAAATTATATAAATAAGAAAATGGGGGAAAAATCGCTTGTCAACAAGAATAATTATTTCAGACAGTTTTGGGACTATTTACACTTGAGGAAACACTGAAGTTTTCTTACATTCTCTGAAGGGCTGAGTACCAGCATATTTCTTGGTTCCCCAACTAGATGACTTTGTGATTGAGTTTCGACTGATGATCAGATGCAGATTGTTCCGAGCCTCCGTGATTAGTGGAATAGTCAGAGCACAGTCAAAGTCTTTGGTTCATATGCCATTCACCTGCAATGGATCCGCATTTGGTGATTGTAATTATATCTTATCATATTATCAAACATAATGAGTTGATATTGGTCATTGTCAACTGCAATAATCCCAGGCCGTGGATTAAATCCTGGAAATTGATATATAATAAATTTCCACTATTAGCAATGTTAACAAACGTACGCATCTTGTCTAGAACTCCAAGCCCCCCTCCTGCCTTGTTGACCCAACTACATGGGTCTAGACATTACCATTGGTTGTACTTATTCCGAGGGGCCCCCAGCAAGATTTCATGACACTTGTTATCACAGAGTTCCATAGCACTGTCAATACAAACAGCAGGTAATCTTTGGACTCTTACCATGATTTACATAACAACGGGTGTGTACAACCGAAAATCTATATTTACACTTGTAGTGAATTCATTACTTTATAGAGTGAATATAAACAAATTTAACAAGTGTTTTTTTTAGTTCGATGTGTTGTTAAAAAAAACATAAAATATTTAGATTATCACGTGATGAGAATAAAGAGTGTAAAGTACTTTGTAATCGTGATTTTGAATAACCAGGTTATAGAAGGTATGAACTTAAAGTAAAGTGCAGTAATTAAAAATACAGAGGAAATATTTGACTATTCAAACCGATGATTATATCTACCTTCAAAATGTATCCAAACATACATTTAAGAAAAAACCCAGCAAGTTAAGAAGTTCACCGGGATATGGACGTGGTTGGTCACGTGATCGAATCATTTGACGCCCGAATGGCTTCTTAGAAGATTTGATCGCGTACCAACCAAGGTCATATCCTGGTGAACTTTTAACATTCTGTTTAAAACTTATACTTACATTCAAAAATGAGGAAATCCTTAAAAATTGTTAAATTCACCGAGAGTTTATGTTAACAATAATCCGACCAAAAAGCGATTATCGCGTGCTATGATCATTGTGGCGTCATGAAAAAATTCACAAGAAATAAACAGTAAAGAGTTCACCGAGATAAGAACTTGGTTGGTCACGTAATCAACCCTGTGAAGCCCGAAGGGCTTCTCAGATGAGTTGATCTCGTACCAACGAAGTTCATATCCCGTTGAACTTTTTAACATTGCTGTTTATTACTTTTATTTATGGTTGAGAATGACAAATTAAATATAAGGATGTTTTTACGTTTTACAATATTACAACCGTGAACGATGGTCATTACGACGTCATGAAAAAGTTCACACAGAATTATACATGTTTGCTATCCTATAGATTCATTTAAGAAAAAATATTTGCAAATGTAAGCTAAATATTCTAAATTAGGCTGAGAAAAATTTAGATGCACCTAAACGTGTATAACAAATGTATTCATATTCACTGTGTAAAAGATAAGAACTTGTGTTTACATAAAATAAGTATCTAAACTGTTTCCGGATTTTATAATAACATATCAGCTCTTGTTTTGTCTCGTTAAACAGTGAAACCTAACGTCTAAAAGCACTTTTACAAACCAATTTCTTCAATTCTTCAACATCCTCAGTAGGCTTTAAAATTCACTTTTGATCGGAATTGAAATAAACAAAGAATCGAAAAGTTACAAAACTTACATATTGAAAAAAATAAACTGAAGCTAGTTTAGCTGCAGATTTGTAGCTAAAGCTAGTTTCAATCTCATAGTTTCACCAACGTACGAGACACGGGAAATAACTCATTGTTTATTTGTTAACCTGTCGGGTGACGCCATTCCTTAAACACTCAGCCATCTTCAAGGTATCACACCGGTAATCGGCCAATCAAAATGAACTTAATTGTAGTTCCATATATACTTCAGAATTATTTTTTTCCTTGACTGCATTTTTACATTTTCCTTTACTCAGTTTTAAAATTTTTTGTACCACTGAGTAGGATATTTCATGTGCTTTGTTAGGTGATGATCTTTTTTCACAGGGACTACTTCTTTCAGGGCACATGCAGCAGCTTCCTGGGGAGTGTGCAGTCTGTTTACATACAAATGGAAAACACGTGGTTTTGAGGGTAGACCTGTTTGGAGCTAGATATTTTGAGAAAATGCAGTATTGCTTGCCCTTTTTATGGTGTTAGCTGATGAGATAGGTAACAAATAACATTTCCTCCGAATATTTTGTCATAAGGAATACAAACTGATTTTTAAGAATTTTTTCCCCTCTATAGTGCTATATAGTGAAAACAATTACCGGTGTGATACCTTGAAGGGCTGTGTGTTAAATTGTAAAAATGCATGCAGATGCAAGTTTTCAGTATTTTATGTCAAATCTTGATGACAGAAATTAGTTTCTGCAGTCTGAAGATAGAAAAATGCTTTTAAAATTTTGTAATGAAAAAAATATGAAAAATGATGATTTTTGGTGTGGAAAAAATTTAATTTTCAATATATGATAATACAAACCTTTTGAAATGGATGATATGAAGTCACTGGAGCTTAGAATATTGGTTTCTGTGTTCTAGATGCTGTAAAAGTGTGCAGATCAGTTGTCGCAGTCATACACACATGTATATGGTGCCCCCAGACTTTGTCGTAAGAGTACGCAGCGACTAGTTTTTCATCGAATGACCAATATTTAGGTTTACGGGCAAGTTACAGAATTAGGCGACAAGTGCGAAACAATGCGAAGAAGAACATGAACACTCTAACGAAGGATTATTTTGACAAAAACTTTATTTTTTTTTATTTTTGCTCACCTTATGTGAGATTTCATTTCATTTCCTACATAGTCATGATTCAAGGAATGAGAGGATTTGGACAAATATGTGCTATGTGTATGTCTATTTTACATTGAATTATCCATTTGTAATAATTTAAGGCAAAAACATGCTTTAACACCATTTACAAGATCACACAGATGCATATTTTGTGTAGAAAAGAGGTTTCATGCATTTAGTTGAGAAGGTCATTATGAGTCAAGTGTATATACTATCATCATGATTGAATCTAGGAGCTTTTCATGGTTTTCATCCTTAAAAACTGATGAATTTCAGTTTACCAGAAAATGTTTTTTTGCATTATAGCCAAAAAATCAGTTTCTTCCCACATTTTGAGGGGAGTTCCTTATTTACAAAATACAAATACTGATATTTATGTTTGAATGACCTAAGATATTGAAACATTAGTCATTGTTAAAATGTTTAGAAGGAGATATTACTATTTTTTATATGGTAACCTCAGCACACCTGTCCTATTCTTAGTAATGAAAGTCAAAATTTGAATGAAATCATTTCATGTAACATGTATGGGTACAATATAGATGCCCCACCCATATCCACAACTATGGGGGTTGATATGATTCTTTTTTTAGTATTGTGATATGGCATGCACTTATGTGATTTCTCTTGTAAATATGCATAAGAAATGCATTGCCTTATTGAATTACTCCATGTATATGCTTATTGCTCTTGCTGTAAATTATCTAACATGTGTCAATCATCATTGATCAGTAATTCTCTTCAAATTCTATAGGGATGGCCTGATGAGGGGTATAATTAAGTGTGTCCAATTGAAATTTCATGGCTACTTTTGCTCTACAGATAGAATGTTACATAAATCACAGAATGAAGTTGCATCCCAGTTGTTTCTTTTACATTTCTTATCATCAAAGCAAGATTTATGGTTGTCAGAGCAGATCTGAGCTCCATTACATGCTGATATCATTTTGGCTGTCCTGTGTTACAATGCTGCTTTAAGATAAAAGTGAGTATGGCAGTGTGTAGACAAGTAAACAGGCTTTACCTGATATATAAATTTACCAGATACAGATTTCATTTTTGACCTGATAATTCACAATATAGTTATGAAATGTGTGAACAATAGGGGTAAATTTCTTCTTTGTTATGCAATGATTGCATAATGAAGTGACTCTAATGGAGTATTTTTATTTTGATTTAAAGAAAAATGTATATGCTCTGATTTGGTACCAAGGTGATTTTGTATCTTGTTGTTTTAAGGATAAAAATTGGCTTCAGGTCATGCATGGTGTGAGGCTCCAAATGTGTTTCATCTGTGCTATGTTCTTCAGTCTGAGTAAGGGAGATAAATCCTCAATAGCTAAAGAAATATTGGGAGCCTGGGGACAGGGTTTTGGGGATTTGGTGACAGTTGATTGGGAATTCTCAGGTGCAAATTTGAAAGGGATCTGACATCTTTAGAGTCTCTTCAATATAAAGCGAAGATTATTCCGGATAAAAAATATTGTTTTTCATTATTAACACGGTATGTATTCTTTATAAATATATGTTAAACCACAAGTCGAAACTAAGAATAAGTTTTTAAAGATATATGTAGTTTGTCAAGGCATTCTACAAACATTCACATTATTTTTATAACTACTTTCACTTTAGAAAACCTGATTCATCTGCAAATAGTATATAAAACTTGAAGAGTTTAAATACAAAATACATGCTTCAAAATTTATTTGTAATGATCACCCAAATGATGACTAATGTAATTAAACTCTTGTTGTGTATAGCAGCAGGCCTGTATCTCAACGGAAAATAATAGCTGACATGCAGCATGTCAAATTGATAAACATGTTAGAGCTCTGACACAATCACTATCAACTAAAAAGGTATGTATTTTGTATATCTGGTTCGTAACTTGATACGTGGTACCAGCTGTGTTTTCACATTAGAAATATCGCAGTAAAGCATTGTGATCAAAAAGTTTGAGCCCAAATCGTTACCATGCTCACTTACAGTTCATTTACATAGATATAGTTGCATAAAATTAAATTTTTTAGACAGTCATCTTAAACACCCCTTATGTTTCCGCTGCACTGTGATCCAATGCATTTGTCACCAGGCTGAATCTGAATTCATTAAAGGTTTTTTAAATCTGCGTCTGATATCATATCGACCAAGTGAAAAAGAAGACATATTCATGAAAAAAAGTCGGTTGTTTAAATAAAATATAGAATTATTAGATAAACATGAAATCATGTTGGATATCGATCAACAGAATCGACCACATAAAGTTTTCTTATCTTTTCATGAATCTTGAAGGTAAACACATCAAACAGTTGAAATTGTTTTCTAATAATATAAACATCTTTCGAAAAGAATTATTTGTCAAATATTTTACTTATAGAACAACTATGGATCCTAATACTAGTGCCCAGGACGTGCACCGCTGTGACCTTTGTGAGACCGCCATAGTACACAGCTACTGTGACTTCTGTCATGTCAACCTCTGCAAGCCCTGTATATTAGATCATATATTAGATGGATATGACAAACATAAAATTGTTCCTTTCCAGGATCGAAGATCAGTCCTCGTTTATCCGAAATGTGGAGCACATCTAAACAAAACTTGTGAATTGCAATGTAAGGATTGCAAAAGTTTTGTTTGTTCTTCTTGTATGGCATCGGATCAACACAAGGGGCATAGCTTTGCAGAGGTTTCAGAAGTTTATATGACAAAGAAAGTCATTATTGAGAAGGATGCAGAAGAGTTTAAAATCAGCATTTCACCTTCATATGAAGAAATTGCACTAGATTTAGAAAATCAGATTGCCAACCTGGATGGCGGATATAAGAAAATTACTATAGAAATGTCTAAACAAGGAGAGCAATGGCACAGGGAAATTGACATCGTTATCAACAAAATGAAAACTGAAATTGGCGAGATAAAAGGGAGACACAGAGACATTTTATGGAAACACTTGGATGAAGTCAAACAAATACAATATCTCATTAAGCAAACCCTTCAGGTCTTACAGGAAATTGAGAAATCCACTGAAGTATCTTCTACCATTGAATACAACTCTAAGATCAGAGAGTTCAGCAAGTCTCCACCTAAGGTTCAGATATCTCTGCCAAAGTTCATTCCAAATCCAATAGACAATGAGAAGCTGTATAGTTTGTTTAGACAGATCACGCCATTATCGTCTGCTACAGAAGAAAATGTCTTGCCATTGAAACAACCCAACACTTCAGTCAGAGAACTACTGGATGAACCGGAGCTTGTTGCCACAATACAGACTGGGCATAGAAATTTGCACAGTGTTACTTGTCAAAATGAAACGATATGGGCATTTAGTTGGAAATATGATATTAAATGCTTTAACACTGAAGGTTCAATACTCCAAGCAATCGAGAAAATATTAGGAGAGGATGCGTTAGATATAGCTGTAGACAGTGATGGGGATCTTCTATATTCTGTACTGCAAGCCCTGTATATTAGATCATATATTAGATGGATATGACAAACATAAAATTGTTCCTTTCCAGGATCGAAGATCAACCCTCATTTATCCAAAATGTGGAACACATGCAAACAAAAGTTGTGAATTGCAGTGTAAGGATTGCTATATTTGTGTTTGTTCTTCTTGTATGGCATCTGATCAACACAAGGGACATAGCTTTGCAGAAGTTTCAGAAGTTTATATGACAAAGAAAGTCATTATTCATCAGGATTCAGAAGAGTTAAAAATCCGTATTTCACCCTCATATGAAAAAATTGCGCGTGATTTGGAAAATCAGCTTGCCAACCTGGATGGAGATTATGAGAAACTTGCAACAACAATTTCCAAACAAGGAGAGGAATGGCACAGAGAAATCGACATCGTTATCAACAAAATGAAAACCGAAATTTGTGAGATAAAAGGAAAACACAAAGACATTTTACAAAAACACTTGGATGAAGTCAAACAAATACAGTCTCTCATCAAGCAAACCCTACTGGCCTTAAAAGAAATTGAGAAATCCGCTGAAGTATCTGCTACCATTGAATACATCTCTAAGATCAGAGAGTTCAGTAAGCCTCCACTGAAGGTTCAGATATCAATACCAAAATTTATTTCAAAACCAATAGATCGTGAGAAGCTGTATAGTTTGTTTGGACAGATCATCCCATTATCTACGGCTACAGAAGAAAATGACTTGTCACTTGGCCAACACAATACTTCAGTCAAGAGAACCACTGGATGAACCAGAGCTTGTTGCCACAATACAGACTGGTAATATATATCAACGCAGTGTTACATGCATGAATGAAGACAAGATATGGACGTTTAAATTGACAAATGATATTAAGTGTTTTAATAGTAAAGGATCAATAATCGAAACAGTCAAGACAAAATTAGGAGAAGATATTACAGATATAGCTGTAGACAATGATGGGGAATTATTGTACTCTGATAGGAAAACAATGACGGTGAAAAAAGTGAATGGCCAGACAGAGGAGTTGATCAGATTACATGGATGGACGCCTAATCAGCTGTGTGTCACCTCTACTGGTGATCTCCTGGTAACAATGTACAGTAATGATAGAACTCAATCCAAAGTTGTCCGTTACTCAGGATCTACAGAGAAACAGACAATTCAATTCGATGGTAAGCCTTTGTACTCAGGAAATGGTGCAATGAAATACATCGCTGGGAACAGAAACCATGACATCTGTGTAGCTGACTGGTATGCTAGTGCTGTAGTGGTGGTTAATCAGGACGGTAAACTCAGATGGAGATACACCGGTCATCACTCAGTTACCAAGAACAAACCATTTAAACCCTACGGCATCACAACAGACAGTCAGAGTCGTATCCTGATAGCCGACTTTGACAAGCATTGTATCCACATTCTGGATCAGAATGGAAAGTTTCTCCGTTACATTAAAAACTGTGATCTAAAGAATCCTTTTGGAGTATGTGTGGACAATGATGACAATCTGTTTGTGTGCGAGCATTACAGTGGCAATGTGAAGAAAATCCAATATCTAAAATAGAAACTTATTATGTTAAAACAGAAATGGAAATTATTTTTTTCTTCAAGACTGACATTTTCAATGTGTATTATTATTGAAATATTTCATATAATACATGAAATTCTTTACTTGTTTATTTATCATATTTTTTGTATCATAAAAAAGGATTTGTTTGCCTTATGAATTACCACATTAACATCCTGTTGAGGGATAATATAATGCCTTTGAACTGACCTTACTTAGAAAATACCGGTATGGTAAAATTTAAATAATACTATCAATTACTTGTATTGTGTATGTTCAGTTATCATGTGGTATTAAGTTGGAATACCACATCATCACAAAATGGCAGACCTCTCATAGAAACGACATTTGGCTTTATTAAAAGGATTTTATCGATGACAACATGTAACTTATTCCGCAGCCGAGTGGATAAAGTGTCGGGCTTGTGATCCGTACATCCAGAGATCGAATCCCGCAGTGGATTTTGTTGTAACCTACTAAATTGAATCTTTCAGATATTCATTTTTTTATTCCCAAACTGCAAATTTTTCGCTTATTTGACATATGTACAGTTTAATTATCATCATATCTTTCATAATCAAATAATTTACTGTTAATTTTATGGACTTTTTCCAGGTGTGTTATTCCACCTTAAAGGATTTTTTTTTCAACAAATGTAAAAACACTACTTCCTTGCAAAAACATAGGGCGTTGTATGTCTGCTTCGGTTATTTTTGTGGTATCCAAATTTATAGGTTTGGTAATAAGTTCATTCTTTTTTAAATTTGGTTCATTTGTCGAACAAAATACAAGTTAAGCTAAACCCCAATAAAATAATAATAACTACATGATGAGATGAGACCAAGTGTGCTTTTGCAGCTATAATAAATATTGATGAAAAATGATTTTTAAAAACTACTTAACATATTCATTTAACTTAATCGAAAAAAAACTATGATTTGAGTGTCTAAATAATAAACCTATATAAGTTATGAAACTTTAAAAATCATAGAGAAGTATAATAAGTATAACAAAGACCAATTTTATAAATTAAAAAACAAATTTATTTATAGTATAACAACCATGGCTAATAACTATTGCAAAAAAAATATTCAATATGTATCTGATGCACAAAAGAGAGTGGAGAAAAAAAAAACCTATACACAACTCTTAATGCCCCTTTTGAAAGTTCACAACATATTTCCAATTTTATGTTTGGAAAAAAAATGCATAAATAGATGTACATTTTAACATCATGTGATTTACTGCTTATTCGTAATTCAAAAATAAAGTGGTGTTATCAGTCAGCAACATATATATAGCAGAATGATATGATGTAGCACTGCTCCAAAAATTAATAACATAATTGTATTTACTGTACTGCTTTGTTAACAATTAGAACTTAAAACAGTTTGTTGGTTCATCCAAACTTTAAACTCGATTTATTTGCAGAATTGTTTACATGGTTTCAGGGGTCAATTTGAGAAATCTTCGAAAGTTTTATGCTGTATGATTTATCTTGAAGTAATTAGTTGTTAATGCTATTAGTACTTTATTTTATCTTACAATATTCTTTATATTATAACAAAAACACAGAAAAAAATCAAACTTGTATATCACAACTGGAATGATACCAAAAACATCTCAGTATTCAATCAAACATTTCAACAGCTTACATATCCCTAACTCACAACCTTATTTTTGCCTTTCACAAAATAACAATTTTTTCTTATTCAATTACCATAAAAAATTGAATGGAATTCAAAATTTTATAAAATACCATTTTTTTTTTACAACAGAACAAAAAGTTTATTATCTAAAGAGTATTTTCTTTATTTTTAACCAAATACCACTCCAAACACTGTAGTAGACCATCTTTTGTGCTGAAACCGAAACACGAAAATATTCCAAGAGGCCACAAAAATCCTGATATTTTTTTATCTAAAGGTTGATGACAACCCATCCACCAGGCCAACAATATACAGGCTGAATTTTTGCTCTCAAAAATAATACCTAGCTGATTTGAAAAATCTATCTAGAATGCATTTCAGTCTGCCTTCTAAGCTCTGTACTCCTGCGAACACAATTGCAACTACATAATACATCATTTGAGCATGGCATTTGTTTCCAATTTTTCACTTCCAACATTTACATACTTGCAAACATCAATTGTTACACTGTGTATGTCAATATATTCTTCTTCATTTTAACATTTTTTGTTACCAAAAAAATAAATAAATAAATGGCATCACATTCAAAAAAACCTTTTACATGTAAACACGTGTAGCACTGTAAATCAAAAAAAAACATACTTAGCACCACCTAGATTTGCTGTAAACAAGCTTTGAAGGTCTCCTAGCAACTTCTAATAGATACCATGGTAGATGTACTAAGACATTAACATTTCTTGCAGTACATTTTTCACCACTAAAATACTTGTTACATATTCAAAAATTGTTTGAAAGAAGAAATTTAGCATAACTGTGTAGTTTGAAAACTCGCTTTAGCAAAAGTGACAAACTGCAAATCAATCTCTTTCTTGATCAATCAAGATTTTTGTATTTTAAAATACAAAAGGACTGAGATTCTCTTTAGACAGGAAAGACTAAAGTGATCATACTTAATATTTTGTAAATTGATAAGAAATATTTTGTCAAATGGAAAGTATGAATTAACATACTGTAATTTCTATAACTCATGAAAAGTCAGCAAGTATAAAGCACATTACTTATATTTTCTATTTATGTGGCAGTTGCTAAAATTCTTAATTTTACACCCCAAAAATGTTCATGAGAAAAATCATTCATTCAACATTAATTCTTAAATTGTAGATGTTTAACACTTTGTATATGGCAAGACTAAAGCTTACAAATACAATGAAGTCACAATCTAAAAATTACCATACAATTTCTCTACAATGGAATAAGCACCAGTTTATGAACTGTACAAACAACAGGTAGGAAATGAAAGTGGTTGGTATGGCAACAGAATCATAAACAATCATTTAACTTATTCCTTTTCAAAGATAAAATTGCACCATTTCTGTTCATTGTTCAATGGAAGAAATATTATGCACAGACAAAATTGCTTTAATATACACAAAATCTGCATAAAACTTCACAAAACCTATATCACATATTTTAAATAGATTCATGGACATTGTTATCAAGTTAATAGGTTTTTTTCTGAATAATTTTGTGAATTGCAATATGATAATTATTGTACATTAATATCAAGGTGGAAGACATAATAACATAATACATCTTTTTTAATAATTTCATTTTTTTCTGAGTGTAAAATGTTATCACAGCATCAATTACATAAATTTGTATGCATCTTTAAATAATATTGACATTAATTATTTTTAATCATAAGTAAATATTTTAAAGCAAAAATTCATTTCAACAAATCTACTCCAACTTCACTTTTTGTGTCCATCATTTGAGTCATAATACCATGAAAATGTATATTTTACAAAATATTCCAGAAGTTATTATTACAAGTGTTGGAAATCTTTGAGTATCATGGATTTTTCAAACGGAACAAATCTAAATTCTAGCTTTTACAACATTTTACAACAATTTTGAAAATTATTACAGGTGTCAGACATCTGTGAGTATCATGCGGTTTTCTTTTCAAATGGAAACGAACTTAATTCTAGCTTTTACAACGTTTTACAACAATTTTAAAAATTAAATAAATAAGAAAATGAGAAAAAAAATCGCTCGTCAACAAGAATAATTATTTTTAGACAGTTTTGGGACTATTTACACTTGAGGAAACACTGAAGTTTTCGTACACTTTCTCCTCGTCTTGGGATCTGTAATCTCTGAAGGGCTGGGTACCAGTGTATTTCTTGGTACCTAGACTGGATGACTTTGTGATTGGGTTTCGACTGATGATCAGATGCAGATTGTTCCGAGCCTCCGTGATAAGTGGAATAGTCAGAGCACAGTCAAAGTCTTTGGTTCTTATGCCATTCACCTATATACAGATAACAGATTGTAGCATTTGGTGATACATGTAGTAGATACAGCTTATTTACAAGCAATACAAGGATGAAAATAATGGAATGAATCAAAGTAACTTTTATATTGTGTAATATGGGGTACAATAGTTTTATTTAGAGTAGAATATACTTGTTTGAAACAGATCCCAGATAATTTCATTTCATAAGTTAAAAAGAGAAACTCGTGCATATATATCATATAAAATATATCAGAAAATTTGTTTTGTTCTTTATGATTGATTTAATAATAATGTGAGAATACATCAAATTCTTACCTGTAGAACCCTATCAAATGGCTTGAGTCCATTCAGGTCAGCAATACTTCCTTTCCGAACTCCACTAATGTAAACACCTTTTTCATACATTCCATCCGACAATCCGAATCCAAAGTCCTCTACCACAGTGCTACGCGTCACATTGATCTTGTGTAACTGCACCGGGGTGGGAGAGAAAATAGTCTGAACATGATTCTGGTACATTTCCGCATTGGACTTGCTGGGTCGTACTGCACTTCTGGATTTCCTCGGGCCTCCCGACACTTTCCCAAGATCTAGGTCACTGTTATAATTGATTGCCGTGCTGTGCGATATCTTCTTCCTGCGACTCCCACTGCGAGAAGTCGGTCTCGCTCTCCTGTCCAGACTTGCCGTACTTTTCTCCCGTAGGCTTGCACTTATCTGGCGGAGCATTTCTGAGTTTTCGTAATCCTCAAACGACCTCACCCACTCCTCAACGGCCGAATTTTCACGACTACCGTCACTACAATTGTCAAGGTCGTCACCTGAACTGAGATCATCTAATCTGTCCACACTGGACAAAGCATTTGAATGGTTGGACCCTCCACTCGTCATACCTATTAAAGAAGTTATAATGCATTTAAATCATTCTAACAAGGTGTGTAATAAAATGATCATGTTTTGAATTTATCGATGATTTGTAAAATAAATTCTGCAAATGGCGCAGTATAAAAAGGTTTTTAATAAAATGTAACCCCAAAATAATGCCTTCTTAGAATTCTTTCATTAATCATGATGTAAACATTTTACATGAAGCTATCTGGGATTAAGCTAGATTCTGTTACATACCATGATATGAAAGAAAATAATATTTAGTAAACTCATCAGACATCTGCAAACATTATAATTTTTCCAATATTCCCAATGTAAATAAACAGTACTTACTTCTCCCTGACTTGTTGACCCGACTGAGGGGTCGGGACACAACCATTGGCTGTACCGAGTGACCGTTACCCAGGGCCCCGAGCTGGGTGTCGTGACACTCGCTATCCCAAGATTCCATAGCACTGTCTATACTGGCAGCAGGGGTCGTAGACCTGTCACTCTGAAATGCACAAAATATTCCATATTCCAATATTTACATTTGCAAACATGCTTCCTTATATGAGCCTATATAAAAAAGAAAACGTTAAACTCTATGTGAACTTTTAAATGATGTCACAATGATCACCGCACACATTTATTGCTTGACCGTTGCATTATTGTAGACATTAAAAACATGTTAATTTTGATAATTCTAAACCATTTGCCTTTATCAAATGTAAATATAAGTAATAAACAGCAATGTCAAAAAGTGCACAAGAATACAAAATTGGTACATGATCAAATCTTAAAGTCCTTCCGCCTTCACAGGATTTAATTATGTGAGCAACCAAGTTCATATTCTGGGGAACTTTTTAACTTGCTGTTTATTTCTCAAATGCACTCTGAAGGAATATTCAAATGTGTGAAACTTTATCAAAGTACATGTATAGAAGATTAATGACAATTCCAAAACACCACTTCAGGAAAAATGAGTTTGGACAAGAGAGAAGTGTCTAAAATTATTTTATCCATAGGTTGGAAAATATGAACCAAAGACATTTTAATTTTTATTGATATTTTTATTAAAAAAAATAAAAAATCTTGTTGACATGAATGGACTTGATTTATTAGATATTGATACCCTGCATTTATCCACAAAATATCTTAAACTTTACAGTATGTTACTAACAACCAAAACAGATTTTCCACTTTTTCATACAAAATTTTTTTTTTTAAATATGTATAAAATAATTGAGAGCAAATATCCCTCTCTGAACAATGAAATCATGTTTCAGAAATGATACTTTAATGATCCATAAAATAAAATATCGGTGTAGCATTACACCTTAAAATAGAGTATACTTACACAGTGACCCCCTTTTCTGTGCCGAGATCCTGGAAAAATCAAGGATTGAATATCAAATATAACGATATATTAAGTAGCTGTATTTTTTTACAACACAAACTACTTTATCTAATCGCATAGATATTGAAATAGCATTTATCACATGTTTATCTCAATATACAGTGGATTTCACTCATGCAATAAATTTTTGATATTAAACAGCATTTTTATGCCATGTGACGTCAAAGTTAAACATTATGGAAGTTTAGGCGGTTGATTGACGTAGAATGAAAGAGTACAAAAATAATTTAGTTGAGAAGTGTAGAGCTATACATGTTAAGCACTAAGTTCTATTTTATTTATTTTTTCATGAATTGATTAAAAATATGTTCGAAAATGAAATTTTTCTTTTTTTTAATCTTCAAGAAACTTTTTTACATGCATAGAGTTGTTGATGTCTTGCAGCAAATGTGTTGTGTGGCTCACAATTATTTTTTTTACAGAAAAAATTAGGTCTAAATAAAAGGGGTGGTAAAGCATGTCATAAAAACAATCTCTGAAGATTTGCAAGGGTATATCATTTTTATACAACTCGTTGTGTGTTTACTATCCCCTCGCCAAAGCTCGTGGTTTAATTCTGAGTAAATCAAAACAAAATCAAAAGAACTGAGGCAAAATGAAGTTATCACATTGTAAAACCTTACTGTTGACTTCGATGGGTCGGGCAATCTTGAGCGTGATGAGATCCTCGGCGTTCTGTAACATCTCGGTGGCCTCCGTCAGAGTTCTCCCCTTCATCATTTCTCCGTTAATGGCCAGTAAGAGGTCTCCAATGTGTATGGCACCGGTTCTATCATAAACATCAATGTTTAAATACAAGTGTATACTTTTCTCCTCTAGCAAAGTGTATGAATTATGCAGGTATATGTATAGTGTATTTGATACATGTATAGAAACATATGTGTAACAAACCTACATTGCCATGTTTATGAACATGCAAATTGAATATGTTTAAAATTTTACACACATACATGAACTGTAGATTCCTAATTAAAAGCGAGGAATTAATTTCTGCGTAAAATCGCAAGAAGCAACCCTCACAGATTTTAAAATCTTGCTTTTATTTTTCAGACAATTCTGAACTTTTGGAAATTATGACAAAAAATTGGTGATCACAATTTTTCATTATCTCAATTTGATACAAAAAGTCGAATTGCAGAATTAAGAACTTGTGAAAAATAAGGAATTTACAATATACAGTAAGACAACAATCTTCTTGGATGAAGCAACTAACTTAAGGTATTTTTATGTAAATGCTTTTTCATGCAAATGATTATATACCCCTTTTAAAACAACTTGCATTATACGTATCAACATAAAGATATCTACAGTACCCGCAACGTTCTTTTTTACAAGATAAACGATAAGATAGGATTCACGCATGATAGGATAGGATGAACGCACGATAGAACAGTATACACGCACTATAGGATAGGATTGACGCACGATAGAACAGTATACACGCACGATATGATAGGATTGATACACAATAGGAAAGGATAAACGATGTTCATGATAAACGTATAAATGCTTAAAACGATCTTCACGAATAAACTGATAATGGCAGAATATGAGAAAGAACACGTTCGAATGAAGATTTACTTGGAATGTCTTTTTAGAAACAATTGCCGAGTCGTTAATCGTCGCTGCATCATTTATAGAATGTATAAAAATGACGAAATTCTTTTTTAAACTACATGTAAAATTATGAGCTTAAATGATCAATAAATTTTCTGTATTGTGAACATTTTTTTCATTACCAAACACCCTAGCCGATCACCGCGAATATTTCAGCCCGAGATCAAATAACATGGAAAATAGCAGATTCAATTATAGAAATCCAACTCTTGTTTAAATTAAATATAAAATCTATGATAATTACATTTCTTTCTATATAAGAAAATGATGCATTAAAAACGAATTATATTACATGCAAGTTGAATAAATAATTACGCAGATACAAATTCTGCGTACGATTTGTTAACATTGTTTTCATTACCACACACTCTAGCCGATTGCCGAGAACATTTCAGCCCGAAATCAAATATAACACAGAAATTAACGGGTTCAGCTAAAATACAATTCTGGTTTTAATAAAATATAAATTATATCATAAATACTTTTGTTTCTGTAAAACATGATGCATAAAAAACAAATTTTATTGCATAAAAGTTAATGTTTACGCAGGTACACACTCCGCGTACGATTTAATATATTCGATATACAGGTAAATATGTTACCTTGTTCTTAAGAAACTCGATAGTTTACATTAATTTTTTATTTTCAATGCTTACAGATATGATTTACATGTAATATTGGTTAATTTTGATCTAAAAAATTAAGAAATTAGTATCATCATGATGATAGAATGCTGGATAGGATTTTTTAATTCTTGTTCGATAAATGTTCGTATACGGCGCACTGAACGACTTTCAACTTTGAAATTAATTCACTTGCTTATAAAAGGCACGAAACAATTAACACGATAGGATAAACGGAAAAACTGTTAAATTTAAACAATAAACCTGATAGGATTAACGCACCATAGGATATGATTAACGCACGATATAACAGTATACACGCACAAAAGGATAGCATTAACGCACGATTGAACAGTATACACGCACGATAGGATAGGATTGATACACGATACGATAGGATAGGATTGTAAAGAATAACGTTGCGGGTACTGTATACATGATTTTTTATTTAAAACAAATCCAAACAGTTTTCAGCAGCATTGGGAGTAAAGTTTCTTACTTTTCAGCCAGTCCCCCCTTGATGATGTCAGAGATGATGATGGGGTCACCGGGGCTGTCGGTCCCCGAGATGGTGATCCCAAGGGGTCCGCCCCGCCGGTGAAGCTCGACCGTGTACACCACTGACTCATCACAACTCTCATCTAAAGGGAGGAAAAGGAGAACAATAATCAATGCATCATTACAATACTACATTAAGGAAATAAAAAGAAAACCACAATTGATACTATTACTACAAGTGGGGAAGAATTAGAATAATCACTATACTCATTATAAATATATTGATATTAAAATGATGGACAATTTAAGACAAATATTCATTTTAAGGTGATAAATTAATAACTTTTTTCATATCATAAACTAGTATCCAAAGTCTGTTTGAAAGTGTCTTTTTTGGCAATTCCACAATGAGTAGTGTATTGGGGACATGAAAATTATAACTGTATAATCTTTCTTCAGACAATTAATGTGGAATCATCATCGTTCACGGGAGACCAATGTTTGTAGCTTTCGTGTGCAACCCTTGCCCACGAATTTCCATCCCCACAAACAAATGTGCAAGGTCATGTTTAATATTTAATTACAAAATAGAACTTGCTACATGTACCAAATAACATCCCCATGAGCCGAGAAAATTCTCTACCCACAAACATTGACCCCCATGAATAATAAATGAGGATTTCAAAAGTATTACTTGTATCTAAACGTTGTTTTAGACATGCCAGTATGTGTCAACTGTACTGGGGGTAAAGTGCTATATTCGAAACAATAATTGGCAAAACTACTTTAAGAAAATTTAAACCACATGATGATTGAGACGTGAGCCCCTACCGTTAGGGTGTTCCTCCCTGCGGAGCTTGATCTTGATGATGTCCTCGGGGGAGTGGAGGAGGTGCATGGCGTCCTCTACGGTCAGCCCCTCGGTCCGGATGTCATTGATGGCCAGGATTCTGTCACCGGTCTGTACCGACCCACATCTGACACGCAGAGAAAAAACAGTTCATGTACAATAAAAAACATGTCTAACATAACAAAGATCATCCCTCCACTCAAGTATTAAAAATCTCTCTCCTTTTTCTCTCTCTCTCCATAAAATGAAATGAAAATAAATTATAGTGATAAGATTATAATAAATAAAATGAAAAACTCCTTTATTCACAGGTCCTTAATATCAATATAATTTAAAGCAGGTTTTTTTTTTTGGAAACAGTTCCAGGAATTCACAGGTTCCTTTTCAAAGAAAGTTAACCTTTCCAATCAGTACAGTAAGTGTGTAATTTTTACAAAATGAAAGAGTACTCTACTAGTTAAGCCAAAGACCTATTCCTCTTTATCATATGTTACCTGTATGAGACGCTGCCTTTCTTCACTGATGTAATGATTAGTTCCCGTCTGATTGCTGTAGAAAGAAGAACTCTTAGAATTTATACGCACATTCTTCAAATCTATCTAAAACAGGGAAGAATGAAAATTACTTCTCTTCATATATTATCTTTATTTTTTCATTATGTTTATTTTTATATCAAAGACATCATATCAACAAACAAAAAAATGAGTTTTGGTTTCAAAAACTAAAATGGCAATGATTCTGACAGAGAAAAAAAACTTTCAAAAAGCGTCACCTTTAATGGTAAGCCCTAGGTTTCTTGGATGATTTGGGAGTTTCACAACAAATATGCCAGAGCTGGGCATAACTGACTCTGCAAAGAAAAAAGAATATCACTCTTATCAAATACACAAATGTACAAAAATACAAACAAAACAGGGAATATAGCACCTTATAGCATCATAAATTCAGCTTTCTTCTTCATAATAAATTGCTGGTTTCATATGGTCATCAAACAATATGACCATTTCAAAAGTAAAGTAGTTAGTCTGGTAACTAGTTTCAAATGCATTCAAGAAATCACTATTAATGGAGACACCTTAAAGAGTCCTCCACAACTAATGCTTTTTACCACTGTAATTAACAAAACAATAAATAAATACTGTTGCTTCATCAATATTTATAGGCATTAATTTTTAGGAATTAAATAACACAAACAGTTTCAAGGTTATGTAAAGTTGTGGACAAAGGAATGATCGGTCACATACCATATGCCACCACATACAATATTTCAATGATGTTTTGATTTCAAGCAGTGACTCAACAATGATATTCTCTATAATTGATGTTCAGAGAATATTAATGAAACCCAAGTTATTCTGCCTGAAACAAAATGTAAATTTAAGGTACATTCACTCATTTGAAATTTTTAGTTTAGCCTGGTCCTGACCTGCGACATCATATTCTATGGTGAGGTCACACCGGTGTCTGTGGTCCCTGATCAGCTGGTTGACCTGCTCAGCTGATTGGTTGGTTATTTCAAGGTCATTCATGCCCACTACTCGGTCACCTTCTTGTATAACTCCACATCTGTAATAATTTGTTTTCTTTATAATTTGAAAAATTTCTTTTTTTATGTATATGTCATTTAATTTTTACAGGATGTTGGTTAGTAAATTTGTAAATTCCTACTTTATTGGGTGAAGAGTTTTATGAATGTCTTAAGAGCAAGTTAAAAATGTGTGCCATCTACTGTTTTAGTACTTATCTCAACAACCCCTCAATACCACAAGGCCATATGCTTCTATTACATAAAAAAAAAGTTTGCAAATTTCCCTACAATGGTATTTAATATCTATTTTAACATATTGCAGTTATAGCATATAAAGTTCATCTTAATTTTCCCTTGACAAAAATACACAAAATCAGATTTTTGAACTTAGATCCATCCTTCCTTCAGCTTTTAAACAGGAAGTATGGCTACAGATATTTCCATGTATATGTTTTAATAATCTGAAGTGCTCTGACATTTACATGTAAATTTAGAAGAACTTTAAAAAAGGCAAGTGATTATCACCTCTCTGCAGCACTTCCTGGTTGTATGGAATACACAGTGATTCCCTCTGGGGGGCCCCCATCCACCGTCAGGCCGACCCCCTTGTGGTCCCCACACAGAGAGACCTCCACCGTGTCCACATGACAGATCTGGTTGCTAATGACAACAGAGGTGGCAGCAGAGGAAATGGACACTAAATACAGATATTAAAATTAAATGACATTAAAAGTATCTTGTGTACATACACAAGATACTTTATAATGAAGATACTAAGATGTATTTACAATGCTTATTCAAAACAGACATGCAATATTTATTGATAATATGGGTTGTGTATACGAGATGAAATTTGGAAGTATGAAATGGATATGGAATAATAAAACACAATTTCATATGTCACACTGCATGTACTTTGGATAAAGTTCACATCAAAACTTTAACCAGAAATTATATGAAGAGTTCTGTAAAAAGATATATAAGAAATTATCCATATTTTAAAGTTATATTATATAAAGGAATTTTTCTCTACTCAATAATAGATAAGAGATAAAAAGAAAAAAAATTATGAAAATTTAAAGTAGATCTGATGGTTAATTTGTTGACCACATGGGCTCCTAAAACTTTTCCCTAATCACTGGCCACTTACAACACAAGGACTACTTGGCATCAATTCTGTCAAGTTTACACTTACTACACCTTCTTCTAATCTTAGGCAACCAACGCTTGACTAGTACTACACTTACTACACGAGGATTGCTTGGGGTCAATTCTGTGCAGAATTCTCCGACTTCTTCCCGACAACCTCATCATGCTGTTCCCAAACGGAGCGGAAGACAAGGCATTACTGCTGCCAAATCCGTAGGGAGTGGAAGCAGAGGACAGAAGAGCGGGGACAGAGGATGCAGGGGCCATGCTGGGGAGGCAACCTTATTACAACAAAAGCCATTCACAAAATGAAAGTAAAAGCAGTGCACTTTTTTTTAAACCAGTGATAATAATTTTTTAAGGATAAAATTAGTTGCAATATACATTGAATATTAAATAAAATTCACACACCAAAAATAAGATAATATATCAATCGTAAAAAAGATTATGCAATATATATTGTGTCATGCAGAGATTAAATAAAACTGTAACAGCAGGTTTTGACCGTGAAATATAGGGAAAGGAAAAAAACTGGAATTGCTTTACCCAAGATAATCGAGTACATTTTATCATAACTCACAACCATTCATTGAATAACCATGTCCCTCCTCACAATTGTCAGATTGACTTGACCATGCTAATAAAAACTCATTATTTCTATTTCACTTATAAAATTCATTGCCTTGTAAAACATGAGGTATGAGGATCATGTTCATTTAAGATGCTAGTATTTGTTACTGAGTATGTAACATTTGTGCAATTGTTGCAATTCTCTTATAAAGGTAAGTATGATTAAGTCAATCAGAACAGATGATTGATTTTTTTCACTATTCTAAAGATGTAATACATGTATAAGTTGGCTTAAAATCAGAGAAAGAGCACACAAAAATGGCTTTTGGTATCAAACAATGTTTAAAATAAATTCAAAGAAAAAAAATCTCACTTAGAAAGACATCGCAGAAGGAAAAAGAAAACAGTATGAAAGACAAGCTAATTCTATGAAAATGAAAAGGACAATAGTTTTTCAACAATGTGCAAAATGAATTCAAAGAATAATTTTTTATCAAGAAAGAATATATTGACAGGAAAAAACAGTAAATGAGACAAGCTAAACCTTTTAAAACTAGGAAAAAGAAAAAAGGAAAAAGAAAAACCTGGATGGTCCATAACCTCTTTTTCTGAGACATTACCTGGGGCCTTGAGTAGGCCGTTCTTGTTGATGTAGTCCCGGGACTGCTGCCTCTCCACCAGCCTGTGGGGTAGGAGCTCCAACTTAATGGTGTCCTGGGTGTGGGTCTCTATCAGCCGACTCGCCTCCGCAATCGACATCTGGTCCACACTGGTCCCGTCTATGGAGGTGATGTGGTCTCCTAGGTGGAGTGCTCCACACCTGGAATTTCCCAATGTAGACAAGAGTTAAATACTAAAGAATGTACCAGTATACACTACAGTTTAACATAAAAGAATGCACCAGGATACATGGTGTTAGTGGCCACTGAAGTTTAACAGTAAACAAACATTAAATATACATAAGCAAATACGTCACAACTTCAAAATTAATCAGTCCAAAATTTGTGCAATATTTATAGCTCTCATTCTTTCATTACAAATTTTTTTCAAAGAACTACAGATCTGCAGCTAAATTTTATGAATTTTTGATTTTTGTCAATCAACATTTGACCACTTTCTGTGTAACTCATCCTTTAACAGATGCTTTGGAGACCATGAATACCCAGTGTTTCAGTATCCATCACATACCTGTCTGCTATGCTCATTGGATCGATGTGGTCGATACACAGGCATGGCTTTCCTTGGTGGGAGGTCTGGGTGAGGTGTACCCCTAACTTCATCCCCGGAAGTTTGTCTATTTCAATCAGCAAAGGACCCTGGGCATTGTTGACAGCCTCTAGATAAACAAGAGATATTTGTAAAACACTTATGCCCCCCTCCCTTGGAAAGAACTGCGAGAAAATGAACGGAAACTACAAATAATTGAAATTTTTCTATGTCCAAGGCACATAACTCTGACAAAGAATGCTTGATCGCACCCAAAATCGACCTTGACCTATATATTATTATGATAAACCTGTATACCAAATTTCATTTCATTATGTGCATCCTTTGCGAAGAAAATGAACGGAAACTACAACTAAATGGAATTTTCTAAGTCCAAGGGGCACAACTCTGTGGAAAATTGCTCGATTGCACCCAAAATCAAACTTGACCTAGCTATTATTATGATAAACCTGTATACCAAATTTCATTTCAATATGTGCATCCTTTGTGAAGAAAATGAATGGAAACTGCAAATATTTGGAATTTTTCTATGTCCAAGGGCCACAACTCTGTCCAATATTGCTAGATCGCACCCAAAATCAAACTTGACCGAGATATTATAATGATAAACCTGTATACCAAATTTCATTTCACATTGTTTCAATATGTGCATCCTTTACGAAGAATATGAACAGAAACTGTTGGTGGACCAACCGACTGACAGCAGCAAAGCAATATGCCCTCCCTTCTTCGAAGGGGGGCATAATGAAGAACATTTCAATAGTAAATCAAACTTTTCTCTATTAATGGTGCCAATTTTTCAATCAAGATTACTGGCTTTAATGTTTGCGATGATCCTGAATCATTACAACCTCTTATATTATAGCCATTGATTTTTAGGAGGCAAGATTACCAAACTGAGTCATGACTATTTTTGCACATTTAGCTCATAACGTGGCATTTATCGATTCCATTATGACAGCAACATTTCACCAAATGACCATCCTATTTTATATATCACCACTTAGTTGTTCTGTTATTACATATCACCATGATGATATATGATGATCCTATTACTACAGATCACCGCTTGGTGACCCTATTACCACATATCAACATATTATGATTCATTACCACAAACTACCTTGTGGTTATCCTGTTACTACATATCACCACGTGGTAATCCTATTACCACATATCACCACGTGGTGACCCTATAACCACAAACCACTGTGTTGTGACCTATTACCACATATCACATCGTGGTGACCACTCACCCATAAGAGAGACATCGTATTCCACCATCAGGTTGACCTCCCTCCCACACTGCTGCAGGAACACCGATGCCTCCGCCAGGGAGAAGTGGGCCACATTATAGTCATTGATGGCCAGGATCCGGTCCCCGATCTTTATGGAGCCTTCTCTGTAATTGCAAGAGTCACAGATGTACATTTTGCTTAAATGTATACATAAGGATTGCAATGTTTTGTTTTTTAGTTTATATATATTACAGGGGAATATTATAATTTTTTTTCATTATGTATTCATGATTCAAGAAATATGAGCAATGTTCTTGTTAGAAAAATATACTGTAGAATATATCTCCTCAATTTTTCTGTGAATTGTCTCCCTTACCTATCAGCTGGTCCACCTGGTCGCACCTGAGTGACAATAAGTGGGCGTGTTTTGTGTTGTTGCTCATGGTAGCCTCCCCTGATTGTGAACCCAAAACTCTTGCCTTCCCTCACCAAGTGTACAGTGTGCTGCTTACAGCATATTGCAAAGGAGTCTGAAAATCCTGAAAAAACATCAACAAATTTATACATCAAATCCATCTCAATTACCTGTATTGACAAGCTGATTTACTAAATCTATTACCTGTATCAGGTAGCAATATTTTACTTCCATTACCTGTATCAGATAGTTGAAAACTACTTTCATTACCTGTATCAGGTAGCTGAAATTCTACTCCATTCACCTGTATCAGGTAGGTGATATACTACTTCTATTACCTGTATCAGGTAGGTGATATACTACTTAGGTAGCTGAAATACTTCTTTCATTACCTGTGTCAGGTAGCTAATATACTACTTAGGTAGCTGAAATACTTTTTCCATTACCTGTATCAGGTAGGTAATATTATACTTCTATCACCTGTATCAGGTAGGTGATATTCTACTGTTATTACCTGTATCAGGTAGCTGATACTCCACCTCCAGAAGAACCTGATCACCAGTATTTTTCAGAAGGTTGATAACTTCGTCATGTTTCATGTCTCGCGTTTTTATTCCATTCACAGACACAATGAAATCACCCTCAAGCAGAGCATCAGATCTATAATACAGAATTTCCATCAATACAGGAGTAAGTATATGTATATTTTGCAGTTTTGCAACAAACAAACGTAAAGCATGTGATTCAGATACAACATGACCTTGAAGATGAAAAGTTCCTGGAAAATTTGACCTCTTTCAATGTCCTTGACCCTAAATCTTACACTGTTATTGAATTTTACCATAAAGTTGAGAAAAAAAAAAGAAAATAACAAGACACACACTTGGGCGGGTGAATTTTTTTTTCATTTTGTCATATACACACGCAAATTTATTTCACAAATGACTCTTGAACAACAAGTAAAGTTATAAATGGGCATGGCAACCCTGTGAAAAATGATTTATTTAGAATAATCTATGAAGTGATAACTGAGTGGCCTCTAAATCAGACAGCAAATCTTCTGAGTCCAGCATCAATCAACCAAAGGACTGACTGTGATCAATACAGGGTAGAGACTTGGACATTTCTCTGGTCCTACATGTATCAACCAACAGCTAATGTCTATTGATTTGACCCTTAGCCAGTCGGAGGCATTGGAGAAAGCTCACAGATGTTTCAATAATCTTAATGTAATTACTGATATATCCTTGTGGCATTAAAGACTTAGCCTTGTCGGAGTTTTGTTCCAGTTCTTTTCACCTTGAAAGTCCATACAAACAATGTATATTGAGTTTCCTAATACTGTTGACTGTTGAGCAAATTTCTATCTTTATACCTGACATTTTTGGTTGCAAAAAAAGTTCAAGTTTTTCTTTTTCACTTTCATCATCACAAATATTTGCAATATCTAATGTCACATACATGAAATATAAATAAGTTTAATGCTTTCACACACTCACACAAAACTGTAAAAAAAAAAAATCCAATTAACCTTCACTTGACCCATTCATGAATGTCATTAGCCAATGAAAAATGTCTTACCTGTGTGCAACTCCTCCGGGTCTAAAACTTGATATATGGGCTCTACTCTCCTTATCTGTGCCCCCTTTTACAATAAATAAACAAAAAAGTTTTCTGAGTTTTGTTTTTTTTTTTACTTTAAAAGCTTAAAATATACATTCCACAAGATAAAATGCATATTGCAAATTGCAACAAAGTAACACTGTAATAATGTTACTATGTACTTTATTGCATCTTAATTAGTCCCATAAATTGGGGTTTTTTAAAGTGAAAAATTACATGTAACAATTATACAGACCCCTTTTCTCTTACAATCTACATGTAAAATATAATTTTATGCAAGCCCAAAACCATTAGCCTACGTACAGTCCACCTTCATTTCAATGTCCTCCATATAACTGTTAAAGTCAGGATATCAGGACTATTGACACCCATCCCAAATGACTCGGTGTATTTAACATTTGTGATTCTCTGAGAAAATGAGGCAAATATCACCTACATTAACTCACCTGACACAATTAGGCCTAACCCACTCCCAACTTTCTTCTGCAGCTCAACAAAGGCTGTTCCTGTTTGCTCCACTGCAATAAATCAAAGATTTGAAAAGTTGTAATCATACCGCAAAACAAGTAAATATATTGAATGTCAATGCCTTTATGGCTTGTTATGATAATCTTTGTTGTGTGTATTCTTAACATATTAAATCAAAAGAGCACTGTACATGCTATAGATTTTTATCTATGCTAATTTGATTAATCATTTACACAGAGAAAAGTTGAAATCTTTTGTCTGCCTAACTTGTTTTAATCAACAAGTTGATTGTACATTTTTTTTATTTCTTTTCTTTTTTAAGGGGTTGGGATGGGGGGGGGGGGGGGGGGGAGAGTGGGGGTTGTAAGTTATGCCGTAAGCAGTTACTAGTGGTCAAAGGATATATATCTACTGGTATGTGAATGTTAGATAAATGAGAAGGATTATCAGGATATATAGTTATAGATATCATTTGATCAACTTCCAGAAAAAATATTATTTTAAACATCAAAAATAAAACTTCAAAGAACATGAAAGTAATTTTATCAGAAGTCTAAGTATTGGCATGCACTTTCCAGCATTGCTGACACCTTGGTCAAATTTTAATCAACTCTCATTTATGCTGTTTAAAAAATAATTCATAAATTATAACATGCTATCTAAATAGCATTTTTTCGATCATGACACTGCAAGATCTGATCATTCACTCTTTTACCAAGTTTTGAACGATGAATTATAAATAAATGATTCATGCATGCACTCAGTCTTTCTTGGAATGTTAACAAATATTGATTGTGCGATGATCCAAGAAAATTCGGTGAATCTCCTCCCATTCTAATAATTTATAAAGAATTTTAATGAGAGTTAGTAATGCATATATATACCTCCTAAATTGGTATTCAGTTGACTAGCATTAGATGCTCTATACCGCAGTACTTCTGAAATTCAAAACAAAAATAAACAATATGTCTAAAAGAATCAGTATGTTAGTTGATACATGCATAGTTAAAACTACACTCTACAAACTTTTTCGCATGGTAACTTTAATTCAAACTACAATTCCCCCGCCATGTTTCGTCGACATGGCCGATGTAAACATTGCCTTGTCAATATTACCTGGATGTCGCTCAGAGCTGCGCAAACAATCAGGGCGCCACCCTGGCATTCCTTAGAGTCTGCACTACCCTGCACTTCTCATTTCAAGACAACATGTCAAATATTTCTTCCTAAGTTCATTCATTAGTCCCTCTCCATGTTTTTCACATTTCGTCAACAGATGGCGCATGCTTATGCTGCATCCTCGGGTTTTTCATATAAGTGAGAAACTCCGAATGCGTCCATTAGGGAGAGTATCAAAACTTCGTATTCCCATGTATATCACATGATATTTTCGTATCCCACATAGAATTAGTTTTCTACAGACCATCCACGATAATTGTAAAATTTACATGCAAAATAACTTGAATTTAATAAAGGGAAATGAAGAATAATTAATTTATGCAGGTGACATTCCATTCAGAACCCGCGATTTCACTACTTTTATAATATTGCATGCGCACGAATGCAAGTTTTTTATTTGATAATAAATACAACTAATATGTATTGAACATATTAGTGTGTATATATACAACTAATATATGCACATGTATATGTTGACACAAAACTTAATTTTTAAGAAATATGTTGACCAGAGAGCAGGAAATATACCCGGAAATATAATCAATTCAGCAAAATTATTATATAAAAAACCTTTATTCTTCCTAATCCTTTGTTTATTCCTCCACACGTCTCAATCTCCACAACTATAGGTATGAATGTAAAAACATGCATTTGGGTAAAATATATACACACATATATGATTACTTAATTAGCATATCTAGATGCATCATATTAACCATGCACTCATTTAACATCGTTCAGTCAATTAATTAATTTAGACAAATTGAACATTTCCTGAACTCGTATTTCAATGGACCTAATATATTGACATGTTGTTAAGTTTCATATCCAAGTTAAAATAAAACTCGTTTAAACAGAAATCACGTGATCATTCCAGATTTAAATTATAATTTTAATATGCCAGTACACAGAATTTAGCTACATGTAACATATTCCACATGTAATAAAGTTATCTGCATGTATTTCAAGATTACGTACCCGTACAAGTATAGTATTTACCTGTAAACATGGAGTGGTTTACAATGTTAGCAGGTGCAATTCAAATTCGGGTTGTTATTTTTTTTTATATCGTTAGATCTTCCGTTCTAAATCGATAATACCAGAAAATTTATTAAAATGTTTTTCATGCACGCAGAGATTTGTTGATTTATGTAAAATATCTTCTCAATTCTCTCACTTAAGAAACATCTGTCTGCATGGCCGGGGCAATGCAAAAACTGACATGAGAAATATCAATAGATACCCCGTTATGTATACGCGCAACAGGTTTGTGTCAGCTGTGTGGTATAAATACTCAGGTAAAATATCTATAGTCGCAAACATTAACTATGTTATTTATGCAGAAATTTATCGTGCGTGTACATGCATTTATTTATACAATAGGTGATAAAGTAGCAGCCCTAATTTTGAATTTAAAAAAAAAATTAAATCCACATTTTCCGATCAGCTAAGCAGTGGCACTTTTATAGATATTAAGAGGGGGTATTACGTCGTTGAGTATGTCACGTGACTCTGTAATCGATGACCTATTCTTGGATCAGCAGCCTTCTTCTGATATCGATTGAGGTATAGGCACGTACAGAGTAATGTGGTCTCCGATCGAAACATTTTGTTTTTTCTGTTTGTGTGTTTCCCTCTCTCTGTGAGATGGAGTTCCCGATGAAATCAGCATTTGAATCAGTATCGTCTTATGCTCTGTAATCTTCGAAATGAAAGTGTGATTATTCAGAGTTTGGATTCTAGATTTTACACCAAAAATTGGGAATCCATTCCGATGTATGATATTCTATGACTGTGATCAGCCATACGGTGTTTGTGTGTAAGTATATATGTATCTCTCTTTTGTTCTTTGATCAAGAAGAATCGTGATTCAGTTAAGGATGTATATCATCGGGGGAAGGGGGGGGGGGGGGGTAAAAACTTCGTAGTCAAGCTTGGCCTCACCATTATTTTTAACGATCGAGATCATATATTTCTTTGATACTGAATTATTTATAGTCTTGTAAAAATAAAATTGCAAGCTAATTTATTGGCCCTTCACTCTATGTCTGTGCCCCTTCTGACCCTTTCGCCTTAAAAAACGACGTTTCGAGCCTACATGGGGTATCGCACTGTACGTGTACACATGCATATCGGGTTGGGGGAAAGGGGTCATATAGAATAAACAAAACAACCGATTTCAAGACTCATTCCAGTATTGCATTTATCTTCTAACTATAATCTACGTGCAGCCAATCTTCCATTAGAAACGTTTCAAATTTCAATCCTTTTAATTTTCCTTTCTTTTTCTTTATCATTATTGCATATCACAAATTGTATCTAGAAATGTAAAGTGTATATCGATATTTAATGAGGAGCAAAGATCTTTATCATATAGCAACTTAAGTGCTTTTTTAAGTTCTTGTAAAACAAAAAGCAAAAAAAAACTTTTATTGACATTTTGTACCCGCTCCTGCAAACCGGTAAAAAATATTTTAAGCGTTGAATTGATAATAATTTATATATACATGTATACAGCTTAGAGCTGAGAACAATGCACTTTTGAATTATAAAAGACAAAGTCGTGTAAGGAGATTACCGCAATGCTTTTTAAAGAAAGAAGAACCCCATCCCCAATACTTGAACCTAGGGTTTGTTACTCTTTGTACCGCCATGAATGTATAAAACAGACACCATACATGTAAATGTTTATATATACATGAGAGAGAGAGAGAGAGAGAGAGAGAGAGAGAGAGAGAGAGAGAGAGAGAGAGACGCAGTTCAGTATTTTTCCCCCAATACCTTTATACCAACATGAATCACCAAAAAGCATTTTTATTGTTTTATTTAAATTGTTGATTAAACATTTTTCGGTCTCCTTCTTGTTTACCTAAATAGAAGCATGCCCTGGGTATGTCGTAAACAGATACAAAAATATAAAAGCTAACTGTTTAAACAATGGCTCAATTTTACAACATCGATATATCTTTTCTATTTTACACTACACAGATGTCATGTGTCGTATGTGGACGATTAAGGTACATTGATTTTGTTGAATGGGTCTAACAGAAAATTTAAAAAATGAAGAAACGGAACAAAAGCGTACACTAAACAAATAACCTACCTTCGACCATTTTCATAACAACTGATAATATTCTGCATCTCGAGATAAATTAATGAAATATTTGCGTGCAAATGTTGACTGCCTTAAAATGAGATCCCGCGCACTTTTGCGTTTTATTCAGTTTTCATCATTGTATTGTATAACGTTTAATTGACCACATTGCTCACTCGTTAGAAAATATTTGAAGTAGACTGAACGTGTTTTTTTCGGTTTGTGAGAATGTTGGTGCATTTTATTATATATTATTCATGGCTTCGGGAATTCTGAGATTGGCAGAAATTAATTCAAAATGATGTATGACTTTAAAAATAAAACCGGCCTGAATCGTCGATAGGCCTATAATCTGTGAAAAAAAGAAAACCTTCTGCGAGTTCAATATGAATATAAAACAAGCTAGTAATTTGGAATGTAGCATGTTAATTGATTAAGGGACTTTAATTCTAATCAGACCTCGAGTATATTTTTTGCTTTGAGTACCAATATTGGTTTTAATTGGAGTTTTATTCATTTTAGAGGTTTTGCTAAAATCTGAAAAATCGAACTACTCTGGCTATTCTATGATTGCTGAAAAATACTGGTCATAATCAATAGTATACTACATATAAATATATACGCACATGTACATGTAATTGCATTAATGCAAGTTCTGGTGCATGTAGTTTTGTATACGGAAAAAGTGTGTAAAGTGTAGAGCCAGAATGCATTAGTTGGGGATTTGCAAACATTGATGCACAAATACCAAACCTCATGGTATAGAGTAAAAATCTTGACCACTGTGTATGCATGCTATAGTCTATAATGGGCCAGAGATCGATGCAATATTGGACCATATACCAAATAATTAAGTTAGCAATTTCTCCTTGCATAATACCAGGTACTTAAAGTGTCTCTAACTGTCTGCTCAATGGGAGAACAAATTTCCTGGATATCGACCGAACTTACCCTGACAACACAGATCAGATTTTAATAGCTTTGTTGCGCATAGCGTGCAGAGAACCATTTGACGAAGGGGTTAATTTATATTCAAGCATTGGTATACGAGAGAAATCTAAGTGCCCCTCAAAAGAATTTCAGAAACACGGTGAAAGACTATCGGTATACAGAGCTACAAAAGTGTGGTAGGGAGGGATGGGGGGGGGGGGGGTACATATTTGACCCTCTCTTGAAGAATATCGACATTTTACATATAAGTATATGTCTGTTTTTTATAAACAAAAGTTATATAGATTTGTTCAAAAGCCATGATTAAAAATGGAGGACTAAAGGCTATAATGTTTACCATCGTTGAAAGTAAATAGAGCCAAAAAAACACGTTAATATATATTTATATATACATGTACATAAAAGTTATGCGAAAATGTTAATCTTTCACAAATTCGATTTTATTGATAAAAGGAGAGAAAAATGACGAGAGTTAAAGTGTAAGACTGATTTGTTTACTTTCAATATCTTTATACACATAACAGAAAAGTTTATATGGAGGGGGTCGGAAGGATTCACTTGTGAAAAGATATAATATGCATGGAAGATGAGTCGTGTAAATTAAGGTAGGAAACAGACAAAAAAAAATAAACAACATAAACAATACTCCATATAGACGAATTAAAAAAATAACACAATTATAATAATTAAAGATTCCTTATTTTGACAAAGTTATCCAGTAACTAGGATAAAAAAAATTCTTAAATTCGACATGATTCTTTCGAATACTGGTACATCAAAGAGAAGATTTTGTGATAAAACGAAAAGATCTTCTGATTATGAGAGAAGTAGTAAATGTACATTTATGAAGATCTATATCTGATTTACGATACATTTGTTTATTCCCTTTTTAAGTTGATAATAACAATTAAAATCATTTTTTATTAATCGAAATTCACGCAATTACGGACAAATTATTGTAATATAGCGGCATAAATCTCTCCTAAATATAACATTGTTCTTGTAAAATTTACATGATGCCTGTATAAAGTATGTTATGTCAGTTAGTTATCGATTTTTTAAAATAAATACGACAGGACTTTTTTGTAATTAGAAATCACCGAGATAATTAAGTGATTTCTTTAAAATTACACTGCATGTATGGTATTGATTTTAAGTGCTATATGGTATGAAATACCGATATAAATTATTTTAAGTTTGGATTCGAACAAAACATTCAAGTTCTTTGTTCTATATTGTATACAATGACTGTAACATTTACGATAAAATGAAAGAATATAATGCATGTCGTAATAAGCTTTTTAAGGAAATAAAGAAAAGGGATATGCGGAATACATAATCGTATGTATAATTTTTTTGTATATTGATTCTTATAGTCTGAACAGTTTCACTTTCATTAATTGTGGAACGATTAAGGTTAAATTTTGAAGAGAGAGAGATTCATGAAAACATATTTTATATGAAGTGCACAGAGAGAGAGAGAGAGAGAGAGAGAGAGAGAGAGAGAGAGAGAGAGAGAGAGAGAGAGAGAGAGAGAGAGAGAGAGAGAGAGAGAGACCGCATTAATAGCATGCTCCGCTTGATATGAATATTAACTATCATTTTAATTGGTCATATTCATCTGTCATAGATAAAACATGAAACTCCCCCTCCCGCCCATCCCTTCCCCATTGCTCATGACTACATTGTCCCTTTAATCTAACTGATTGCAAAATATATATATATATACACTGTACAGATGATCCAAAGCACGTAATCTTCCCATTTTACTAATTCAACTTGTATGTGTACACCGGTACAAACTAATACCCGGTGTCGTCTACAAGCTATAACAACTTCTATCATGGAAACCGGACATCCAGAGATAAGTTACCCCTTGTCTAAGGAATGTCTGAGTCAAAAATGAACACTTCAATTTGTGTCAAGCCTGAAGGATGCCCCAGACAGATAAATGAGAAAATAGAAGCAATTGTTTGTCTAAACTACGGTAACGCAAGAATAATCCACTTAAAAGAGTTTAATTCAATTTTAATTAATATTTGAAACGTAAAAGCGATGTTTTCAGCTGTTTTGAAAGTCAAGCCAAAGACATTGTTTAGCTACACTGTAACTCCGTCGAAATATTGTTTTCGATGTACTGGGTTACACGGTGGGCTAAAACATCCGAGAACCACGTAAAACGTAATAGGGGTGAACGTTTTCTTTTTTAACTTATTAGTTCTGTAGGAAATTATAACTACAATTGTCAAGTGGCAATCCTGCAAAAATTTACATTTACGTTACATTTTCATTTTTTGCACGTAAATGTAAAATGTAAACATTTTAATTGTAAACTTAGTGTAACATATATGTAACAATGGTGTTACATTCACGTTGTCGTAAACGAATCAAGTTTATAGTGAAAGTTACGTTGGGTGTATGATGTAAAACGTGCAATAATTACCCTAACATTGCAAAGTGCAACTCTACATCAATGATCCAAAAAAATAATAATTAGCTTGTCAGTTGTGATTAAAACACTGTGTGTTTGCCAGATGCATTTGTAAATGTCAGTGATAATTTTCTTCATCTATGAACCACGTGACTGTGACAAAGAAACTATCAGCTTCGAACGTTTAGATAGCGCGCTAAGCCTTTTATTTGAGTAAGAAGATATGAACCACACACAGCCCTCAAAGCTCGAATCACGCCCCCATTCAGCTTTGTTAATCGACATTGGACAAGAACAGTTGTGTTTAACGTGATAGTATATTCAAGTATAAATTTGAAAACAAGTGTTGTTGTCGGAGCCTTTTAAAAACTGTTTTAACCGCGTCACAAATGGACTTATAAGTTAACTTTTGTTGTGTGCCATAAGCCGTTAAGTATGTACCGGAAATATTTCATCGACGGGAGAACACATGCATTCGCCAGCCTAATAACACATGATCACGGACATTGTTGATTTTGGGGATCATTCATTCTCATATATCGGATGGTAAAATGCTACAGAGTCGGTACTTGGCGTGTTAAAACGTTACATAGGATGCCCAGAACAGATCATTTCATTGTCAGGTAAACCAATCTTTCTTTCATCAAGTATGTTTCTTTTATTATTCCCGTTTGCAAGCAGACGTCAAATTTTAAGCCCCTTCGATTAAATGGTTTGATCTGTTGGCACGTTAATCAGGCCACTGGCCTAAAATAAAAACATTTTAAAAATCATTGATCATGGATCGAGGTGTCGAGGTATTTGTTTAGATTTTTAAATCCTGGTGTGGCCATTTGAACAATGTAACATATCGCACGGATGACAGGTTGTGAATCAAATGCAGGTTGTAGAATTTCATAGTAAATGTTGTTCATTTAAATCCCCCCCCCTAAAAAAAAATCTTTCTTTGTGGTGTTAATTTCAACTTCATGAATATAGACTGCAACGTGTCGGCTTTCAATACAGAAGCTGGCATGAGAAGAATTTTTTCGGCTATAGCTGTTCCTTTTCTTCTGAAGCTGTAACGTTCATGTGTATTATTGTTCGCTAGCTAGCTACATACGTTTGATATCCACCGAAATGTTAAAACCGGGGTTTGTTGACATCTCATTATACCATATGATAATAAACGATAAAACCCCCTTTAGAGTTTTAAAGACAGTACGACAGCCAGGAATACAGCATGAACTGTTTTAGTACAAGTAATATGTGACATTATTATACAATTCGAACCATTTTATAATCTTTTACAGTTAGTACTTGGGTCGAGACGGTGCGTCTGGGGTGTGGTGTAAAGGGCAGGGTGGAGATGAAAAAAGTGTTCATTTTCACTCATGAATTATATATTTGTAATATGCATGTGTACGCATGAATATATAATGGCATTGTCAAATACCAGACTCACGATTTTTCCTCCCATATGATCTTTGGTAATAAAAAAGATAATAAAATGTGTGTGCCTTCAATCTATCGGGAATTCAATGACCTTAAATGAATTAAAGAAACGTGTTTCAACATAATGTGTATTTCCCCATTTCACTCTTGGTTGAATGCCGCGCACATCGTTTTAGTTTCATTTTAACAAGGAAGGATGCGACTAATTCCCCGGAAATAAGCGTTTGTATTGGTTATATCTGAATATTTACACATGTTAGACCCTACGTAACCTCGTTTCTCCTCTTGTAAGTTCGTCTCACCCTTTCCAGGAAAACAATGTACAAGGCATATATCAATAAATAGAACGGTTTGGTATTGATTTAACTGTTCATTTCAATGATAAATATTTTTTTCTTTTATTTACTTATGTGGCCATTATAAGAAACACGTGAGAACTCGATCTCTCTCTCTCTCTCTCTCTCTCTCTCTCTCTCTCTCTCTCTCTCTCTCTCTCTCTCTCTCTCTCTCTCTCTCTCTCTCTCTATGACAGATGTTGAATTAAGGAATAAGGAATCATTTTTTGAGCATTATGAGGTGATGATTTCGGTCGGGGCGTGATCAAATTCAACAAAGCTCAAAGAGCTTCACGATGGATTTGACCACGCCGCGACCGAAATTATTATCGCATTACACTCAAAGAATGATTCCTTATTACTTATATTTATATAATTTTCGGCAATTGTACTGTTAAATATTTGAATATTAATAAACAAACTTCGCTTGCGCCCAATTTTTACGTAATTTGAATTTTTTGGCATGTCTATTGTATAAAACAAAATCGGTACATAAAGTGTTATCACTGTCGGGCAAAAACTCAGAAAAATGTTGATATTATAAATAAGTACCAAGTATTATGTGTTTAACGTTACATCTATTGGATTTCCTTCCGTAAGCATTTTTATGCTTTATATAATTAATTATTCAACCCCTGTAATGATATCTTCTGCTCTTTGAATGTTTTTTAGTGTATTGCAGTTTGGTTTAATCATCCTTATTGCTTGAGATACATGCATAATTCATTTATACATATAAATCATATTACATAGATCTACAGAAAATATTTGGATCAAATTGAGTGAATCCACCAATTATCTGTTATGATCAGGAATATAAAGGTAATCTATTTATTATAGTGACATGAGCATATAATGTAGAATAATAAAATTTTATTTATTTATTTTTTTAACTGTGTTTTGTCCCCGAGGGCCCTTGGTTGGTGAATACACATGAATATGGTTATACATTAATCAAACTTTAGATAGAAAATTAGTAAAAGAAAATATTTTATCAGATGAACATTTAATGAGATCAATAATTTATACAGTATACTTGTTGGAATTAGGGGAGGGGGGCATGCATACCGGGTAGTATGGATAGGCACGCGCACGGTAGAAATCGTCCATGGGGTTTTAAATTGCAGTATTGCGGGTAGTGACTGATCGATAAAGAATGCCGGGTATGCGTGACCTAATTTAATTAAGAAGGGTCAGGTTGGGACACATATTGCTGACATCAAATTCCTTAAGCGTTAACATTATATACTTAATTAAAGTGAACAAACATATGTAGACATTTTTTAAAAACATCGCAATCTTATATTATTCTGCGGGTGCACATAGCAGCGTATACAAAGCAGTGTGCAAAATGTACATGATAAAAGTAAACAGGATTATGAAGAGTATATTCTCAAAACAACACAAAAACAATTATTATATTTGTATCGTAAGTTTGAGCATTTATACAACTCTTTGATATTCTTTGTCAAGAGTAATTGAAAAAGGTTTAAAGACAGAAGGCTTTTTATAGTAATACATTTTAACATACAACTTTCTTATTTCTTTTAAAATGAACAGATTAAAATAAAATGAAACTCATTTTCAGTCTGTGATCTAGTGAACAAACTCTCTCATTTCTATGGATGTTATATTCATAAAATCTGCCACGCCCAATCTCAAGTTGATGAGAGGATAAACGATATTTACTTATAAATTGTACTTATACAGTATTTGCATTTGTTAAATATTCTTGTACTTCAAAATTATTACATAAGTGCTTTTACATTAAACATTGGGGGGGGGGTTTCAAAGAAGCCATGACCTTCTTGTAAAAAAATATCGGTCAGTTGTGGGTATATTTTGGGGATTTGGGAAGATGGGCCCTGTTAAAATTGATTCATATTGTTCTCCTATCAGTGATATCAGTAATATTATTTATATCATCATTTTAAAAAAATCATAAAATCAAAACTCTCATGTATAGCATAAAAATGGGGATGTGAATAGGGAAGTGGAATCTTCCTCCTATGATATACATGTATGAAGGAAATATGGGTAATTATTTTCTAAAACTGACTATTTTATAATTAGCATTGCCATGCATTAGCATATTTTTTTTTAAAAATACCTAACAAATTCAACGATTTTGAGAGTTTACTTTTCTAAATTTCCTGTTCGCATACACTTTTACATGTATGAAAAGACGGCGTTTAACTTGCACAGAGAAAGAGATTATAAGGTACAGTGTAGATACTATCACTAATCATCAAGATGGCGGTGCGACATTTTTGTAACATGCATTTTTACTGCGTGTTGAGGACATGTTTTTATCCATTAACGAAAATCACAAAGCGGTAATTTTATTTCAAAGACTTTCCGTCCAGCACATTCGTCTTTCAATATGTCGGGGTTTTTTTCTAATGCACACATTTTGAATGATTTACAATATATACATGAATGTGCCATACTGCTGAAATGTAACATATATTAGTTTGCGTTCTCTTTCATAGTTTTGTTTTCTGTAACTATATACATACTAGCATATGTGGGAATTTACTTTGGTCATACCCAGCTATCAATCAGTTCGAGTGTTACCTTGATCTTCAGGTAGCGCACATGCAACGTGTGTAGATTTCCGCCTTTTTTAATTAAAGGTTCGAGAACTGTGTACAAGGCACTTCATAACTCTAATAGTAATATACGTCTGGGGGGTTAATGTTAAATGACACAGTTTTTATCAGGGGTGTCGAGGGTTGAAACTTGAAAGGCAATCTTTGCAAGATCAGATACCTTTTGAAATTTAAACCAAACTCATTTAGATGTAAAGATGAAATCCATGTGATTAACGATTGTTGTGTACTTCTGTACTGAGGTATATAGAAATAGTCCGGATCAAACTGGCTTGATTACGTGCTAGCGGATGTCAATTAATTTATCAGTACCTCCTTTTTTAAAGCGCTAAGCATAGCTGCAGCGCTTTTTTGTCGCCAGATTTCTAAATGTACTTCCACTTTCGTTTTCGCGTTTCCTATATACCGCCACCTACTGGCGGATGCTGGAGAAGTCGTATCATGGAGAAGTCGTACTCTGGAAATATAATAACTATGCAGTAGGGAGAACTTAATTATCTTCAAGTTATCCTGCCTGCAGATGCATTTGTTCTACCAGTATTAAATTAACAAAAACAAATGACCTCGATTTCCAAAAATTGCTAAAATTTTAAAATCAAGCATTTTTAAACATGCTTTAAGGCAGATTGTTATATTGTAAATTGGAAATTTTGACTTTACAGTCAAATGGATAAATCATTCTATGCCTCAAAATAAAGATACACTTACATTTATTGCGAAATGCTTTTATCATGTTTATTATGATTTTTTAAAAAGTCATCAGCGTTTTGTTTTCACTGTAACACGACAACATGCATTAATCATTAAAACAAATTTGCATTCTATAACTGAGACATATCCAAATTCTACATCATTTCAGAATTCTGAGTAAGTGCATTTTTCTCAATAACTAACAATATGATTCTTTACATGTATTTTCATATCAATCGATATATTTTTAACACTTTCTTCCCGACTTAGCGCTTTTCAGTACTTTCAGTACTTTGATTATTATTTAAAAAGACACGGTCTAAAAATGATACTCTCTCTCTCTCTCTCTCTCTCTCTCTCTCTCTCTCTCTCTCTCTCTCTCTCTCTCTCTCTCTCTCTCTCTCTCTCTCTCTCTCTCTCTCTCTCTCTGATATATCACAGTTAAAACATGCGAAGCTGCATGTTGATCCGACGCATTTATTTCACACAGAGTTATCTTCCCTGGATTATTAACCCCCAGTGTTTCTTTGGTCTTGGCATGGTTAAGAGTTGCTTCGGTTGCAGGTTTTTTTTTTGTGTTCTAAAATGGGTTTTCCAGATTAATTTTCAAGTCCTTTTTATAGTTGTATGTAATTTAGTGAGATAATTATTTGATTAATTTGACAACTTACAGAAGTTTTGTTTATATAGATATAGGACCTGATCGTGTTGTGAACGCTGCCTCTGTTCCGACGCCCTTGATTTTAAGTTTTTTCAAATACGATTTTGAGAGGGGTGTGTGTGATAAGGGACAATGATTCAAGGCGGGTTTGGGATTTATTAAAATTTGGTTTAATTAAAATTAGCTCAAGTTTATTAGAACATTCTGAGAGTTAACGTGGGGCGATGGATAATTTAGAAAAAAAAACTGTAATATGAATATCACATACTATACACGCTGTGAACGGTTAGAAATTTTATTGATCAATTTTTGCATTGTTCTATGTAAATACCAAGTAATCTGATATTTATACGTGTCATTGTCAATGTCGGTTGTCATTATCATTGGTTTCTTAATCTTTTATCCCCATTTGTCTGGCTATACGTGTTAACTGGGATGGTTACGCAAACGTAACTACCATGTGCATAGAGATACTGATATTCAAGATATGTGATTAGAACTAGTTCACCCAAGAATCATGCAAACAATGAAAATATGTGGTATCATAACTTAAATGAAACTAAACCAGTTTTTGCGAACCTTTCTTTTTCTTGCCCATCTGAAAATATATTTTTATGCATATATTTTTATGCTTCATCATACCAATCTATATAAATAAGGGTATTATTTAATTTTTCATTTATATCTTGCACTTTATATGTGTATTACCTTGCACCTTATTGAGAAGGCTTACATAGGCATTGCCTGCTGCCTAATCTGTTTAAGTAAATGTTTATTTGCATGATAAAATATGTTCAAATCAAATGAAACTAAATATCTCCCAGCTGTTTTCAAAATAAGATAATGACTGATTTGGGGCATCTCACCAAATAACTTTTTAAAACTGAAATTCACCTTTCCCAAAATAATGATAATGTGATGCCTTTTTTTGGGATTAATTTTAATGACTTTAACATGCATGCTAAATGACAGACCTGACGAATAGAAGCTGTTTATTTGAATCAGAAATTTTACTTAATTTACTGTAAACGTTATCTCTCTTTGCTTTTTTGCTTGAAATCTAAGGTAGAATTATAACCCTTTGTTAGGAAAAGTGCACTGGACCCAAGATGGCAGCTCCTAGGGACATATCAAGGGTAATGTTAACAAGTTTAGCTTTTTAAAAAAGCTTACCGTCTTTAGAGCAAACTCTTAACAGCAATAAGATATCAAAGACAATTTAATTATTTTTTATGTAAATTAATGTCGCCTTCTTCTCCATGCAATAGCGTGCCGAACTTTTTTTTAAAAATATGTGCCTTTTAAGCGTGCGTGCATAAAATTGAAAATTATTTACAGTGTGTTATTTATTTGAAATTGACTGTAGTAGAAAAAAGAGATCTTAGGAATGGTTGAATCACTGTTGTAAAATCAAAGTTAATACAACTGCATTCAGTATCATTCAGTTTTACTGATATTAGTATGACCGGTAGAAATTCACAAGTCGGTATGTCGAATAACAATTTATTAACGATCCAAACTTGTCGTTTCTACACGATCTATGCAGTCGGCATGGACAATACAAGGTCCAGTCTCCAACTGACGATCATTGTGGATAACGACTAATTTATAGGTAAAACATTCATGAGTGAATAAATAGAGTTACTCTTGACACAATAGATAATTAATTTAAAGAATTACTCAAGATATATAATTAGTTCAATAACAGGTGACATCTTAATGTCCGGCGGTGAAGGTCTAATTAGAAATAATTAGCACTAAATCAAGAAACATTTTGTCACTCGAAATAGGTATTTTGCACACGGTGACATTAGTTTCACCGTATTTAATTTACTAAATTGTTTCTGATATTGGCCATACCGTATGAAATTTCATTGGTATTTGTATAATCAGAACAAAAAGAAAAGAACAAATTATTTCAATAGATGTTACAGAATATTGCTTTTAACTAGTTAACAGAAAAATGAAAGCCTGAATTTCACTAAGAGCCATTTTTATTGTTCTTTCGTTTTCTTACTTTTTAAGATTTGAAATCTACAAAAATTGTTAAGCCGTACGTAAAAACGATCATCAGATCTCCCTTGAACAGTATATCAACCAATGAAATAAATGTAAATTTTCACATCATGTATTTTCTACCAATCACAAAGGAGAGGAAGTGCACAGTCCGGAGACTGTAAATTATTTCAACTCTTTATACCGTCTTCCAAGGAAGACGTTAAAAATTATTAAATAATGACATCGCTTTATATTTTTCACAAAAATCAAGCTTTACTATTAGCTTAACAGGACAACAAAGCACCTTTCACAGTTCCAAGCTTAAGTACGTAATTCTAATAAATCATTGACTATAGTGACCTTAGTCGATAACGGTTCAGTATGCCTACCAGTTCATGATCACAAGCGCGTGTTTCATACAGGAGGTCAGTAGTAACTATAAACAATGTATAGTTTAAAGACTGTCTGCATGAAACAAACGTCTGTGCTATTTATATACATGTATGATTGTGCCAGGTTTTTTACCAATATTTTAAAAGCAGTCTTTTTCAACAATTTTGGGAAGAAAATACATTGAAATCTTATTTAAAGAATTGGGAATTATATTAATTTTTTTTGGGGGGGGGGGGTGGTTTGATTGGGGGTTGGGGGGTTGGACTGAGTATAATCTGTACAGTATATAGTAGCCGTTCCAGAAAGACATCAAATGGGTATGGCTTCACCTTTAACTTATGAATTTGACTAGGCCTAAGAAAAGAGGAGAAAATACTTGGTTCGATGTCAATAAAAAGACATCACACTATAGATTTTGCTTTGTCGTGGTAACAGTCCATTTGCAGGGGAAGAAAACGGAAATTGACCTAATATCTTATGACCAATCAATTTGTTTGCCGGTATAGCTATCTTTTGCTAACGATCTTTTGCTTACATGAATGCTTAATTAACTTCAACAAAGTGAATTATCGTCGGAGGCGCTGAATTCATTACGGTTCTAAAGTAGTGTCCCAGTTGTTTTCCTAGCGTATCTCGCGAGATTTAGTCCGAGATTGATGAAAAAAAAATATATGAATATAATACTAGATACAATCCTGTAAGAGTAACGAGTAGGTCTTCCGTTCGAGTTTTTGAAACGATACGATGAAAAAACGGTAAAATTTTAAACACCTCCCAATTTCAGGTAAAATGTAGGATTGCCAAAATCTGTAACAACAAAAGCTCAACAACGTGTTTTTTTTTCTACATAAGTAAAGATTAAATATCGAAGCTTTCCGTCCCCTGAATATCTCTAAATACGTCATAAATGGGTGGGTCATTGCTTTCTCAAACAATGTTATTGTTACGATCAACAACTTTGCTTTTATAATGCATGCATAAAAAAATCTTCATCATTTTTAAGTTACATGTATTTGTATTAATAGACTTTACGAAAAAAAGGTTAAAAGTCGTCCAAACAACCCTATTAAAGCTTGGAATACCTTATTGCGTAGTTACGTACAGTTTATTCGATATACACCGGTGATTTTGCTACAAGTTGGGCTCTTATCCTATGCCAATTGTATTTGATGGTATTTCTTGTTTTCTTGTACGTCCGTTATAAATAGCCGACCTATACATGAATTCTATGTTTCAAAATCCTTGCAATATTTTTGGTCTTATTGCTCTTAAGTTAATTACTACTCCAGCATGTATTATCGACTATATCAAAACTCTCGGTACATATATGTATTTGGCTGCAGAACATACACAATGACATGTACCGAGAGTTTTACCTGTAGTTGCTTGCAAATCTTAAACATTGCATTGATTTATCCTTTCTCACAGATGTACAGCATTAAGGGGAAAACTCAATAAATAAAAAGTTTTGTATTTAATACAAGTGTTATGTATTTATAAGGTTTTGTCTCTTAAGGTGGTTCACTACACTGTGAAATATTTTCTCAAATCAGCAGAAAAAATCCTTATTATGATAGATATTATATTGCATAAGAAGTATATATGTCTAATAAGCAAAAAAGGTGCAATTTTGGATGAAAAATTTCATTTTCAAAAAAATTCAGTAAACATGAACAAATGCTCCAGGCAGATTCGAACTAATGATCTGCGATTCGGACGCCTAATACTTTAACCACTGAACTACGACGATATACATGTACAACCTAATCGAACGATATAAACAGTTTAACAAAACATTTAAATTGCCATCTTATGACGTACTGTCTTAAAAAAGTATAAGTGTAGGTGTAGTGAGGTACCTTAAAAATCTGTAAATCGTCAAACAAATAGAAAATCTGGTATTTTTTTTTTATATTTTTGACAGACCAATTTAGTTTGTGACCAAAAAAACACCCAACCTTTTAATTATAACTCACTGCAGATTGAAGCGCACCAAACAAGAATCATATATAGATCCACGTTGAACCTTTTAGTAGAAGTAACCATTGATAGTATTTAAACATCACATGCCATCTTATTAATAAAGAGCGATTCTTGCTATTAATGTACATTCATACATAATCTTTACCATTTTTCTTTTTTTTTCTTTAGGATCTATAGATAACAGGAGAGAAACAAGATGGTGAAATAGAACTTCCGGTGTACGATGTTTCCACGATCGCCATTTCTATATAAAGGGACGATTGTTCTCCTAATTATAGTCTTGGTATCGTATACAATCCTCATACAAAAACTCAACAAATCTCTGACACTAAAGCAGCGGCTTTCAAATGATTTAGATTCACAATTTGTTCTCGACTCACAATCCACTCTTGCAGCCAATGACGTCTACCGGACGACACGATATGACGTCATCAAATCATCATTATCAAACCTGACGACAGCGCCGCCTATCGTCAATCCTCATGACTTCGAATACATTTTAAATCCCGCGAATATGTGTGCTGGGAAAGATGTATATTTCATCGTGTACGTCCATACGTCACCGACGAACTTCCGGAAGCGTCAGACGATTCGACACACCTGGGGGGATCCCCACCTTCTAAAGAAATACAAGGCCAGGTTGGTGTTCGTTCTCGGTAAAGTCGCAGACGACAAAGTGATGACGAAAATAAAAATGGAGTACAGCCATTACGGTGATATTGTTCAGGAGGACTTCATGGATTCCTACAGAAACTTAACGTACAAAGGAATCGCCGCTCTCAAGTGGATAACCCACCACTGCCGGCAAGCTTCGTTTGCCATTAAATCCGACGATGATATTATGATCAATTTCTTCAAGATAGTAGACGAAATTAAACACCAAACGGTCAACAAATATGGCACCAAAAACCTTATTCTGTGCAATCAATGGGTAAGAATGAAAGTACTCAGGGACGAGAAAAGTAAGTGGTACATTCCCAAAAAGGACTTCAAGCCGGATTTTTTCCCTCCATACTGCTCCGGTTCTGCATTTATTCTCAGTGTGGATGTGTGTGAGAAAATGTACAACGCCTCATTTTTTACTCCTTTCTTTTGGGTGGATGATTATTACATAACCGGTGCTCTAGCCAAAGCTATCAACGTAAAACAGAAGAGGTGGAATGACTTTTATATGTTGAATGGCAAAATTGTCAGCGATATATTAAGAAATAATAGCAAGAACAAATACGCATTTTTCCATATAGGGAAGTTGAATTCTATTTATAAAATGTGGAAGAATCTAATCAACGGAATGAATGAGATTCCACTGAATGCCACAACAGCAAAATCTTGACGATCAACGATGGATATTAAAACTCACTAATTAAAAATACAGTATTTGTGATATCATTTTTCTCAGCACAAAAATATTTTATTTATCAAACTAAATTGCACACCATTACTGCATGCATATTTTGTATAGAAATAACGAAACTGGTTTTTTTTTTCTTAGAGTTATCTCTCCTTTACAAAATTTTAAAATGTATGAACTACTCGAATAACCCAAACTGGTTTTTTTAAATGATAAATTATTGATAATTTTTATCTTACAGTTACACTTTTGATTGATGTACATGTTTTCTGTGTTGTTTTTATTTTTTCTTTTATAGTTCTTGTATTCATAACAATAACAAATTACATGTTCATGAATAATTATCATTTCAGATTAAGGCACATGCCTTTCATTTCATTTTCATTTTAGAATGTTAATGGTTGCTGAACAAATTCTCAAAGATTTTAATTTCAGTGGGTTTTTAAAAAATGAAGTGTCGTTTTATACAATTACGTAGCGATAAGTAGTGTTCAATGTTGAAGCTAGACAAGTTTCAATTTATACGTTGTCGTTAAATTTTTAATGGACGCAATAGTTTTAGTTTATAAATATCAAAAAATTGATATTTGATATTTCGTTATTGTTTTTATCCTTAAAATATGAATAAAAAATTTTGAAAATTGTTTGCTCTTAAATCTAAGTTACTTGTTCGTACGTAGCAAGTTCAGTCGATAAAGAGGGTACATGAATGTGCGTATCGGGCCTATTTTTCAATGGCAGGATGGATACCTTACTTTAGAACCATTTTAACAAGACCTTTGACTTTCAGTAGGATGTAATAATATTTTTCTTGCATCGAAACAGGTTAAATATGACGCTGGTTTCGAGTGAAATAAGCACTGATTGCGTAGTCTTAATGATTTCAAAAAGCGATGGCTAAGTGGCCAGCAATGGAATAGACAGGCCTACAATGTACGTCGCATTGATGTTTGACACAACTACTCAAAGTCCAAGCTCTTGTTAAGATAGTTCTAATTTCCTATCCTACTCAAATAAACATCGATCTTTATTACATAGAAAACATCATAAACTTGGAATTATATTCTTTAAAATGTCTAGGAAGTAAGCTTAAATTAGAGAACTTGAAGGCTGTGGCTATTTTTCGAATATTAATTTTATTGGTCTTTGAAAAAAAAACCCTCTACCGGTATAGAGACGTAGGAAAATGTAATTTTGAAGCTATAATATATGAATTTTTCTGGATTTAATAACAGTTTATAGGTTAGATAGTGATAATTAAGAATCAAATGTATAGATATGATGGCTGCTTTGTTAAATTGACCACCAAACCTCCTTAAGACACTGCTATATAGAAAAATTTTAACAAAAGCTTGGACTTTGGGTGGTTGTGTCAAACGGCAAAGTGACGTAGGGTTGTCTATTTCATTGTTGCATGGCCACTCAGCCAGAGCTTTTTGAAATCAACAGATTAGCTATGACCAGGCAATCTGTGTATATTTCACTTGAAATCAACGTCATTTTTAACTTGTTTTGACGGAAGAAATAAGTAGTTACGTCCTACCGAAAGTCCAAGGTTTTGTTAAAATGGTTCTACTGTAAGATGCCGCGATTTCATCTGTATCTGTGAGCATGAATTTCATGGTTTCAATAAAAATTTCAAAGTTTGTAAATTCGTGGCAATGACCCTACCAAACGAATGCAATATGTTATATTAATTATTTACACTTCAATAAACATTTGATTTCGTTGGTTCAACTCAACAATGAAATAATCCACGAAAATTGGTATTCGACGAAAATTGATTAAAACACATTATTACCGGTAAGTCAAAAAAGTTCACCCGTCAATATCTAAAAATTTACACTTACTAAAATTATTTTTTCAACTTTTAACGTTTTAGCTTACATGTCACTTTGTATTGTGATTCCCGTCCTAGCACCTCGTGTTCAAAGTTTGAAAATATTTGAAAACTCGTGCGTACGCGAATACTAGTAATGTACTACTGAGGTAAAATAATCATGTGCAGATTGTCATACTTCGCAAAGAACGTAACGATAAGTTTATGCAAGGTATTGTTTCTTACGATTTTTACTTATTTATAAATTGCCTAAATGTCCATTATAAATTATAATAGTATATCATAGAACAGCATTTTAATTATCCAACAACTTTATATAGAAATGATTTGTCAAAAAGAAAAATCTACAAAATTTCGTGTCGGAAACCAAAACAAAAAGAATAAAATATTGAGGTTACATTTTCTATGTAAAGTCGCATTTTGTTAAAAACCCCTCAAGAGCAAAGAAATTTTTTCAGTGTAATGAAAGCTTTAATTGATATACATCTGGTACATCTTTTAAAACAACAAAATTCAACCCGTTTTCTCTTTTCGTAAGAATCAACACATAATGACGTCATGAATACCATGGTAACGAGATTCTTTGAATCCCTTGAAGGCAAATGGACAGCATCACAATCATGAGCATTTGGCACAGTAAGCACAATGAAACGATAAAAACGATATAATATATCTAAAATAATCCAGATTGTAAGGAAATATATGTACATGTACATGTAAAAGCAACAACAGCTCAGAATAATTCGTTATGAAACAATGGTTTAAACGTGTTCCCACATCAAAGAAAGAGTTGTTATAAAAAGAAGCTGAATACCGACAAGCTGATAATGACACACTAGTACATGTACATGTAAGTAACATGTAAGTACCCTGCAGTCAGAAATACTTGACAAATATGGATTGTATTACGTAAATAAAAATAATTGCATACTTGTCTTTTGAAAAAAAAATGCATTGTGTAATTTTTTTCTAAGCAAGGGGGAAATGTTATGTATGAAAGTTATAACCTTATCCCATTAACAAATTGACCTTTTAAATTCTCAAATCAACAAATTTTCAATCACCGTCTCTTTTTAGAACCGTATCAAATAAAAACCACCAGTAGTTCAATGTAAACGATCCCTTAAATTCATTTCTCCAGGAGGGCCCGTCTCAGTAGCTGTTCTCCTCTCCCACTTTCGGGACACTCAAGTGGGCCCTGGAGTCGTTTGGGGGGAGGTTCCTCATCCGGACATCGCGGAGGGACTTCTTCATGTTGAGCTTTTTGTGATAGTCCCACCGGATGTGGTTGTCCAGAGTGGACTGTAGGTCCTCGGAGCTGGGGTAAGGCCACACCTTCAAAGTAACGGGTATAGTGTCATATTACAACTTACTAGATTTGTAACTGATGACTGTCTACGGATTTATGTCGGGCTGTTAAAGTCTATAGAAGGCTGGGATTGTTAATGACTGTCTATGGAAATATGTCGGATGGCTTATCAAAAGTTCATAGTAGGCAAAGCTAAACCTTCTATGGACTTTTATCCCTAGACATTCAGAAACTAACCTAACAAATATTTTGTTTTGTCGAGAACTTACACCATTTGTAAATCTATGAATTGAAAAAGAATATATTTATGAAAATGACGTTACGTCAGCCATGTTGCAGTTAACAACCATAGAAATAAAGACGGCGATTACATGATGTATTTTATTCAATGACGTTGCGGGGTTCTAGGCTGATGCAAAACAAAATTATGAGTTTACTGGGTGGGTGTGAATATAAACTTAAGACAAAACAATTAAAACTCTTACGCTTTTACATAATTGTACTAAGAACCAGGCTTTACACATTTGTGTCGGTTTTAATGAAAAAATTGTAACCAAAATCAAAATTGCTAAAAAATAATGATGATGGAATGTTATCATGAGTGTGAAGTGTAAAGTTTGCATCAATCTAGTTTCTTCTCAAATTTTATTTCCTTCCCGTTTTTTGTGATTTATAGGATCATGAGAAACATACAACTCAAACCAGGATGTAACAACCCAGGAAGTACTGTACAGGGCATATCATAAATATCATTAATAAAGCACTCACAGCATTGCTCTGTTGTAACAGTACATAGTATATATAGATAAAGATAGGAAGAACAGCTGAAGTCATCATCATAAGAACAATGGAGAGAGAGAGAGAGAGAGAGAGAGAGAGAGAGAGAGAGAGAGAGAGATTACAACTCACATGCTCTCTTAATCTGATGAGTTGGTTATTGGTCATATTTTCTGTGTAAAACTTTTTATTGATCATGATCACCTCTACGCCATTGCTGACTAGACTAAAATCGGGCTGGTTCTCGAAGCATATATCTTGTAAACCCTTAGAGGAAAAAAAATCATTCTAATTCAATTAAATAAGAAATTTAATTCCTTTCTCATTGACTTTATGATCATTGAAAGTCTTTTTTTCTTAATTTTAGAGTTGGTGCTTTCAAAACTTTGAAAACGTTAGGACTATAAAACTGTTAAAATGAAGCTAAATCAATGATCATAATTATTATTAAACTAGATATGGCATTTTGATATGTCAGAATATTACTTACAAAAATCTGGCCTTTCGTAAGCGTGTGGCAGTTTACAAAGACATAGTCTCCTCCGTCGTTTTCGATGGGTGCAGGTTCCTCCTACAAAGGGAAACGCTAATTTTGGTCAGTCGATATCATGTTTTGGAATCGAAAAGAGTTATTCTTCTTTATGTATTTACGTTAAACGTTCTAGGTACATCTGCTGAGCGGCTGCTCATGAGTTTCAAAGCCTGTGCAACACAATCGGGCGGGCGATCGTCTTTTTTTAATTTCTTTTTCAAACTGGTCAAATTTTTATCTTTTTTTTAGAATTAAAATCTGACTGAGTGTAAGACTTTCAGCTCTGATAATAAACCAGTTCGTAAGAAATAAATCGTACGTAAAGTATATAAAGAATACGTCAATGGTTATATAATAATTTTGAAATAAATACAATTGTAACGTGTACAATTTTTCAGGCATACGCAGACATGTTATGAAAATCATGTGCTGGGTTTGGATCCTTACCCGGCTTTTAGAGGAAGCTGGATGATTGGACATCCTTTCTTGTGTGACGTCACCTCCGGTCATAGTGTAATCTTGTACGGTCTCCACTTCACCAGATTCAGTTTCGTATGTGGTGGTACGGACTGCATAGCAAATCATTCAAATAATAATTGAACCGCAAATGTCAAAAATCTGAAGTTGAAATAAATGTATTACAACAGAGTTGAAGTTAAAAGATATATATACAATACCCGTGGTTGCTGATTTTGAATTGTCCGTTCCTTTCTTTGGTTTTGACATATATGGTCCCTGTTGAAATATCAAGACAATTTTAAGTAAGTATTTTATTTTGAATTTTTTTTAAAAAGAAAATCAAACAAATTGCCATTATTACCTATATGTACTTTGTGAATGTAAGTTTTGCGAAAAAAAAAACCAAACAAAAAACTGAATTGAAACGCATAGCTGTACTTCATGTCGTACAAATTGATAGATTTTTTGCGCTATTAAATACCTACATTAAACATGTTGAAAAAAAGTAGCTATAACTAGAAATGACGAAACAATGTTTAAAGCGAGACATCGTCACCTTGGAAACGAGATTTGTGAGGTCCACCAGGGACATGCGCCGGTAGTTCCTGGCTTCCTGGTTAATTCTCTCCTCCTCGTCCAGTTCGAATTCAGTCTCTGTGATAATGGAACCTTCGTTTGCGGCGCGCTGCTTTAAATCCGCAATGGTTCTCTTGATGTAATTGTTTTCTATCATCTATATTTTAAAAGAAAAATTGACATACAAAACCTTTACTCCATATCCCTTTCATACTTAATTAACATTAATCTTTCATTTTTCAAAAATTCTTCTTAATTAATATTGAATATTTTACTTTATTTGTATTTTCTGAAAATTATTGCAATCATCGTTTAATGAAATTGAACTAATACAAACAAAATGAAATTGAACAAAATTTGTATTATAGTAAACCTAGGTTATAAACATATATTAGTAAATATCGGTATAAATAGGACATGATTGAAATAGAAAAGCAACAATCAAATTACACTCAATTCTATGTGTTATTTGGGATTGTGCCGCGGTTTATTGGTAACTCATAAGAACGTAAAGCAGATACTATAAATGTAGCCAATAACACCTAAAAATGCTAGTCGAAGCCACATACTAAAAGCAATCAATTAATTAGATAAAACAACTAGATACGATCTCGTTACGAGTAACGAGTAGGTCTTCCGTACAATATTTTAAACGATTCGATTAAAATATCAATGAAATTTCAGAAATCTCCCTCAACCACTTCATTTTTAAGTTATTTATAATAGAGTTTACGAGTGCCTTGGCCCCTGATTTAAAGGACCAGCCCCTTTCTCTTAATTTTTTTGAAAAGGTCTTAAGAATACTAAGATTATTTGTTCTTACACCCATGTAAAATTGTTGATAATTTTTGAGATACAAATGATTGAATATTTTAGGGGCCAGCCCTCTAGAACCTTAATGTGGACAGAAATTCGTGTTTTGATAAGTGGGATCAATTTAAATCATGTATTCAAACATTTTCTCCTTTACGATGTCTAACAAAATAAGTATACTTCTCTTGCTATTTTTCGTCAAAGTTTAAGTACTTTGGCCCCTAAAAATCCCTAATTACGTAATAAATGGGCGTGGCAATGATTTTCTCTAATAGATATTTGTACGATCAACAACTTTGCTTCTATAATGCATTACAAAAATCTTTATCGTTTTTAAGTTATTTATAATAGAGTTTACGAGTGCCTTGGCCCCTGATTTGAAGGACCAGCCCCTTTTTCTTAATTTCTTTGAAAAGGTCTTAAGAATACTAACATTTTTTGTTCTTACACCCATGTAAAATTGTTGATAATTTTTAAGATACAAATGATTGAATATTTTAGGGGCCAGCCCTCTAGATCCTTAATGGGGACAGAAATTCGTGTTTTGATAAGTGGGATCAATTTAAATCATTTATTCAAACATTTTCTCCTCTATGATGTCTAACAAAATATGTATACTTCTCTAGTTATTTTTCGTCAAAGTTTAAGTACTTTGGCCCCTAAAAATCCCTAATTACGTAATAAATGGGCGTGGCAATGATTTTCTCTAATAGATATTTGTACGATCAACAACTTTGTTTCTATAATGCGTTACAAAATCTTTATCGTTATTAAGTTATTTGTAATAGAGTGTACGAGTGCCTTGGCCCCTGAAAAAAAGGGGCCAGCCCCTTTTTCTTGATTTTGTTGGACAGAACTTCTAATTCTCTACCACTTTTGTTAGATATATCTAAACAAAATACCAACTGATAAAAAGAGACAGATCAAAACGTTTGAAAATTTTGAATGAAAATTCGTACGCAATTTTCGTGCTCAGGCGAGCTCCAAGAAATGGCGCCATTGGCGTAAAAAAAAATAATAGTGCACAACTTCAGACTATAGACTACATATCCTGAAAATTTCATTGTCATATATCTGATAGTTTCTGAGATCAGCTCTGCACAAAATAGGTCGTAAAAATGTACAAAATGGCCGATAAATCGGTACCGGAAGTGACGACAGGAAAAATCTCAAAAATATATCAAGTTTATTTCAAGTCTCATCTTCTGTGAAAAAATGGTTGAAATCGGTCGAATAGTTTTCGAGAAATCGCGTGCACAAAATTTGTGGAAAAAAATAATAAGAAGAAGAAATCGTACGAAAACTATAAGGTCTTCCGTTGGAAACGGAAGACCTCAAAAACTAAAGGATCAAGCAAATGCATTAAAAGGGATCTGCATAGACTCATACTCACATTTTCTTTTCTCTGGTAATATTTTATAGCATATGTGTTTGATTATTTTTAACAAGTAATATATAAATGTTCAACATCCACAGGTAAGTATTTTTGAATATATCGCAGTTACAGAAAAACAGCTGACTGAGAATCACATGTGTATTATATTCACCTATTTAGATATAAACGACATAACATTTAAGAGAAAAATTGCGCACGCATATAACTAAAGAATTTTTTAACTTACTTTTATGTTTAAGCAAAGTTCGATCATAAGAATAATCACACAATCCCGTAGAATTACAATCTTTTAATCAAGAAGCGATAGAAATTCTTTTCAGGTATATGTATATGTTCAATGGACATGTTAAGCGTCGGACAAATGTCGAAATAAATCCAATTTATTTAAAGCAACGTTACTATCTATATTGAAGGAGGTATAGGATGTATTTTAACAACAATATTAAATATCAAAGTTAAGAAAAAGAGTAGTGGTACAAACTATAAGGTTTAAATTTTCGCGCCACAAGCGCTTGACATTGCGCAAATGCATACCTCATCATGCATTTGACGTAGATCGTTGTAAGCTTCATTTGTGGCAATGTTGATATCAGGAAGAGCGTAGTATCTAAGGGTGACGTTCTGCTGTTCCAGTTTCTTCACTTCCTCCTCGTACAGTAGTGTCACTTGGTCTTGATGAGACAACGAGGCGCCAATTTTCAAACATTCTTCAACTGCAATGAAAATGCAATGTTAATGTAATATGATTAGGTCTTCATTTTGATTGTTGTTTGTGAAGTAGATATAATGTTTTCAAACTTTCATAACATATGTTGAAACAAATAAAACCACGTATTAAAGAATGACAGCATTCGCTTCGTCAATAATTTTAGAACCTTTTATTATATGACCTTGAACTTAGGGTCATTTGTCAAAAAGCAATGAAACATAGGCATGTCTATTTCAATGTTGGTCATTCAGCCATGGCTTTTTATAATCAACAAGATTTTTCTGGCTTTGAGCTACGACTACGCAATCTATGCATATTTTATTTTTAACTTGTTTTGATGCAAGCAACAGACAAATAGAAAGTCCAAGGTCTTTTTAAAATGATTCTAGGATATTCATATACTTTTATCACGCCACTCTTTCTTCCTGCTTTTGGGTTTTTTCTTCGTTGGATCAATAAGTCGAAGTCTTTTCAGCAAACTGCAACTTCCCTGCAAAGAATTCATCACTTTTTAAAAATAGACAAACTCTATTGGACAATCATTTTATTCATTTTTAAATAATACAATATACAACTGCATGCATGATGATAATTACCACCAAATTCCTGGAAATGGAATATTCCGTCAAAAGAATTTTTAAGTCGATAACAGAAAACGTTTATAAATAATACATGGCATTGTACTTGTCATTTTATAACTGCTATATAAAAGAGCAGCAGTAAACTGGCTTTTCCTTACCGATTTAACAACGAATATCCAGTCACTTTTCGACGTGTCTTTGATTAAAACCTTCCCTCTTCTAAAAACAAGACAGGAATTTACAGTTATTAGTATTACAAATACTAGAAAAGTCCACGCTTTGTTATGGAATTCATACAAGAGTGTGAGAAAGTAGATATTCCGCGGATCTTTCACTAGAAATTAATCAACAAAAGTTCAACTTAATTTTGTTCAATTGAAAAATGAATAATAAAAAAAAAGTATTTTAAAAAAGTTACTTGTACATGAATTAACAGTTATAGTTAACAGTAAATTAATTCAAATGTATATTTACTTGAAAAAGCTGAAAATTGCTTTTTTAGGGTTATCAGCTAATTTTTCAACAGGCCACTCTTGAAGAAACTTCAGAGATCTGCGGGAAAAAAAGAGATTTAACTAAAGACTCTGCGCTGCTGGCAAATCATCTCTATTATCATAATAATAAGACTCACTTGACGTTCAACAATGACAAAGCAATTTTTTTTATTTGAGAATATAAGCACATACTTTATGAATGGGTCATTCACATCTCGCAGTCCACCAGACATAAAAATGTCAATAAAATCCTAAATATGAAAAAAAAAATAAAAGTATTTGTGTGGGTTTTTTTTTTCGAAGAAACCATGAACTTTGTATAAAAATTCAATAATCTGACAGTTGTACCATTTAATTCTTATATTAACTCTAAAATTTAAAGCAATAAAACCAATGCTTATAACCTCATCAGACATGACTAGAAGTTCGATTTTTTCGCGGGAAATGACTGTCGTCTGCCGCAGGGTCCGCGTCATGATCGCCTGCTCGCCGAAGCTGTCTCCTCGATTGAGGAAGATGACAGTCTTGTTGGTGTTGGTGTTCGAGTCCAGGAAAGACACGACAGCTACAAAGAATCATACCCAGGTCTAAGAATACGGTTCCCTCCTGATTAAATGCCAAATTCCAGGCATCTTAATTTAAAATGTTGTTAGTTCGTCAAGATTTCAATATGAACAATCAAAGTCAAGTACAAACAATGATATATGGATGTATATGTATTATTGATATCAGTAAATAACATTTTCAAGATTGTATAGAACAAACTTAGTATAAGTACTTATTATGTATTAACCCCAACCCCCTGTTTGTAATTTTTTTTTCATATAGCAATTGTATATTAGTTAATTTATTTTCCTTCTAGTTTGTTCTATACATCTTGTTCAGGCAAATATTATTTACTGATATTAATAATACATGCATATCAATGTTTCTACTTGACCAATTAACTGGATAATATATGCAGTTCCTGTAGACAGATTTTAAGACCATGAAAATAATTTTTGTTACAGTCTTTTGACGTGACGTCATGATGTCCATATGTCATCTTACCTGAGCCGGTCAGTAAAAAGTAGAAGCACATTGGCAAGTGTCCTTCTCTTACGATTACTCGTTTTGCGTCATATCTATTAATAGAAAATAACAAATCCAAATGAAATTTTTATCTTTGCACCAATTTTCAAATTTTACATGTTTTTCATAATACACTTGCAATAACCAGCATCAATATTTATTTCTTCTCCAAACAGTTTCTTCTTCTAATATTTTCTCCTTGTAAATTTTGCACAAAAATTATCGTTTTAAATACTCTGAGCGAATGTCTTGATTTTGGACAACCATCTTGAATTCATACTTACGACTCATACCAACCCCTTGAAGCTATTTTCTTCTGCATGTCCACAGGGTATTCCGCGATGGATTTGTAGTTTCTGAGAGCGATTTGAACCTGGTATGGAAAAAAAAAGATATTATGTATCTTGTTAGAACTTTGCCATGATGGACTTTTACACGATTTTTTTTTCATATTGAATATTCTTAAGTTGTGTAGAAGAGAGTTAATATTTAACCAGACAGTTTTATAAAATTCGATATGGAAACTAATTCGTTGCGTGGAAGTGCTTTAATGTGTAATCGGGCACTCTTTATCAAAATAAACAAAGAAACATGCTTACATAATGCACTTCCTCAGATGATCTTGCTGACGGCCTCTTCTCCAAAATTCTACGTAACTCTTGAGATATAAGGCCCTTTTAATGGAGAAGGATTTCTTATCAAAGGCATTTAAAACAAACTTGCTTTCAGCTATAAACCAAATAGATTTTTGATTCCGGTCAACACATATTGCATAATTGCTTCTGATTTACATGTGTATTTGTTCCAAGTTCAGAGCAATTTTTTTCTATTAACTTATCCTTATTCTTTAAAAAAAATGCTCTCGTCCGATTTTTCAAAAAAAATTTATGGATTAATGTCGACTAATTAGCTAATTACCTCTTTTCCGGCCTTGTAGTCGGTAACGTTAAACATAAGGTCTTTAGTCTCATAGGAATTAGTCAATGCATCCAGCGACTCAAACATCCCCAATATCGAGTTAACCCTGAAATAAAATGATCGTGTTCTAAAATTTTTATCGTTTTTGTTTCATAGATACAACTTGATCGCATAGTCGCTGAACCACCCCCTGAAAATGGTTAAGTGTAAACTAGCTAAAATTGTTAGAAAAGGGCAAAGTTGCTAATATCTTATTTTATCAACAAACCTAACATGCAAGTTTTATAGCTTTCATGGAAAAAAATTCAACCTTGTGATATGCCTATAGGAAGCTAAGATTCTGGTGAATGTAACACAAAAAGTATTTCGATAAGGAAACAAACAAAATGCTTGAAAAAATATTTATTCATTAATGCATGTCAAATCTATATGTTCTTTAATTATTTTTTTTCCACAGATACATGTAGATGACCTTCCAGCTTAGCATTATACATGTAATTCTTCAACTTGCGACTGTTCCCAGTATCGCAAGAAGTAAAATGCGTCACGCGAGTATTTTGGAAGGAGGATTAAGGTTTACGATTCTTTAATTGGGATTCACTCCAATAACCCATTGACTTATATTTCAAAACGCACTAAATCCTACTTATGGTCTCACATACAGGAGAGTATAATCCCTTCTATAATTTATGCTCTAAATGTCAATGATAGGTGTGCACCAAACATGCACTGCATTTCAACAACTTCAAATCATGACTTAACTTTCGAAACATTTTTTAAAAACCCAACAGAATATGCAATAATTCAATGAAAAGTTATTAATAATTATTAAAATAACTCGAAATAAACGCGTGCGTTGAGCGATATTTTTCTGTTCTTTTCTTTTTATAGTATTGCATGTTTTGATCTTCCATTTCTAAAACTTAGCAATTGCGCATGCCTTGCTAGAAGTTCGGACCGGAACTAATAGCAATTTGCATGGGAAAAATTGTATTTCGTTGTCATCTGACATTAATTGCAAGCGGCGCAAGCTAGTAATCTTGTCAATTCTTTCAAAAAAGCCTTTTTTGACCAGTTTCACCGTATTTATAAGGTTCTTACACTAATTCAAGCTTCTGAAAAAAAAAGTTGTTCTCTAATGCCGTAGAGTATATATATACAATTATACATATAGATAACCATGAATAATGCATTCTGTCTATACTTACGACTGAGAGTGGATCTTCCATGCTCGAATCAATACCACTATGAATTTTGAGAGACGCTTCCATTTTTGGAATGGACGAACCTACAGAAAGAGGAAACCAAAATTCATCATTTGATACTTTATGAATGTCAGATGAAGATAAAAAAAAAATATTGAACTTTACGCTCCGTCTCGGCGGGAGCAAGTGAATGTGTTTTGTTAACTTTAGATATTAATCTTATACCATTTGATATTACCGTATCCTGGTTTTTGAAACAAATTATTTCTGCAATGCAATTATAACTTTTCATTTCATTAAATGGAACAAAGGATTATTTTTAACCACCTCAAATTATAACACCAAATACACCCCCCCCCCCCTTGAAAAAAACAAACAAGAAATAAAAAGAGAAAAAGTTGAGATTCCTTCCCAATATTTACCTGTAGGCCTATTATTTGTACAATCATGTAAACTCCCCGTGAAAAAATTATTAGTATTCAGATTGTTACCGGTATTTAACAAAATGGCATCGATGATAAGGATGTTGATAATGCCGAAGACAATTGGAAATGCCATTTTTCATAATATAAAATTTCATTTCAAATTTATAACATAGAAAAAAATTCGGGAACTTCAGTTTGTTAATGGTAAGTAAATTATGAAGAAGCATGTGTATGTATTATTCAAAATGTCATTATAAATATATACATATCTATATATGTCGTAGGCAAATAATTGTTCTGTTATTCAGAAATCAACGTGCCAATTTTGACCTTGTAAGGTGAGTCAGTGAGTTTTCATTTTATAACCCTTTAATTTCTTTTCCCACAACGGTCATTACGTTACTAAAACTTTGGGTAGATTTAACTTGAACCATGATATAACATTTGCTACATTCTACCTGTTCACCTAAAGATCTGTCCGTAACCTTAAATTAGATTTGTGTTAATGGGATTAAGATAATCCGGATATATCCTTTATTTAGCCCTGTCAGGTTAACATTCGATTATTCCGTAAATCAAGTTGCATTATAATGAGAATGCCAGCTACATGTAGTTCGAGGTAGATCTGGATGAACCAAGTGCTATAGTTTGTTCTAAATTAACCAAATCCCGTGAAACCTATGATTCTCAAGTCGGAAGTACTCGCATTTTTAATTATACTTAGTACTTGAGTTCTTACAAACAAGTACGTAATTACCCTCACAATTGTATAAATGTCATGTTGTAAATTTAGAATTTACTGGGTGGGTGTGTTTATACAAAATTTACAACATGTTGTCATGTTGTAAATTTTGTATTTACACCCACCCAGTAAATTCAAAATTTTACAACATGACATATAACCTGATAGCTTCTGCTCTGATCTATATGAATCAAGAGAAGTAGCTTAGCCGTGAACTAGAGAGAGTTACATTAACAATATGTGATAAATTGTATTGGAAACGAATTCGGACTGAATTATTCCCTTCAACAAAACGATGAATTGGATAATAGGCTTACACAATCTTCAAAATTGAAAAAGGATTATAAATTTACTAGCATGGAATTTATATAGTCTATAGGAGTCGAGTAAATCAATTTTTTCTTAATTTACAGTTGCATTTTGATAAAAGGTGACTGCCAATATTACAAAACAAATTGCCAAAAGACGTCTGGACTTCAAAGGAAGTGGAAAAAAGTTTGACAAGTTTTACAAAATATATCATTAACAAAATAATTATCACACTTTACGGCAGCTAGATGCACTCATTTATTTTCAACCAATGAAATCATTTAAAAGGATTACCAATGTTCTCATATTTGTACAAAACGGAACAAAACATATTAAACTCAACAAGCCGATATATCAAACTTCACTACATGTTTTAAAAGTGTATAACAGACAGGAAAATTGAAAGTTATTTCTCACTTTCATCTGAAGGGGTTTGTTTAACTTTAAAGTGTTGGACAATATTGGAGCCGAAGCGCCTTCAAGTGGCACGCTCGCGCTCTCCAAAGAGCCGAAAACATAAACGTTTGCGAGACTTCACCAAACATTAATCTTTTGTCAACACTTCATCCATTTGTTCAAAGGGGAAATTAGATGATTTCAACCAATGTATTATTTCATTTCGTCTAGTTGGGATGTGTAAAATAGACTTATTGGTCGTAATGTCAAATTCTTCGGAATTTTCAAACACGGGGGATTTGTCTTTAATGAAAAATCTTGAAACCTTTTTGAAAAGCGATTAAATTTTCCGTTTATTTTTTTATTGGCAACAATAAAACAGAATCAAAATATTTATTACTAACACACTAATTTCTAAATCAATGATATAATTGGTTATCTTTTAACGACTTGAATTTAAAATATCCATGTAACAGGACAGGGAGAATTTTTTTTTTACATTTTTAAAACTACAAAAAAAGTCGCCAAACTAGCTACCATGCAGGGCACACACTGATTAAGAATTGTGCTATCAGATTAAGATTTAGGTTAACACATTTGGTATTTTTACACCTCGTATACATATATGTAGTTCAGAAAAATAATTAGAAATTGCTGCGTCCGGCCCTGTTTCGGATTTTTAGACCGAGAAGTTGATTCCGGTTTTAGGACTGAGAAGATGACTGTGTTAATAGTAAGTGAAAATGTTTTTATAAACATCTTAAGTAATCAGAGTAAATGCTACCTTTCTCCTCCGTATCTTCCGTCTAAACGATCCAATGACGTCATTTCCGAGATCATATGAGACGTTTTTTACACCGGCGTTCCCAAACACCACCTGGTTGTTCGGATCAATCACTTTCTTCGTTACCGCTTTAAGCATCGTATTCACTTGATCCCTGCTTTCGTCATCTTCAGCGTCTTTCGTCTGCGACTGCTCTCTCACTGGAGACTGCATTGTCACCTCTTCAGAACGAGAGTGAGAACGAGAGCGGTGTCTGAACCTAGGCTTTTTGTTGACCGTCTGTAAGAGCCTTGTTGATAAACTTTGACGTTTGGCAAACTCCATACTCTGTAAAATTTCTCTCTCGTCAGAAGTCGAGTTCCGTTGAACTCTTTTTCTGGGTATTGCCACTCCCATGCTTTCAAGAGACTGCAGCATCCGAATTTTCTTCAGTTCGTAACCGGAAACAATGACGTCATCGGACCCACCGGATATGCTTCGTCTCGACACAGGAAGATGTCCACGCATGTATTCACTGTCTCCCACACTGTATCTTCTGTTACGACTTCGCGTACTTATTGGGAGTAAGTCCTCGTGTGCGCCATCTTCGCCGTTCATCCACTCGTCCATCACGCTTGGCGCACGGTGCGTTTTTAGCGCCGGAAGCGATTCCATATTTTTCAGTTCATCTCTTAAAACGTTCATCATGGAATCTCGGCGACTTAAGCGTTTCTTTAATTTCTTTTTTCCTTTGGGACTCTCTTCGTCATATCTCTCCGTTTCGGGCAGTCTTTGACTGCTCACCGCATCCTCGGTAAGAGATTCCAAACGGTTAAACTTTACCGGGGTAAGGGATAATTTAGGCACCAATGATGTTGGCATGATGATGGGTTTTTTAGGTCAGAATCACAGTAAAACTACTAGTATATTCATAATGTTGGTCAAATACAAAAGAATAAATAAATAGAAACTAGCATTCACTCTACCTGCTTTTCACCTGCGTCTTTTCAAATATTAAATTGAAATAAAACAAGATCAACCGTTAAATAGTTAAATACGTTTTCCAGATCAATAAATACCCTCTTTTATTTGAATTCGGCTTAATCTGGATAAGTCGACGGAGATTTTCAAACAATAGGTCGACAACAAAAGTGTATTAGTAAAATACCTTTATTTCCCATCATAAAGCATTGCAGGAAACAAAACACACATACTGGGTCAAGATAAGGGCGTTTTATTTGTTAGATTACATGACTATTTATTTCGAGCGATAATCTTAATGGAATATTGTCTTCTCAGTACGTTATGGGTTATTGCCTTTTGTATCTTCAAGAACAAAGAAACCGTTGACAACTTAATTCAATTTTGATTTTGACTGGACTTAAAACCAGTTTTTACATCTGTAACTTACAGACAAATAAATGAACATTCTTAGAACATGTAATGCAGTTCTAACAATAAAAAAATAATGAGGATGTCAATTTTGTTTTTTACGACTAGTCAAATAGAACTTTTCTAAAAGCTAAAAAATAACGCAACTTGTAATGCAAATGTATTTTGAAATGTCTTGAATGTTCAGCGTCATTTTCTACAAAAGATTTTTTTCATCAGAATTTCTTGAAACGATCCAAAAATGTAGTCTCAATATTTCACATAATCGTTTATTACAATATTATCGCATTTGTTCTCAAATGAATGTTTAATATCCCGGGTTTAGCATTCTGATGATTCATACAATTTCAGTGGTGTATTGTTTCAAAAAGTTACGCAATAGATTAATTTACATAGTGTCAGTCTACCAGTCTCCTATCGTGGTTATAAAGAATGTATTTGATGCCATACAACCACTGCGTGCTTAAAAATCATCCAGCAATGTTTTTTCTTGAATTGTTTTTAATACACATGTAAATACAAAAACAGTATCAGAACATTGCAGTGTACAATAATTTTATACATGAATCTGTTTTTCCTAATTTGCGTAAATTATGCAATATGCACTCATTAATATTCATCACTTGTTGTCCTCGTCTCGGTTTCGTACAACAGTCACTGGTATGTGTGCATGGTGCACTATGTAATCACTAACACTGCCCATGAACGTCTTGCGTAGAGTTCCCAGACCACGTGATCCCATGACGATGTAATCAGCGCCCTCTCCACGCGCGATTTTTATGATTGCTCGTCCCGGTTCCCCGGATGTTCTTACTACACAACCGTCAATCTGAGGGGGGAAAATGTAAAAAGATTATCTTTGGTAATAAGTACTACTTACATGTACATACACGTATGTATAAAATATTTACATCCGCGATATATTTCACACTTTGGTTCCAAGACGTACGCTCTATAATTTAAAATCAGAGACTGAGGCTTTCAGATTTTAAGATGATATATCAGTGTTTTGGCAATTGTAACTTTTTGTCTGTCATTGCTTTAGCAATGTTACAAGAGCAATGCAGCCTCGACCAAAATTAACGATCCCAATCCCTTTTAGGGAAGAGAAGATAGCTGTGTTGAGAGCCGCATGCCGCGCTACGCCACGCAATAAATGATTTCTAAACATTCTTTATGAAGACAAAAATACAAATGCTGTCAGGCACCACAAGCATCTCTCTCTCTCTCTCTCTCTCTCTCTCTCTCTCTCTCTCTCTCTCTCTCTCTCTCTCTCTCTCTCTCTCCCCCCCCCCCCCATCATTTCGAATGGTTGAAAATTGTTCATCCACGCGGCATTAATTGCTCTTTTAGTACGGTTTGTAGTTTGAGACGGTAATAATCCAATAAAATGTATCAGATAGGAAAAAACAATTCCGCAAGACAAAATATCGTGACTTTTTCATGTGTTTACATAAATACATGTACCTCCGTCCTTTTAATTTGCTCTTTCCAATCAGCAAACATTTCTTTGATTTTTCTTTCTTCCTCATTGGCCAATTCCGAGGCTTTCGATGGATCTGTTGTTAAATATGCTGCATGGCAAAGATTAGAAATATCAATTTTAAAACATCAGTGTACAATAAATCAAGTGCAATTATGAAGTTTTCATCACTGATTTTTAAAGTGTTTTGGTGTCTAGATATTTGAAGCTTAATTAATTGGAGATGACGTGTTTTTAACAATAACAATGAATTGTGTTCACATTTTCTCCACGTAGTCACCGTATGATTCACTTCCACTGTCAGACAGAACAAACGGAATTACAAAACACGGACAATGAAGATGATTAATGCTGCATAGCTATAAAAATAAACAAGTGGCTACGATGAGACAGATTTGATCACCTGGCTGTATTACATTACAACGGAATAAGGAAAGGGTCGCATCGTTCACTATTGCACCATCGATATCGCATTGTCGCGCTATCGCATCATCGTGATCGCACCGTCGTTTCATCGTCACCGCATTATCGCGCCATTACACTATCGACTTCGATCCAAAGCTCGAAGGTGCGATGGTGCGATAGAAAAATACATGACCCTATCCGGATTCCATACATCAAAAATACTCACTTTACGCCAATTTTGCAGGGACGTAAAAACTAAGTATTATGGTTAGTCCCTGTAATTTGTAAGATACAATTATCTTATTATTTTTTGTGCTTTTTCTGTATAGTAAGCATCCATATCTGTCAGATTGCACGAAACTCATCCAGTGTGTTTGGGAGACATGTTCTCTTGTGTGTTGGCGTGTGTTTGAGATTTATACTTTGCCTTAGATATGTGTGACGCTTGTTGACTTTTAAAACACTGTATTTTCAATTAGTATATAATTGGTGCATTTAATTTGTTGTGGAACTGTGGAACACTTGACGAGGGGTTTCACCCCCCCCCCCCCCCATTTTAGACTCCAAGGAGTCTGTTTGTATTGTAATGTATTGTATGGATTGTTGTAAACTGATGGGCTGTATTGCCTAAGGTTAAATTTATGAATAAATAATGATATAAGATGGTTTTCAAAGGAACAAGCTAAAACATATGCCCATGCATCCTTGGTTTACCATAGCTTTGATGTACCAGCAGTCATGCACATGCAATTAAATCCAAACAATAAGAGGATTTTTGTAAACAGTTAATTTTTTAGAGATTTTTGAAAAAAGTGGCTAAGCTATGACGTACAACATGCGATGGCATTTAAGCTCATACAACCATGTAGATTTATCCCTTTTGTGTCTTGTGAGCTAAAATATGAATTACAAAACATATGTGTGACCCTATTAAAGGATAAACTGGTGTTGTTTATTATTTATCAATACCAAGTCAATGTTGATCAATTCAAAAGGGAGAGGGTGGGTCTGCATTCAAAATTTATTCAAAAGATCTAGGAGACAAATTACTTATTTCTTTTCAACAGCTAGGGATCTGAGATTTGCTTTCTTCTTGTGGTTCAAAGAAATCAATTCCAAATGGTCGTTAATTAATCAACGCAACACGACAAAAACACGCAAAACATGTCTTCTAGCGTGATCAGTTCTAGAATAATCTAGTGTATATTATAAAATCCACAGAAAACCTTTTTCCTCAGTGTCTGGAATATCGACATATGCTGTCTATCTGCTTAGTATAAATTTAAACTACGTCGGTTTTTAATAGAGATACGGTCAAGGGCGTAGGGAAATATAAAAAAAAAACTCCCCGATACATTTTTCCAATTAATTTGTATTTCACCCGTCATCCGAAATACTGATATATTTTTTTAATTTGCCGCAAGACAAGTATACCTGATTAATATCACGCAGAAAAAAATATTAAAAATTCAATTTTTTATCCAATACATAATTTGATAGATTCCTTCCAAACTTCGGATAATGTATATTTACTTAGCATGTAAACGAAGAGCAAATATTTACGCAACTGAATATGTGCATTTGAAAGTCGATGAAATATGCATTCGCTAATGATAATTATCTAGACACAGTTTTAATTAACACTCAATGACATATACATGTACCTGTAGCAGTTTAAAATTTCTTCTCGGTGATCGCGGCATTGCTCTTGTGGCATGCCACATGTCATAGCATTGTTCGCCGGGAAAATGTTGCAGAAGGGTATGCAAACATTTAGATTAAAAAATGACAGAAAAACTGTCTAATCCTCTGGAATGTACTTTATGCAATTCATGAACAACAGCGAGGATTTGATCCGTAAATTCGATCGATCTTATATTTTATTTCGCATTCAAATTAAGATAGGCCTAGCGATTTATACGTAATATTGTACAGGCAGCCTTGATGCATTTAGATGTGTAATGCTATAAGCCTACGTTGCTCTATAACGCAACTGTTTTACAGTGTGGTCTGCAAATCTGCATGTACTGCAGTATTGAGGAAAAGCTTTTTCGTTTTGGTCAACAGGCCAACAAAACGACGCATTTAAAATACAGGCTTAAAGAACCAATTAGCTAATTTGGGTCATAGGGGAAATAAATTATGGATGAAATGGAATAAATCATACTTTCTAGAAAATTCTACCCCCCCCCCCCCCACACACACACACCCCTTTTTTTAGGGTAGGGGTATGTTTAGAGAGGTGAAGTCAATGTCCTGTATATTTTCTGTCCCACAGTGCAAAATGATCGAAGTATGAAGCAGACGAAAACTTAGTGCAGATAATTACATGTGCAAATGCTTGTATAATGCGCACTAATTGATCATTATCTACTTACGTGAGTTGACGAGAGATTTATATTCTGGACAGTGCACTAATATAACCTTGTCGCCTTTCACGTGCATGTTTTCTATGTACCCTAAAATAAAAAAAATATTTATATACCCATGGAAATTTATACCCAACACGTGAATGGAGAACTTTAAAATATAGCCTAAGAATAGTCAACGATCTAAAAAATTAGGTCAAGAAATGCCGGTTCAGTTCGTAAAAAAATGAAAATAGGCTTATCTATTGTAAACAAAGCACGTAGCGTTGTCAAAATTTTCAAAACTGAAAGTAGAGACTTACATTCTAAAGCGTGTTGGGAATGTAAACTGCCGTCCATGGCGATCACAACAATGCACCCCCGCCTTTTGGGCTCTGAGAAATCGTCGGCCATAGTCTCGGTACTAAACAACTAAAATACCAAGTACTTTGCAACAGCCTGCAGAAATCCTTCCGGAATATTCTCTATCTTCTTTTTCCCCTCGGCAATTACATTACCGTGAATCACATCGTGATGTTGTATCAGACGACAGCTTTAGACAGGTATGGAGCTTTACGAGAATGAGAGAGAGATGAAAAACGAAGATCGGATAAACAGAAGGCCTTGTGGCGCTTTCACGTGCTACGCGTTTCTATCGACAAGTTGTTTACTTCGTCTTGGCAAGATATGATGTCAGATGGGGCTATTTACCCGAATCAATAGTGACGCTAATTGAAAAACTACATGTACTGCAGTAGAAGGCTTACTGGCTAGCTCCATCACAGTATAGTATACAACAGTGGCGCGGATCCACGAAATGTACATGTACAACTGGTGTCCCAGAATATCTTATACCATTTTCTCTTTTTGAATAAATTTACTTAACAAAAAATCAAATGCACTTTGATGATTTAATTTTTCACTCAACAAACACAACTTTTATAAGTTTTTGATAAACTGAGCATTATTTAAAGCTATACACGCTATGATTTGCGTCAATTTTGAATAAAGGGGAAATTGTATGTGTTTGATTACTAATAAAAGTTACCTTTCTGCTGTTAATTATAATGCTCAATTCGATCACGTAACAAATATATCAAATATTAAACAATAAAAAATATTTATTTTCCTGCCAGGAAAGTAATGCCTCCTCGTGAATATCAATCTATCACGTGATATCGACAGCTAAATTTAGTTTATCATACCACAACTGGTGAAGGGTCAACATCTTCATAATTGTGATAGTTTCACAAAGGAAAGGATATTTTCAGTAAAGCATAAATTTGTCCGATATACGAGTACAAACAAAAGAAAAAAATACAAGCCTGTGAGTAGATATGAATACTTCCTTTAAAAAATGACGTAGACCTGTGTTTTCCCCCTATGTGCTATTTATAGATCCTGTAAGTGTTAATGCAGAAGTAAGGGTATCGTGAATGACAAACGTATTTTACTCATAATACATGTATGTATTTCAAATTAACAACAGTTAAGCATATTAAAAATCAAGTTGGATATTTAATTAGCAAACAATAACGACCACCTAGTTCTCCGCGGACATGCGCAATGCATGAGGTCGGTTTCGCTCTTCCTTCATCAATATTCATGAAAAGGTATATTTTCCTGGCAGACAAATAAACAATTAAAACTCTATATCTTTGTAACGAGCTGGAATTCACCATTGTAATTTACAGATTAAGGATAACTTTTATAAGTAGACAAACACATGCTTTTTCACTGTCATTCAAAATTGACGCAAATTATAGCGTGTATAGCTTTAAAAAATGCAACAAATTAAAGAAATTTTAAAGTACTCAGAATGACGTGTTTTTTATATCTATGACAAAATCAAGTCGATGACTAAAATTCCTCACAACAGCCACTATACAGACACCCTTATCTCATATCTTCTCACTATTTAAAGAATATGTTGCTTGTTTAGTTGTGTACTTCAATGTATTTTTTTTTATAAATCGTATATGAAATCTAGAGTATGTGTTTGATTATTATACATTTCTTAAACTGAAGATGCATGCTCTCTTATTCGATTCATCTTGAATAAAATTCAATTAATCCAAAAAACAAAAAAAATAATGATGCAATTTTGTGACACCATAATTAAAAGAGAAGCATGTTTTTCTCCCAATATTTTTTGTGGGAACTAATTAAACAAATTTACTTTCAAATGTGAGTCACAGTTTACATGTGTTGACCAAATATTTAACTTATACGAATTTCAAATGGTATCAGATATTTTGGGCCACCCTGTATTTGCGTATTTGTTGTGGTCAACTTGTTCATGAGAGTGGGTCTTATAGGGAACCTAAACCCAACAATCTAACGTGTATAGGTAAAAGTTACGTCGCACACAATCTTTTCAAAATATCCATTTGTTCATGGTGTTTTTATTCTTCAAATAACAGAATGAAAAATAAAATTGTGTTTTTATAATTTTAAACGCTGTGCACCATTTTTGTCAGCATGATTAGGTTGTTCTAATGGCTCTTCCGTTAATTGCGCACCACTCGTTGAATTAGGCAGAGATTTTGAAAAATTAAAAAAAAAATGTGGAAAGGAATTAAATGTTTAAAAACGTAAATACAAGTAGCGCGAAGTAGATATGTTCTTGTTCATAAAATGAGATACATGTAAACTTGCATTCTGTATAACATGGAGGCATGCATCCTCTGAAACAAGGCGGTCGGTCCCATATTTAATACCAGGTTTGGAGATGCCAGTCACAACGAGCTCGAGAGTGACCAAGGGTTTCTGACGATGTCCTATACTAAAGCTATAATAGTAATCTGATTTTTCACATTGTCAAAGTTTTTGATACGCGTTCCTTTTAAAAACAAATGCAACAATAACTTAATATATTATGAAGACGCTTGAATAGAGAACCTTAGACATCGTTACTCAGGTGAGCATGTTGGTCCATGGGCCTCATATGTTGAAACATCTTTTCAGTTGTCTACTCATCGCGTCGCAAACCACGGTTTAAACTGAGACCACAAGCCCCCTAAGGCTTGACGATAGACAGAATCGATGTGAATCTTACCTGGGTTACCGACGCTCTTGTCATCGTTTTATCAGATTTTTTTTTTGCTTTAGGTTTGCATGTATCTATGTGAGATATAATTGATATCAAACGTTTACCGGTAACGATGTAGTTGGGCAGAGTAACTATCGTAAAATTGAAAACAAGTCACTTTCAAATGTTTTGTCTAATTTGAATTTCGATACTCATTAAACCCCCACATGATAATAAGAATCAACACCTCATGTACATTGTATTATCATTATGACCGAATCTTGTCAAATATTAGGAAACATTTTAAGAACCGTTTATATACATGTACAAAAAAACCCCAGGTTATATTTAAAGTGGACCTTTCTACACTTTGCTGATTGGATACGAACAAAAGGCATTTGAAATTTTCTCGTGCGGACGATCGCTGTTCCTTTGTGCCCCCTTTAAAACAAACGTATACGTGTATTTAAAAGTGAATTGCAGAGATTAAAGAATCGTTGTATACTCCCCTTTTTGTTTTGACTTATGTGAAACAAAAATAGTTTTAACTGGTGGTGTGTTTTGGAGATTATTTACACACTAAAGTTGAAGCAGTTGAATTTCACAGCATGGCTTGTGAGTACAGTATCATGTCGATGTTGGTATACAAAAAAAACCCAGCCACCAATCATTTGATTCGTGGGGTTTTTTTTAATTGATAATAATTTTGTCTTACGTATGAAATTTGGTTATGGCTACATACAAAAGAACTTTGTAAATTACAGTAACTTCGACACTTTCAGATCGCAATAGGCCAACAAAGTCGAGTTCAAAACCTCTGAGGATTTCCGATGGAGCCAGTCCCTTTTCACTCGGGATACAAATGTTGGCGGTCAGACGACCAAGAACAGGTTTGTTGCCCATGGTTAATCAAAGCATTGATTTTGATAAACAATTTCATATATTTTACTTGGTTTATTCCCACTTAGCAAACATTCTGAAATTCTCAATTCCCACTTGGCCAACATTTTGATTTTCACACCTGAGTGATCAGGAGGCTATAGTCTGTTTTCACATGTAAGTGTATTTGTTATCAATTACCTGAGAATAGTTTATTGAAAAAATGCAAATAAAAAATAGCATTTAATTTTAGCTATAACATGCATATGATAATTAAAATAAATAATTAAATAAAAATAACCAAAGCTTATTTTTTTTTCCAAAAATAAATCAGCAATTTTCTGCAAGATTATTACATAACACATTTTATATGTATTAACCAATGCCAGTACTTGCATGATTAAAACATTTATGTAAATTAACAAACTGTTTATAAATTGGATGTATATATACATTAATAAGATAGATCAGCAGTTTTTAAAGAATAGACTAGAAACATGTATTACTATGTTCTAATATAATATTATATTTAATTTAACTTTTGACATTACAATTTAACGCAAATAACACAGTTTTGTACCTCATGTACATGTGTATTTTAATGGTTTGAGAGAATAAACAAATTGATATTGATAAGCATTATTAATTATGATTAATTTAGAGAATCAAAAGCCTGAAAATTATGACTTCTTATAATTCTTTTATGGACTGTTAGTTGAAAGATATAAAAAGTAAATATGCCCGATATTCAGGTGCAGGTCAACTTTAAAAAAAAAACGACAAAGGATGATTTTATCTTCTTAACTAATGATGTGTTCATCATCAGACAATGAATCTTATAAAATGTGAATGTCACCGTTAGGAATATAATTAAGGACTTAATTTACTCAAGTGTTGTTTTTTTTTTTTGTATTTTGTTAATTTCATATTATCTAGATTGGAAATATTCAATATAATCATAGAAACCAAAGAAATTAAGAGGACGAATTAAGTTTTTAAAACTTGTGCACAATCCCATTGCAATATATAATGCAATAAAATATGTTCAAATCAGAACCAAAGAAAATTGAAGAAAAGGAATTGAAATATATGATCCATATGATTTATAGATTTTCAAATGTGACTCTTATAATTACAATATTTTTCAATGCCAAGTTTAAAAGGCAGCTTATATAATTATCTCAATAAATGATGAAAATAGACAAACCATGATATTTGTACCTTAATCAAGGGCATAAATTATAAGTGAATGTGTAACAGTTAATTTTTTAAAATTATATTTTCATCTGAATTAATTATATAAAGTACTAGGACAGAAGCTCAATATTCATATTTATTCCTCTGTAGTCTAACAGATATTTTATTTCTCCGACTTTTATCTGAAAACAGACTATAGCTTACCTGTAATTAAATTCTTTTGTTCTCCACCTGCACCCCATTCCCACTTAGCCAACACAAATCTACCTGTATTTTACCTGTATTTTTACAAAATGTTGGCTAAGTGGGAAGACACCATTTTACTTTGTTCATATTTTTACATATGTCAACAATGTACATGTAGTTACACACTCGATGTACATGTATAGTTACATATTCAATGTACATGTAATTATACATTTTCAATACACATGTAGTTACATATTCAATGTACACGAAGTTACATATTCAATATACTTATAGGTTACATTTTCAGTGTACATATAGACATATAGATTACATATTTAGTGTACATTAATTTAAGTTACATATTCAATGCACATGTAGTTTATATATCAAGTGTACATGTACTGTGGTTTCATCAATATTCGTTGAATACCAATTTTCGTGGATTTCGTTGTAAGGTTGGTCCATGAAATTTATTGTTCATTCTGATAGGATCATTGGCCACGAATTTACGTAACCTTGAAACTGTGATTTTCACTTTATCCACGAAAATTGATACCCTTGAATATTGATGAACGCACAGTTGGTTACATATTCAATGTACATGTTGTTTACGTATTCAGTGTACATATAGTTACATATTACATGTTGTTTACATATCAAGTGTACATGTAGGTTACATATTCAATGTACATGTTGTTTACATATTCAATGTACATTAGGTTATAATTCAATGCATGTACATGTAGGTTATCATATTGTTATTTACATTTATATCGATTTTGACATATATATATATATATATATATATATATATATATATATATATATATATATATATATATATATATATATATATATATATATATATATATATATATATATATATATATATACATAGACTGTATTAATTTAAACATGAAACATTCTGAATATATAATTTTGTGTTTTAAGGATAATTGGGTATGCAATTATACCGTACATATACAAAGAAATTAATTGTCTTTAGGGTGATTATAAGTTACGCAGACTTTATCATGTAATGAATCTACTTGAAAGCGATTTTAAATTAATTGTTTGTTTGTTTAGTTTGCTCTGATTTCGTCTGTATTTTTAAAATGTTTTGTGACCTTTGTTACATCCAGCCCAGTTTGAAGTCAAAGCCACGCCAAGGTCTGTAAAGGAACCGAAGAAACCGGTGTCATTGCCTGCTTGTCGGCCAAACTCAGGTTGTCAAAAATTTACAATCGTGTAATCCTAATGTATAATATTTCAAAAGCCTAGACCACATGACCATGTATTATTATGAACAGCTTACGGGACTATGAATATGTCTTCTGCCCTTTATATAATTAGTATAGATTCCATTTATGAGTTTATACTGAGAAAATATATATATGTATAATAATATTACTGTATATCATACATGTATATAGGCATAATGAACAACCGCGAAAATACCAGACGCCATAACAAACCACTGCCACAGATAGACGTGGTAGGTTATGAAGACGACGATGACGAAGAAGATGATGATGATGATGAAGAGGAGGAAATCGTCCTGCTGGACTGTACAAACAACCGACCCGTCACTGGTATATAGATCGTGTGTTTATTGTCTCTTTTACAAGGGCAAGGTGGTTAACAATCGATCCGAACAACCTCCTTCAAATTCACTTACTATACTTGGTAACTAAAGACATCTTGGTACTCAAAAATCACTTGCATTTTGGTTTTTATTTTATCTTATTCTTCTTCTTATAATATTAAGCTCTTCTTTGTCTGGAGGTGGAAATATACTTTAAAGTGTCCCTGGCCAATGCGCTTCTTTAATTGGTTTTAAATGAGGGCACATATTATCTGATTCATGTATTCATAATTTTTTTTATTTCAATGACTACATTTAAAAACTGAAAGTATATAATACATGTACATATGTTCAATGGATATACCGCCAGAAGGTCGGTTCATTAAGAATTTTTTTTTGTTAACAGCCCCGGTGTGTGTAGCTGGTGGCTGGACCAGAGGTCTGATATGTCCCTCCTCCCACAGAGACGAGTTTGAGATACCAAACCTTGAGGACCTACGGCTTGAGATTCCAGGTGATGAACCTAATACACTGTACATTTCAGCAATAGGGATATTCTCTTTAAAACAAACTAAATAATTATACAGGTAGCCCTTTTTAATTTTTTGCATTCATTTCTTAAGCATACATTTCTTGTCATACTGTCCTTTCTGATATATTTCATTTTATCAAATAAAATATACAACATGACAGAAAGGACAATACCAGTAAGGCAAATGATTTACAAAACTTTTCTTAATATAATTATTTTAATTCTTAAAGTACATCACACAACAAATAATTCTACACTATAATACTTTTTGACACAGATACTATCAGCAAGGCTTGGGAAGACATTGCAGAGGAAAACGAGGAGATCAGAATAATTCTCATAGGAAAAAGAAATTCCGGGAAAACAGCAACCGCTAACACTATTTTAGGATATTCAGCTTTTGACAACTCCCACGATTCCTTTACAAAATCCTGTCGGTACGGGACGTGTCAACGTTTTGACAGACGATTGGTTGTTGTTGACACCCCGGATGTGTGTAACCATGACAACCGGACCGAGCTTCTGAAAGCCATTTCCCTGACCTCCCCTGGACCTCACGTATTCATATTTGTGGTAGGAATTGGAAATATAAACCAGAACGACGAAGAAACATATTCGAATTTAATTAAAATGTTTGGATATGAGGTTTCCCATCATATGATTATATTGTTTACCAGAAAAGACGATTTGGTATTTGAAGGAATGACCATATTTGGTTATGTGAACGAAGTCCCCGAGCAAATTAAAAACGCGCTGACTGCTTGTAATCGAAGATATGTTGCTTTCGACAACCATTGCACAGGACGAGAGTCCGAGGTCCAAGTTAGGAAACTTCTTGATGTGATTGATAACATTCTGATCCTAAACCGGAGGCACTTCACAAACCAAGTCTTTGTACAGATTGAAAATCAATTGAAAATCCGATCCGATTGCATAGTGAAAGTGTGCCAGGAAAAATATATTGAGAGAGTGAGAAACCTAAAGAATGACGCAATAAACCAAGAGGGTGGCACAAGACGGTCGTTGGATGATGAAAGCAATGACAAAGTAGACAGATTTAATACATTTTTGGATTCTACAGATAACAAATTTCCTGATGAAAATACAAATATAACCGACGCAACGGTTAAATCAAAAAAGCGACCAAAATCTTCTTTTGCTGGTCACAAAAGAACAAATCTAAAGGGACGATTTAAACTTCAACGATTTCGCAAGAAAACCGCTCGAACACCTTCGCTATCTCCAATTGAGTCGGTGGAGTGCGATTCCGAGAGCGAGATAATATACGTTAGCAATAATAATATTGGTCTCTCTCAGAATGAACTTAACTTAAGGAAGTGGAAGGAGGGGTTCGAAAAAGAGACAGAGAAAAATCAACTGCGCGAGAAAATTCGGATGGAGTTGGAACATGACGTAGATGAAGTCTACAGATTGTTAAAGAAAGTTAATTTACCGACTTTTGTTCGCGGCACTGCCAGTCAAATTAACACTTGGGTTAAATAGTGATTGTGTTGAAAATAAGAAAAATATATTTTTTTAACATGGATTGAAGGGTTATACTTTTTATAGCAAGCAGTGTTTCATTTTGCTTAAACGTATTCACATTTGATTCAGATATGTCATTAAATACCAACCATATTATTTTTGCATTAGAAGTTAAGCTTCCAGGAGCATGGCCATTACCAGTGCGTTCCCTGCTGGTTCTTCTCATGTCCGAGATATGTCAATGTACGAGCTTACATGTAATGATTTTCTCAAAAAACTTCGATCAAACATACTTGTATTTGTGGTTATCCATATAAAATTACCCTAGTGCTGAAATTTTGAGTAGTTGGCACCCCACTCTTTTGAGCGCAGATAAAAAAAAATCACAAGATAATTAAGAATATTAACATGTACCCGAGATATTTAAGTACCTCTCCCCACCCCAAAAGATTGGCGAAAATGGCCCCCTCTACTTTGCTTGTAAAGATTTTGGATAATTGTGCCTAACACCCACTTTTTAAAAAACGATGCTAAGTGTCTGGATGTACACTGTGTACATTGGCAACTGACTGTACCAATCTGATTAAAATCAGATCCTCGATCCGCTCCTTGTAACGCGACAATAGCAAAACAAGGAGCGGATCAAGGATCTGATTTTAATCAGATTGCTGACTGTAAATGTATATTAAATTTTATATGATTGTATATTTTGTATGCCTGTTAAGCTACCTTACAAAACTGTTTGCCCTCTCCTGATTTGGTTTGAACTTTGAACTTTAGGAGGGAAAATATGTATATAACGTTATATTTTAAAAAAATAATAAGATGAAACCAAGTTGATTTAATAAAATAATAAGGACTGGGACACAATTCTTAACTAAACATCCCTTTTTTAAAAATCTCAATTTGTTGACTACCGGTACAACACCATCTTTTGATTAAGTGTTCAGCAATGCAATAAACACAACAACATACACAAATGCAATTACAATAAGTTGCTGAACCAATTTTATTCATTTTATAAAATATGCATGTATTTGCAAAACTAATTTCATTTACAGTGTCAGAGAGTGAGCAATATTGTATTTTGATTATAATTGTGAAAAGTTAGAACAAGTACGGGGGGGGGGGGGGGGGGGGGGGTAAAACACCTTCTGCATCATAGTTTAATATACTCAGTAGAAAAAATGTATATACCCAAAACAGTCATAAGTTATGCTATAAACAGCCAAAAAATTAACATAATCCTAGTCAAAACTGGGACAGTTTTACACATTAATAAACATAGTACATCCACCAATGATCATGGAAAATTTGGTAATATTTGAAATATTGCCAACATGGGTCAATCATCAATTGGCTTGCTGGCAATTAATATAAGTACATGTATACACGATTATTTAAAAGTTGATGTTAGACACTGTATTTATATTTTGATATGTTTAAAACAGATCTTTTTTCCTTTGCATTACAAAGATTTAAGTGCTTATAAGAAGACGCAGGTAGTTTTTGATAGGATCATGCTTGGATTTTGAGGGAATGGGGGGAGGGGTTGTCAAAGAGGACCCCCACCCCTCACCCCTGAAAAATTATTGAATTTACATAGTAAAGTTACAGAAAATATAGGTAACATATAAAAATGTTGACATTCATGAAAAAGACAATCTTAAGCCTCTATATTGCACAAAGAAGATTTTGATTTGATTAAGATAAATAGTCAACTAAATCAACTAAAGACACAGCTAAAGAAACAATTGTTGATAAAAAAAATACATATACATGTACATGTATACATGTAACAGGACGGATATGATATGATATTCATAAGGCATGTGTACAAAAATAAACTATCTTCTTCAAATCCCATATTCAGTAAACTTACTGGGCAAAACCCTGTTTATCAATTTTTCTACTAAATAAATTGAAAATATCAATAATAGTTAAAAAAAAAATTAAATTAATTATCATACCAACAAAATAAGACTCTAATAACATATTAACAAATATGTAGACTAAAAAAAACCTGAATAAAAAGAAAGTAATGTCTTAATTTAAAGTATATATGATCTAAATTACATGTAATTTATTTCTTATGATAATATTATACAACAACCAACGCAATGACATTTACAATTTATATATTACATTGTATATACCTACTATATGGTTTTAAATCAAAATTTTCTAAACCTTTAAATTATATTATCTAAGTGTACCTTCAATATGAGTAATATTTAATAATCATTACAAATATTTATAAATAAAAAATATATAAACATTACCGGTATTTCTACAGTGTATAATCATGAAAACAAGAAAAGTATAGACGTACTAAACAATGGACGGTGTTTTGAGAAGAAAATTAAATCATTATACATTGTTTGTTAGAACTTTGCACACATGGAAGATTGCAGATATATGCTGGCAAATATATTTGAAGGAAAAGACACACAAAGAGTTTCTTTTATCTTTGAACAAAATAAGTTTGCAAGAATTTTTGCAAGCAAAAGTTCCATATATTTTGGAAACGTGTCAGTATTATTTAAACACACAACTTTTTTGGATATTACAACCATTCACAAAGTTATTAGCAGGACTCAAGAAATCCAGAAAAAATGTCAAAATTTGGGACTAAAATCATGGAAGGAGATGAACAACCAATGTCCACAGTTCATGCAGTTGTCTACAGAAAGATCCCTGTGGATTTCATTGAATAGAGCAGGCCTTGGATGCTTGATCTCCCATGTGTTCCTTCTGGGCGGCATTAGACGAGGTTCGCCCTCCCGCTCCAAGCATAGCTTCCAGCTCTGCAACCTGAAGAAAAAAACAAACCACAATTACTTTCAACTTTGGTGTACAAATGAGAAATCAAAAACTCATCCTATGAATATCATTATTTGGCTTTAATTTATTAAAGACATGCATGCATCACAGTGCACCATCTATCAATATTATGATTTTAAACAAATTGCATGTTTTTTTACACACATTAATGCAAGAAATGATATATCAAAAATATTATTATACTTTCATGTTAAATACTGAAATCTGATTAGTTTAGACGCAGTTGATAATCCGTTCTATTACCCTAAGTGTTAGCAACACACTTGTAAACGGGTAACACAACGAATTGTTACATGCGCGTAAATTATGGGGGTACGGTTCGTCGTAGAATTCACTTCATTTCTATATAAAAGCAGTAAAATTTTCTTTAAAAAATAACACATTCAGTATAATAAAATAAATAGTGCCTGTTTGGGAGGGTAACTGTTGAAATTGACACCCTGAGAAAACCATTGTCAACCGACGCAAAGCAGAGGTTGACATTTGTTTTCTCGGGGTGTCAATTTCAACAGTTACCCTCCCAAACAGGCACTATTTATTTTATTATACTGATATAGTATGAATGTACTTACGGTGATGGTGTCATTTCCTCCTCTCTTCTTTTGATTCAGTAAGCTTCTGAGGTCAGACTACAAATGAAACAAAAATTATAAATGCTTCAAAGAAAACACTACAGTGGTTGTGTATTTGCTATTTTAATCAACCTAACATGTACCTTGTAATCGAAACTAATAATGCAAACTATATTAGCTGGCAGGTATCACTTTTTTTATTCTTTGAGTCACAATATGGGAGCATTACCTCTTTAAATGATTATAAGTTCCATTTCAAGATACCAGTAAAACACAATTGAAATCCAACAGAATTTTTTTAACATTGAAAGGCCTTCCTATGCAACTGTCTTTTTTTTTTCTTTTTCAAATTTAAATTTCAATTTAACCAGTTATTTTATTCTAACTTCATTTCCTCCAGTTGCCAATATACGTACCGGTAAGTAAATCATAAATATTTTTCGGCAACCAAAAAAAAAAAAAAAAATACTTGGCCAGTTGAAAAATTCTGAAAATGTCATATCCTTTTACAATATTACTCCCACCTCTCTTTTCACAAGAGATCACGGTTGACTTACCACCGTTGATTCGGAACTTGCTGCTCTCTGCTCCGCTGCCTTGGCTCTCTGGTTGGCATCGTCTGCTTGCTTTTTGTAGGTGTTGATTTGCTGGTCGGTCTGTTTTCTATCTGCCGCCGGCGGAGGAGGAACAGGGATGATAACTCCGTTGTCTTTGTTGTTGTCTGCCGGCTTGGCTGCAGCCTTCTTCACAGGTGCTGGTTTATTATCTCCCTTGAAAGTTTGGAAAAACAAAAATATATATTTACAATATATACATGTATTTATAAGTATGAAAAAGGCATTAACATTAAAAATGATCAGAAATGTATTGTTTTGTTGTCTTCAAAGAAGTTTATAAACAATTTAAAAGCAATATCAAATAACTGAATTTAATGTGAAAAGAAAGAAGTTAAAGAAAGAAATTAATCAATTAATATATTGCTCTGCTTTAACATATTCCAGAGGACTCTATAAGAATTTTTTTTTTTTTTTCAAATATAAATAAATCTCTAAGTATGATATATTAAGTTTGAATTACACAAAATATGAATTAAATAAATATAATTTCTAATATGTATAAAACATGCACAAGTATACTAGAATATTAATTCGGTAACTAATACCATGAAAAAAAATCATAAAAAAAGAGAAGAAAATTTGAAACTGGGATATGATCAAAGAGTTAGGTAGATTCATCAACAATTAAGAAAAGGTGTTTACACTGTTGGTTGGAATGAAAATCTTAATTCTAAAGAAGTTGATCTGAAGTGTGTACATGATGCAACATCATAAACAGCATGCATTATGATGAAACAAAACCACCTTACAAATCTATATTAAACAACTAATTAATTATAATCTAGTGTACAATTACGTACAAAGAAAAATATTTATGACTTACAAATAAATGCAACCGAATTCTAAGCTATACCTATAAAGATTTGAAAAGGCCTAGTAAACAATGAGATATAGACTTGTACCCAACAAAAAGTTGTTAATGGAAGTTGGAGTTTAATTGTCTTAATAAAACAGAGTATATATGTATATAATGGTCAGTAATGAATTATGGAAAGAAATGATAAAAAAAATGACAGCTGAAAAAAATATTCTAATAAAAGGACATAAGCCAGGGAAATACACAGAAATCAGAGAGTGGACTAATGTGGGGACTTTACAAGTTTCTTTAGCTTTGCTTGCTCCTCCTCATAATTACTTAAGCCAAACTGAAAGGAAACGTTATACTGTACATTTTAAACAATCTGCCATTTCTGAGGTTATATAGTAACCCATATGTAGATTAAATGTTAAAATTATTATTCAAGTATATATACAATATCTTTTTAATACCATATCCTTTTATTATTTTTGCATTTTCAGAAATATGAAAATATCATTCCTCTACTCCCTTGATCTACTATAATCATTGTACAATGCACAGGCATTCAAAAGAAGATAAATTGTTACATCTCTTCATGCACAAATACAACATTAAGAATTCCAAAACATGCAACATTCAAACAAACATGCTTTTAGGCACAATTTCATTCATAAAGATAATCCATGCATCAAATAATTTACATAAATTTGCATCATGCATCTATTTTACTTTCTATTAAACATAATGTTACTCATTTGTTACATTTGCAGCACATGTAAACCAGGTAGTTTACATTTGTAAACCAGGTACCTAGTTTACGTTTACTAAAGTTATAATGACATACCAGGTTGGATTTCTCTCGAGCCATCAGCTGTTTAGTGTCTGCCCCTAAGGTGGCCCCACCCTTTTGTGAAGAATCCTTTTGTTTGCCCCACACTTCAATCACTGCTACAGAATCCATCAGGTAGTCCACAAGCTAGAAAATTTGTAGAAAAAAATAACCATTAAAAGTCTGAATAATTATGCTTTTAAAAGTTTCCAAAAGACATTGCAACATTATTCAAAAGCAACCAATCAACGTTAACTCCAAACAATTATATTGATTTTGATCAACATTAGATTTTCATTGGTTGAGAAAATGTTCCTTGGATAATCTGTATATATATAACCAGTTTTTTTAAAACAATCATTATCAAATCATGTCAGTGAAAAAAAAAATATGAAGTATTTTTAATAAACAACTTCTATTTGTGACTGAAAATACACACTCGATCTGGAGAAACAAGTAGACTTTGTCTAAAAAAGAGGAACTCATACTTACTTCTGAGGTGCATTTGGAGAACTTGAAAAGTTTCTCAAATTTATACTCTGGATTCATTCCATCCACAAAGGCTGTTGAGGAGTACTGATTGTCCAGGTAGAACTTGAACTTACAGCAGCTCTGAAATAATTCAGCGACATAATAAATCAAGCAATCAAAATAACACAGTGATTAATAAATCTTGCAGCTGAAAGATTGAGGACTACACAATCTTGAATAATTCATGCTTTGAGATGCTAACCTGTCTCATGTTAGATGGCAGACCGCGGCCAAAGTTGATTTTGAATTTGAAGTTGAGCTCCTTCCCAACCTATGTGGAAAATAACAAGAGGCCCATGGGCCACATCGCTCACCTGAGGAACAATAGTTAATGATAAAATCAGCTCAATGGAGTCATAATACAAACTATCTGGACAATGTACAATAATACATGTAGATCCTGTATAAATAAAATCCATTTTCCCCTGGATATTCTTATGCTTATAATCATTAGTCCCTTTTCTAACAGGATGATTTTATAGTCATATCATATGACGTTGAGTATTGCAGTTCTCAATAAGATCCCTAACAATAGTTTATATATGGGATATAAACGTACATCAAAACATCAAACTCTGAACCTTCTCGTGAGGCCAAAGAATTGTCCTGGGGCCAAAGTCTTAACAATTATAAAGAATCATCTGGCTGATTAGTTTCTGAGAAGATTTTTAAAGATTTACCCTATATATTCCTTTGTTAAACTTTGACCCCCCCCATTGTGGCCCCACCTACCCCTGGGGATCATTATTTTCACAACTCTGAATCTACACTACCTTAGGATGCTTTCACACAAGTTTCAGCTTTCCTGGCTGATTAGTTTCTGAGAAGAAGATTTTTAAAGATTTACTCTGTTTATTCCTATGTAAAACATCGACCTCCCGTTGTAGCCCAAACCTACCCCCAGGGGTCATGATTTTCACAAATTTGAATTTACACTACCTGAGGATGCTTCCACACAAGTTTCAGTTTTCCTGGCTGGTTTCTGAGAAGAAGATTTTTAAAGATTTACTCTATATAATCATATGTTAAACTTCGACCCCCCATTGTGGCCCCAACCTACCCCCAGGGTTATTATTTTCACAACTTTGAATCTACACTACCTGAGGATGCTTCCACACAAGTTCCAGCTTTGCCAGCGGATTAGTTTCTGAGAAGAAGATTTTTAAAGATTTACTGTATATATTCCTATGTTAAACTTCGATCCCCCATTGTGGCCCCACCCTACCCTCGGGGGTCATGATTTTGAGAACTTTGAATTTACACTACCTGAGGATGCATCCACACAAATGTCAGCTTTCCTGGCTGATTAGTTTCTGAGAAGAAGATTTTTAAAGATTTACTGTATATATTCCTATGTAAATTTTGATCCCCCATTGTGGCCCCACCCTACCCCCGGGGGTCATGATTTTCACAACTTTGAATCTACACTACCTGAGGATGCTTCCAAACAAGTCTCAGCTTTCCTGGCCGATTAGTTTCTGAGAAGAAGATTTTTAAAGATTTACTTTTTATATTCATATGTTAAACTTCGACCCCCCATTGTGGCCCCATCCTACCCCCGGGGATCATGATTTTCACAACTTTGAATTTACACTACCTGAGGATGCATCCACACAAATGTCAGCTTTCCTGGCTGATAAGTTTTTGAGAAGAAGATTTTTAAAGATTTACTTTATATATTCATTTGTTAAACTTCGACCCCCCCCCCCCCCCCCCCCCCATTGTGGCCCCACCCTCAGGTGAGCTAAAAAGGTTAAGTTTACAATTCAATAAGTTGGTTTCTGGAAGAACAGACTTTGAAAATTTTCGTAATAAATATTGACAATTTTTTTACTTTTTTAATCTTTAGCTTTTAAGATCTGTGTACAAACATAGAATTGTGAGCAAATCTCTGTATCTTGCTTATAATTCGAAGCTTAACACTCAAATTTGGTTAGTAAATAGAAATTGTAGGGAAACATGCACTACATGTATAACAAATAAAGAACACAATTTATTTTTTCGAAATGAATCATATATATACATGTATATACCTACATATTTCCGTCAGCGATATCAAACTCTATTTTAACTGAATAAACTCGAGAAAATGCCGAGCATCTTAACAAAACCTATTGCATTAATCTACCATTACGCAAAAGATATTGCCGAATTGTCGATAGAATGAATTGTACTTCAGTACCCCTACATCAGATTTTGCTTAATTTGCGCAGGTAAACTGTTAACTGTTTGATTTACCGTAGTCTCTGTTTTATTTGATACGTAAAAATCACGAAATACAGACGATAGTTCCCAGGTTACAAAGCATAAATAATGAAAACGAAACGAAAATCAGAACAAGCTAACACCAACGTCATGTGTGAAAACTGTCAACGCATTGAAATATTTAGCCTTAATTTACTTCACAAAATCGGCACCAATATAATTTGCATGTTTCAAAAATTTTCCTTCATACGCGAACGGTTGCATAGCAAGTAAATTCATCATAGTCAGATCGACCCTTTTTCGTATAATGTCATGGCTGCTTTTAGTCTCGTTCAACCAGACGCTCGGCTGTCTCCGTAAAACTCCTGCTCGTCGGAGTTTTACGGAGACAGCCGAGCGTCTGGTTGAACGAGACTAGGCTGCTTTAAACAAAGAACCTCGTTTTAGAAGTACGGAATACGAGTCTTGGTAAAATGGGTATGAAAGCCGGGGCAGATCGGCAATCGTCAATTCCAAATACGCATTATTTTGCAGCAATATTTACAGCGAATACAAATATACTGATCCATCAAATATCCCGAAATTTTAATGAGATTGGCAGATTAATACCTGCCAATCTTTTGTTTTGCTCAGACCAAGTCTTGCCTACCCATTTTACCATTGGTAATTCTTACCGTATGCCGAGCCCGAAGCTATTAAACTGATTGAAACACGCATTTCCTTTATTATTATTTTCGTAAATAACTCAGATTTGAATCAAAATTAGCACTTAATTTTTGCAATTTATATTTTCCTTCCTAAAAGGATAATTTATGCTAAACTACGTTGAATTGAACTTATTAGTTCTTGAGAAGAAGATTTTTAAAAATGCACCCCCCTTTTTCTACAGTTTCAAGGTTTTCTCCGCTTTGAATACAGATCGGACTTTTATTTCTGCAATTTATATTCGCCCTCCCATAAGGATGCTTTGTGCCAAATTTGGTTGAAATTGGATAAGCGGTTTTAGAGAAGAAGTTCAAAATGTAAAAAGTTTACAGACGGACAGACGGACGGACGGACAGACGGACAGACGGACGGACAGACGGACGACGGACAAAATGTGATCAGAATAGCTCACTTGAGCTTTCAGCTCAGGTGAGCTAAAAATAAAGAGATCTTACTTTTTTCTGGTCACTCTTACAGCAATCATTTTATTAATCTGTACATAACATAAAATTAAAATATAATTATATATAGGTCAGTTAATTACCAATTCTTTGGGGTCATCCAAAAAGTCATCCTCTCCTAGGGGGCCTCCCTTAGTTGTACATGGCATGACCTCAATCTCTATGTGACCTGATTAAAAAGTTAATTATTGAATAAATTCTTGCTGTTATTAAATATTTGATTCTCCAAAACAATCCTCAATTTCTTTTCTATCATATGACTACATGCACACTAAATAGTATATCATCAAACAATAAATTCATGCAAGAAATTGAGATGACAAATATGAGTATCTGAAGTTTTTAACCAATTATATCAGTGCAAGTATCAGTAAAAGAATACATGTACTGTAAGTTATGCTAAAGTACCACTTAATACAGACAAAAATTTATAGAGCCGACACATGCACTAGGTGCTCCCTACTGCTGTGAGTTTTCAAACATAGTGAAGAACTTAGTAAATCCTTCAGAAAGACCCCCACCGTTTTCCTTGCCCTGGTAGTTGGTGACGGTCAGAGTCTCCTCAATGTCCAGTTTGTGACTCAGTGACATGAGATGGACATGGACTGTCCCAATCAACACCTCTACATCAGCATCCTCCCAGAACGGGTCCTTCTCCTACAAATGTCAAGGTCACTATAGTGTAATACTCATCTACAAAACTCTTAAAAGTATTATTCTTAAATCATGCCGCTTCCATTTATAACCAGACACATTCTTGTTTCTCTGAGGTGGGATTCTTGGGAATATCCCAGTCATCCATTTTGGAATTGTTTTCTTAGAAAAAAGATTGTGTCTGCAAGAGGGGCTTTGAGCCCACAGGAGGAGCATTCTTTCTCTAGGAATCGCATAAATAAAACCAAACCTGGGCACATCCAATTCATCTGCTCATTTTGGGATGGGATTCATCATTTTTTCCCATATCCCATGGAGTGGGAATTGTGTTCCTAGGAGAGGGATTTTTTCCCTAAGAGTCTCAGAGTGATTAATTAGATTTACAGTATTTGGGAGTATCCTAGTTATCTACTCCTTTAGGAAAGGAATTTTTTCACTCAAAAAAGAATTTGTTCACAAGGAGTAAAATCATGTTCTTAGGAGTGGGATAGTTTCTATCACAGAAGGATTAAATAAAACACTTCTTACATTGAGCACATCTGCTCCTTTAAGAATATGAACATTTCTCTAGGAATGGGATTATGATCCTATTGGAGAGATTCTTTTTCTAGAATTGGGATTCAGACAGTACCAACCCTGCATGGACACATCCCAGTCCCCTGCTCCTTTAGGAAGGGGCCATATTACTAGAAGGGGATTTTTTTCTAGGGTTGGGATTATGACTTACCCTGGGCACATCCCAGTCATCTGCTCCCTCTACGTAGTTCTGATACATCTCCTGCATCAGGAACTTCCTGTTGATGAACTTGTTACGATCCCACAGCCATTCATTGCCGCTCTCCAGATTCCTGATCTTCACCATCACCTACAGGAACGCCATCAAACAGGTATAAGCTTTGATATTTTTTTAACTGACGTATTTCAAATCCACTGTAAAAGTGGTTATTTACGTGTGAGGGAACTTTACATTATTTACATGGTAAGCTTAAAAGCGCATAATATACCTCCACAGGTATTGTAAAAAACTTGTGTATTGTTTGACCACAAAAAACGCATACTTATAAACCACTAGCATAAACAACCGAATTTACTGTAACATGACGATATTTGACAAAATTTCATTCCATCCTCAATCAAAATTACATATAATGGGTGTTAACAATGACGATATAGGACAGTAATGCTGACAATAACATTGATTAAATCCTTTACTATTACTTCTAACAATACTTAACCTAGTAATGGCAAAGATACCACAAAATAATAATGAACACTGTTGTACCTCTGTTTTTCCTTCTTTGAGACCCCTGGCCTGTGGGGACACCAGAGCGAGTTCAAACTTGACCTTCTTGTCCAGCTCTGCAGACATGGCGTCGGCTTCATTGACCATCGGCAGCATTTGAATTACATCTTCTTGCAGAATCAGGTCATCTACAGAAAAAAATTTGATTGCTCCATATACATGTATTTTGTCTGATAGAAGCCAATAGCTGATTACAATTTACAATGACCAGAAGTCAAGGTCAAAACTTTTATCAATCTCAAGGTCAAGATTATAACCTCATGCTATGGCTACTATTGCTTTAAAAGATGAATCTGACTGAAACAGAAATCTTTTTTAATGAATTAGATAAATGAAAGAATATTTTTTTCACTTCCCTCAAATTAAGAGTTATGGTAATAATTCTTACCATCCTTCATTTATATTCACATCTTGTTTTCAGTAAAATGATTAATTATTTACTGTGTCTGTGTTCTTAAATGAACAAACCTTTTAAAAGGCTTAAAAATAAAATGCATTTTATTTTGTGGATGTACTGTTATTGATGTCGACTCTTACCCTCCGATTTCCCAGTCTTGTCCATGAAGCCGGCCTTTTTGGCAATTTCCTGTTGGGCCGTGTCGTAGGTTGGGGTCTCTGTCACTTTTCCTTCCTTGACATTCTTTGCCTCATCTTGTGGGTGGTGGAAAACATAAAGGTGATTTGGACCAAACAGCACTCTACAAATACAGAAAATCAAATTTTAAGGTACCTGATTGTTGAGGGGGGGGGGGGGGGGTGGGGTGTGTGTGTTAAATAACTCTTCTTTTATTAATTAAGCATACTTTGAATAATATTCTTTTAATGGTTTTTTTTTAAGAATTGCCCTCTTTTTTTTCAACATTTAAATGTCAAGGTACTTGTGTAGATAATCAAACTGTCATAATTTATTTAAAGAGACAGTACAGCGCATCTTATCAAAAAACCGACTTGAAAAAATTTTCCGATCGGGTTCAGTATTTTTGTACTACTCATGAATGTATCAACTTTCAGAAAATTACAAAGTTCTCCATGCAATAAATCTAATTATTTCATTAAAATTAATAATTACGTATACATAACCTATCACATAAATAAATCGCAACGTGTTCGGGGTTCAGCCTTCTATACTATTACGCATGCGTATTTAATGTAAACAAAACACATGCAGGTTTGTTGATAAAAATATGTCTTTTCTACTTCTCATAGGTAATAACTGTTCAAAGTCTTTAAAATAACCAGTCGAGAATTATTATTTTGTAAGCATGTATTTTTCGTGTTTATCATAGGAGTTGCTACAACCTAAATCTATTTTTATAAATGAGGCCCCTTGAGGGGTTATTTGACATATTTATGTCTATTCACTTTAAAATGAACCTAAATTAGTAAACCATTTGTAAATTATCGAGTAAGTAAGGATATCTTTCATTTAGAGAATCGCTTTAACCTCGTTTTCCATGATGACCATAGTCGGACGAAGATCTTGTAGTTTTCAGCACGTGTCAATTACTGTCATTCAAAGTCCACGTGGTACAAATAAACGATATAAGATTATTCAGATTTGTACGACCCTTGAATCTCCGGAAGCTCATAATTACGTTAATTAAGTATGTGAAAGGGATTTTCGTGTATTTCAACTATTACAATAAACGTTATTTCTTATTTCCTAACTATACAATAGGTAAATCTGAAGTTATTCACACATGTGTTTTCAGCTGTACTGTCTCTTTAAAAGTATTCTACAAAATGTCCAATGAAAGATGCTGTTACATTAGATTTTAAATTGACATCTTACCTGTCATTGTGATGGAGTTCCGTTTCCTTCGTAATTTTGGCTCCGTTGACCAGAATTTTGCCGTCAACAGATTTGATTTTCACCACTCCACCCTTGTTTGTAACTACACCATGTTGCTTCTGAATGCTAAATTTAAATCGGCCAAAATCGTAAACACGGTTATCATAAAATGGTAATTTTTCTACTTCTATTGACATTCTGAGCTCCATAAAGAAAGTTTTATATCAACCTCTTAAGTACCGATATTTTATTGGATATAATTAAATAATCAATCTGTAAGCATTAAATGCTTGTCACAATATAGACAAAATTCAGATACATGTATATTTATCTATAAATATGTTTACAGGTCATTTTGTCAAGTAGTTAAGTTAATCATAATGCTTCACTCTTCTGCAAGTAAAACATGCACTCTATACATAAAATACAATCAAAGTACTGAATGCATTGAATGAGTTGTTTACTTCCCTAAAAGTTGACATTATCTCCTTATTCAATGGAAGAATATGGAATGAGTTAATTATTTCCAATTTTATAAGCATAATTGATCATTAGACAATTTATTTTGGTACAAATTGACAATATCTTAAAGATTATTTTAGTTTTTTTTAGAATTGCTTTTTAATAATATTTACCTGAGTCCACTTATAGTTATCTCTGCTGGAGGGCTGGCATTCTTGTTTCCAATTTTTGATGAACCTACAAATGCAGATTATTTCATGAGTTCAGACACCTAACAACACTCTCCCCTAACCTTTTCCAAAAAATTTTGTTGTATTAATGGCATAAAATTTGAAACAGTATGTGTTATGGTCATTTGCATCAAATGAGAGAGAGAGAGAGAGAGAGAGAGAGAGAGAGACATGCAAACAAATACCAGTAAGTTACCATAAACTATTAATGTACATTTTAATTAAAATTACATTAAAGCTGCATAAATTTAAAGTTTAATTTCTCTGTGCTATGCCCATTTTAAGCAATATGTTTCCATTTCAATTTGCCATATCACAACGAAACACACCTTCTCTGGCGAAATGGACTATCATGGCAGTTAGGGCAGGGTCTTCATGCAGATTCCAAAAGTGGGGAATAACCTTTTTCTCTTCCTGCTTTTTGCGTTCTGCATCAACATTACCCTGTAACCAGAAGTTTTGTTATTCATTAAAAAAAAACTATCATAATGGTAGCTACTTATAAATCTAAGAGAAGTATATAGGAAATGGGAAATAAAGAAGTACATGGGAAATGGGAAATATCTGCACCTTATTTGCTGTTTCTTGCTCTGACAGTCTCTCCTGCCATGTTTTCTTCATGTTTTCAATCTCTTCTTGGTTCTTTCGGAGTTCTTCTTCCATTGCCTTTTTCATTTCTTCAACTTCTGATTTTGAATAATATATATGCCATATCATTTCACTGCATATAATCATATATAAAAGCCAAAAAATACTGCAATTGCAGTTTTTAATTAAAAAAAAAATAATATATCTATAAAATTTCAACAAATACATATTTTTGTGTTAAAACTTGTTTTGATGTGCAGTGTGAACACATTTCAAGAACAAAGTAATATGGCAACATGAAAACATTTATAAAGTGTTTGAATTGTGTTCATGCATACCAAAATTCATTAAAAGAAAATCAACAGAACTCAAAATCTAAATATTTAAATGCACACTGTATCTATACCCCATGGTACCTTCACCAGGCCAACTTGATTTCAAAGATCATGAAACAAAGTATATACATGTAAAATATATATGACTTCTAAATTCTACTCTGAGCCAGCATATATTGGTGATTATATCATAAAGCCTGTAGGAAAATAATTAAAATTCCTATAAATTGCAACTAAAGGCAAAAGATTTATGTCAGGCTGAAAAAAAATCATGGGGCCTTGGGTAGGGGAATTTAACATTATTACCATAATTATCAACTTGTTAGTAAACCTTAGGCTACCCTACTATACAAAGTAAAGTGACATTTGAACTGTAAAAATCTTGGGCAAGCATGCAGACATTGTAATTTCTAGGAGTTTGCTTGTAATTAAAAGTGAAAGGGTATCAAAGAGTTAATGAGATTAAGACTTTCTTAATTAAGATTATGAAAATAAAGAAATTAATACAAGTATTATTTTCAAACAAACCTGAAAAAAATATTGGAAAAATAAATAAATAAAAGTAAAATTATTCTATAAAATGTGAAAAAAGATTTTTTCAGGAGGCAAAATTTTACATTCAAAGATGTTTGGGATATATAGGGAGTTGGTCAGACAATCTTACACAATTCATAGGCATATCTAATATCATTGTATATATACCAGATTCATATCACCAAGACAAATATTTCCAAATCGTTCAACAAATTCAATATAAACGTCTGATGGTGTGGCTTGACCTCTTGATAATCTGCAAGTTTATTGTTCAGTGCTTGCTTTTTCAACCATTTTTCTTTTATAACTGTTGAAGCAATGAATCAAAAAAAAAAAAGATTTAAAAAAAAAAGTTGTCTAATATAACTTAATTAAAAACACACAAAATACTGTTTAAGCATTTCTAATTAATAAACGCACAAAGGCTAAATTCTTTTTTAACTGGTACTAGTATATTCAGGCAGATAACAAAAACATACCCTAACACAGCTAGAGTTAGCTTTGAAGGTCTGCAATGGTAGAACATACAGTATGTTGTATTTATATTCTTTTATATCTTGCAATTTCAAATCAATTTTTTAACAGATATCAAATAAATGCCCAGTCTAAACTCCTGGCTAGGGAAGAAATGTACATTAATGAAAAATATTATCAGAATTGGGTACATGTAATACCCTAACAGTAGAAAAAGGTGTCAGACCACATCCAAGTCATTTCATTTTCGTGGGTATCTATTTTCGTGGATTTTCTGAAAATCACAGTTTCAAGGATACGTCAATTCGTGGCCAATGATCGTATCAATACAAAATGTTAGTTGAAATTGAACTACAATAAACATTTAATTTCGTTGATCAATTAACCACGAAATCCACGAAAATTGGTATTCAATGAATATTGATGAAACTACAGTAATATATGCTGTTGACCGAAAGTGAATAAAACAGAAAATGAAAGAACCAGGGAGGAAACCCAAGTGACAGCTAGCACTGCTGCTACAGAGTAATATATATATTACCTTCTGACGATTCTAAAAGATAATGGTAAAGCTGCTCTCATCAACAAGCATGCATTCATAATTATATGCTTAATTATAGTGCTAATAATAACTCAATTGTATGATAAATCTAAAGCAACAAGATCGTATGTGTCATGCAAGAAATTGTGCAATAGGATAAAAATTCTTAACTTTTTTGGAATTGAATCTTAATTTGCCATGATCACATTTATGAATTTTAATTTGCAAATTTCACAAGGAATTGCATACATTTGTGTATAATTGCAAACATGTTATTGGAAAATATACTGTTTGTGCAATATTTATTGATAATTCTGATGCACCCTGGAATGATCTATACAATTGAATATATTTAAATCTATCTAATATAACTTTGATTAACAAGTGCAATTATCTAATCATACAATAAAGTCTTTCAAGACTGATTGCAGATACAATTATAAATAAATTGAAATGATTTAATGTATCTATGCAGTGGTACAAAGAAAACAACATTAACAAAAAAAATCATTCATGAACTTCAGATCTAGAAATGCATGCGTGAAAGCGTAGATTCCATCTTCAAAGAAATCATGTACAATAACAATTTTGCTTTCTCTATAAAGCAATGTGGTCCTTTCTATTTTTTTTTTTTTTATAAAACTGTTATCTGATATTCAATTGAATTCGAAGCTAAACTGAAGCACCCACTTTTTCTTTTGAACCAATTTTAACACTAAAGCAATTGCTCTTTACCTTGGTTTGGGTTTTGACCAACTGCCCCACCGGAAGCTTGCAGCTGTTCCAGAGTAATGCCCCCTGATTTAAGCAGCTCCATCAGCCGCGCATTTTCCTCCCGGAGTTCACGGATCAGTTTGTCAGTAGGACTCTCGTTCACTGTGGCTGTTGTCTTGATGGCCTTGGCTCTGTCAGCTGTTTAAGTGATATTAAGAGTTCAAATTACTGTAAACGTACTACATTTATCTGTGTATTCTATTTAGTTTTTTGTTGGAAAACGGCGTCCACTACATCAAGTATATCACCAAATGTAAAATAGATAAGTCGATAGATAGGTACATTTAGAAATGCGCTAAGTCAAATCCAAGCTAACTTGTTGAAAAATCATATTTCGCCAAAAATCGTAAACAATTTAGTGCATTCCCAGTATTTAACTTAGAACTGGCCGCTTAAAGGAGTGATATGTTGATAAGTAATGTTATATAAACTCACCAAACCTCAAGGTAGAGAGAGTCTCATCAAAGTTAATGTCTGCTGGGCTGAGAGCGGCAATCTATAAAAAAAAATAAGGCTAACAATACAGATGCTGAAGATTTGTGTAACGTAAATCAAAATAAAAAGCATGAAATACCCAAATACCATGCATGTAAATGTGATAAAAATGTTTTCTTCCAGCGATTGTAATAAAGCAACACGTTTGTATGGATGAAAAATTAAAATAAAATAGTTAATTGTCTCATTATGTTATACAATTTTGATGCAAAACACTCTAAATTGATTTATTTTGGTCGTATTATTATAGACTGATACACGAGAAACAAAAGAATATATTTGTTTGGCCTATTTATATAGAGTGATATACAAGGCTTACCATGATGGTTTTACTGTTGCCTCCAAGAGCATTCTGTAGGAGTTTGGTGAGAACGGAGTCACGGTATGGAACTACAAATACAGCAGAAATACAGCACAAATACAACACAAATACAGCACATTGTCAGGACAGCGATTTCAAATTGTGATTTTATATACTCATTAAACTTAAAAGATTAAAGCATGCATAATCTATACTTTATGATTTGATCAAGCCATCAATATTTTTCTATTGACTTCAATTCTGACATTAACAGTCTCAGAACTAAAATGAAGTCTAAAATCAAGAAACAACTTAAACTCCACATTCTGTCTTCACTGGAACTTAAGAAATTATAGATGACTATACCCTGGTAGACATTAAACATACCTGAACAATCTTAATTGCATATATTCATCAACTCTAAAGCCTAATCACCTTTCTCTATGATATGCACATGTTCTTGTACAAAAAACATGTAATATATAAATATTTCGTTCATTGCCATCAAAGCAAATTCAGATGAGATAGTTATTCAGCACTCATCACTTACCCACAGTTTTCTTATTGCCCATTGATAAGTCGGCCAGGGCCTTAATGACATTTCCCAGGGTACTCAGCGACTGGTTGATGGCTGATCCCTCTTTGAGACGGTCCCCGGTGGCTCCTGTTGATTCTGCTCTTTCACTATGAAATTTAATGGGGAGTACAAATAAGAGGCAATGTGACATGTTAGTGACTCATAATAATAATATTATTTTAAAATATCATGAACAGGTACATGTACATGTGATCAAGAAAAACTTAATCCAAGTTCATTCTCCAACAACTCCTGCACAATTTCAAAATAAACCCTTTTGATTCTACACCTCAAACACCTTCATAACATTGAAATTGATATTCTTAAAATGCATGATCACTCAAATATCCCACAATTCAAGCATCTTCTTACAACTGACTTCAACTGCACAAACTACTTTCAAACATATAATCTTAAAAATTCTTGCAAAAGCGTCAAGGTTATATTCAAATGTATACAAGGATCATAATTTGCATACAGGATTTAGTGTGAAACTTTCTACCCTTAAATCTTTTTTGTGACCTTTGACAACCGGTAATCCTTGACCTTTGAATTTATCCTTGACCTTTGACTCACCTTCCTGCCAGATCAACAAGGTTCACCACTGATGTCCTTGTCATGCTCTGTCCCGTTTCATTAGGGGTCTTCTGGACAAATGTGATGGCAACAATGGTATGAGCTCGGCTATAAATAAAGGAAAAAATATTCATAATACATGGGTTAATAGGGTGCATACATAAGAAACCAACTAAAAGACTATGTGCAATAGGTTCATTTAAATGTAATTAATATATATATCTTCATTCAGAGAAAATACAAACTGAATGCAATTTCATTGCAGATTCCTTGCCTAGATCTAAACTGTCAATTCCTTTTGGAATCTAATTTGTGACAATTTGTACTAATTTATGTCAATTTATGCCGAAATATTTCATTCAGTTATCAATTCCTATCAATTTAAGTCTTGCTGAGAATATTAATTTGCACAATAAAAGGTTTCTTTTCATACACTCAAAGTTCATTGAGTTATATTACCTAAAAATATCTAAATAAGTACTATGTTTATAATTCTATAAAAAGCTAGGAAATATTGACAGTCCATTCAGTACTTTGATTATTGCCTTCTGTTACCTGCTGGTGGCGTTCATGTTTGTGGCTGCCACAGTTCTGTTTCGTGTTCCCTCGCTGATTCTGTTCTCGATGTCATTGTAGCTGCTGACAGGACAGGATACGAGAGATTCCACTAAAATCAGTCAACAACCAAAATACTCTGAATGACAAAAGGCAAATCTACATTCACAGATAAATTAAATATTCTAATAGAACATACATTTATATATCAATACTGAATGACAAAGGACAAATCTTCATTCACAGATATATTAAATAGTCTAATATTATAGAACATATATCAATCATTGTAAAGATTTCTGTTGCAGAGAACATTTCAATATGCAAAAAAAAGGAAAAATGTATGTCTGTAATACAAAAAATTCATCTTTTATCCCCCCCCCCCAAGACCATCTCTCTAAATCAAAGGGCTTACTTACAGAATTATGTTTAAAGTACATGTACTCCCAACCTAATTGTATATCTTAAAACTTATTCTGTGAATTTTAAGTTACTAGTATATGCATGCACATACCAGGTATAATGCGGCAATCTAAAATTACAAATGCACTGTACTATTACAACTGACAGTTACACATCTTAAATGAATCACAATCTATACCATAGAATCCCTTGGACGGATGCTGTCGGACTTTTAATCCGCCTTTTTGAGCGATGGATTTTGGATTAAGGAGATCCCTGACCTGTTCATTGTAAATCTCCAGCATGCTCAATGTCACCTGAAAATATGCAAACAAAAATTATCAGCATTGCAAAACCTTTTTGCAAAATTTGAACATAGCAAAATTGAATAAATGCATGTATCACTGTTGCACTCTTAAACTTAGTGTAAATAATGTGTACTTGTAAAGCCTAATTTTTTTTAGCAGATTTCAATCTCGATATTATTGTTCATTTAAATTGTGCCTAATGTGCTCTATATCTTTAAAATATACAGTAATATACAGTAATATGAATATCTAATCATTCTACATAATAATCTGATGCATGCCTCTCTTCATGTGAACTTTGATGCATGGCTATATGGGCAAAGAGACAAAATGAGCATTGAATTATGCATACATGACATAAAGCATATTATTTTTTCTGTTTTGGAGCAAGCAATTACTTGTTACATATAAACAAGTATTTACTACAGCTCTGTTTGGCAGAGAAGTAGGGCACTTGCAAGCACATACTAAATATTTGTGGCTGGATATAGAATGTTGGAAAGCGCTTGCAAGCTTCCACTTTTCATAATGTCATTATTGAACAGGCCTCAGCTGTGATAAACTTTTTTTGGTTAAAAAAAACCAAAACGTTTTTTGGAGGGAGTTAAAAAAATAAATTTAAAAAGATTGGGGAGGGGAGCATAAAAATTCAAACCTGGTACTCTTCATTTTCACCGGCTGTGGCTTTTTTGTCCTCCACTCCTTTGAAGAGTTCCTCGCAGAAAATAGGGACAATTCCTTTATTGTTACCGTATCCCACCATTGAGTAGGACTTTCCACTTCCTGTCTGTCCATAGGCAAACAAGGAGCAGTTGTAGCCCTTCCAGGCATTGTCAAGGACACCTCTCCCAAGGTCATCAAATACTGTCCTCTGTAAATTGAAGATTTTAAAATCACAGTGGTTATATGGTATCTAATGTATCTCAGCCTAAAGTAAATGAAACATAATAGACCTTTAAAACAATTGTAAAAATATTTAGAACACTTTCAGAATTTGAATTTTCACTGTCAAGGGCCTCTCTCTCCCCCTCCCCCCATGTTAATCTCTCTCTCTCCTCTCTCTCTCTCTCTCTCTCTCTCTCTCTCTCTCTCTCTCTCTCTCTCTCAACTATAATTCAAAAATTCTTTCATGACAACTTATAAACAAAAAAAAACACATATTAAATCAGATCTTTAATTTTACTAAATACACTATATTCGCTCTCTCATAAAAATTCTTTCATGACAACTTATAAACTCAAAATTTAACAAACCAGGTAAATCAGACCTTTAATTTTACTACATGTACACGTACGCTTATATGGGTGGTCATCCATGATTTATGACATAAAGTAAACAACCCCCCTACACAAAAGCGAAATATATTTAAGAAGCTGTGTAAACATGACTCTTATCTGTAAACACTCTCTCTTTAATTCTGTTTTCAAATTAAAATTTTAGCCAAAGATAATCCGCTTTACAATAAGAAAACCACCCAGATTATCTAAGAATACATAATAATCGCAGCCAGCACTTGATGAATTATTCAAAAACCATAAAAAATCGTCAGCTGAATCTTCATTGATTATTTTTTCTGGCATTCATCGATCGCTAACTCTCCGAAAAATTAATACAAAGATTAATCTTAAATCTCAAAGCTACATGCAGACCTAAATGAAAACTCATAAAATCCTATAGCCATTGAACTTATTTTTTGCCCTGATCAAGATGAGAGGACACAAATGAGATTCCTGGATCAAGTTTCAGGCACAGAGAAAATTTATTGAGCTAGCTGAGAAAAAGTTTTTAATGTACAGTAGTGCGTCTTGTCTACGAAAGTTTTAAACTGCTCCTGGAAATTTTTTAGCATTAAAATTAGTAAAACATGTACTTGTATAATTTTGAAATTAATATACACGTTTAACATTATGCATTCCTTATAATGGCCATGGTGAATAAATACAAATTTGTATATATTGTACTGTACTCTGTACTGTTATATAGTACTATGATAATTTATTTTCCAATAAACCATACATATAAATGTCTAAATTCAAAGAGCTTTCTACCACTTATAACAGAAGGTAAAACTGGGCTGGTCTATAAAGCGCGCATCAATAAAATTCCATCAATTATTCATACAAATTTGTCCTTTTAGAATGCATGTCCATTATCTCTACTCTGTAATGGATCCTATAGACTGGCTTAAATTAGTCAATGATTTACATGCATTTATTTAGTTAAGCTATTTTTCCTTAATGTGTCTATTTCTTGTACATATAGAGAACTTGTACGACATGTTCTTCATGTAAAACCCAACTTCCTAATTCCTATAATAACATAAGTACTTTAAACTAAATAGACAGAGAGGGGGAGGGGAATAGGGAAAAGGCATATAAGACTACAGTAGATTCCTTTTTTAAACAAGGACTTTTAAATTACCCCTTTTCAATGTTTTGCATCAAATACCACACACATGGCTCAGTGGTCATGGACATTAGGCCAGTAACCAAAAGGTCGTTGGTTCAAACCCAGCCATGGTCACTTGACATTCTGAACTTGGGTTCCGGCTTATGCTGGGGGTTAAGTTGCGATGGACTGGTGTCCCATCCAGGGGGGAGTCAATGACTCATCCGCTTAGCATCACAGAAACCGGGGATAAGCACCGGCCTTATGCACCTTATGGCGCAGAGAAGGATTTATTTATATCACACACACATTCCAACAGCAAATGCAAAATTTTTGTATGTCAAGTGAGGTTTTAAAATGATGATAAAGTTAACAATCTAAGAAAAAATGAATTGAGATTTTAAATTTTATTTGGGGGACTATGGTTATTTTGCAATTTAAGCAGATATTAATTCCCTACATATAATAAGGAATCTACAGTAATATATATATATTACCTGGTCAGCGTATCTGCTCCCTGTGGGTTCCAGATAGCCACTGGACGATTCCTTGAATTCATCATGTGACCAGTACGAATAATCAAAGGCAAAAGAGCGAGGCTCGGCCTTCAAGTCCTCGGGGTTTTTGATGTACGTGCTGTTCCCCTTCATATCAATGATGAGGGTGGCCTTTCTCTGCTTCTCGCGGTCATTGTGCGATATATTAAGGAAATATTGGTTTTATATATCACAAATATTTGTTACAAAATATATTTCAATATCAAGCTGCAAAACTGATATAATTCCAAATTAGCTTATAATTTTTTAAAATTTTTTTAAGAACTCCACAAGAAATTTGAGAGTATCATATGTAAAATCTCAAATTAAATCATGCAATGACTCGATGAGGAATGGAATCTTGAACCCCTGCATTATATTCAGGTGATATTAATGATAATTAGAACCTTCATACTGCATGTGAAATATCATGTTTAAAAAAGTCTTTAGTAAAAAAATATTAATATGTAGTATGAGGATTACAATTTTCAACAAACATTGCTGGAACAGTATAATGCAAATATTCCTCAACCAGAAATATAATATATTAAGATACAACATTAACTTAATGAAAAAATGTTTGCCATAGTACTGTGTACACTATGTATTATAGTTCGGAATTTCGAAATCCACAGGTGGCATGATATCTGATGACAGTATAATTTAAATGTTTATCAGCGCCAGAAAATATCATAAAGAAAAAATACAAATAAAAAAAATATGACGACACTTTTTAAAAACTTTTCAAACAACTTTAAACGAATAAACATTGATTACAAAAGGATATGAAAGGCCTCACTCGAACAGCTACTTTCACGTTTTCAGCCATCGTTTCTGTCTTCCCGAGGAAATTCTGTCCTGGTATGACAGCTGTTACTTGTCGCGCACATGTTGATTCGGTCGGACCAACATCGCCAGCTCATAGTGTAATTATAAATATTATGATCCTTATTAAATTTTCGTTATTAACTCACATGTTTACATTTATTTGATTGTTTTGAAATATGTTAGATGATTGGAAACCAGCGAATGTTGTTGATCTCGAATAATAATCGGTCTCTAACGCGGGGGGATGCATAATAAGCAAAACAGCCCAACCTTGGTTCTTCCGTAAACAAATGAAAGACAACTCCGTCTGGACTTGTAATGACAATAGAACCGTGAAACGCATTGTTACGTACGCTGTAGAAGTTTTTTTTCCCAACTAATTTTCTCTAGCAGGGACGTGTACATACGTCCCTCTTTTTAGTTTACTATAATCCGAAACATAAACCTACAGTAGCAAAAATTCTGACATGATTCACAAAATTAAATGAATATATAGGCCCTATCTGAAAATTGCCCCCCCCCCCCTAAAAAAAAAAAACAAAAACAAAAAAAACACACACAACACAACACAAAAAATATTTAAACACATTAAATCCCAGGAATTATTTTTTTATCTTGTAGTACAAGGTTGAGCATGAATATTTGTTGTGTATTTTATTAATTAAAAGATTTGCTAGATCATAACTGAAGAATTAGTATTTATTAATTTCTACCAAAATCTCAGCATCATTAGATTGAAACCATTCATTCCTCAGAATCAAAAACCTGCATGTACATAACAGGTATTGCCGATAAAAAGTATTAATGTACAACAGGTTCATGAAAGGACTGACACCCCCCCCCCCCCCCCCCCCCCCCCCCAAGCATATAGACATGCATTCAGGTCTTTAATCTTTTTCTTAATTCAAATAACTGTATTTTTATGACATATTTCTGATCTACTTCATAACTTCACTGAGAAAATTACTTGTAACAACCCTTATATAAAAATCATACCCATCCTCTGGTACATGTATTTATATTATATACAATACTATATGTAATAGCCCATACCAAAAAAAAGCACTAAAAAGTTATACCTATGAGCCCTTAAAAAAGTTACAAAAAAGTCATAACTAAGTTAGCACAATTTGGAACCATCTGATCAATTATGGTTCCAAATTAGCATCAAAAAGTTATACCTATATTGTAACTTTTTGCTTAAGTACAAAAAAGTCATAACTAGAGTGTAACTATTGACAATTTATTTTTTTCATAAAAATAAATAGGTATAAAATAGTTATCAAAAAGTTATAATAAAGTTATCATTTAGGTACAAAAAAGTTACAAATTAAAGTTACAGAAAAGTTATCATTTAGGTACAAAAAAGTTATACATATAGGTACAGAAAAGTTATCATTTAGGTACAGAAAAGTTATAGATTTAGGTACAGAAAAGTTATACGTATAGTTACAGAAAAGTTATAGATGTAGGTACAGAAAAGTTATACATATAGGTACAGAAAAGTTATACATATAGTTACAGAAAAGTTATCATTTAGGTACAGAAAAGTTATACATATAGTTACAAAAAAGTTATCATTTAGGTACAGAAAAGTTATAGATGTAGGTACAGAAAAGTTATACATAAAGTTACAGAAAAGTTATTGTTTAGGTACAGAAAAGTTATAGATGTAGGTACAAAAAAGTTATCATTTAGGTACAAAAAAGTTACACAGAAAAATTACAGATGTAGGCAAAAAATATCTGTATCATAAACTTCAGATAAAAAAAACCCAGGTACATGTACAGGTGTTATACTGATGAAAAAAAAGTCCCTAATGTTGACATAAAGAACTTTTCATCAAATTGCTTTTGCTCTTGAATAGGAATTTAAAATCATATCTGTTCATTTGAGCAAAAGAACACAAGTCAATGTTTTTGTTAATCAATATGTTTACTGAATTATATTTACATCTAATGCGTATGCTTTCTTCCATTTCTAACGGAAACTTATAGTTAACGCCTTGTGTAACGATTGGTCGAAACCTACAATGACCTTAGAAAAATCACTGAAATAATCAGGATGATATCAAACTCACATTCCCATTGAAGACAATTTGGCTGTTTCTTTTAGCTAACGTACTGATGCACATTAAGAATAATATAGTAAATTTAACTTACTCTTTACAAACAATTTATTAATTTGTATTAATTTGTTAAAAGAAAGATGTAAATATATACAATATAATGCTTTCTTTGACGATTCATGCAGGTAATGAAGGGAGCAATGATTGCAGAAAATTTTTACATAACTCGCTAATGCGGGTAATGTATTTTTTCTGCAATGTCACTACATTCATATCCCGCATATATCACCAAAGAAAGCATTTTATTGTTTACATAATTATCACAAATCATTACAGACCCTATAGGCAAGTTTTTAAAATAAAGCAATAATCTAACATAAAAGCATTTGGGATTACATGTGTGTCTAATGTTCTTGCTCAATTTGAATAGAAAGTTTGAGAAACATTATTTTGTAAACCAAAATTTGACCAAAACCTTCATAAAGCATGTTTTAGGTTAAATTCCTAACATATACTAGCATGATTTTGTTCCAAACATACTAGTATGATTTTTAAAACAGTCTTGGTTCTAGATGATACCAATGACCTGCAGTAATTTATCAGCAAACAACTGGATCTGTTTCTTGAATCTGTTCCTAAAATGTATAAAAAAGAATGTTTCATTATGGCAATTTCTTACTACATGTACTTTCATTGTAACTGTTAAAATCCTTGACAACTACCTTATACTTAAAACATAATTATATAGCATACCCATGTTGAATATATATGTGACCAGCACCTGGCAGGTGAAAACTGGTTTCTGTTGACATGGCTGCATGTATTTCTATGGGAAGGTTGCTCTTGCATCTTATCTCTTTCATAGTATTATCCTCGTCCTCCATTAATCTAAAAGAAGGCAATAAAATTTAAAACATGACACTGTTTGACAATTTTCAATATACGCGTAGCATAAATTATTAAATATCAGTAAAACTTTTCAATTCTCTGTTGACCTCCCCCCCCCCCCCCCCCTAAAAAGTCAACATTGATACAGCAGTTGCCATTATATTCTCAGATTTACAATAATTCATTTACTAAAAGATATACATAATATATGGTTAAAATCTGTCAAATCTGTAAATCTTTACTTGATAAACACACACACTTACCTTTTTTCATCTTGTATTAATGATGTATCTTCAATCTGGTGTACAGTCTGCTAGCTGGACTTGGTTGGGATTTTTTCTGCAATACAATGATACTCTTTTTAAAAGAGTCGGCCATAATTTGATTATATATAGAATGTACATCACTAGATATACATCATGTATATGGCTGCATAGACTTTGATATAGATGATAAAATCATGCACTTCTTATTAAAATTCTAGAAATATTCCAAATGGAATTCATTTCTAAGTGCAAAGCAATAATATAGAAATTGAGATAAGCAAACACAAATGAATTATTTAAAATGACTTGTTTGTATATTAGACTTACCCTGAATGGAAATGGTCATCCACAACTAAAGCCATATCATCCAGGTCTTAAGATTGTCTATCTTTATGAAACCACTGCTTGCAGTTTCATTACTACATACAACACGCTGTGATTCTGCATATTTCTTGAAAAAATCAGGAAAATCTTCACAACAACTCCTGTCTTCTTTGCCCATTTCAAAATTTGATGGCGGAATGGCAATTGTCCAATCAGAATTCACGAAAGTTAAAGTTTGAAATTTTGGCCAATCACGATACAGCCACGATTAATACCGGGATAAATCTTTAAATTTATTTTAGTTAAAAAACAATATTATTTACTTAATATTATCTAAAGAATTCTGCATTTAAATGAAACAAATTTCAGTAATACTTTCTTTCCTTACAACCTGTTAGTTTATTAACCAATCATCAAAACTTGGCATTTCCGGTCTCAAGAGCCGCCATTTTGAATAATTTGAGGGAATTTTAAAAACTAAATGAATTTAAATACCAATGCATTTTTACAATTGATGAATATGTAAAACCAAAAATTATAACATATTTTTTAAATAAAACATGTATCCCAAAGTTTAAAACACAGTCCTTATAGCTATGTGCTGTTATAAATTACGATGAGAGATTGGCTAGTACTGGGAAAATATACAGATGGAAATAGCAGTACTGTTCTTTGTTAACAGCATGTCTATTAATCAAATATGTGAATAAATATGGTGAACCCATCTCATAATAACAAACAATGCCACCCCCCCCCTTTTCTTCGCATGCATTCGATGTCGTGGGAAAATTCTGAATCAATTTCTAGAAATCTACTCTATTCCTTTATTCATGGGGTAGGCCATGAAAAGTTGGGAAAATTTTCAGTGATAATATAAAGTTGATGCTACCCCTTAGTATTTAACAGTGTTTAAACGAAATCGTAATATGTCTAATGATGTTCAACAGACAGATAACAAAAAAATGCTTGCAGGGGCAAAATAAAAATGTCTGCTGGTCAAAACTCGCACATAAACTGTTTATCTTAAACAAACATCAGTGTCATCACAGCACGGACTAATCATGACCTGTTTAGACACCCTTTACTGTTAACCTGGGATGTGTGTGCGTTCAGGCGGAAAGTGATTTCCTGTTTCTGCCTTATAAAAACAATAAAATTTTGGACAGGTATTTGTGTTGCAATTGATGGACTGGATTCCCGTTATAATGGTTATGTCATTGTTTTCAAACAAATCTTAGTGATTTTACTACCCAGTGTGTGATTAACCTACATCTACCCCCCCCCCCCCCCCCCCACACACACACACACACACACACTCATGGTGATTTTTATAAAAAAAAAAAAAAAAAAAAAAAAAAAGAAAAGTTATAACGATATTTTATATTAGTTTTTAGATTTATTGTGATAAAAGTCTACTTTAGACTTGAACCTCTTGGATAAGATACACTTAAATTTTTAGTGTAAAAATGACAAAGTCCAAACACATTCACAAATTGACTAAGTTCAATGTAGGTACATTTTAGTTATACTGAAAAGTTTCTAAGTTCAATGTAGGTACATTTCAGTTATACTAAAAAGTTTCTAAGTTCAATGTAGGTACATTTCAGTTATACTAAGAAATTTCTAAGTTCAATGTAGGTACATTTTGGTTATACTGAAAAGTTTCTAAGTTCAATGTAGGTACATTTCAGTTATACTGAAAAGTTTCTAAGTTCAATGTAGGTACATTTTAGTTATACTGAAAAGTTTCTAAGTTCAATGTAGGTACATTTCAGTTATACTAAGAAATTTCTAAGTTCCATGTAGGTACATTTTAGTTATAGGGCAAAAAGTTTAAGTCCAATCTAGGTACAAAAAAGTTATAACTTTTATGTGCCTAAATCTTGGGTACATAAAAGTTACACTTTAGTTACAGAAAAGTTATGACTAAGTGTAACTTTTTTTTGTATGGGAGTACACATTGACGTTGCATATAGATGGGTCAGTCCTGTCTTCAAGCACCTGTGCAACCAATCAATAAAAACACAAATCAGATTAATTCATTTCTTAAATCTGAATTCTTAATCTTCTTAACAGACAATTAATAAAAGTGTTGCATAGATTTTATAATGATTTTGTCAAATTGAATGCATCAGGGTTGAATTGTGCAACATTATAACAATATGTAATACATTACATATATCTACACATTCGTACATGTACATTCATATATTATTCATCTTCCATGCATAAAAGCTACATGTAGGTTGCGACAGCACCATTTTCTTTGGGATAAAGCTGTACAGTCAATAACAGCTACAGAGTAATTCTGTGTATGCTCTAGCTTATTTAAGTCGACTTCAGCATGAATCATGAAATAGGAGCATGGGTATAAAGCATACCTTGCTGAGATTCAAAAAATTTCAATGAATTAAGACAACTTTGTAATGATCAAAGCATGAAATATGAGTAGAAGAAAACATGCCTTGCTGATATCAAAACAAGATGAATCCTATGAAACACAAGTAAATGTAATTCATACAATAAAATATGTTCAAATAACTAGTCAATGAAATCTGATGACTAGGTACATTGAATCATTATCGTCTAAAATGATAGGTCATTAAACAATCACACTGTTAGTCTCTGGACAACTGTTCAGAAAAACAAGAAAATCACAGAAAAAATCGATAACAAATCAAGCGCACATTTTCTAATATATATAGTCAATCCAAACATGAAATCAACAATTAAATTTTCATTTTATAACCACAGTTTTAAGCGTCTTGCATTCGATTGATCAACACATCCTGCGTGGAGGTCTGGTACATGCCACACCAACAATATTCACGTTTTCAAGTGTCTTGCATTTGATTGGTTGACACATCCTGTGGGTAGAGTTCTGGTATGTCACACCCACAATATCCACCGTTCTCAATACAGTACTGGATCAGCACCTGCCAGTATTTATCCTGTTGGAAGGAGAAAGTAATTGAATTAAATATAAATCAATTTCCATTCAAAAAAAAATCATATGATGCAAAACCCCAGGTCAGGCCTCTTTTAATTTCCTTTAATTCTTCAGCCTTCAGTATTGTAAGGTATAACTAGACATTGACTTATTGAGATTCTGCTTACAGAATAGGTCAATTGTTTACATTATGCAGTAACTACATCTATATGAAATGAATAAAATTCTAACTAGAGAAACACCTTTACCTTGTAGCAAAGTATCAGGAATAAATTCAGAGATATGACCATGGCTCAATTGATAGTGTTTGCTTAATGATCATTGAGACCATAAAATAGATACCAAATAATGGAGTAGAAAATATTAGGTAACAATTATTGCTTGTTGTGCGCTATGCATTAGTTGTAATATTCAGGTGGCACCAGATCAGAAGCTGATCGAATAAGTTTTATGTATACGTACAAATATTTACTAGAAGGATGAGAAGAGTGATACTTCGTACATCCTGAAATGCTGTCTTAGCATGAATGAAACACAAATCAATAAACAATCAATCAATTGATCAGATCAATTTATTCACAAGAACCTGAGCGAGGACGTATGGATTGCCCACAATGACCAGGAGGGCCTGAGCCCTGCTGATGGCGACATTGAACCTCTTTGGGTTGCTAAGGAAGCCTAGTGTATGTTTCTTGTCGAATCCAATCATTCTCTCATTGGCTCGAACCTAACAAGAAATCATGAAAAATAGTCCTTCAGTTCAGTTAACTTATTATGATGAATGGCTGATTAAAGAATGCAATCGGAAACAATTTTTTTTTACATATACATGGTAACACATACCGTTGATATGATGATGACCTTCCTCTGCTGACCTTGGAATTCTTCTACTGACCCGACCTTGACCCTCTCCATTCCAAGCTTGTCAATAAGAAGGCGGATCTTCTCCACCTAGAAACATAACAGTGTCAAAACCGAATTCTTACCACCATCAAATAATCAATGCACGAGTCTTTATAATAATTTTTCACACATGCCTGTTTCCTGTATGGAGTAATAATTCCTATTTCGTCTGGAGCTACTGACTGTTCTGTCTGTACCCCTTGGAGGTACCTCACGACCTGCACGACCTCTGCAGGGTTAAACCAGGATGGACTGTTTCCCTCTCTCAGATCTTCCCCCTACAAGAAATATAAACACTTTCTATAGTCCAATAAAACAAAAATGCATGAACTCTTAAATTTTCAATTTCTCAAATAAATTCAAATGGATAAAATGAACTTGTATCACACTTTATATTTCCATTTAAAAATGTTTGCATTACCTGCTATTCACATATCAGTTAGACCTAGAAGGACATCGCATATGAAGACTTTCTATGTTAAATTCAAACATTAAGGGGAGGTTGAACGAATTTAAGATATAATTAATGGCTGAAAGACAGTACATGTACATTCCAATTTTCGAAGTTGTATTAGTAATTAAAAAAATTTTCAGAACAGCACTCTCCAGATAGAGATGACGGGTTAACCCACAAGCCAGAGCTAAAAGGAATGATATATATACTGTGTACATTATTCTACCACATTGTCCTAGCTCCTTCAAAGAAAGAGTTGTCCTCAACTTTTCCGGAGTGCCAACACCTGAGGAGCGAATCTCTCTCAAACCCAGAGATTACTGTGGTTTCATTAATTTTCGTGGGTAGCAAGTTTCGTGGATTTTCTGAAAACCACAGTTTCAAGGATACGTAAATTCGTGGCCAATGATCCTATCAATACAAAATGAACTTCAATGAACATTTAAATTCGTGGATCAACTTAACAACGAAATCCACGAAAATTGGTATTCAACGAATATTGATGAAACCACAGTACTCAGATGGAATCCAGATGCAACAGAGCCAGATATTGCCTCTGCTTTGGTTTGAATACCAGGTCCTCTGGCATGCAGATCCAGCAAGCACTCTACTGATCTAGCTAAAGGGTGAACACAATAGACAGACCTAGAATGAAAACCATAACTACCACACACCATCTGTTTTTTTTTTCTTTTGTTAAGCTACAAGCAGGACCATGCACTTACCCTGACTCCATGGAATATGACAGGGAAGCCCACCCTGGGCAGGCCTGTCCACTGACACAGGGAATGGGTCAGTGCTCTGTCTGCCTTCTCCTTCAGCTCATCATAGTAAAACAGCTTGGAGGTCAAGGTCAGTATGGCTGGGTGGGATCTGTAGTTGTCCACTAGCTTAGTCACCTGATCGAGGAAAAAACATTAGTATCATACCATACAAAGGGCTCAAACTATGTCTACCGTAATCCTTTACAATTTACAATAACTTTTAATTTGTTTGCTCTCAGTTAGTATAAGGTAGAACATATCAATTATTTACTCTTTTAGGGCAGTACTTTTGAATAAATCTGATATACCATTTAAACACTACCGGTACTTACAAAACTAATAAAATGGACCTGATGAAGATGAACAGAAAAATGTAAATAATTTTAAAATATTTACCAGAAGTGGATTATAAGCTCCATGGTCAACAAACTTGCCCTTATCTCTGGCATAGATAGGCATGTCTACTAACCTCTCCAACAGAGAAAGGTCAAAGTTATGACCTTTGGCCAACTTTGACCTTATGACCGGACCTAACTGCATGGGGTCACCAGCCAAAACGACCTGTCCAAGAAAGAAGAGATTTTGTAAAGCTTTAAAAAAAATGATGACAATGAAAGATTTCTGTTCCAATGGGATGGACATCACAAGGAGAGGGGCCTTGCTTCTGAGAGATCTTGAAATTTTTGAGTACCAGGTATACAGTTGAATTTCAATATCTTGAACACTGATATCTTGAATAAATTGGAAATGTGGGAGTAATTTATAAGTCCCAACCACTGATTTTTTAAAAAGTAGTTTACCCTTGATATCTCGAATACTTGGATATCTCAAAGTTTTTAAACAGTCCCATCTAGTTCGAGATAACAAATTTGACTGTATATAGTTTAAGTCAGACCTGACAGTTTTCACCCGCTGCCATATTTACAGCAATCAAACATTCGGGCTCTGTGGCTTGGCCAGCCTGGAAAACAACACATGCAGGTTTTAGTGTCAAAAAATTAAGTGATTCAAAATGAAAAAATAAATAAATCTTTTCTATTAAATAGGTCACAAAAAACCCATTTTATTAAATACCTCATCAACAAAAACATGTGTGAAGTGTCCCGCTTTGATTCCACACATGTACAGCGTTCCGGCGGAGATACACGTACTGACAACCACACGGTAACGAGACGCCATGTCCAGATCTTCTCCCGTCGTACAGTACGGCATGATGGATTCAGGAATACCCTGTGCAAATTAAGAAAATGTCATATTTAATTTAGAATCATAAAAGCAGATTACCCGTAACAATCAATGCAAGAAATTTAATATATCCAATTATTAATGGTTTTGCTTTTTAATTATGAGCTTGTCTGAATATGAATGGTACAATTGAGCTTTACATGTTATTGATCCCTTTTTCACATCTTTATCATTAGTTTAGGGTCCATAAATTGAACAGTTGCTATAAGATGTAGCTTTCATGACTCACCTCCTGACTTCGCTGAGATGCGTTGAGCCGTATCATGTCACATGTCCTTACAGCGCCACTCATGTGTAACCGCTCGGCCTGGAATAAAAAACCAAGGTGAGTAATGTGTTATTCATGCAGTATCAAATTAGCTATACCGGTAAGTTACATAATGTGGTGTTCATTCAAGAAGTGCGCTGTCTTACAATACAGATCTTCACATTTATGATTACCTACAAAGAGGTGTATTGTCTAGCTATATGAATCATGACAGTTAAGTCTCCGTTTAGTTATAACGATCAAGACATCTACAGATTCCTACAATGAGGTCTATACAGAACTTTAGATCTATGTATTCTGACAGTGTGATCTACTGACTAGCTATAAAGACCCTGACAGCTATGGACTCTTACAATGAGGTCGGCGGCACTGTTGGAGGGGGTACAGGCCAGTACCCTGCTGTGTGAGATCTTGGTCAGCACCTGTAGAATGGACTCCACCACCGTCATAGTTTTACCTGTACCTACAACAACAAATTCATAAAACTCAAGATCTTTATATAACAAAAACGACCGTCAAATAGGTATTATTGGGTAAGAAAATACTGCACTGTTAAACCTACTGAAAAAATTCCTGTGAATTTATCTTCAACTTGATATTTGTTCTTAAAGGACAATCAGTACCCTCTTTGCCATTGCAGATTCTGTAAGTTTTATAAGTGAGATTTATGCCCTTTACTCTAAGAGTGAACCCCAATGTAACATGTGATTGGCAGAATTACCGGTACACAGAAAAGTGCATATAAAATGGACAGTTATGTGGATGCTTACAAAAACATGTAAGTATACAACACCTGCCAGTAAATAGGACAATTTCAAGGAAAATGGAAAAAATGGACCATTTCAAATACATTCAGTGCACATCAGCTCAAAGAAAAAAATTCAATAAGCACTATCTTAAAGTAACAGAGTTCAATTTTTCCCAATCCCCAGTACCTGGTGGACCAAACAGTACATAGGGTACCGGCCGGGACTGTCCATGTAAGATCCGGGTCACGGCCTCCTTCTGCCTCGTGTTGAGTTTGGAGTTGAAGAAGTGCAAGGCTCCATCTCCCATGCACTGTCCATTAGTGACCCCAGGGTTGGTCAGTGGTCTACTGCTGGGGGTCCTCTGTAGTTGCGAAGGTTTTGGGGAGACAAAGGAGGGGAATAAAACTGAAAGTAGGTCACAGGCATCAAAGTGAAAATTCCTTGCAAACCCAATATCATAATTATTATATTATATGATATCTAATATACTGAACAAATTTGGAAATTGGTATGATGGCAATTTTTATAAACGGCTCATGTTCTCTAGGTACACAATTCAAAGCATTTGGATTGTGCATCAAAAGAGGAGTGAATCTGACCTTTGACCTCTATCAATAACCTTGACCCTATAACTGACCTTGCTCTCTGACCTTTCTCTAAAGCAAATAGGGTTCCAAACAGATTGAGAAGGATGGTAGAAAGATGAACAGACAGAAAAAAAACCTAAAAACTTTTATGTCTCTGACAATAATAGGACATGTACCTTACCTGTTGAGTCCAATAATTTTAAAAGCTAATTCCTTTAGATTCTAAATAAATTTTAACTTACAAAATAGCTTTAAAATTATGGTGTTTTTTCTTTGGTCAGCAATGACTGTAACATAAATGAATTACCATTTTCCTCCAAATTTCCAGCGAACTGCACCGCTTGGTGACACCTTCTGACTGAAGATCTACAGAAAAAATTGTTCTATTTCCATTAATTAATTTATCATGTTAGCTGATATGGTTATAGTTATGGAAACTAGCATTTTGAATTTCAACAACAAAATATCACTAACAAGGAACTTAATTTTAGAAATAAAAGACTTCTTTGGAAAAAAAATTAAATTCACCTGTTAAAGGTAAATTGTGCGTCATAATCCTTTCCATTGTACCGCAAGTGAAAGTCGTTATTAAACTTGAGAAGAACTTCCTCACTCAAAACCTAAAGATAAACATTAAATGTAATGATAATACATGCTTATAAATCATAATGTTTGTTAAATTGACAAAAGCATTCATGAATTGAACTAATGCACGTGATAACTGCATAACTGTATTGTGTGGATTAATGATTTCTTGGTGCTGCTGTAAATATCAACGTACTGTAAACTTCTTTAATCGAGGGGAGGGGGCTGTGGTAGTGCAATATATCTTAAATTGATAAAGGGTAGGGCGAGTTTTTATTACAGTCTGTTACAAAGAAAAAAAATACTGTAAATTCCTTATTTTACCCGAGTACTTACCAGTAAATAATTCCGCAATTCAACTGTTTTGCATTAAATTGCGAAAATATAAAATTGAGAATCCAAAATAGTTCTACTAAGTTTAAATCTGTCTGAAAAATAACATTAAGATTTTAAAATCTGCGAGATGAAATTCTCACAATTTTACGTGGATACTAATTCCTTGCCTTTAATTAGAAATCTACAGTACTCTAAATTTTCACTAGCTAATGATTTACACCTTCTCCTGACAAACAGGCCAATAAAAAAGAACATAAAAAAGGGTTCTACATGTATATATAGGAAATACATATTTTCCTTGAATTTCAATACCTCATGTACATATCCTTCATACACAGGACCTTGTGGGTCACAGGGGTCAGAGAGCATGACCTTGTCTCCTAGCAATACAGAAGGTCGCCCTTCAGCCAAACCTGGAACTCCTAGCCCCAAGAACTCTCCTACAGGTCTCATAGTAACCTAATATACAGAAAATATACAGCATGTAAGGATTTATACATACATAGTTATACAGGATAAAACCATTAGCATTCTCTTACACATGTAATGAACATTATGCAGAGAGAGAGAGAGAGAGAGAGAGAGACAAACTGACCCTGCTCAGGTCAAATTCTCTGATGTCAATGTCCATCTGGATCTCCTCCAAGTGTAGAAGTGTCTTCATCCTTTTCACATAGTTCTCTGGAGTAAGCTCCTGCCAAAAAATAGTCATTTGAACTTAATGTATTTATTGTACTTCTATCAACTGCTATTGAAAATTATTTTTTGAAGATTCTGTTGACTGGGTAAAAAAAAAAATAAAGTCATGAATTTTTACTAATCTACCTGTGTTAGCTCTGGACAGATTTCCAGTAGTGGGTCTCCATTCAGAATACATTCCCTCAGCAACTGGGGCACAGGGTACTGGGGCAGGCGGTTGGGCAACTTTAAGACATGGGTCCGGCCATTCCTACAAAGACATTCATTTAATGAACTCTGGTTATTTCAATAGTCTGTCAAGACACAAAACATCTTCTAGTCCAGGAATCAATGCAAGAACTTTCTGTTTATATTTGAGGGTTGTTTATGATACCAATGCTAGCTACAATGTAGTAAATATAAATTAATTGGATCTCTGTGATAAATTTGACCTTGAATGATCATGAACTAAATCAGTTAATATCAACCCCTGAACTTGATAAGCTAGATAATCAAATTAGAAATTATTAGATGTAAATGATTTGGAAAAAGGGTAAAGACACATTCTAATCAAAAGACAGACCAAAATAATATGTGATTGAGAAAATTATGTCCTTGAAAATGCAAAGTTCAATGAAGACAAATTTGTACTATTTTAAAGCTCTATTGGCCTTAACTTTTCAGTGAAATTGACACTGGACGTTCGCTTCATCAAATATGAAGTTTGTGCCTTATATAATGAAAACATAATACCAAGACAAATTAAAGTCCCAGAGTCCCAGGCAGATAAACAAAGAGACACACAGACTAACCAAAAACATTTCACATGTAATGTCCCCCTCTTGGAAACATATTAACAACATTCCCTGACAACATTGAACTCTGGGTCACTAAAATCAACAACTTACAAAATAATTGAAATATATACAATTTTGTACAAGTTAAAGGGTAACAATATAAAATCCTTGTCCATTATTATTTCAAACTTTAACCAAAATATTCCAAGTACAATGTTATTATGTATCACATGGGTAAATTGTAAATATAGGTCAGTGATCTTACCTTTGAGGTCGTTCACCTGGAACGACCCAGTTTTGACCTGAAGCTGCAGAGGCTCTGTACTTGGTGAATGAGGACATCTTCTCTCCTCTTCTATAGGCTGGTCCAATGGTTACCATGGAATGATATGGGTCAGTGATTTCTGCAGTGATGTAACGTCCGATCTGGAAATTTTCAAACGTCACAACTAGCAGCTGTTTGTCTAAACCTGGAAAACTGAAACAAAGATTACACTGCCATTATTTTTACAAACAAAGGAAATATTTTTCTCTGCAAAAACAGAAAAGTAAGGCTGTTATATCCCATGATTACATGAAACACAATTAAGGCTGAAAAGCAGTATTAGGAACTAGTGTAAAATAAGGAGTCTACAGTACCTTGCCTCCACTGAGAGATTAATGTACAGTGACATCGCTGGATAAAGAGTTATCTTTCCCTTGGTGACCTCCACATTCTCCTTCTTCATCATGGCCGCATGTTCATTTAAGTATTTAACACCTGTCAATTCATTACACTTGACAATGCATTGTAAAAACATACCGGTAACCATTTAAATGTGTATCATTCTATCAGAAGATATGATTGGTCAAATATACCAATATCTATGACACTGAGCAGAATTCATTCCAAAATATGATCTTTTAAAAATTGTTATCCTCTGACATATGGAATTTCGGGTTTGCATATTTACTGGAAATGCATGATAAGTTTTGCCTGTGCTTAATGACCTGGAGTCAACTCACTGAAGTTTTCCAAGTTACATAAATAATTCGAATTAGTTCCTACACACTTTCAAAATGGCAATCTCACTACTCATTTGGATGCTTAAATACAGTACTTGATAACAATTAATATATACAGTCCTAAAAATTAAAGAATTCTCAGTGACAAGGAATGATTTTATTTGTATATGAAAAATGTGAATATTCATGAGGCGACCGAGAAAACTTCAGCAGCCTTGCCAATTAACTGCAGGGAATCTATACTGCCTTGCAAAACTTTTCATAAGTTTGTTACCATTATTGACATGTCACTGGAATTTTTTTTTTGATTTCATTTACATAAGGAGTGCGAATACATACCTTGCACCTTGATTTGTGTACACTCCGCTGGAAGGTGGGCTCTGAGGAATACTTGATTTGTCTCCCCTTTGTTCTGTATCCACACAGTCAGCTTTTTCCTACCCCCTAACTCAACCTTTCCAAAATCTGTCTCCGTGGATACATGAATGCCATTCTTGTTTTTCTGAAGATCATCTAAGAATGTTGATTTAAGGGGACCAGAAAAGGCGGAAACACTGAAACAAGATAAAGTTTGTAGATACTGGTAAAAGCTTGCTAAAATGTACATGTAACTAGAGCAAAGCTCGTTGCAAAGCAACGAGTGGGTCTTCCGTTAATGTCCAGAGAAAGGCTAGAGGTACCTGTAAGAAGCAGAGTTCTTAAGCCAAGAACAAGAGTAACTAAAACAATAAGAAAAAAATCGAATAATTCTTGGTACGACTTAACAAAATCCGAATGATTTTAAGTATGACTGAACAAAAACCTTTCCGATTTCAAGAATGTCTTAACAAAATAAACCCGAATGTGTTCATGTACGACTTGACACGATTATTTTTGGTACGAATTAATTTTACATTTAACTTCACGCTATTTTTTAAACCAAGAACGCGGAATCAAAATTTCCGGAAAAATCAAATTTTTAATCCCAATATCTCTGTAGTGCATGGTCCGATTTTATAACGAATTTCAGCGTTAGATTAAGATAAAAAAAAGTTCTTTGTTTTTGCTAAATGAAGGATATCCAATTATCGCTTAGAAAAAAGTTATCATAAAAAGACTTACTAGCCCTTTTAGCCCCTAATTGGAGGGGCCAGCCCTTTTTTCTTTATATCAAATAAAAGGTCTCGCAAAAACATATTTTGTTCACATGTATTCACGAATTGTTTAACGTTTTCGAGATATCTGAACAGCTGTGTTTTAGGAGCCGACCCTTTAACTCCTTACCGGGGCCACCAACAAAAAATGTTTAGTTGCCATATTGTTAAGAACATTATTCTTAACATTTTGTGTTCTACATTGCGTTTAAAGATATTTCTCCTTTTTCAGATATTATTTATGATCAAAGTTTTGAACTTCTGGCCCCTTGAAACCCCTAATTACGTAATATATGACTTAGCTATGGTACTGTATAGATAAACAGTTGTACAATGAACATTTTTGCTTTTATGATTGATAACAAATTATTGTTCAGTTTAAGGCTATTGTAAGAAGACTTTAGAGCCCTCTTGGCCCCTAATTTGAGGGGCCAGCCCCTTTTTCTGGATATCAAATTAAAGGTCTTGCAAAAATAAACATTTTTTGCATTACATTGTTTAACAAAATATGTATAGATCAAAAGATATTACAGAAAATGTTCAAAAATTTCGTGGAAAAATTTGGTGCTTATTTTCAGAATCAGGCGAGCTTTAAAGCCTTGCACAATTTTCCTAAGTGAAGGCAATGGGGTACATCTACATACATTTATCTACAATCCCTGAAAATTTCAAGCTTCTATCTTGATTAGTTTCGGAGGAGATGCGAGGACAAAATGACCCTTTAAAAATTACAAAATCGTCAATTTCTGAAACCGGAAGTGACGTCATAAGTTTAAATTTTAATAACCTTGAGTATTTACGATACCAAACAAGTTCTGAAAATTTCGTGGAAATCGGTTGAATAGTTTTTGAGATATAAGCCACAAAAAAAGTCAGAGGAAGAATAATAATAATGAAAAAGAATCCGAAGAAAAACAATAGGGTCTTCCGTTGGAAACGGAAGACCCTAATAACATTTTGGATGGGGAATGGGGATGGGGATGAGTACTGGGGTTAATTAGCTATAATGCTCTTCAAGATTAACCTGACTAATATACATTAATTAATCATTCTTTCTGGATCTTAAAAGAAATGCAGGCAATTTCTTCTCATGTGAATTTCTATTTGAATCAATAAAATTTTGACAAAAGCAAGATACATACCTCTCTTTCGGGTTGACATTTTAGAAAATACCAGGAAAACTCATGCAAAAAGCATTTGGTTCAAAAGAAAAGAGTTCCTTTTGAAAGTCTTGCAAGTCCTCAATAAGAAAAAGTTCAGGTTAAATATGGTTGAGAATAGGGGTTTAATGGTACTTCAACTGACTCATCAACCTATTCAGAGTGAGGCTAAAGGAACAGGGGGTAAAACAAAGTGAACACTTAACATGTACTTGCTAGCTTCTGGCAAAAAAAAAATCATATATTTTGACTTTCTTCACCTTAGAGACGGATTGACAATCACAGGTGATATAGAGATGGCCCTCCAGCTGCATTTTCCCTGAGTGCTCTCAATGACCACGGTCTGAACTCGGTCCCATTTCCTGGGTCGATACGACTCACGGCAGGCGGCCATCATGAAAAACGTGTCCCCGTCGATATACCCATGATCCTGTTGCACAGCCAATATCTGTCCCTCTTTCTGGAAGATCCTCAGGGGCTTGACACTGCTCCCTTCCAGCAAACCACTGACTCGCCTAACCTCCAGCGTGACGTAGTCTCCAACATGCGGAACGTAATCCTCCAGACTCACGTCGGAGAGACTAAACTGAATCTGACCATTAATGGTGCCGAACTCTCCGTTGAATTTCTCGACGATTCCAACCAAGGATTTATCTTTGAGACCATCCTCGTCCATCTCCCAGTTGGTTGCCACTGAAACATGAGTGGCCCTCCATCCAGATTTGATATTCTCTCGTGTTGCGACATAGCTTATTTCTTCACCCACAGTCAGTCGTTTTTCAGACAAGACAGTTTGGAAAGAGAAAAAGATATCACCATCAATGAGTCCGTAGTCATTGTAAATATGGGTGACCTTGCCGTTTGAGTTCTTTGTTAAACCTTCTTCATCATCTTCATCTGAGCTTTCCAGATCTACATGTATATTACAAAATTAATTGTTAAGATAGTTCAAAAGGGTATTTCAAAGTGTTTTATAAAAAATTAGGTCAGATTATACAGGCAGCAAACTATATAGTTGCATGTTGTATAGCTAGACTGTGACATTTGTCAATGCAGTTTAAGACACTTTATTGAGAATTTATTGATTCTTATTACTGTAAATTCCTTATATTACGTGAGTACTTCATTCCGCGATCCCGCTGTTTTGTATCAAAACGCAAGAATATAAAACCACGAATGCCGAACTTTTACCCTTATTTTTTATAGTATTCTCAAATCTCAAAAACTGATGGTGAGATTTTAAAATCTGCGAAGGGTGCTTCTCGCGATTTTCTGCGGATATTAATTCCTTGTGTTTAACTAATAATCTACAGTAATTTTTTCTCATCTCCTATGCAATGCACAATAGAATTGTGTAGGTAATCAGATGATTCTTAAAAGCCAGTCAAACTAACCCACTTCTAAGATTTGAAAATAGTAATTTTGATTATTAAGGCTATATGCTACATATAGTACACAAAACTAATTTCCTTTTATTACTACATAATAGAAATCATAAACACAAGTGACTTACTGAATCAAATTGTATTAATTGGTACATGTAATATGAAATGCCCAGAGACTAAACTTTTATAAAGCATGTATTACATTGGAGAAATAGGGTATGGCTATAATAACAGGAGCCAGTAACATCAGATAAATAATTTTGAATCATCCCCAAACAATACACCCAAAAAATGAAAGATGATGCTTATTAAACATTAAATGGACAACTGTATTAACCCCAGATGCAGATATATAATTGTTTATAAAAATTGGCTCTTTATCATTACCTCTTTCCTGCTGAGATTTTTCTGAGTCTGCATCAGCCTCTTGAGTGTCTTCCTCTTCATTCAAGAAAAAGCTCAGTAACTTTGAAAAAGCTGTGAACATGATGTCACTTCATGTTGAGCAGCATGGTCAGCAATTCTGAAAAGATGTCACATGCCAGTGTGTGGTACATGTAGTATGCTACATGTATATACCCAAATAATTAGAAAGTGTAAATTAAAGCAATTTTACAAGACTTGGAATTTTGATCGTTCTAAAGCCTTCTTGTGTCCTCTGTGAGATTTTTAGAATCACTCATTTTTACAAGTGTGGGATAGTGAAATTTCACAGAGGGGACAAGATTCATGTTTTAGGACGAGGCTTTACCGAGTCTAAGATCGTGAATCTTTGCCTCGGGGTAGAATTTTACTATCCCACACGAGTTCATAATGAATGATTATTTTTCTTGCATTATTTTACATTAAAAAATGATGTCTGACAACTTTCTGTAATGAGGTTCAAAAGATTATTTTCGGTTAATATTTAATATCCCTCCGCGTGCTTCAGAAAGTGCATGTCAAAATGAGAGCATAGGACAGCTTTTTCAATAAAAATATGCTAAATTGTAATTAATTTAGCAAAACAATTACTTAATGGATAGTCTCAATACCTAACTTTGCAATTTCCAACAGACAGAAAAATCTCACACTGCTGTCTCGCACCGGACAAACTGATCTCACACCGGTTATAATGCGAGAAAAAGTAAGAAACATGCATCCCTGTAACCCAGCTTATAATATATTTTAAAAATTTATATTCTCTAGGCTGATGAAGAACAAAGTTCATTTATAGCCAGATGGTAATTAGACTCTAATTCTCCAATTTAGCTGATTCTAAAAGTGCTAAGTTTTGTTACATAAATTGATTCTTAAATACTAGTAGCTTCATTGTAAATTGATTTGTTTTCTGTAGTTTATGAGAAATTTGATACCCCCTCCCAAAAAAAAATTTCTCTAGTCACTTTACTTCTGATGATGTAGCATTAGTTATCTTTGAAATTCTTTAATATACCCTTACAACTAAGTAATGAAAAGTTGGGCGATTTGTTTGCAGGCAAAGTTGCATATGGCAAGTCTTGATCTGCATGTGAATATTACATAACTAACTTTTCGAGGTCAGCAAGGGTCTTTAAGGAAAAGTAGACTACCATAAGTTCAGAGATAATTTGTAAACATTTAAATAATTTCGGCATTAAATATTTCCACAGAATGTGCAAGAAAATTACATCAATAATTCCAAAACAAGGGCTAAATTATGTAAATGGCAGTTTATCATTTGTATGTGAAGAACAGAGTAGCTCTACAGCACATCAACCCAAATTTTCCTGTAGAATTACAATTCTACAGCTGCCATAGTGCCTTAATATGAATAGGTAATATATGTGCGTTTAGGATAAAAAATATATACCTGGTAAATCTTTGTTAGAAAGTATTATTGAAAGCATATTAAGGAATGACCAGTTATCATGGTTATGATCTTGAGTTGTATAGTCTTGGACTTCGTTATACTCTGTCCAAAGATTTCCTCGATTCACATTTTGCTTTGTTACTTGATATGTATAAATACCTCAGGGTTCAAATGCTGTTCATTCAAAAGTATGACAATATTTTAAAATTTCTCCTTTGAAATGCCTCCTCTAGCTTATCAGGTTTCATTACATGGCTAAAAAATAATCTCAGGGATTTTGCACTGCAACAGATCTGCATGATAACATTGAAAAATTGTACTAGGTACTCCAAGTGACTTCTGAATGGAGAAATGATGTCCACATTTCCCACTTTAAATCTCCCTAAATCTGTTTTGCTCCTGTTTTGCTCCTGTTGCTGAGTGAAAATGAAAATGTGTCAATGAAGTTATCTTGGATTTTTTCCCTTTCATCAATTCCAATTGCACTTCTTTCACAGGTACATGTATGTGTATTTTAATTTTGTCCAAATGGGCTGCATGAACCAATGTATATCGTGTTGGGACAGACTACAAGTGACTCCCTATTTTAGGTGACTTTTCTTCTTTTGGCATGTTTAGGGCATTCTAATATGTTGACATAAGACAGTCTAGATTGTATTTAAAGCTGTATACCATCATCTACTGACTTCTCATAATGAATATAAGACCCATAACTGGATATTCAATGTCAACTAAAAACACAGAACAATTCATATCGGTTGAAATGAAGCCAAATTAAATCATTCACCCATACTATAGTCTGTCCCAAGTTATTGCTTCCATCACTTTTTGATGATTTTTAATAAAGATACACACACATGAAAAAAAGTGAAAGAAATACAGTTGAAATCGATAAAAGGGAATATGTCCAAGATATCTTCATTGAACAATTATCATTTTTCACTCATAAAAGTTCACAGGAACGAAAACAAATTTCTTACGGTGATATATGATGGGAAATGTTTACATATTTTCTCCATTTGGAAGTACTCAGGACACCTCGCGCAATTTTTCAACATTATCATCTGGGCTTTAATGGCTGATGCAATGCAAAATCCCTGTAGACTTTCTATTTTACAAAAAGTGGTGGAAGGAAAAACTCATGACAGAGTATATACTCTGTCCCAAGATATCCTGGATTCACATTTGGCTTAATTGCTTGATATTTATAAATACCTCAGGATTCAAACGATGTTTATTCAAAAGTATGAAAAATTTTCCAAGATTTCTCAGTCAAAACGCCCCTGTTAGCTTATCAGGTTTCAATACAATGCTAAAAAAGTGATGTCTATGGAGATTTTGTACTGCAGCAAGCCCTGATGATAACGTTGAAAAATTGTGTGATGTACATGTATTCTGATTGTATTCCGAAAGGAGAAAAGATGTAAACATTCACCATAATAAATCTCTGTAAGAAATCTGTTTTCGTTCCTGTGAATTTTTCCAAGTGAAAGATGATAATGTGTCAATGAAATTATCTTGGAAAATATCCTTTTCAACTATTTCAATTGCACTTCTTTCACAGGTAATAATATTTTTTTATTAAAAATCGTCCAAATTTGCTGCATAAATATCTTGGGACAGACTATAGTCTATGTGGTATTACTGATTTCTGGTGAATGGACGATTGTTCTCCATGATTCTGATTCGATATACCAAAAATTCTACATTGACTTCAAATCCCTACTAATGATACTGATTAAAGACATATGACAGTACATAACTCATAACTGTATAAGACCGTCAAGCCAGTCGAAATTCAAACAACGTGTTTGAAAAAAAAACTCACTAAAACTAGTACCATAAGCTGTAGTTTCACTACTCTTGTTGCAAAAACAGTTCAGAACATGCATATAAATCGCTCTATACCTTAATTGCCACAGAAGTCAACATACAACATTCAACAAGTTCGTCATACACATCAAGTTACTTTCACTTTCTCAATTTGGCGCCAAATCGAAAATTGCTAACTCGTGCTGTTTATTTTCGTAGTTCGTATGTGCACTTCAAATTTTGTTTTCCTCATTCTATTTAGAATTTTAATTTATTGAAATAAAGTAAGTGTTCACGTGGTTTATTTACCAAAATAATTTGAAATGAATCACAAAAATACCACGATACATATGGTGGCGATACATGTGGACAAGGCGAAAATGCAAAAAAGTTTGATTAAAACAAGTGTCAGTTCTTCAGTGAAAATTAACATACACAATCAGTGAATATTTACATATGATTGTACAACAATGTGCTTATCGTACTACAATCTTGATTAAGTTATCTTTTTCATGAAAATGTCTCGCGAAATGCATCATGGACAAGGGTGTTTTGCCTGGAATCCTGGTTTGCCGCGATATCTTCCAAGGGGGAATGTGCATTAGTGGGGGGAATGCCAACACGATACACAATATTAATCTGTTTTCTTGTAATCCTCATAATAATTATTCTATAAATGAAAAAAAAATGAAAAATAAAAAGTTATGAACTGTTAACTTATACATGTATATTTACATCTAACAAGTATTATTCCCTCTATTTCTTACGGAAACTTATAGTTATTTCATAGCTCTATAGAAACAACCAGACTGAAATCTACACGCCCCATTTATCGATTGGTCGAAATCTACAGCGGCTGAAACTAACAGGACTGAAATTGACACGCCCTGTTTATCGATTGGTCGCAACCTACAGCGACCTAAGGAAAATCACGGACTGCACAAAATAGTCATGATGATGTCAGACTCAAAGTCTCACAGGACACGATTTGGCTGTTTCTTTTAGCTAACGTACTTTTGTACGTTAACAGTAATTTAGTGAATTTTACTAACTTTTCAAAATCAATTTATTAATAAGCTAAAAGAAAGATGTTAATATAAACAATAAAATGTTTTCTTCTATGGTTCATGCAAGTTATGAAGGTAGCAATCATTGCAGAAAAAATTTACATAACCCGCTAACATGTTTATCAGCGCTGATGTAGGGATCGGCCAAGAGCGGAAATGAACCAAACTCAGTTAAGAGTACTGTTAAAAATTTTAATTGGCAAGCAATTAGGCCTATATATATATACTTACATGAATGTAGTAATGAAACTATATATACAAAATATTCCAAACACAATAAAAAAGCCAATAGAATTGTCGTCGTTCCTTTCCGCTGCATTGCTAGTATATTTGGGCTCAATATTGTAACCTTTAGTTTTCCACGGATAATCTGAAATAATTATTAAGAGCTTTTTATTTTACGTCATTTTATTTAAGATAGCATTGCTGATCCATATGAAAAGACAACGCTAAAGTTGAAAATGTGTATACATAAAGATTTCACTTCAAAACGGCGAGGAGAACCAATTTCCAAAAAAATCAAAGCCAATGGCATCGTCGGAAACCACGGCCAATAAATACAAAATTTACAACATGACAACTAGTTGTTTGGGGTACAGTCATGCATGTGCATCTGTGGTTCCCAAAAATTTAATGGAGGGGGGGGGGGGGGGGGGGTTGGGTTCCAAGGGATAATATCATTGGATTATTAATGGAAAAGGGGGGGGGGGGTGTCGAATTCTAAGGGATAATATCATTGGATTTTTCCCAAGAGAGTTCCGATGCATTTCATTAATTTGGAATTTTCCAGCGATGTAAGTGATGGACCTATTTTTGCTTTTTGTGTGAAATTTATTTAATCTGAAGACACTTACCAATGTCTGTATCGTTTCTGTATCGTGCTGAACAACCAAGGAATAAATTACAGATCTCCGGGGCACATGCGCAGTGATCCTCGCAGTCCAAACCAAAGAACTGAGAAGGCATGCTCCTTCAATGAATAATTGCTCATATCAAATAATGAATGCTCATTGCAAAACCCTAACTTACAAATTAAACATTGTTTTGTTTAATCACAGCAAAATTATATGTCAATAAAAAGGAATTATGGCCACCAACCGGATTTTAAAGAGATGTGTAATGACCTCGACCGTTCGACTTGGGCTACATAACTTAAAGGTCAATACACACCGTGTGACCCTTTTAACTAAAGGCACTCTCTATGGGTGGAGTAGGATCCCCAGTGGGCCCAGGAAAAAGAACGTATATGATCTGGACAAGGGTTTTCAGAGAACAGTTACAGTAGCACTCTATTAATTCTGTGCCAATTAAATCACTTGAAAACAATGTTAATTTAATAAACACAAAATATTTTCTGCCGCATCAACAAAATGTGCATGTGCAAACTTTATGTAATCATAGTCAGTTTGGATACACTTTTATATATTGATATGTACATGTAATTGCTACTATGTATACAATGTATTACACATGTATTATGCATGAGAAAAGCAAAACAAACGGCCCTTTTGCCACATCGCTCACCTGAATAACAGATTCTTGTATCATTTTATTTCATTTTTTAAACAATTTCCCTATATACCGGGGTATTTCTATATTACTCTTCGAACACCTCTTACGGCTGGAGTATTAGTTTGAGAGTTCCAATTTTAAGAATTGGAAATTTTAACTATTTATACAAGCTTAAGTGCAAATATTGGCATTTCTGATGCACTGGTTCTTGAGAAGATCTTTTTACCATCCTATTTTTACTTTTTCGCAATTATCTCCCATTTAAAAGGTTTTGCCATTTATTTAAAGAATATAGAATACCCTCTACTCGAGGATTCTTTGTACAAGGATTGGTTAAATTTGGTCCAGTGGTTCTAGAGAAGAATTAAAAAAAGTGAAAGTTAACAGTCAGACAGACAGACGGACGGACAGACAGACGGACGACGGACAACATGCAATCAGAAAATATCACACGAACCTTTGGTTCAGGTTAATTAAAAATTAAAAAATTAATGGAAAAAATGGAAGATTTTAAAAGAAAACATATACACATAAACAAAACTGTTTTGTGTTAAGTCTGAAAACAATTGAAAATGAAAACACGGCAAAGTACAAATTATAAACGAAAAGGAGTGTCCTATCGAGCTCTTTAAAAACTTACTTGAAATAGGAACCATAAACAAATATACACAAGAGAAAAATATGCTAACTTCCTGAGTCAAAACATAAATAGGGAAGTACACGTGTTTGGAAACAAATCAAACACAATGACGCATTGCAGTAAAGTGGCTCAAACTAATAGAACATGGGGGAAAAACGTTCATTAAGTACATGTATAAGGCTTTAATACAATCGACTTGTCACGCACTGTTGCGAACAATATATTCCCAGAACTTCCCTATTACACACAATATGAAATAAACACAATTTATGGAAGTTGTTCACACTTTGTAATTGAATGCATTTAAACAGAGTTTTGAACTAAAAAAAAAAATGGGCAATTGAGAAAAAAGCTCTTATTTTGTTTGCAAGATGTCTGCTTGCAGACAATTGAATGTCATTTCATCTGCAAGATGATTGCTAGTCATCTTATATGCAAGATGTCTGCATGTAGACAAACGCTTGTCATCTGCGACGCTCGTATGGTAGTTTTCACTTTTACTTTAAATGTGAACTTTTCCATCAGAGTGCTTTGAAATTATTTCAATAACACTTTTTGTCTTTTGTTAACCCGTTTAATTGTTGCAGGCAAATAAAGCTTATATAAAAGATTACATATACTCTGGCCAATCTGTATGTGAATTCTTCTGCAATGATTTTATGACCACCTTTTCATTTACATGTACATCCTGCGTCATAAAATTTGGAAACAAAATGGTTATATTTTGGTCGTTCGTGCGCGAATGTGAAACGAGCGCGCATTTGCAAAAAATATCCAGCGTTATAGCGTATCTTGTTAAATAGTTCTATAAAGATCACTTGGGTCACACATGGGATTACCGGTAGTCTATATGCAGAAATTACACTATTTGTATCAAGAAGCTTTCTTGTAAATATTCGATGAAAAAAATCAACATATTTTAGAGGATCTTTATTTTAAATTGACCTTTTAAAACTGCATGGTTATGTCATTCATTTGTTAAGAATCATAATGCTCAAAGAATGATATCTTATTCCCTAAATGATTCAGTAATATAAGCTTGTCATGTTTCAGCCTGATCTGATCCTGGTTTATTTTAAATGACCAAACAAACATGAATGCCACTAACCCAATCCCAAATTCTCAATCTAAAAACTTTTCACAAAATATCTTTGCTTTATTTGCAGATCCTTTCTTCTTTTTTAAATTTCAAAAGCTTTTTAGCATCCCAATTGCTATTATAAAATAATTTTTTTTATAATGATAATAATTTTTTGCGGGGGGGGGGGGGGGGTTATTGTATAAGATTTAGTGTTCTGATAGAAAAGGGTGCAAATCATAGTTTGGTGAACTAACTGTAAGCACAAATGTCTAATGACCTGCAATCTACAAATGTTTAAACCTTTAACAATGTGTATCTACCAGTAAAACGCTTGATCGGTTATTATAATTTCAAGCAACTAAATTTCATCTTGTATATCCACTGAATGGAAATCAAAGCCGTATCATGGTTAACTGAACATGACTTTAACTTTAAATGCACTCTCTATTAAACGTTTCCCAATAAATAGGGGTATCTACCTTGTGAAGGAAGTAAACACCTTTGGTTATATTCTAAAAAAACAATTGCATGTGGATAAAATGGCGATTTTTGACTTCATCTTTTGTGTGGTTTGCTGGATTTGTGTTAGCCTGTTTTCAACGGGAAATTGTATGTTTTTGTTTGTTGTATTTTTCACTAGAAATTTTTCTTTTAATGTAAAGATATTTTGATAGAAAATGATTACCAGGTATCTTTTTTAACAGAAAAACATGTTTAAGATTTAATTTTTTTTTAGCAAGTCTCATCATGTCCTTTAAGCATGTTATAAGATGCTAACGTATTCTAGGGCAGTTATTTTATTACTACTTAACACCAAACAAATTATTATAGTCTATAATCTTTATGTGCATGTAAATTGTACATTTTTTAATTAGTAATAATTCGAAATGCAAGATTCACGTCTCATTTAAGTTGTAACTACTTAGTATATCCAACTACTAGGTAATTATTCGATTCAATATTGGGAGGACTGGTAAACATTGAATATAGTTTAGGACAATCGCAACTTCTTGGATCTTTCCAACAATAAAATAAATCCAGCTCTACCATACAGGTAAAAAAAACTACCAAAGAGGAAGAGGGTTTAAACATATGTGAACCTTGACAAATCAATTAAAGCGAAATAAAAAAAACCCTCAAACACAGCGATATATTTAATGTTATAAAGATTTATTTATTTTCTTAACATATTTAAGAACACCTCCAAAAAGGTATCTACTAATCCTATATTTTAATTTGCGTGAATGTTGCGTGTAAGACTTAACATTGACAAAAATTAAAAGGAACCTCTATATTTAAAAAATGAAATTTTCATGAGTCACTTGACACCAATAATGTAGTACACTTTCTTCAGAAATAAAGAATAAAATTTATAATTTATGATAAAATTTTAAAAAAGATTTTTTTCTTTTAAGAAATGTAACAAAGTTTGTTCATGATAATCAAATTTAATTTCAAGATTAAAACATTGGACTTGTTACATTATATAATAACTCAGTGCGTCATTTTGTCGACTCACATTGGTATTTCAAATGCCGTATACCTCGTACTGACTTTTTATTACCTTTACCTATATAATAGGTAAAAAGGCAGCAATTTTTTTTTATCATTAAGACTAGGACAAATTCCATTATACGATGCATTTCATACTTGGCATTATGTTTTCCTGTATGTTGTCTTAAAAACAAACCTTTTTCATTCACGACTTTGTCTTTTTTCTCATTGCCATAAGGTTCAGATCCAGAGATCCTTTGCAAAACGTCAAAGTACGTAGATAATTGTGGAAATACAGGACTTCTTTGGAATTGCAGTGGCCTTAATTTGAGTAGCATTCCACGCCACTTTCCGACAACCAAATTCACCACATTAGTCATGGATTTATCATGGAATTCATTCAGTGATATATCCAAAGATACTTTTGGCCATGTTCCAATTTGGTTATCACATAGAGTCACGGCGATACATTTGCAAAATAACAAATTGCAATCATTACAAAATGGGAGTTTCGCACAGTTTAAAAACATTTGTGTCTTAGACTTATCAAATTGTGGACTTCGCAAATCTTTGATATCAACGGAAGCTTTTGTTGGTCTTGGCCATCTAAGATATCTTTTCATCCACGGAAATAAATTTGACGTCGATGGATATCCAGATGTGGCGATATCTTACCTTCTGCGTTACAAAATCTTTCGGTCGATGTCTTTTACAGATTTCAGTTTGACGAGCCGTTTCAAAAATTAAAACAGTTGGGCAACATTCAGTTTCACCCAACACATTCATCCTTTTATTTGACGAATTCTACGTTTTACCGGACTCTCCGAATCGCCAATTGTTTATCTTAACATGAACTTTAATTTTAAAGTGTTTTGTAATATCAGCGAGGAAATATTTTGTTCTTTTCCCTTTCTTAAAGGGGTTGCAGTCGATTTTGGAGGATTCTGTGATTTAATCCCAGTGTTAAGGTCTCTCAAATGTCTCCAAAACAAGACGTTGGAATATCTCAATCTTCAGAGCAATACCAGAAAATCCTTTGTCGTTGATATTGTTTTTGACAAATGGAATTCTGAGTATTTATTCAACATATGTATGCAAACACTTGACTTGTCAGGGAACCGAATTTCCAATTTCCTGGTAGATCCGTTTAAGTCAATGCTTGCACAATGTATAAAAACGCTTTATATTGGTGAGAATCATTTATCACACATAGACTTAGGCGTTATTCTGCATACTTTAGTTGTTTATCCTAAACTGCAGACGTTACTTGTAGAAAACAATGGCAGAGGAAAGGAAGGTGCAAAACAAAAAAGGGTTTATCCTGCAACGGGTTTCTTTCCTTTTGCAGATTCGACTTCAAATTATGAACTAAGAGTATCAAACCATCTCAAAGTTATTGATTATTCAGAAAACTTCATTCATACCATAAAAATTCCAATTTTTAAAATCAATCTGATTGCACTGGGATTAGAAGAACTATACGTTCCACATACAAATTGGCCATGTGAACATCTGAAACCGCTCCAAACGCCAAAATTAAGAATCATCAATATGTCAGGAAATGATTGTAGCAAGATTTCCCCGTCCTTTTTTGAATTTTCCACAAATCTGTCAACAATGATAGCATCCAATGCCAACCTTCCATTGGATGGACAATCTGACCATCAATCTTTATTTAGAAACCTCACAAACCTCCAAAATTTAGACTTGAGTGTGAATCAGTTGGTTAGTTTACCAAATTTTCTTTTCAAAGACCAGCACAAGTCAATGTCATCGTTAAATCTTGACAACAATTTTTTGATTAAAATTCCTTTAGTGGTTAAACACCTGCAGAGCCTGACAAAACTATTCATACGCCACAACAAAATAGAGTCATTTGGGCCCTCGGATATTGACGTCTTATTAAGGCAGGGTAACGTATCGTTATTCTTAGAAGGAAATCCTCTAAGTTGCTCATGTTCAAAACTTGCGTCACTCACATGGATGAAGAATAACCGGAAACGTTTTGGAGATTGGCAAAATATAAAATGTTTAGAAAACAACAAATTTTTATCTAAATTTGTTCAAGACAAAACTTTTAGAACGTTCGAACTGAACTGTCAGTCAAAGGAATGGTTGATTTATACATCTTTAACATTAGCTTTGACAGTCATCGCGATTGTTCTGGCTGCTTTAGTGAAAAGATACCGCGTGCACATTGATTACGTCATCTTGAAATTTCGTAATAGATGGAGAGGAATAATGCAATATGAGCCCAAGGAAAACTACCAGTTTGACGTGTTTTTATCGTTTTCCGATGAAGACTATGCTTGGGTTGTCAATATTCTTTACAACGAGTTAACAAAACAAGGAATACATGTAAGCTTTCCAGACAAAGATTTTGTTCCTGGAATTTCAAAAGCAGACGAACTGTTACGATGCATTGACGACAGTCGAAAAGTGGTCTTTGTGATCACCGAGGAGTTTCTGGCGTGTGGTTGGGAGTCGTATGTAGTGCAGATGACGGTCACCCATGCCTTTAACACTCATCGGGAAGGTTCCCTCATCATTCTTATTAAAAACAACATTGCTCTCGAAAGGATGCCAAAAGACTTAAAATACGTATGGTGGGCGGTACAAACTGTCAATTTGTCTGATTTCCAAAACAATCCTGATGATTTGTGGCATCACGTTTGTACTATGATACGTTCTAGTTAAGTTAAGAACATTAGAAGTATGTAGTGGATGACCATTATGATTTTTTTTATGCAATTCGCATTTCTAAAGATTTGACCAGATAGTTCTGTTATTATTTTGTATAATATAGAATATCAAGTGAAAATTTAGGTAATAGCTTCACATTTGTAAGATTAAAAGCCCCATTCGAAGGCTCTTTTTGGGTAATTTTATTAATGATATTATTTTCTCATCGTAGAGAACGCACTGTGTTTTTTTATACTATGAATTATTTATGTTTGGTTGAGTGTTGAGAAATACAACGTTAAAAGTATAACATTATATAGGAAAGGATGATATCCCTAGACATACATGTATGTAAGCGGTCCCTTTTCATACAACAAATTATATTATAAAAAAACCTACTGGTATTTTGATCATTTAAACGAAGAGTGTATAATAATGTTACATCCTGTTTAGAGTTATTAGCTTGAATTGTTGTTTATTGAAATAATTAATTAAGTTTTAAAAACCACTGTAGGAATTAAATTCGTTCTGATACATTCAATGAACACAATAGAATTTGTGGACATGGGTATTAAAGATCGACGTTACAAGTAGGCATATGAAGGAACAAATTGCGGTCCTTAAAAAAGGACTGTAATACATGGGCAATTGCATGTGTTTCTAACGAAAAATGAAAGCTTAAGCTTGTAAAGACTCTTAGTGTTATAGGAAAAACAGAATTATTTCCTATAAATATTTCATTAAATATAATATTAACATAACAGGGTTTAGTTTCTTTAATCCGGGAATATTTGCTCATATCTGAAAAAAAATTAGGTAATATAAAGAATTTTATTGGGGTCTGTTGGAAGTCATTGTTTTTTTTAATGACCGCTGAACTCAAATGTTGTCCGTTGGCTTGCTTCCACTTTTATGAAATCTTCCGATGAGTAAAATATAGCGTTACCTGGTGTCAGAATCCCCGTAGCAGTATTTTACGTTGTTGAAAAAACTTTTTTTTTAAATTTCAGTTTGAAAATCGGGCTAAATTTCGGAGAATCGCGTTAGCGGGGAATGTATTTTTTTGCAATGTCGCTACCTTCATATCCTGAAGGAAGCATTTTCTTGTTCAAATATATACATTTTTAAGATTATAACTCAAATGTAAAAATCATGATATGCAATCAAATTAATTTGTTCTTTATTTAATTATTATCAAGTGGGACAGCAGTTTTGAAGATCGTTTAATGATTTTCATCAACGACTGTTTTGAAAAATAAAAAAAACCTGAGAGGGGTGGCGGGGTTTTCATTTTTACTTTTAGTTCAAATAAAGTTTATGGAACAAATGAATACAAAAACCGATTTTCAAATGTCTATATAACTGTTAGTATAAGATCTAACAAATTGTTTATAGTTTATTGGCAAATTATTTTAAAAGTCCTTTAATCTTTTATAAAGAATTATGGATCCTCATATTAGTGCCTAGGATGTGTCTCCATGTGTCTCCTTTGTGAAAACTGCCATAGTACAAAGCTAATGTGACTATTGTCATGTCAACCTCTGTAAGTCCTGTGTAGTATATCACATCTCAGATGGATATGACAAACATAAAATTGTACATTTCCATGAACGAAGATCAAGACTCATTTATCCAAAATGTGGAATACATCAAAACAAATTTCAGTGCAATGGTTGCAACAATATCTTTTTTGTTCTTCCTGCATAGCCTCTTAACAACAGCACAATGGGCACTACCTTTGTAGAAGTTAAGAAGTTTACAAAACAATTAAAGAAATTATTAAAAAAGCACACAATTGCTGGAAAAATCATATTTCCCCTCAGAGTGAAGAAGTTGCACACGACTTGGAAAATCAGCTTTCCAACCTTGATCGAGGATATGAGAATCTTATAATAACAATGTCCGAACAAGGAGAGCACTGACACAGAGAATCGACATTGTCATCAACAAAATGAAAACTGAAGCAGCGAGATAAAAGTAAAATACAAAGATATTTTACAGAAACATTGGATGAAATCAAACAGATACAATCTTTCATAAAACAAACTTTACTGGCATTAGGCAATCGAGAAATCCACCGAAGTATTCCTACCACTGAGTACAGCTCTAAGATCACGAGCGTTCAGCAAGCTTCCACCCAAAGTGAAGGTTACATTGCCAGCATTCATTCCAAAACCAATAGACAGTGATAAGTTGTATAGTTTGTTTGGACAGATTACACCATTATCTACTGCTACAGAAAAATACCTTGTCATTTTATCAACCAATCACTTCAGTCAGAGAACTACTAGATGAACCGCGAACTTATTGCCACAATTAGAAACTTGGAATTTATGCAGTATTAATGAGTGGGACTGATCACCAACGGTATCAAATGTTTCACTTTACCAGAAAATCCAGAAAAAAGCAGGAACATATCCTTGTGTATTATCTGTAGTAAAGGTAATATACTGTACGCTGACACGACGACAAGGACAGTGAATAAAGTAAAAATTAGACAAAAAAGAGTTGGACAGATTGCAGGGATGGAAGCCTAGTAATCTGTGTGTCACATGTACTGGTGATCTCCTGGTACCATGTACATTGATGATGAAACTCAATCCAAAGTTGTCCGTTATTCGGAATCTACAGAGAAACAAACAATTCAATTTGATAGTGGAAGGTAAACCTTTGTACTCCGGGAATGTTACAATTAATTGCATCACAGAGAACAGAAACATGATATCTGTGTAGCTGACATGAAGGCTGGTGCAGTAGTGGTGTAATCACGACTGCAAACTCAGATGGGAAAATCGTTCATCCCTCACTTACAAGCTCGAACTATTTAAACCCCTTGGTATCACAACAGACAGTCAGAGTCACATATTGACAGCAGCTTTTGACAGCCATTGTACTCACGTTCTGGAACAAAATGGACATGTACAGTTTCTCTGTTTTATTGATAACTGTGATCTGAAGATCCTCATAGTGTATGTGTGGACAATAATGACAATCTGTTGTGTGCGAGTATTTCAAAGGCAATGCTAAAGGATAATCGAATATCTTAAGTAGACATCAGTCTATTTTTAAAACTGTGATGCAATTAAACAATAATGTGTTTTCGATTGTGAGTGGACTATTCGCATGATACCAGCGAAACTTTTATATTTAATCTTGAGGGTATTTCAGAGAAATATGTAAAGATTTTGTTTATTTCTTAAGCACCTTAAAATAAACATATAATTATTTTGATAAGATATGCCCCACGTACGCTTTTTTCTTATTTAGAAAATATACTGTTTAAGCGCATAAAAATAAACGATATTTCAAATGAGATCACAATAATTCATAAAGGTCATTTTGTAAAAGTTTCAATTAAATTGAAGAATTTCTCACAGTTTTATCGCCAAATAAGGACAATCAAAGCCATAAAAGAACATCTTGGAGCACCGGGCCGTCATTAAATTTTGGGTGCACGCAGAAAAGTCTTGATGGAGACCAAAAGGTTCTTTGATGCTGTTTTTTTTTTTAGTTTAAAGGTTTACAATTGGAACCACAATTGGAATTGAAGGTTTGAAAATGGAAACACTGATATCTTGAGGTCTTGCAGCACCCCAACCCCCCATATAGCCTGTATCTTGCACCTAATGATTCCTCTTTTTTTCCGTATCTGAATTCGAAACTTCGTGGGCAGAGATTTTCGGACCTAAATGATCAACGATATGACACAAAAGACTTTATACAAAAATTTGACAAATAATGGTGTGAACATGCGTTTTATAAATGGGTTAATGGCATGAAAAGTGTGTGAACTAAAAGTGTTTACTTTGAAAAAGAGTTCCAGGTTCAAATTGCCTTTCAGTAGTTTGACGTCACATGACGTCGTGGAAATATGAAATGGTGCTCCGTAAATCCAAATTATGCAAAATGAAAATCGCTGTATCTTTTGAAAACAACTTCAAAATCATATTAATTTTTGTATACTTATTTTCAATTGGTAGTCATTTAATAAAACTTACGTCATCCTACAAAGTACACAGTAATTTTGCCGTAAATCACTTTGTCCGCGAACTTTTCTAACAACCCTCGTACATTGAGATTGTAGGTTGTTTCCACAAATTTATTTTATTCAATCTTATTATACATAAGGTTATTTTGAATTTTTATTTTTTCGCAAATATATTGTTCTAAATATTTTCTCTAATTAATGATTCTAGTTTGAAGCAGTAAGAATGTTGTCTAGTGTTGTGCAGTTATGTATGTAATTTACAACTATTGTACTTAAACAGATTAACATACGCATTACGTGTCTCATATCAGGAAAGAAGTAGATTTCAAATGTATTGACTCAGATTGGGGCTTTTAGTTGCAAAGTTAAGACAAACATATTAGATAGATGCATATACATGTGAAACATAAAATATCATATTGGGGTTAGATTTACATAGATAACAGTATTATAGAACTATTTAGACTATACATGGCTCTCTTGCGATACACCCTCACTTCCGTTGATCGAAGTTAGATCGGTTAAAAACTATTAACTTGTTGGTGAAAATTGTTTTAATCTGCCCAAAAATGTATTTACATGGGCATGACATGCAGGATTTTAGTGAATAAAATTATTGGACTACGACTTGAGGTCATTGTTTTATCTGGTAGTGATAGTACATTGTAAATAGGGTGTCTCAAAAAAGCGGGATGGAAAAGACCTTTAAACATCCATGTTGCTTGAAGAGTCATATCTAAATATAGACGCATAACGTATACGTAGACGACCATATTGTTCCGTATGTAGACGAAATCCACATACATTGTATTTGCATTTCTATCTTACACAGCAGCCACCGTTTGAATTTCATAAATAGAGTTATGAAGATGAAAATATATTCTGTATTTTGATGTTAACAATTTGTTAATGTTAATGTTATCAATTGATTTCAACTGTCTGGAGTGTTTAAAGGGGCATTGTTAGGATTTTTGTCAAAAATCATTTTTTCGATTTTAATGTTTAAAATGCTTCAGTAAAGCATTTTAAAGAGGCGTCGATGAGATCAGATGTGGCGATATCTTACCTTTCTGCGTTACAAAATCTTTCGGTCGATGTCTTTTACAGATTTCAGTTTGACGAGCCGTTTCAAAAATTAAAACAGTTGGCAACATTCAGTTTCACCCAACACATTCATCCTTTTATTTGACGATTCTACGTTTACCGGACTCTCCGAATCGCCAATTGTTTATCTTAACATGAACTTTAATTTTAAAGTGTTTTGTAATATCAGCGAGGAAATATTTTGTTCTTTTCCTTTCTTAAAGGGGTTGCAGTCGATTTTGGAGGATTCTGTGATTTAATCCCAGTGTTAAGGTCTCTCAAATGTCTCCAAAACAAGACGTTGGAATATCTCAATCTTCAGAGCAATACCAGAAAATCCTTTGTCGTTGATATTGTTTTGACAAATGGAATTCTGAGTATTTATTCAACATATGTATGCAAACACTTGACTTGTCAGGGAACCGAATTTCCAATTTCCTGGTAGATCCGTTTAAGTCAATGCTTGCACAATGTATAAAAACGCTTTATATTGGTGAGAATATTTATCACACAATAGACTTAGGCGTTATTCTGCATATTTAGTTGTTTATCCTAAACTGCAGACGTTACTTAGAAAACAATGGCAGAGGAAAGGAAGGTGCACAAAAAAGGGTTTATCCTGCAAAGGTTTCTTTCTTTTGCAGATTCGACTTCAAATTATGAACTAAGAGTATCAAAACATCTCAAAGTTATTGATTATTCAGAAAACTTCATTCATACCATAAAAATTCCAATTTTTAAAATCAATCGATTGCACTGGGATTAGAAGAACTATACGTTCCACATACAAATTGGCCATGTGAACATCTGAAACCGCTCCAAACGCCAAAATTAAGAATCATCAATATGTCAGGAAATGATTGTAGCAAGATTTCCCGTCCTTTTTTGAATTTTCCACAAATCTGTCAACAATGATAGCATCCAATGCAACTTCCATTGGATGGACAATGACCATCAATCTTTATTTAGAAACCTACAAACCTCCAAATTTAGACTTGAGTGTGAATCAGTTGGTTAGTTTACCAAATTTTCTTTTCAAAGACCAGCACAAGTCAATGTCATCGTTAAATCTTGACAACAATTTTTGATTAAAATTCCTTTAGTGGTTAAACACTGCAGAGCCTGACAAAACTATTCATACGCCACAACAAAATAGAGTCATTTGGGCCCTCGGATATGACGTCTTATTAAGGCAGGGTAACGTATCGTTATTCTTAGAAGGAAATCCTCTAAGTTGCTCATGTTCAAAACTTGCGTCACTCACATGGATGAAGAATAACCGGAAACGTTTTGGAGATTGGCAAAATATAAAATGTTTAGAAAACAACAAATTTATCTAAATTGTTCAAGACAAAACTTTAGAACGTTCGAACTGAACTGTCAGTCAAAGGAATGGTTGATTTATAAATCTTTAACATTAGCTTTGACAGTCATCGCGAATGTTCTGGCTGCTTTAGTGAAAAGATACCGCGTGCACATTGATTACGTCATCTTGAAATTTCGTAATAGATGGAGAGGAATAATGCAATATGAGCCCAAGGAAAACTACCAGTTTGACGTGTTTTTATCGGTTTCGATGAAGACTATGCTTGGGTTGTCAATATTCTTTACAACGAGTTAACAAAACAAGGATACATGTAAGCTTTCCAGACAAAGATTTTGTTCCTGGAATTTCAAAAGCAGACGAACTGTTACGATGCATTGACGACAGTCGAAAAGTGGTCTTTGTGATCACCGAGGAGTTTCTGGCGTGTGGTTGGGAGTCGTATGTAGTGCAGATGACGGTACCCATGCCTTTAACACTCATGGGAAGGTTCCCTCATCATTCTTATTAAAAACAACATTGCTCTCGAAAGGATGCCAAAGACTTAAATACGTAGGTGGGCGGTACAAACTGTCAATTTGTCTGATTTCCAAAACAATCCTGATGATTTGTGGCATCACGTTGTTACTATGATACGTTCTAGTTAAGTTAAGAACATTAGAAGTATGTAGTGGATGACCATTATGATTTTTTTTATGCAATTCCATTTCTAAAGATTTGACCAGATAGTTTGTTATTATTTGTTAATATAGATATCAAGTGAAAATTTAGGTAATAGCTTCACATTTGTAAGATTAAAAGCCCCATCGAAGGCTCTTTTTGGGTAATTTTATTAATGATATTATTTTCTCATCGTAGAGAACGCACTGTGTTTTTTTATACTATGAATTATTTATGTTTGGTTGAGTGTTGAGAAATACAACGTTAAAAAGTAACATTATATAGGAAAGGATGATATCCCTAGACATAAATGTATGTAAGCGGTCCCTTTCATACAACAAATTATATTATAAAAAACCTACTGGTTTGATCATTTAAACGAAGAGTGTATAATAATGTTACATCCTGTTTAGAGTTATTAGCTTGAATTGTTGTTTATTGAAATAATTAATTAAGTTTTAAAAACCACTGTAGGAATAAATTCGTTCTGATACATTCAATGAACACAATAGAATTTGTGGACATGGGTATTAAAGATCGGCGTTACAAGTAGGCATATGAAGAAACAAATTGCGGTCCTTAAAAAAGGACTGTAATACATGGGCAATTGCATGTGTTTCTAACGAAAAATGAAAGCTTAAGCTTGTAAAGACTTAGTGTTATAGGAAAAACAGAATTATTTCCTATAAATATTTCATTAAATATAATATTAACATAACAGGGTTAGTTTCTTTAATCGGGAATATTTGCTCATATCTGAAAAAAAATTAGGTAATATAAAGAATTTTATTGGGGTCTGTTGGAAGTCATTGTTTTTTTAATGACCGCTGAACTCAAATGTTGTCCGTTGGCTTGCTTCCACTTTATGAAATCTTCCGATGAGTAAAATATAGCGTTACTGGTGTCAGAATCCCCGTAGCAGTATTTACGTTGTTGAAAAAACTTTTTTTAAATTTCAGTTTGAAAATCGGGCTAAATTTCGGAGAATCGCGTTAGCGGGGAATGTATTTTTTGCAATGTCGCTACCTTCATATCCTGAAGGAAGCATTTTCTGTTCAAATATATACATTTTTAAGATTATAACTCAAATGTAAAAATCATGATTGCAATCAAATTAATTTGTCTTTATTTAATTATTATCAAGTGGGACAGCAGTTTTGAAGATCGTTTAATGATTTTCATCAACGACTGTTTTGAAAAATAAAAAAAAACCTGGAGGGGTGGGGGGTTTTCATTTTTACTTTTAGTTCAAATAAAGTTTATGGAAAAAGAATACAAAAACCGATTTTCAAATGTTATATAAATGTTAGTATAAGATCTAACAATTGTTTATAGTTTATGGCAAATTATTTTAAAAGTCTTTAATCTTTATTAAAGAATTATGGTCTCTCATATTAGTGCCTAGGATGTGTCTCCCTGTGTCCTTTGTGAAACTGCCATAGTACAAAGCTAATTGGACTATTGTCATGTCAACCTCTGTAAGTCCTGTGTAGTATATCAATCTCAGATGGATAAGACAAACATAAAATTGACAATTCCATGAACGAAGATCAACACTCATTTATCCAAAATGTGGAATACATCAAAACAAATTTCAGTGCAATGGTTGCAACAATATCTTTTTTGTTCTTCCTGCATAGCCTCTTAACAACAGCACAATGGGCATACCTTTGTAGAAGTTAAAGAAGTTTACAAAACAATTAAAGAAATTATTAAAAAAGCACACAATTGCTGGAAAATCATATTTCCCCTCAGAGTGAAGAAGTTGCACACGACTTGGAAAATCAGCTTTCCAACCTTGATCGAGGATATGAGAATCTTATAATAACAATGTCCGAACAAGGAGAGCACTGACACAGAGAAATCGACATTGTCATCAACAAAATGAAAACTGAAAGCAGCGAGATAAAAGTAAAATACAAAGATATTTTACAGAAACATTTGGATGAAATCAAACAGATACAATCTTTCATAAAACAAACTTTACTGGCCATTAGGCAATCGAGAAATCCACCGAAGTATTTCCTACCACTGAGTACAGCTCTAAGATCAGAGAGTTCAGCAAGCTTCCACCCAAAGTGAAGGTTACATTGCCAGCATTCATTCCAAAACCAATAGACAGTGATAAGTTGTATAGTTGGTTTGGACAGATTACACCATTATCTACTGCTACAGAAAAATACCTTGTCATTTTATCAACCAATCACTTCAGTCAGAGAACTACTAGATGAACCGGAATTTGCCACAATAGAAACTTGGAATTTATGCAGTATTAATGAGTGGACTGATCACCAACGGTATCAAATGTTTCACTTTACCAGAAAATCCAGAAAAAAGCAGGAACATATCCTTGTGTTATATCTGTAGTAAAGGTAATATACTGTACGCTGACACGACGACAAGACAGTGAATAAAGTAAAAATTAGACAAAAAAGAGTTGACCAGATTGCAGGGATGGAAGCCTAGTAATCTGTGTGTCAGTCGTTCGTGCGCGAATGTGAAACGAGCGCGCATTTGCAAAAAATATCCAGCGTTATAGCGTATCTTGTTAAATAGTTCTATAAAGATCACTTGGGTCACACATGGGATTACCGGTAGTCTATATGCAGAAATTACACTATTTGTATCAAGAAGCTTTCTTGTAAATATTCGATGAAAAAAATCAACATATTTTAGAGGATCTTTATTTTAAATTGACCTTTTAAAACTGCATGGTTATGTCATTCATTTGTTAAGAATCATAATGCTCAAAGAATGATATCTTATTCCCTAAATGATTCAGTAATATAAGCTTGTCATGTTTCAGCCTGATCTGATCCTGGTTTATTTTAAATGACCAAACAAACATGAATGCCACTAACCCAATCCCAAATTCTCAATCTAAAAACTTTTCACAAAATATCTTTGCTTTATTTGCAGATCCTTTCTTCTTTTTTAAATTTCAAAAGCTTTTTAGCATCCCAATTGCTATTATAAAATAATAATTTTTTATAATGATAATAATTTTTTGCGGGGGGGGGGGGGGGTTATTGTATAAGATTTAGTGTTCTGATAGAAAAGGGTGCAAATCATAGTTTGGTGAACTAACTGTAAGCACAAATGTCTAATGACCTGCAATCTACAAATGTTTAAACCTTTAACAATGTGTATCTACCAGTAAAACGCTTGATCGGTTATTATAATTTCAAGCAACTAAATTTCATCTTGTATATCCACTGAATGGAAATCAAAGCCGTATCATGGTTAACTGAACATGACTTTAACTTTAAATGCACTCTCTATTAAACGTTTCCCAATAAATAGGGGTATCTACCTTGTGAAGGAAGTAAACACCTTTGGTTATATTCTAAAAAAACAATTGCATGTGGATAAAATGGCGATTTTTGACTTCATCTTTTGTGTGGTTTGCTGGATTTGTGTTAGCCTGTTTTCAACGGGAAATTGTATGTTTTTGTTTGTTGTATTTTTCACTAGAAATTTTTCTTTTAATGTAAAGATATTTTGATAGAAAATGATTACCAGGTATCTTTTTTAACAGAAAAACATGTTAAGATTTAATTTTTTTTAGCAAGTCTCATCATGTCCTTTAAGCATGTTATAAGATGCTAACGTATTCTAGGGCAGTTATTTTATTACTACTTAACACCAAACAAATTATTATAGTCTATAATCTTTATGTGCATGTAAATTGTACATTTTTTAATTAGTAATAATTCGAAATGCAAGATTCACGTCTCATTTAAGTTGTAACTACTTAGTATATCCAACTACTAGGTAATTATTCGATTCAATATTGGGAGGACTGGTAAACATTGAATATAGTTTAGGACAATCGCAACTTCTTGGATCTTTCCAACAATAAAATAAATCCAGCTCTACCATACAGGTAAAAAAACTACCAAAGAGGAAGAGGGTTTAAACATATGTGAACCTTGACAAATCAATTAAAGCGAAATAAAAAAAACCTCAAACACAGCGATATATTTAATGTTATAAAGATTTATTTATTTTCTTAACATATTTAAGAACACCTCCAAAAAGGTATCTACTAATCCTATATTTTAATTTGCGTGAATGTTGCGTGTAAGACTTAACATTGACAAAAATTAAAAGGAACCTCTATATTTAAAAAATGAAATTTTCATGAGTCACTTGACACCAATAATGTAGTACACTTTCTTCAGAAATAAAGAATAAAATTTATAATTTATGATAAAATTTTAAAAAAGATTTTTTTCTTTTAAGAAATGTAACAAAGTTTGTTCATGATGATCAAATTTAATTTCAAGATTAAAACATTGGACTTGTTACATTATATAATAACTCAGTGCGTCATTTTGTCGACTCACATTGGTATTTCAAATGCCGTATACCTCGTACTGACTTTTTATTACCTTTACCTATATAATAGGTAAAAAGGCAGCAATTTTTTTTATCATTAAGACTAGGACAAATTCCATTATACGATGCATTTCATACTTGGCATTATGTTTTCCTGTATGTTGTCTTAAAAACAAACCTTTTTCATTCACGACTTTGTCTTTTTTCTCATTGCCATAAGGTTCAGATCCAGAGATCCTTTGCAAAACGTCAAAGTACGTAGATAATTGTGGAAATACAGGACTTCTTTGGAATTGCAGTGGCCTTAATTTGAGTAGCATTCCACGCCACTTTCCGACAACCAAATTCACCACATTAGTCATGGATTTATCATGGAATTCATTCAGTGATATATCCAAAGATACTTTTGGCCATGTTCCAATTTGGTTATCACATAGAGTCACGGCGATACATTTGCAAAATAACAAATTGCAATCATTACAAAATGGGAGTTTCGCACAGTTTAAAAACATTTGTGTCTTAGACTTATCAAATTGTGGACTTCGCAAATCTTTGATATCAACGGAAGCTTTTGTTGGTCTTGGCCATCTAAGATATCTTTTCATCCACGGAAATAAATTTGACGTCGATGGATATCCAGATGTGGCGATATCTTACCTTTCTGCGTTACAAAATCTTTCGGTCGATGTCTTTTACAGATTTCAGTTTGACGAGCCGTTTCAAAAATTAAAACAGTTGGGCAACATTCAGTTTCACCCAACACATTCATCCTTTTATTTGACGAATTCTACGTTTACCGGACTCTCCGAATCGCCAATTGTTTATCTTAACATGAACTTTAATTTTAAAGTGTTTTGTAATATCAGCGAGGAAATATTTTGTTCTTTTCCCTTTCTTAAAGGGGTTGCAGTCGATTTTGGAGGATTCTGTGATTTAATCCCAGTGTTAAGGTCTCTCAAATGTCTCCAAAACAAGACGTTGGAATATCTCAATCTTCAGAGCAATACCAGAAAATCCTTTGTCGTTGATATTGTTTTTGACAAATGGAATTCTGAGTATTTATTCAACATATGTATGCAAACACTTGACTTGTCAGGGAACCGAATTTCCAATTTCCTGGTAGATCCGTTTAAGTCAATGCTTGCACAATGTATAAAAACGCTTTATATTGGTGAGAATCATTTATCACACATAGACTTAGGCGTTATTCTGCATATTTTAGTTGTTTATCCTAAACTGCAGACGTTACTTATAGAAAACAATGGCAGAGGAAAGGAAGGTGCAAAACAAAAAAGGGTTTATCCTGCAACGGGTTTCTTTCCTTTTGCAGATTCGACTTCAAATTATGAACTAAGAGTATCAAACCATCTCAAAGTTATTGATTATTCAGAAAACTTCATTCAGACCATAAAAATTCCAATTTTAAAATCAATCTGATTGCACTGGGATTAGAAGAACTATACGTTCCACATACAAATTGGCCATGTGAACATCTGAAACCGCTCCAAACGCCAAAATTAAGAATCATCAATATGTCAGGAAATGATTGTAGCAAGATTTCCCCGTCCTTTTTTTGAATTTTCCACAAATCTGTCAACAATGATAGCATCCAATGCAACTTCCATTGGATGGACAATCTGACCATCAATCTTTATTTAGAAACCTCACAAACCTCCAAAATTTAGACTTGAGTGTGAATCAGTTGGTTAGTTTACCAAATTTTCTTTTCAAAGACCAGCACAAGTCAATGTCATCGTTAAATCTTGACAACAATTTTTTGATTAAAATTCCTTTAGTGGTTAAACACCTGCAGAGCTGACAAAACTATTCATACGCCACAACAAAATAGAGTCATTTGGGCCCTCGGATATTGACGTCTTATTAAGGCAGGGTAACGTATCGTTATTCTTAGAAGGAAATCCTCTAAGTTGCTCATGTTCAAAACTTGCGTCACTCACATGGATGAAGAATAACCGGAAACGTTTTGGAGATTGGCAAATATAAAATGTTAGAAAACAACAAATTTTTATCTAAATTTGTTCAAGACAAAACTTTAGAACGTTCGAACTGAACTGTCAGTCAAAGGAATGGTTGATTTATACATCTTTAACATTAGCTTTGACAGTCATCGCGATTGTTTCTGGCTGCTTTAGTGAAAAGATACCGCGTGCACATTGATTACGTCATCTTGAAATTTCGTAATAGATGGAGAGGAATAATGCAATATGAGCCCAAGGAAAACTACAGTTTGACGTGTTTTTATCGTTTTCCGATGAAGACTATGCTTGGGTTGTCAATATTCTTTACAACGAGTTAACAAACAAGGAATACATGTAAGCTTTCCAGACAAAGATTTTGTTCCTGGAATTTCAAAAGCAGACGAACTGTTACGATGCATTGACGACAGTCGAAAAGTGGTCTTTGTGATCACCGAGGAGTTTCTGGCGTGTGGTTGGGAGTCGTATGTAGTGCAGATGACGGTCACCCATGCCTTTAACACTCATCGGGAAGGTTCCCTCATCATTCTTATTAAAAACAACATTGCTCTCGAAAGGATGCCAAAAGACTTAAAATACGTATGGTGGGCGGTACAAACTGTCAATTTGTCTGATTTCCAAAACAATCCTGATGATTTGTGGCATCACGTTTGTACTATGATACGTTCTAGTTAAGTTAAGAACATTAGAAGTATGTAGTGGATGACCATTATGATTTTTTTTATGCAATTCGCATTTCTAAAGATTTGACCAGATAGTTCTGTTATTATTTTGTATAATATAGAATATCAAGTGAAAATTTAGGTAATAGCTTCACATTTGTAAGATTAAAAGCCCCATTCGAAGGCTCTTTTTGGGTAATTTTATTAATGATATTATTTTCTCATCGTAGAGAACGCACTGTGTTTTTTTATACTATGAATTATTTATGTTTGGTTGAGTGTTGAGAAATACAACGTTAAAAGTATAACATTATATAGGAAAGGATGATATCCCTAGACATACATGTATGTAAGCGGTCCCTTTTCATACAACAAATTATATTATAAAAAAACCTACTGGGATTTTGATCATTTAAACGAAGAGTGTATAATAATGTTACATCCTGTTTAGAGTTATTAGCTTGAATTGTTGTTTATTGAAATAATTAATTAAGTTTTAAAAACCACTGTAGGAATTAAATTCGTTCTGATACATTCAATGAACACAATAGAATTTGTGGACATGGGTATTAAAGATCGGCGTTACAAGTAGGCATATGAAGAAACAAATTGCGGTCCTTAAAAAAGGACTGTAATACATGGGCAATTGCATGTGTTTCTAACGAAAAATGAAAGCTTAAGCTTGTAAAGACTCTTAGTGTTATAGGAAAAACAGAATTATTTCCTATAAATATTTCATTAAATATAATATTAACATAACAGGGTTTAGTTTCTTTAATCCGGGAATATTTGCTCATATCTGAAAAAAATTAGGTAATATAAAGAATTTTATTGGGTCTGTTGGAAGTCATTGTTTTTTTTAATGACCGCTGAACTCAAATGTTGTCCGTTGGCTTGCTTCCACTTTTATGAAATCTTCCGATGAGTAAAATATAGCGTTACCTGGTGTCAGAATCCCCCGTAGCAGTATTTTACGTTGTTGAAAAAACTTTTTTTTTAAATTTCAGTTTGAAAATCGGGCTAAATTTCGGAGAATCGCGTTAGCGGGGAATGTATTTTTTTGCAATGTCGCTACCTTCATATCCTGAAGGAAGCATTTTCTTGTTCAAATATATACATTTTTAAGATTATAACTCAAATGTAAAAATCATGATATGCAATCAAATTAATTTGTTCTTTATTTAATTATTATCAAGTGGGACAGCAGTTTTGAAGATCGTTTAATGATTTTCATCAACGACTGTTTTGAAAAATAAAAAAAACCTGAGAGGGGTGGCGGGGTTTTCATTTTTACTTTTAGTTCAAATAAAGTTTATGGAACAAATGAATACAAAAACCGATTTTCAAATGTCTATATAACTGTTAGTATAAGATCTAACAAATTGTTTATAGTTTATTGGCAAATTATTTTAAAAGTCTTTAATCTTTTATAAAGAATTATGGATCCTCATATTAGTGCCTAGGATGTGTCTCCATGTGTCTCCTTTGTGAAACTGCCATAGTACAAAGCTAATGTGACTATTGTCATGTCAACCTCTGTAAGTCCTGTGTAGTATATCACATCTCAGATGGATATGACAAACATAAAATTGTACATTTCCATGAACGAAGATCAAGACTCATTTATCCAAAATGTGGAATACATCAAAACAAATTTCAGTGCAATGGTTGCAACAATATCTTTTTTGTTCTTCCTGCATAGCCTCTTAACAACAGCACAATGGGCATACCTTTGTAGAAGTTAAAGAAGTTTACAAAACAATTAAAGAAATTATTAAAAAAGCACACAATTGCTGGAAAATCATATTTCCCCTCAGAGTGAAGAAGTTGCACACGACTTGGAAAATCAGCTTTCCAACCTTGATCGAGGATATGAGAATCTTATAATAACAATGTCCGAACAAGGAGAGCACTGACACAGAGAAATCGACATTGTCATCAACAAAATGAAAACTGAAAGCAGCGAGATAAAAGTAAAATACAAAGATATTTTACAGAAACATTTGGATGAAATCAAACAGATACAATCTTTCATAAAACAAACTTTACTGGCCATTAGGCAATCGAGAAATCCACCGAAGTATTTCCTACCACTGAGTACAGCTCTAAGATCAGAGAGTTCAGCAAGCTTCCACCCAAAGTGAAGGTTACATTGCCAGCATTCATTCCAAAACCAATAGACAGTGATAAGTTGTATAGTTTGTTTGGACAGATTACACCATTATCTACTGCTACAGAAAAATACCTTGTCATTTTATCAACCAATCACTTCAGTCAGAGAACTACTAGATGAACCGGAACTTATTGCCACAATAGAAACTTGGAATTTATGCAGTATTAATGAGTGGACTGATCACCAACGGTATCAAATGTTTCACTTTACCAGAAAATCCAGAAAAAAGCAGGAACATATCCTTGTGTTATATCTGTAGTAAAGGTAATATACTGTACGCTGACACGACGACAAGGACAGTGAATAAAGTAAAAATTAGACAAAAAAGAGTTGACCAGATTGCAGGGATGGAAGCCTAGTAATCTGTGTGTCACATGTACTGGTGATCTCCTGGTTACCATGTACAGTGATGATGAAACTCAATCCAAAGTTGTCCGTTATTCGGAATCTACAGAGAAACAAACAATTCAATTTGATAGTGAAGGTAAACCTTTGTACTCCGGGAATGTTACAATTAATTGCATCACAGAGAACAGAAAACATGATATCTGTGTAGCTGACATGAAGGCTGGTGCAGTAGTGGTGGTTAATCACGACTGCAAACTCAGATGGGAAAATCGTTCATCCCTCACTTACCAAGCTCGAACTATTTAAACCCCTTGGTATCACAACAGACAGTCAGAGTCACATATTGACAGCAGCTTTTGACAGCCATTGTACTCACGTTCTGGAACAAAATGGACATGTACAGTTTCTCTGTTTTATTGATAACTGTGATCTGAAGAATCCTCATAGTGTATGTGTGGACAATAATGACAATCTGTTTGTGTGCGAGTATTTCAAAGGCAATGTAAAGGAAATCGAATATCTTAAGTAGACATCGTCTATTTTAAAACTGTGATGCAATTAAACAATAATGTGTTTTTCGATTGTGAGTGGACTATTCGCATGATACCAGCGAAACTTTTTATATTTAATCTTGAGGTATTTTCAGAGAAATATGTAAAGATTTGTTTATTTCTAATGCACCTTAAAAATAAACATATTAATTATTTTGATAAGATATGCCCCACGTACGCTTTTTTCTTATTTAGAAAATATACTGTTTAAGCGCATAAAAATAAACGATATTTCAAATGAGATCACAATAATTCATAAAGGTCATTTTGTAAAAGTTTCAATTAAATTGAAGAATTTCTCACAGTTTTATCGCCAAATAAGGACAATCAAAGCCATAAAAGAACATCTTGGAGCACCGGGCCGTCATTAAATTTTGGGTGCACGCAGAAAAGTCTCTGATGGAGACCAAAAGGTTCTTTGATGCTGTTTTTTTTTTTAGTTTAAAGGTTTACAATTGGAACCACAATTGGAATTGAAGGTTTGAAAATGGAAACACTGATATCTTGAGGTCTTGCAGCACCCCAACCCCCCATATAGCCTGTATCTTGCACCTAATGATTCCTCTTTTTTTCCGTATCTGAATTCGAAACTTCGTGGGCAGAGATTTTCGGACCTAAATGATCAACGATATGACACAAAAGACTTTATACAAAAATTTGACAAATAATGGTGTGAACATGCGTTTTATAAATGGGTCAATGACATGAAAAGTGTGTGAACTAAAAGTTGTTTACTTTGAAAAAGAGTTCCAGGTTCAAATTGCCTTTCAGTAGTTTGACGTCACATGACGTCGTGGAAATATGAAATGGTGCTCCGTAAATCCAAATTATGCAAAATGAAAATCGCTGTATCTTTTGAAAACAACTTCAAAATCATATTAATTTTTGTATACTTATTTTCAATTGGTAGTCATTTAATAAAACTTACGTCATCCTACAAAGTACACAGTAATTTTGCCGTAAATCACTTTGTCCGCGAACTTTTCTAACAACCCTCGTACATTGAGATTGTAGGTTGTTTCCACAAATTTATTTTATTCAATCTTATTATACATAAGGTTATTTTGAATTTTTTATTTTTTCGCAAATATATTGTTCTAAATATTTTCTCTAATTAATGATTCTAGTTTGAAGCAGTAAGAATGTTGGTCTAGTGTTGTGCAGTTATGTATGTAATTTACAACTATTGTACTTAAACAGATTAACATACGCATTACGTGTCTCATATCAGGAAAGAAGTAGATTTCAAATGTATTGACTCAGATTGGGGCTTTTAGTTGCAAAGTTAAGACAAACATATTAGATAGATGCATATACATGTGAAACATAAAATATCATATTGGGGTTAGATTTACATAGATAACAGTATTATAGAACTATTTAGACTATACATGGCTCTCTTGCGATACACCCTCACTTCCGTTGATCGAAGTTAGATCGGTTAAAAACTATTAACTTGTTGGTGAAAATTGTTTAATCTGCCCAAAAATGTATTTACATGGGCATGACATGCAGGATTTTAGTGAATAAAATTATTGGACTACGACTTGAGGTCATTGTTTTATCTGGTAGTGATAGTACATTGTAAATAGGGTGTCTCAAAAAAGCGGGATGGAAAAGACCTTTAAACATCCATGTTGCTTGAAGAGTCATATCTAAATATAGACGCATAACGTATACGTAGACGACCATATTGTTCCGTATGTAGACGAAATCCACATACATTGTATTTGCATTTCTATCTTACACAGCAGCCACCGTTTGAATTTCATAAATAGAGTTATGAAGATGAAAATATATTCTGTATTTTGATGTTAACAATTTGTTAATGTTAATGTTATCAATTTGATTTCAACTGTCTGGAGTGTTTAAAGGGGCATTGTTAGGATTTTTGTCAAAAATCATTTTTTCGATTTTAATGTTTAAAATGCTTCAGTAAAGCATTTTAAAGAGGCAGCTAAAATTTGAGTATCATATGTGCAGTTATACGCGAGTTACAGAGCTTACCATTCTTCGCAATGTAAACAAAGCTTTTGTTTACATTTTGAATGTTGGAGTGAAAATTCCAGTTTTAGACCAGTTTCAAATGTATTGACTTAGATTGGGGCTTTTAGTTGCAAAGTTAAGACAAACATATTATATAGATGCATATACATGTGAAGCGTAAAATATCATATTGGGGTTAGATTTACATAGATAACAGTATTATAGAACTATTTAGACCATACATGGCTCTCTTGCGATTCACCCTCACTTCCGTTGATCGAAGTTAGATCGATGAAAACGTATTTACTTGTTGGTGAAAATTGTTCTAATCTATCCCAAAAATGTATTTACATGGACATGGCATGCAGGATTTTAGTGAATGAAGTTATTGATCCAGAATTTTATGCTCCGTGTATATATTTTGTTTATATCACTTACCCTGTATACTTTGTGTATATTTCATTCATATGAAATGATATTTTAATAAAGTTATGTTTTAAATTTGTAGATAAATTATTTTGTATATATGTTTTTAAAATGAAAAAAAAACCCGGAAAAAGTAGAATATTCAAATGTCGCAAGATTGATTTTACTTAATAATTAGCTAATATTACTTTTTAATGTCGAAATATTTAAATAATTATTTCTTTAATTTTCAAATTAACGTCAATTGTTAAATAAGCAACACAGGACCGCTTAGTATTTTAATTACATAATTCAACCTGTTTTGACATCTTACCTGGCACATGTGAGCATTTTAATTACATAATTTGGACAGTGGTTATTAACGCTAATTATAATGATTGATACCTGTTTGTTTCATTTTTATCCACGCCCATCAGTCATCTGATAACCAATTATATTATATATTTCGGGATTTGCTTTATGGGCGTGACTTTGTTATTATCGACGAAATAAAACCAAAAGCCAAACGCTAAATGTCACCTTTTGAAATTTGCAATCTAAATTAATAAACTTTATATTTTGGCTTTATTTTAATATTTGGTTTTATTTCGAAGGTAAATATATTTTTATTTTATGTTATTTTTCTTTGTAAATTTTAAGAACTGTTTTTATTGTGAATTAAGACACTTTTGACATTTGCAATCTTAATTAATAAACTTTATATTTGGCTTGATTTTAATATTTGGTTTAATTTCGAAGTCCTCGAACAGATCTAAATCCTTTATACCCCGGTATCTTAGCAAAGCGAATTGCACTGAGAAAACCGTTGTAACATTATTGGGCTACAACTTGAGGACATTGTTTGTCTGGTAGTGATAGTACATTGTAAATTGGGTGCCTCAAAAAAGCGGGATTGTCCTCTAACGTGGAAAGGACCTTTAAATTTCCATGTTGCTTGAAGAGTCATGTCTAAATATAGACGCATTACGTAGACGAGCATATTCACATAGCAGCCAACGTTTGAATTTCATAAATAGAGTTATGAAGATGACAATATATTCTGTATTTTGATGTTAACATATATCAATTTGATTTCAACTGTCTAGGGTGTTTAAAGGTGCATGGTCACGATTTTTGTCAAAAATTATTTTTTCGATTTTGATGTTTAAAATGCTTCAGTATAGCATTTTTAATAGGCAGCTAAAATTTAAGTGTCATATGTGCAGTTATACGCTAGTTACAGAGCCTACCATTCTTTGCTATGTAAACAAAACTCTTGTTTACATTTTGAATGTAAGAGTTAAAGTTCTAGTTTTAGACCAGTTTCAAATGTATTGACTTAGATTGGGGCTTTCAGTTGCAAAGCAAAAACAAACCTATTAGATAGATGCATATACATGTGAAACGTAAAATATCATATTTGGGTTAGATGTACATAGATAACAGTATTATAGAACTATTTAGACTATACATGGCTCTCTTGCGATACACCCTCACTTCCGTTGATCGAAGTCAGATCGATTAAACCTATGTACTTGTTGGTAAAAATTGTTCTAGTCTACCCCAAAAATGTATTTAAATGGGCATGGCATGCAGGATCTTGAGGTCATTGTTTGTCTGGTAGTGATAGTAAATTGTAAATAGGGTGCCCAAAAAGCGGGATTGTTCTCTAACGTGGAAAGGACCTTTAAATATCCATGTTGCTTGAAGAGTCATATCTAAATATAGACGCATTTCGTAGACGACCTTATTCACATAGCAGACATGTTCCGTATGTAGGCGAAATCCAAATACATTGTGTGCGCATTTCTATCGTACACAGCAGCCACCGTTTGATTTTCATAAATAGAGTTATGAAGATGACAATATATTCCGTATTTTGATGTTAACATATATCAATTTGATTTCAACTGTATAGGGTGTTTAAAATACCATTCTTTGGAGCTACGTACATGAATAAATCTAATTATTAGACTGGCTCTTCAAAACCGCCAGAGATGTAATCATAATTATCGCATGTGTCTGTATTTACCTATAGCTTCATCACCGATATATACTTCTTTAATTAATTTGTTGCTTTTAGCAACCTGTACATGTATTTTTAAAAAAAACCATACTCGTTTATTTCATAAAAAGAGGGGCTTATCTTCATTAGCCAATGGTTTCTGATCTGCACCGCTCCTCACAAACCCTTGGAACATCGTGCTATCAAAATTTGTGATATTTTTCGCCACTTGATCTCCTATCCTTTGTATAAATCTACTAAATAATGAAAGATACCGTAAGTGGTGTAGTAATGGCAGAAATATGTATAAGACTGTTCCAGGTTTCGAGCCCAATCAAAAACGTCGAACGTGGTTACAACCGATTCTATATAACTGCATAGTAACCACTCGCCAAATCTAAACATGGCTTATAGTGGGGAGATTAAATGCAGCGTTCTCACATTTCAAAGGCATTTATATATATTTCTTTTTATAAAAGTTACATTTTTAGAAATATGTCTCTTTGAAACAAAAATCAGTTCTCAAGAACTTATCTGACTCTAAACGTTGATATTGATAAGTTAAATTTGTTTCAAAGAGGCAGTTTTCCATAACAATGAAGAAACTCTTTCTATATGGCGTGAATGCGTGTAATTTATTTTGTGGTTTTATAAAATTGAGTGCAAACTTTTGAGATAAAATTCTACACTGCTTTGTGTACAACGTAGCATGCAAAAAAGACTTGCATCGAATTCATATGCAACTCCTTTAGAAAAAATAGCATAGATACTGCAACACCTCTTCAAGAAATATTCCCAAGCAATGCTTTTCGACTGGCAGAAGAATTTAGCAACCATGTATATATAACACTGTGCAATCATGGCGGAATATTTTCATCAAGTAAGTTCGTTTTAATTATTCGTTAAAGATTTTTTATTTGTTAACCAAATAAATACCAAAGATTGTAAAATCTTTTCAGATTTCAAAATCTAGATTTTTGCTGTTTACCACTGTCTGTATACAGACCGTTCTGACATTGACTACGCATGCGCCACAAGACTGTCCTCTGTCCTTGCCCTGCGAGTGTAACGGGAATTAACAGATCGTCTACTGTAGCAACAAAAGCCCTTCTAAGCTGCCACCTATTCAAAGGTCTCAGGGCAAGTGGACATTTTATCTCGATGACAACGGGATCGAGGTCATTCCTGATAACTATTTTAATGGCGTGGAGGTCAACTTTCTCTCCTTGGAAAACAACGATATTCACACTATTGGTGAGAATGCGTTTTAGGAAAGTGAAGACTCCTTGAATTATCTCCATCTTGAAAACAACAGTCTGACCGAGCTTCCAAACGCAATAGGAAAACTTCGGCAACTAACCGGTGGGTTCATTCAATGAAATCCAATGGTGGATTTACCAGAGACAGTGATTAAAAACCTTACTTCTTGTCTTCAGTTAATCAGTTTTGGTCCTAAGTCTATGACAAAATGGCCAAAGAATATCAACTTTCTTATAAATATTTTCTCTATAGATTTAAACGATGTCCAATATCCCGAGCAACCAGAGGACACGTTTTCTACGTTAAAAAATAACTTGGTGCTCTTAAACCTCTACAATACTGGACTAACAAAACTGCCATCTTCCAGAAATGATTTTCAAAATATGTCTTCAATGATTTTCCGGGGAAATAAGAAATTATCGGCAAACTCAATCACTAAATCTATACCTCGGGGTTTTCCATTTTTAACATCGATAACTTTTCAAGACAACGGATTAACTACACTGCCATCAATATTTTTGAAATCGACTAGAATAGGAAGAACAGTAGTTAGAGATAATCCAATAGTTTATCTTCGAGATGACACTTTTCCGCTACATCTGAGTTAATATCTGCATTATTTACCATTTAGTGGTACGAGACTCACCAGCAGCAGTTATCAATAACAAACAGCCAGATTCAGGAAATTCAAGATGGAGACTGCAGCAGTCTATTTAACTTGGGAGTCCGTTTCTTAGGCTATAATCCTCTCTCAATGATCTCAGAAAATGTGTTTTTGAACAATAAACAACTGGGTAGCATTGCATTAGACCATACCAACTTAACGACAGTACCTAAAGCTTTAATGAAAGCACTGTCTTTTCAAACAGTGGATATGACCTCATGTCCAGTGGTTTGTTCCTGTTAAAATATTGGGTGGATCAAGTCTTGGAAAAGCATTCCTACGTTTTATGGATCTTGTTATAATCTTAATGGAACCAGATTGATGATCTACATTACAGATCAAATTCCTAAATGCCCTTAAGTCAATGGATAGACCTGTCAATGTTTTTCTTAAAAAATTGATATGCGGTAGATATTCCAGGCATGTAGCATATCAATTTTTTAAGAAAAACATTGACAGGTCTATCCATTGACTTAAGGGCATTTAGGAATTTGATCTGTAATGTAGATCATCAATTTTAATCAGTAAATGGATGTTTTTCTCACTATGACTTATGACTGATTGAATAAATTAAATATTAGTTTTGATAAACGGGATGCTATCGTTTCTTTCAAAAATCAAAATCCCACAGTTCGCCAATTAAATCATTTTAACTACTTTTTAATTGCTTTTAATAAAACTGCATAACATTTGAAATTTCATTATATTTGTTTTGTGCTTTAAAATGATCCATACATTCTAACATTACTTTTAAAACTGAAAATTTAAATTACAAGAAAGGTTATGCCTTAGTTTTACGTCACGATACAATGGAATAATGCTTACTTATGAATTTATGTAAGCCAGACGCGTTTAAATAAAACTAGTTAAATGATAGTGCTAAATAGGCTCATTCAGTACCTCAGCTGTGTATACATCAAACGGAATACATGTGTACACATGTAATAAACAGTGACTTTAAGACCAGACACGATCCATCTTCCATTATTTCCTAAATAATCTCCTCAAAGTGAAGTTTTCCTCTACATAATTCCATGAGTAAATTTCATGTTAACTATGATTTCTTTTTATTTGGATATCATTATATTTTCATAAGCATTCAGTTGCATGCTATTATAAGGAAAACAAAACTATTCTAACTCCAAATTTAGCCTGGTAGCATGTATTTTTGGGCTTTCACAGTTTAAAACGCAAATAAATCAGGAACAATTTTCATTGAAAATTATCTTTAAAAACAATTGAGGAGCGTCTCCAGTATCTCGTGTGTCCTTAGATGATTCAATCATACTTTATTTCTTATGTTAAGAGATATGACAATTCAATATTACAAGCGATAAACTAAAGAACAATGCAGTTTTGAATTAGTCTGTTCTGATATAACACTGACGTACTGTTGAATTAAAAGATTTTTTAAAAACTTCTCCGCAGTTGCGTCTATTTTAACATGTTTCTAAAAGGCATTTAAAACTTCCTTAAATGTGTTGAATGTGAACAATAATTATCAAGTTGTTTCCGCTTGATTGGTCATTTCATGAAGGTGTAACCTTAGCGTTTTAAATGTAATACAGCTCAAAGCGTGTTCAAACAGAAAGTATAAACTCTGGAAAATGGAGGTGTCAATGGTTGTGTTTGCAATTTTCATATTATGTGTTCGACCAATTCTGGGCTCTGAAAGATATGATACATTGGACAAAACTACGCAAGACTTGACAAGTTATACGTACGTGTATCCAAACCGGGACAGTGTGGTCACACTGTCAAGAAACTGTACTGTGAAACCTGTCTCCGAAATGGTAAGGCACGATATCAAGGAACTTCTAGATGCTGGAGCCAAACTCATAATATTTAATCTTAACTTTCAAAATCATTCCGGAAAATTGCCAGGGGAAGATGAGTCTGACATTTACAAACCGTTTCTTTGGGAGAGGAGCACTGGTCGGCATGGTCAAGGGATTTTGTTTTTAAAAACTGGTTTCGAAATACTATCACTTTCCACGCTAACATATGGCACCGAAAAAATGAAGGTAGAGTTGCTGGAAGATCCAGTTGGGTGTCTACTGAATAGAACTATATGGGAAATAGAGAACGGCCTGAGACATATCTTGTTGAACGATTTTCAAGAAATTTCCCCCAATGGAAGCGGTGGAAGTTTGGGTGATAACGAACACATATGTAACATGCACATTAAAAACGACGAGCAACGCGCCGTGTTTTATCACATTTGTTGCAGAAAATATGCAAAAGGGGAAACGGTTTGCCAGGAATTGGTCAAAGACTTCTGGGTGCAAATGTTATTATACAGTATCTACATCATGAATCTACTTGTGATCATGTTTTGCCCCTATCTTATTCCTAAACCATGGTATCAGGATAAGTATCAAAATCTGAAATTTGAATTATTCGATTGCAAAAACGAAATTGAGATTCTTGTGAAAAAGACTGGAAAAAAACTTGGCACACCCGTACCAAAAAATGTTGTGGATTTTGATTCCTTGTCTTCGATGAATTCGTTCAAAAAACAATTAAAAAAAATGGATTACGAGAAGATTTATTCAATGCGTCTTTCCAAGATTTATTTAGATGTTAAGCGTAAACGTCTCATACCTCCTAACGATGTCCCTGTTGGAATTATTAAATCCATTTACGATTCCTTCTTCCGCTGTCGGATCCGAGAGAGAAAAAGTTTAAAATCATGTTGTCATAGTAGCATCTTTGAGCCTTTTCAAAAATCTTCGCTGAGAGTTACACACATAAAGTGGTACCACTGCCTCAAAGAACTAATGCTCATTGTATCCTTTGTTTTGGCCATCGTCCCGTGGATCATCAGAATCGCCATCTTTTACTGGTACGAAGACAACGAGCTTAATGATAGGGATAAAGCAGCACGTGACCGGAAGTTAGACTTCCACTATGCATACTTCCCTGGAAGCTTGATTAGTTTTCTCACGCCTGTTCACATCGTCTTTTTATTTTGTTATGCTGTGTTGGCTTTGGATGCTGTTTTGTTCGGAATATTAGAAATATTCACATCAGAAATTAAAAGAAACTTAGAATTGGTTCTTCGCAAATGTTTCCGGGACATGCACGAATCGTCGTACTCAAAATCAGTAGGATGGGCAGTCAGAACCATGCTTTATCCTCTGAAAAAATATGGAGTCCTTGGTCTAGTAGTTGTTGGAATTTACTGGCTTTTCGTGTTACCGGTCATTGTTGTAGTCTTGGCCTTTTACAGCATTCCGACCCTCAACATTGCCATTCGTTTACTGTGCCATTTATTTATTGTTCTTTCCCCCAAATTTAAATTTGTAACGACACTGAAGGAGAAGATAGGTTTTCAGAGTATCCTGCGAATAGAAACTGTAACGCGACTGCCAGGGAAACAAAAACACCTATTTCGATTTGTTCAGTTCATCGTAAATCTGCTTAGTTTGTTAGCTCTGCTTTCCTGTGTTCTTCTGGTGGTAGAAGTGATAGTTTTCTTTGTTGAAATCATGGTTTACACATTAATAGGCATCATTCTGAATGCTTCGCAAACCCTGAAGTACGTCTCTTTACTTTTTATGCTAACGCTTTACGCTAGAGACTGTTTTGGCGGCGTTACCAAAAAATACCAAGCTTTTAATGACGCAATTAACAAAGCGATTCTGGCAAAAGTGAAGAAAGATGTGGACAAAGTAGCCTGGCGGACAGCTGATGAACAGCCACACACTGCCTTCCAAGTCAGTGTTGACGATCACGGTAACGAATCGACCCCAAAAAACCCATATCTTTGCCTCTCAAATGGCGTTCTCAAATGGAACATTCCCCAACTTCTGTTGTTTCTTGATAACAACGATACACCATACATTCCCCGCACATTTTTCTTCAAGGCTGCATACATGGATCACGTGGGATGTCCCGGATCATTGTACAAGAACTTGATCCGAGCAATGCGACAATTTGTGACCATTATTCTGTTTCTCCTTTTTGTTGTCGTGGTCGTTATGGCGTTTGGAAACGAGTACTCTGTGTCTGGGGTCAACCAAATGTTAGCCACGCTCGCTGGTGGGTTTTTGCCGTGGATCTTCCGAAACGTTCTTTTCAAGCCTCCTGCTGACATAGAAATTGACACGAGTAGTCTTGGTTTTCAAAACATGTTTGATGACGTCATAAAAAACCACAAACAGAACTGGCCAGTGACTGACTTTCATGCTTATAACGAACCGCTGGAGAGAAATGAGAAAACTTATCTGAAGAGCTTTTCTCCGCAGATGGATCCGGGCAGTGTTTCTATGCTCAACGATGAGAAAAAAATAAATCTATTGATCATCAACATGTCAAATAGGAAAAGACACCACTTGGACTGTACTTTCTTTTAAATTTAGACCAAGTCATCCCTGCGAATGTTATTGTCATTTAAAGGACAGGTGACACAATCACAAAAACATTGACCAACAAGTTGATTTGTGAGTGGTATACAATTTCTGCAAAATTTTCCTTACTACTCCCATCAGTTTCACAGCTATTGCTGAATTACTGAGCTGATAAGACGCGTGACCTCAATATGCATATCTGAAGCCTCTGAGATCGGAAACCTTCGGTGCGACGTAATAGCCGACACACTGCCCATTCGCTGTATCTTTGAACCATAGGGATTTCTGAATTGCTCTTATCTAAAATCTGAAGTCATTAACTTTTGCTCATTGCTATTAAAAGTTTGAGAACCCAATACATAAACAGAGTTATTCTAAGCTTAGAAACCCCATTTCTGTTTCCTCAGCAATTATGAATAAGAGTTAAAATTGTGACCTGTACTGTTAACTTTTCATTGATCTATATACTTCATGCTGGATAAAATATGTCAGATGTTGGATTTGTAAAAGATAAAAATCATCAAAACCATGGAATCATTGTTTCTGAAGAAAGGATTTTGTTTTGTCAACATCTGAGTGAGTGATAATGTATAGAGACTTTTTGTAACCAGGAATTTCACTGGATCTTAAACCGTAAATAAACCCTAATTAAGTTAACTGGACTCAATAAAGGATATTTTGATTTAAGAAGTATTACCAGAATACCTGGTACCTGTAAGCAAATATATTTGTAAATTTCTTTAGTTCCACAAAATCAGGGGTCTACCTTAATCTCAATACTAATAACTGAAACATCTTTTAATTTCATTTTTTAGTATGATATTTGATCATGTTTGTTTATTGAAATTTGATTAAAAGAACTATATATATACCAATTTTCATAATCAGTAAATACTGAAACAGTAGTTTCTTAACATAGTATTCAGGTTTTAAAATCGTATTAATCTCAGACTCCTTGAATTTTATCCAAATGTAATTTGATCTTTCTTTTAATAGTTTATGAAGATCATTTTTTGGTAGTACTTCTGAGTTGTGTATAATTTATTCTCTATTGATCAAACCTAAGAAAAAAAGCCCAAAAACGAGCTGTTATGCACACTGATGACTTCTTATATACTGACATTAGATTCAGAGTGACAATGGATTATTTTTTTTTTCAGCAACACCAATTGTTACAAATAGTACACAAAAAGGGTTTATATGTGATATAATAAAAATCTAACTCATCGTGCTCCCAGTTGAGTTTTTTTTTTTAGAAAAAAAAATATTTAGATTAATATCAACTTATTCAAATCAATGTTTTGGATCTGCAAGATTGGATTAATATGCATATTATTCAAACAATATATTTCAAACTTTACTGAATACTGACAATCTGAGCAAGTGGTTGCCTGTCTGGCTGACAGGAAGATAATCTGCAATAAATGATTATCAATCACAGAATCTTCAGATTCATTCTAATTTAATTACTTTTTTTCAATTCCTATTACCACTATCTTATGTACATGTAATCTTGTACATTCTATAATCTTATTGCTTTGTTTTTAGGAGAGGGTTCATACACTAAACTTTTCAATAAAATATGCTTTTAATAAATTCACTTTAATCTGATAGTGCTTTATTTCAAAATCATCATTTGCAACACAAATACACTATCCTGTACGTGTAAATAAATCCTCGTCCATTGCTCTGTTTACTATGTAGCCGATAGCTGACTATGTCATCTTTGACGAATAACGCACAGGGGTTTCTTATCTCATTAAAGATCGGCAAAACTCGGAAATATGCTGCAGCTGGGATTTTCAGCACACTTAATTGAGCTGTGTGTTCTTATCTGATGCTAGTCAAATGGAAAAATTGTTATAAACTGATTTATATTTATCAGAGAAAATGTTTTTAGAAGAAAATGATTTTGTGTCACCTGTCCTTTAAATTTAAACCACATGATTTTATTTGACCCTTTCAGTTTCGCAGAAAAAAATCGTGACACGTGGTAATAGTATATTTCCTAGAGTCTGGGTAATTGTAGTCAAATATAAAATCAAGTCGTCTGTTGATTTTAAACCTTATCTACATTAATTGGTGGATAAAATGATTTCTGAAATGTGACAATAGAAAATATAGTTTTCATTCCGCAATTCGACAACAAACGTGCTTAATAGCAACCCCCAACCCCTTCCCCCTCCCCCTCCCCACTTCTACCCACACATTTTATCTTTTAATTTATTTCCGAGGGTTTTTTAAGATTAAAATTTAAGCATACGATTAAACAATTTCGAATTTGCCAAAGGGTGCTGGACTACCGACGGGAAGATTTTCGTTAAGCGGCATGACGATAAACGGGTCTTGATCAGGACACAGGAGAACTTGGACAGTCTTGTCTCACGTGCAGCAACAATGCAGGACGCGAGCTGTAAATCTGACACAGAGGAAACTACCTAAGGTACCAATCAAACGCGCCGAGGCTCGTATTCTGACGTGTTGAAGAGTTTTCCTTCACAAGATGACCAATCGAATGACAGCTTTAAATCCTAAATAAACTAAATGTGCGTCAAGTATGTGAACTTAACAAATTTATGTCTCTTACACCTCTCTGTGTGATTCTACGATCGATAACTCACTTCACTAACTGCGGAACAGTGCACGTGAACGAAGTGTATATATTCTTGTTTACACTATGTTGTATTACTTTTTCTCATCATCATGCTATACTATAGTATCTAGCATTGTACTGGTCAACAGAAGCCGTCCAATACACTTTTTGTTTTCTCCTTTCTAAGGAGCAATCGATCAATCCAGTCTTGTGTACATTTATTTTCGTTGTTTTTGATTTTTCATTACACTTCTTGTTTGATATATATAACTCGTATTTTCTTTCATATTTACTACATTTTAACGCAAAAGGTTTATACGTTATTAAACTACACTTGTATATTGCTATTCCCCTTTTGTTTTGTCATTGTGCACATACATTTATTATGTTATTACTTTCACTCCTACGTTTTGTTTATTTCTTTTGTTGAACAGTATTTTGTCAATTGTCATATTGAGGTATCGTCATTGTCGTTTTAAATACCTTCATTCAGCTGTATGTTTACTACCAGTGGTGTATCTTCCGGTTTTTGGTCTTAATCATTACCCATATACGACACATTATACAGATTGCAGCCATATTTCCCCGTATTGTTAACAAAGAGTTAATCATTGACAATGGGAAATTCATTACAACAAAACTGTTTTTCAATTTTTTTTCTCTAAGATCTTTAGGTTTCCATGTATTAGTCTTTTTGGATTAAATTTTGCTATGAAACACTTAAGCCGTCACATTGTCGTTTTTATCTACAATTTTCCATGTTTCTTTTACTTATCTGCGGTGATATTGAGGTCAACCAGGGACCTATTATGGCCAATGTCCTTGACATTTTACATTTGAACATTCGCAGAATTAGAAAGAAAGTAGCGAATCTTAATACAATAGTACACGATTTTTTATATACTTTGTTTCACCGAAACACATCTAGATTGTAATGTTATAAACGAAAGCTTAATGTTAGATGGATTTAAAACTTTTATCGCAAAGACAGAAATTGTTTTATGGGAGGGGTAATGATATATTTATCAGATTTATTACGAGCAATAAGGCGTCCTGAATTCGAAACTCTATGTTATAAACTTAAAAACCTATAATTATACGCCCCCGCAATAAGTTGTGGTACGACTCGCTGCTTCGTAAGACTATGAGGATTGGGGACGTTTGCGAAACAAAGCTTTAAGAACCAATAATGATGCCGTCTGGACAAAATTTCAACACGTCCGCAATATAGTGAAAAAATATGAAAAAATACGCTATTATATAAATAGTGCCTGTTTGGGAGGGTAACAGTTGAAATTGACACCCCGAGAAAACCATTGTTGACAATGGTTTTCGAGGGGTGTCGGTTTCAACTGTTATCCTCTCAAACAAGCACTATTTAATTCATTATACTGAATGTCAATTTTGAAGAAAACTTGACTGCTTTTATATAGTAATGACTTGAATTTTACTGTAGACCGTACGCGCATTATTTACGCGCATGTAACAATTCGTAATGTTACCCGCTGCCAAGTGTGTTGCTAATGCTGACGGTAATAGAATAGATTACCAACAATATATCACACAATGCAAGAAATAATGAAAATTATAGTGTTCCAATCTGCAGATTAGAACTTTACAAAAAATCGTTTGTACCTGACACCATTCAAAAATGGAATTCTCTCAAATTAGAATTTAGGGAAGCAACCTCTCTCAACATATTCAAGAAAAACATCACTGAGAGTATTCCTCAGCCTCCAAAATATTTTTCATTTGGTAAACGCACTAATAATGTTTTACATATCAAGTTGAGAAACAACTGTATTTTGAATTATGATCCGTATAGAAGAAACATTTTTAAATCAGCCAATTGTATTTGTGGTCAAAAGGAGAATGTTTATCAATTTTTCTTTGTATGCAGGAATTATGTAAATGAAAGAAAAAACCTATTTGAATTACTTTTTAATAGACTTAAAGAAACAATTTTAGTTAACTCACATTTGCTTCTTTAGGTAAGTGACAGTTTGTCTTACAATACAAACTGTTTTATTTTTTCAGAAGTTCAAAAGTTCATTAAAGAGTCTGGAAGATTTAATAATTAAATTCCTTTTTGCTATTGCTTTTAATACTGTATATTAAAATTATTTACTATATATTACTTTTTAAATGCATGTTTATGAATATAATTATCATATAGTCAATAGCTATAAGTAACATGTAATATAATGATAATGATAATAAAGTATTTTCTTTATAATGATAAAGTCTTTTATTTAGACAGGATAGCACAATTAGTGACAAAGTACTAGTTTACATTGTGGTCCTGTATATAAACATATGTAAAACAAGAATAAGACACATAGATAAATAATGCAGATAAAATGTACACACTCATCAATAAATATATATGCACCGATTTGATATCATAATCAATAAAATTTACTTCGCTAGATAATATTGCTATAAATACATTGTTTTAAAAGAAGACATGATATTACATGTTCGAACACATTCTGGCAGTTGATTCCATAAAATTGCTGCTGGTATTCGAAAAGAGCCCTTATAATGTTCAGTCCTTGATTTTGACACATATAACAATCCACTAACACTACTTCTTGTTTCTATAGAACTTACTTGCTTTACATATTTAAAAACCTTCATGTATTCTGGTGTCATGCCCTTTAAGATTTTAAAAGCTAAAAAAAATTCTGTACATAAAATAATCCTGAATAGGCATTCATTGTAGAACTCAAAAAATATCAACAGTGGAAGTTTGAGTAGTTTTAACATTCAGTATAATTCTAGCTGCCCTTTATTGTAATTTTATATTTTTCCCAATTTGACCATCATTTTTGGCTGAACACCAAACTGTACAACAGTAGTTAAAATGTGGGAAAATAACAGTATTATAAATTTTTAATAAAGCAGCATTTGACATAAAAAAAAACACGAAGACGACGTAAAATACCTATTTTTGAGCAGGGTTCTTGCATAACAAGTCAATATGATCTGACCAAGTAAGAGATTCATCTATGGTTACAATAAGAAGTTTAACCTTTTCTACAGTGTACAAAACAACACCACCAACTTTGATATACAATTTTTACACTTCGATAATTTTTGTTTTGTACCTATTCCACTATGACAATTGTATATATTGTATGTATTATCATTAGAAGAGGAAGATTTTAGATGTGTAATTTACACAATAAAATATGTTCAAATCAAAAATAAATTTCAATTTAGATGTTCGAATATCTAAGCACAAACAATAACATCTTCGCAGAACTGAACAAAACCCAGAACACAATTTGAATTTAGTGCGAAAAACAAACACCAGGAACACCAAATCATTTTAATACATTTCATCATTATAAACTTTACTAGATAAAAGAAAGAAAACAAATTTCAAAATAATCAGAGAATTCAATGGTTCAGGGTTTTACAGTTCTTTGCCGATCATAATAATGCATATTACAATTGATGTTTGATGAATGACACAATTGGAAATCGTTCAAATTTCAATAAAATCTGGACTACAATTGTAGCATCACAAATTCCTGAAAACAAAGATTTGTTTAAATTTCTAATGTTGAAATACTTTACAAAAAGACGCATGATTGAAACAAAAAGTACGTGTGCGAAATTTTAAGCAAATACACGCAATAAGTTAGCACCATTGAACATACAAACTATTTCAAATCATTGCTGAGAAGTGAAAACAAACTGTATAAAAAACATAACTTCCTTATGTTTATACTGCGTAACTAATTATTGCACAATACTCAACAGTATTAGCTTGTGCATAACATCGAAATAAGTAAGAAGGTAACCGTTTGTTATAGTTACATTATGCATTATAAACATAATGCATTGGATCTTCAAATCACCTTTTCCAATAAATTATGTAAATTTTCACATGTTTAAGATTATTTCAATGATAAAAGCTGTATGTACAAATATGGCAAACTTAATGTGGTAGTCTTGATAAAACATCTGTTTCATTATTTTGATCATCATTATCTAATCTACTAAAATATTTTTTCCTTAAGCTATCATTTTGACATTCAAATAATAAGCGTTTTATCTTTGATAGAAGAGTTTAAACAAAAAAAAAACATAAAAACAAAATAAACTACACGTCCTCTCACTTAACAGTTCATTTTTGTATCGACCAGCTTCTATATCTATTCAATATAACTAGCCATGTTTAAAGCTAACGATTTAATAAGGCTTATTAGAAGGACAGTAGATCATTTTCATTGTTGTGTTTGCAGATTTAATTCACAAAATAGTAAATAGTGTTTTGCTTTGTAATCATTTTTTTTTTCAATCATTCAGAATATTTGAAATTCATCCACTGGTAATGCAAGTAAAGGTATTAGTGGCAAGTAAAAATGGGAATTCCTATAGTTGCTTCTTATCTTTTATTGCTAACGATGTCATACTTGGAAGTATCAGGTATCTTTTAGAATTTTTTCAAGCATGCGCATGTAAGGTATTATGACTATATTTCATGCAGTACAATCATTTTTGGTCAACAAAGCCAAGAACAAAACTATGAAGCACTGTATCCATTTCAATTGCGTTGAATCCATGAATAACACGACCTTTTTCTCCTTACAAAAATTACGAATAACGGGTTAAAATGAAATAGTAAAAATAGCATGTCCCTGTATCAAATCATAAACACTCTTTTACTGGTACTGGACGTTGTTTTAAATGTTTGCATTCTTAATCAAAAGATTTACGCGAGAGAGAGAGAGAGAAAGAGAGAGAGAGAAAGAGAGAGAGAGAGAGAGTACATGTCTATCAATCCACTTAAGAGGGAAGTGCGGCCATCTGTAAAACTGTAAACATTTCTTGAAATGGCTTGTTTCTGCCCGAAACTGACTAAACTGTTGCCAAAAGATAACAGAGCAATAAATATGAGGGTTTACATATTGTTTTGTTTGTAAATTACGCAGGAACATGAATACAACGACGCCCCTTAAATAAATGCGCACCTAATAATCCTGGCCTCGGGATAGTGAAGAGATTTAAGGTTGTACAAAACAGATAAGCTAAAATTGTCCTAAAATTGAATTTTTTAATATTTTTGTTTTATATATTTTGTTCTTTTAAATAAAATCTTTAATATATGTTGAATTTGAAAAGAATACAACCTCACAATTTATTTATGCCAACACCGCCTCAAAAAAACCATTTTAATCTCCTTTCAGTGGAGTGTAAAATGAAATAGTCATTGTTATAATTCCCTATACCATTAATTTACTTTTCAAATTATTACAAATATTTGTAATGTAAATGTAAAACCAGTACTTTGAATTCTCTTTTAAGACGAAAATTTGCAGAACTAAACGATCTTTAAAAATGTATTATTCGCATTTGAATAAGATTTAACAGTATGATTGTCATGATCCTGAGTTAAAATATATCAAAATAATGAAAATTTGATTGTTAGTTTTAGATTAAAAGTGTATTTGAAGAAGTGGAAATTGATAAAAATCCTAGATGACGTCTTCATGTTTGACATTAAATATGATATGGATATAAAGCCTGCACACGGTGGTGGTTGTGTCCAAATTTCAGTTTTTACTTTGAAATAATTTTATAATTTTCCCATATTTATTATCTTTCAAGATAGGTTTTATGTGTATATGTTTTCACAGATAAACTAAAACAAGGTGGCTAGTATACATCTTTTATTTAAAACAGCCTCTTATCCCCCATCCCCAGGGGTAGACAGAAACTCTCCCTGTGGGCATTTAAACAAACGAAAAAGCTTTTAATCCACCATGAGTTACTCACTTCTCCTGTTCCAGCTTTTGAATATTGAAACTTCAATGACAATTCATCACTATCTGGCATTTATACCAAAATTATTTTATATGTACTGTTTATCAGTGATTCTTGTAAGCTATTTATTAGCAAGTCTATTTATTATTTAGACAGTTCATAAACTTTTTTATCAGTGATTCTTATTAACCAATTATTACGTTATTAGTAAGTCTATTTGTTTATTTAGGCAGTTCAAAAACTTTTTTTGTTTCAAATGATAAAAATACTTGCATAACTCTTTTGATACTTTAACTTCTTAATTTTCTTAATCACATTATATTCAATGATTAATTACTAAATATGACAAAGCAAAGGAAGATAACTCCAGTTTGAAGAAGCAAGGTAATATAACTCCATTAACTGTCACCCCCTCCCCCAACTTTTTCCAAATGCTTTCACAATCTTTTAAATTTAATAGACGGCTTTATTCTCTCTCTTTTTTAAGTATGTGAATTTAGTCATTTCTTTCATTGAAATTCCTGAGCAGGATAAAATAATACGACAAATATAAAAACCCCTTCCTAGCTATAACTCTTGCCTTACAAGAAGGTGATATGAAATACTATTAAAAATGACAGCTTAATGGTTATTCTTTAATATGCAGTCAGTTTTTATTCTGTGTCAGTAGACGTTTTTTAACATTATATACATCAACACTAAATGACCATTTTGGCCACACCCTGCATTAAGAGCCCCTACCCTAAACACTATATGAGTGTTTTGGCCCCGCCCTAGATTCAAATTCCTACACTGGGAGACATGAGACGGCTTCATTTTCTTTCTATATATGCAGTCAATTTTTATTCAGTATCAGCAGGAGTAAAGAAGACGATTTTTTAACACTAAAAATAAGATTCTAAATAGAATTTGGTCGCACGAATATTTTGTTGCTTCTGCTCGTGCGCAAATTGTGAAAAGGGCTTTACTTGTAACCTGCTACTGTGATACGTATTTTTCATCTGTAGTCTCTGCATTTGTATCTCTTTTTTCTGAAATAGCAAGGCTGACATGTTACAAATCGACAAATGTAAAGTTCGCAAGTTTGTCAAATGTTTGACATGACCATATATGGAAAAAAAGTGACGTCACCGATAGAAAAGGCTAGCTGCAGTGAAAGGCATGTCGTAATCGCCGGAAAGGGGACGGAATGGATGAAAAAATACTCACTATTACGTATAATTATATTATCTCTGGATAACATTTCTTAGGAAGTATGATTTTTGGGAAAAATAAATTATGAACTTGGTGTACATTTTATCAAGAGAATGTATAAAACATAAGGGTAAAGAATTCGATCGATCTGCTTCAGATATCTTCTTAGATCTGGAAAAACATCCTTATCGCTACCACAAAGTTAGGACAACCCCCACCCCCCCCCCAAAAAAAAAGAATAATTACGGCCTGCTGTTCAATTAAATTTATTTAAAGTTATCAATAAGAACTATCTAAATACATTGGTTTTAAGATTTTGATTTATATGAGGCATAAGTAGAGAACATCCCTCCCCCTTTTAAAAAATAAAAATTCAAATTAAAGATAAGGTAAACTGTTGTAAAATTAAAATGTGTTTAAATTATTTTTTAAAATGTTTTAATTTGTCGGTAATATATAGAAAAAAACCTATAAGGTAAAATTGGCAAAATGTTTTATTTCAAGCAATTATTACGGAATATAAGTATGGCGTCCTGAATGTCGGTTCAATACAGACTCACTTTGTAAAGTTAATTGGTTAATTAAATTTTTCTGGGGAGCTGTCATAATACAGCTTTACAACCAATTGTAAACATGTACTATTTACCATATAGCAGCTGCTTAATTAAATACATACATTTTCCCGCGAAAATAACTAAGTTTTGCAATTCTTTTTATTCTAACTTCAGAAAAATAATATTCTCCTTCATTTTTTTTTACAATTCAGAAGCAATGGAGCTATATGGGGCCTCACGGCGGTCTTTAAACCCCATGCCGTGAAAAAAATATTCACCGCCATGGGCAATTTCTTGATCCGTTCTATTTCTGGAAAAGAGTGCGCATTAACTAATATTTCAGTATAAATTACAATTATTTTAGAGAAATAAGATCCCGTGGAATCATTAAAATTCGTGGTGGCTCAATTTTCTTGGTATTCGTGGATAGTTCTTTCCCACGAATTTAAATCCTCAACAAAAAACAAAAAATCGAAAACAATTCTAAAAAGTGTTATCTTTGTTACTGAAACAGTAACCGACGCATCAACGAAATTACTTAAGCATTGAATCATTATTTTTTGAAAGATTTAGTCTCATAACTGCAGCGGTGTGTGCATACAAACTGAATAACGCGCGCTAGCGCGTTTTGAAAATTTGTATGCACACACCGCTGCGGTTATAAGACTATATCTTTCAAAAAATAATGATTTAATGCTTATATTTACATTTTTTTAAACTTCTTGCCTTGTCTGCAAATGTGATTTAAACGTCAAAATTTCTGTTTTATCCTATGGGTAAGTTCAAATTAATGGAAGAGCCACTGTAACAGCCACAAGCGTGAACCTTGATTCTCGCTTGTGACGTTGCATTTTACAGCGTTCATCGTTTGTGACGTCATAATAGAACTAGTCATTCTAACCTTTGAGTACCACTTTTTACACGGTAATTGTGTAATTTGCGTTTCTTTTAATGTATTTTTAACACTAATAATGCCTGATGTTTAATTTGTAAAAGCGCTATATTGGAGGCAAAATCGCATATTAAGTGCGCTATACCTCACATTTGGAACAAAATGCTTGTATTTTGGTCGTTCGTGAGAATGTGAAGTAGCGAGTATTGCATTTATAAATATAGTCTTGCGTTAGTCTTGTAAAATGAGTTCTGTAATGATCACTTGGGTCACACCTGGAATAATACTGCTAATCCAGATTCAGAAACTACACAATCAATATCAAGAAGCTTTCTTGTAAATATCCGAGAAAATATTTAATATATTTTCAGGGATTTTTATTTAAATTGACCTTTTAGAGTTGCAAAATGGTACTTCAGATCAGATCAGATCAGCTATAACCATTGATAGATATACGCAGTATATTGTGCAATGCTTGTTTCCTTTATACCCATACTGTATACCAACATGCATTTCGGGTTAAATGATGTTCTTCATATACCAAGATTCAAGTCATTGCCGTCGCGACCATAAATAAACACAGCGTATCGTAACTAGATTCGGCGGCCATTTGCAATTGCTATAATTAAATCTGAATCATCGTGATGTTTGCAATTATGTTAAGCGTTTGTTTTGAGTATCTAAAATGCGGACCTAAATCCGGATTTTTTTTTCGGAATAAGCAAGCGCGCTATCGAAATTTTATTTTATTCATTTCATGATAAAAATGGGCAATGCGCAATGTGAAATCAGATGCGCGCGGGCCTGAGAACCACAGAAATGGAAATGATTTTTGATGGCATAACTATTAACAGAAATTTTCAATGCCCTACAGTCTATGAAATGTGCCAATGTGCATTTACCTATTTTAAAACGCTTGATCGGTTTAAAATTTCAAGTAATTAAATTTCATCTTCCCAATCCCTGAATGATTGGAATGTAAAGTGGGCCATGGTAAACTAAACATGACTTTAAATGCGCTGTCTTTACGTTTTTCCCCCAATATATGGGGATGCATACTATGTAAAGGAAGTAAAAACCTTTTATTCCAAAAAACAACTGCATGGGAATAAAATGGCGATTGTTGACTTTATCTTTTTTGTGGTTTGCTGGATTTGTGTTAGCTGTTTTCAAATTGCATGTTTTTGTTTGTTGTATTTTTTCCAGAAATTTTTCTGTTCATATGAATTTTTTTTTTATAGGAAATGATTACCAAGTATCTTTTTACTTGAATAAAATGATTAAGAATAGAGCATAGCAAGTCAATAATGACCATGTCCTTTAAACATGTTAAAAATGATAGTGTATTCCAGGCCAGTTTTTTTTATTACTACTAAACACCACACAAATTACCTAAATCTTTAACGTTTAGATTAAATTATTACAGTCTAAAGTTGTACAGTTTTTTGGTGGATAAGAATCTGAAATACAGAATAAAAACAAACGTTTCATTAAAGTTGTAAATCCGTCCAATTACTATGTACATTTTATATTTACATGTATTCATTTTTAAAATATTACAACTCTTTGTTACATGAAGATGTACCTGCATTTAGGTAGAATGCATTTATGCATGTGGGGAATAAAATCAACAGTCCGTGGTAATTTCTCAGTTTTTGGGATAGAGAATTTTGTTACTTCCTTTTAAGTTCCCTGCTATATTAAGAAAGTTGAAACATGTTTTATGACACTGGTGTAAGGGTTTCTGAAATAATATTTATAATACACCAGAATATATAATAGCTATGTTTTCTTTGCTTATAGATTTAATTAGTTTGGTTTTCTTTGTGTCTGTTGATTTTCTAGTTTGTTTTCATACAGGGATTAGACACAAGAGCATCGTATCCGCTCTACACTCTATGACATACAATGTATATGTAAATAATACATGAGGGAAGAATCGAAAGTACGACACGATTTGTAAACAATGTCAAAAAACAACTCATTCTTGTGTGCCCCCATTTCGACGGTCTAACCAATCAAGGTTACTTTACAAATGATATAAGTAACAAGTTTAAAATTTAAAAAGTATATCTTGATTATCATAATAGTTTACTTGTTTACATAAGTTTACCTTTATTCATTTCATTAGTATAAAATCATCGACAACGTTCAACGGGCGCAGCCATTATCAGTTTTAAGTGTTCACCCATTATAATGTATAGATAGATTATTATTACGACATAGATAAATTCTTATCATTACGACATACTAGTAGATAGATTCCTTTACACGGTGCATTTCATAATTGGTTTTCTGTTTTCCTCTCTGTGGTTTTTGTCTTTTTTCTTATCATTACGACATAGATAGATTCCTTTACACGGTGCATTTCATACTTGGTTTTCTGTTTTCATCTCTGTGGTCTAATAAACCAGAACTTTTCATTCACATTTTCGTCTTTTTTCTCATTTCCATACACAACAAACACAGATCCAGAGATTCCTTGCAAAACGTCACAGTACGTAGATGGTTGTGGAAATACAGGACTTCTTTGGAATTGCAGTTGCCTTAATTTGAGTAGCATCCCACGCCACTTTCCGACAACAAAATTCAACACTTTAGTCATAGATTTATCTTGGAATTCCTTCAGTGATATATCCACAGATACTTTTGACCATGTCACAACTTGGTTATCAAAGAGGGTCACGACGATATACATGTATTTGCAAAATAACATATTGCAATCATTACAAAATGGGAGTTTCGCACAGTTCAAAAACATTTGTGTCTTATCTAATTAAGGACTTCGAAAATCTTTGATATCAACGGAAGCTTTTACGGGTCTTGGCCATCTAAGATATCTTTTCATCCACGGAAATAGATTTGACATCGATGGATATCCAGATGTGGCGATATCTTACCTTACTGCTTTGCGAAATCTTTCTGTGGATGTCTTTTACAGATTTCAGTTTACCGAACCGTTTAAGAAATTAAAACAGCTGGGCGACATTCAGTTTCACCCAACACATTCATCCTTTTATTTGACGAATTCTACGTTTACTGAAATCTCCGAATCGCCGATTCTCTATCTTAACATGAACTTTGATTTCCACGTGTTCTGTATTATCAGCGAGGAAATACTTTGTTCTTTTCCCTTTCTTAAAAGGGGTTGTGGTCGATTTTGGAGGATTCTGTGATTTAATACCAGTATTAAGGTCTCTCAAATGTCTTCAAACCAAGAATGCAATACGCGAAATACTTCAAAATGTTTTATGTATAAGCACATTGTACATCATATTTTTGTAAGATAAATTAACAAAAGACAATATAGACATTCATATAATTCTTTAGTCAAAAAAGGACATAATACAGAGAAGTTAATGAAAGTTGAAAGCTTTTAAGCATGGTTTTTTTATTGTATGTACCGAAAATGTATGTTCCGATACAACTTATCAAACAAAGCTGTATTGGTATGAAAATCTGATTTAAAAAAATCATTATCTAAAATGAATACTAACTTGAAGGCACTTTTTATTTACTAGATCTTGACCAATAACAAAATGACAGCTCTCTCCCAATTTAAAGGTATTGTATATTGGGCCTTTTACCTAACGACCCCTCCCTTCCCCCGGGAAAATGGCTATAGAAGAGTTTTTCGCATGGAAAGCTGGTTATTTTCCCCACCAGTTATAGCCAGATTACCCTCACGAAAAAAATTTTCTTTATAGTAGATACACCCCCCCTCCCTTATTCCATCCCGGTTACTAGGATATCTGTTTGACCTTTTGTGGCAACACTTCGCAATATATATTAGATGGTATTCATTGTACTCATAATGAAAGGTGATAAACATTTACCTCCTCTAAAACAAATTAACTTATTGCCCAATCTCGACTAAATCTGGTTTATATAAGTTTTCAATTTTGGAGGGGATCTCGGGAGGGATATTGCGAAATTATTACATCTTCATTCCCTAGATTTATTTATCATTACATGTATTTGATGTTTCTTTAGAACAACAATTGTACATGTACTAATTTTAAAAATAGAATTTACATCATGTCTTTACAACATGACACATGTACTTGTTCAAATAGATCAATGCCTTTTACCATAGTTACATGGTCATCCATCCCCTTTTTTAAAGACTTAAAGTATTTAGTCTTTATAAATAAAGAGTATAGATATATTGTACTTGTTTATACATGTATTAATGTATTTTTTGTAACTTTTATCATATACTTGCTAATGGGTTAATCTGTTGTGCCTGACGTTGTACTTTCTGAATAAACACAAAATTTTACGACGATATTACAGTAATTTTACATTTGTTTTATTCCTGAGTATATTTAAGTTTTAAATTCATTGCCTACAAATGATTTTAATAAAAAAAAATTGAGCAGAAGCTACAATCTACTGAAAATATGCAAAACAATCGAACAAACAAAGACTGAATTTAACAAATAAAATCAATAAATACCACTGAATACTAAATATCTCTCTATTTGAAAGTTATTCAGCGATCTACTTGTGTCATGTTTATGTGTAATAGGGTTTATAAAAGACAAAAATTATTTATTATAATTTGTAACATCTGTACTATATTATTATTCAGTCTTTTCATTTTGGAAATTCTAAATTTGTAATTGGAAAATAATTAGTTTACTCTGAAGTACGGAAAGTTGCATTCACATATGTTTGTAATTCCATCTTGACATCTCCCTTCCCTGAATCTTGGCATCGATGTCATTATTCTTTAATTATTGTCAAATTAACGGTCAGATCTGAGAAATGTGTTTCTTTGATTTATTCATGGTTAGAATTACGGTTTCCTGTCTTCCATATGTGAGTGTTGTAAAATTCTGTTTGCTAATGCAAATTTATTTGAAACTTTTTAATTAATTCTATTGGTCAGTTTAGGTGAGAGTAGGCGGAGTTGTCAAAGATGAAAAGTGTGTGAGTGAAAATGGTGTGTTCTTCTATTTCCGACCTTTGTTAAATTGAGTTGTACTTTTGTATGTAATGTGAAATACTGATTTTCGGACTAAATAAATTTTTGAAATTTTAAAAACGGTATTTATTATTCAACATCAAAGTGAATACGTTACACTTGTACATAAATTTGATTATTATTTAGCTTGTACAAAATCATTCGGATGTGCTTCTAATGTTTTTGTTATGGGAGGGGGGAGTTGAATTTTTGAATAGTGCATTTTTGTTTGACAGCTAAGAACGGGGAATAACTCTGTTTTATGTAACGTTATGGTCACAGCCAGCCATGTTATCTAGAGCTCGCAATCCAGACAGTTAGAAATTTATTCAATTTTTTGTTTACAAGGTTTGTATTCTTAATTTTGATTTCATAATTACAAACCAACACTCAAGCGGCTTACTAAGATGATTTATATAGACAATTAAATTATAGTATATATTAAAATTTTTACTACTTTCACTTTAAATATACATTTTATTGCCAACAATAGGACCTGTAGGGTTACATTTTATTATGCTACCCACATAACGTTACTTATCATAGCAATACCTAACTATATCAAATCAACGTTTTAAATGTATTAATCATGGTTAATTACTAAGGCAGGCTGGTGTTTTGAGAAAATATAGATCTTTGACAAAAATTACGTTCCTATTTTTTTCCTCAAAGAATAATTAACCATGGACCCCCTTTCTACTGCCCAGGATATACACCGTTGTGACCTTTGTGAGACCGTCATAGTACACAGCTACTGTGACCTTTGTCATGTCAACCTTTGCAAGCCCTGTATAGGTGAACACATCACAGATGGATATGACAAACATAAAATAGTTCCTTTCCATGATCGACGATCAACACTCATTTATTCGAAATGTGAAATGCATTCACACAAACATTGCAAATTTCAGTGCAAGGATTGCAACAACAATTTTGTTTGTTCTTCCTGCATGGCATCTGAACAACACAAGGGACATAACTTTGTAGACGTTACAGAAGTTTACAAGACAAAGAAAGAAGATATTAAAAAGGACACAGAAAAGATAGAAAAACATATTTTCCCTTCATATGAGGAAATTGCAGGTGACTTGGAAGATCAGCTTGTCAACCTTGATGAGGGATATGAGAAACTTACAACAACAACGTCCAAACAAGGAGAGCAATGGCACAGAGAAATTGACATCATTATCAATAAGATAAAAACTGAAATCAGCGACATAAAAGTAAAACACAGAGATATTTTACAGAAACACTTGAATGAAATTAAACAGATACAGTCTCTCATCAAACATACATTTCTGGCCTTGAGGAAAATTGAGAAATCCACTGAAGTTTCCCAAACCATTGAATTCAGCTCTAAGATCAGAGAGTTCAGCAAACTTCCACCCAAAGTTATGATTACACTGCCAACATTCATTCCAAAACCAATAGACCCAGAGAAGCTGTATAGTTTGTTTGGACAGATCATCCCATTATCTACTGCTACAGAGGAAAATGTCTTGTCACTAAACCAACCTAAAACTTTAATCAGAGAACTACTGGATGAGCCGGAGCTTGTTGCCACAATACAGACTGGACATAAATTTCTATGTAATGTTACCTGTCTAAATGATGTCACTGTATGGACCAGTGGAATGACCAGTGATATCAAATGCTTCAATGATAAAGGTTCACTCCTTCAGACAATCCATAAGAAATGCCCTAATGATATAGCTGTAGACAATGATGGGTATCTACTGTACATTTGCGGGGCAACAAGGACAGTGAATAAAGTAAAGAATGGACATACAGAAGAGTTAATCAGATTTCAGGGATGGAAGCCTAATCAGCTGTGTGTCACCTCTACTGGTGATCTCCTGGTTACCATGTACAGTGATGATGAAACTCAATCCAAAGTTGTCTGTTACTCGGGATCTACAGAGAAACAAACGATTCAATTTGATGGTGATGGTAAACCTCTGTACTCAGGGAATAGTAGGATTAAATACATCAGTGAGAACAGAAACCATGACATCTGTGTTTCCGACAGTGGGGCTGGTACAGTAGTGGTTGTTAATCAGGATGGAAAACTCAGATGGAGATACACTGGTCATCCGTCAGTTACCAAAAACCAAACATTTGTACCCCGGGGTATCACAACAGACAGTCAGAGTCGTATCCTGACAGCAGATCGTAACAATCTTTGTATCCACATTCTTGATCAGGATGGACAGTTTCTACGTTACATTGATAACCGTGATCTGAAGGATCCTTATGGTTTATGTGTGGACAACAATGACAATCTGTTTGTGTGCGAGTATCACAAAGGCAATGTAAAGAAAATCAAATATTTGAAATAGACACAATAAATTGTAAAATTGTGATGTAAATCAAACCATTTACAGGTATATGTATTTAAAAAAACAATTTAGATCATACTTTCTCATATATAGTTTGCTGACCTTTTGTTTTTTTGTTTATTATGTTGTTTTGTATGTGTGTGTGTGTTTGTTGTTGTTTTTTTTAAGGGTTGGACATAATCTCTTTGATCATTATGTAGGCTCTGTTTTGTAAACCTATTCTTTATGGCTTACTTAACTAACTCGCAAGCTAAAGTCTAACTGTGTCAATTTTTATAATGTAAGTGAATATAAAAAATCTGTTAAGATACATATTTAATCAAATAGTATTTTTCTAATTTTTTTTAAATTTTCAGAATGCGTTAAGTATTTAAGATGAAAGAAATGGTTTTGAATACCAGAAATTTGTAGTACTGCAATATGCACAAATTCAATTACATTATCTGCAGTGATATTAGTTTAATTATAAATAGTTACATTTGCAAGTACATGTATGTTTCGTTATATGAACCTATTGAAAAGTATATACTAGTCTAGTAGTTAGATTGTACATGTATTAACTGTATTTTGGTCTCAATATCTATCTTCCCTCAACTTAATCACTGTTAATTATTCTGTTTGTCGAAGCACAAGTCAGTATTGCAATATGCACAAATTCAATGACAGCATCTGCTGTGATAATATGGTCTTGTCCTCAAGCAGTGCAGATAGATTCGAATTTGGCATTTTTACTATCATTCACATGCAGTCGAAGTAAAATAAGACCTCTGGGATGCCCGCTTACTTGCAAAGTGTGCCATGGAAGAGCGGTTTTAACCGTTTTATTAGTTTAATTATAAATAGTTACATGTGCAAGTATGTTTCTTTATATGAACCTATATAACATTTTATGTTTAGATTGTACATGTACTGGTATTATCGGTAGTTTGTTCTCATGCAGTATCTGTCTTTCCTCAATAATCCTCAGTTTGTTGAAACACAGGTCAGTATATTCAAAATGGAGATAAAAATTCTGAAATCCACTAATGTTCTACAATGTATTTATATTAATGCTATACTAATGCATAGAATTTTAGATTTTGTGTCTTTTTTGATAACTTTAGAAAACAAGTGCAAAAATGATGGTAATTTAAATTATTTGAAGAGCAGCATAGGCCATAAAAATTACAACAATATCGTCACTTAGTGCTACTCCCACATATATGCCTTTGGTATTGTGGATAAAAGAAAAATGAATCTAAACAAAGATTTAAGAAGACAGCAAGACACCATGCACCCCTGCGCAAAAATATACCGTAATTTGTGAGTTAAAGAGTTAAGTTAAAGATGCCCCCCCCCCCCCCCCCACACACACACACACACACAAAACTGGTCCTCTGCAATGTGAAGTTTCATTAAAGTTGATGAAAGTTTCTCAAAAAGAGTGTGTGTAGTGAATTATAATGCAATAACAATATGGGACTTCATTTTGGTGAAGTATGCTCACATAGCATTTATACCAACCCCGACCCCCCCCCCCTTTACCCAACATTCCAAATATACAAACATTTTAAAGTTTTCCCGTGGGAGTGATTGAAGTCGGTAATTATTGACAGTCAAGCAAACTAAAGACGTCGAAGAAAAAACTTATGTCTTTTACTTGAATTTTCCATCATTTAGGTATTCATATGTACATGTATATAGGTTATACTTGTATCGTCTCCGTACCTATAATTTCTTTCTTTCTTTTTTGTTTTTGAGAACCAGGTAATCATTGGAAACGTTTTTGAAACATAATATTATACTAAGTTTAAGAAAAAATCAAAATGTATGTAATTTCCAGATGTGTATTTTGTGTCATAATTGAAAAAAAATGTATTTGGTAATTAAATCATGTCTACAGCTCTTAAAAATGCATGTGTCATTTCTAAATGGCAGTCAGGTAGCATCGTTTTTTAAAGTAGGGGGAAGGGGGGGGGCTTATCCCGAAAAATCTTGACAATCAAAAAAAAAAAACAACAACAACAACAACAACAAAAAACGGGCTAATTTGCAAATCATGGAAATCCTAATCTCTATAAATTCATTTTTACTGTTTATCTCGATCCTTTTCTTCCACTTCAATTTTTTTTAAGAAAATGTTAACTTGCTCAAATTTTTTTTTGGGGGGGGGGGGGGGGGGGGAGGGGTGCCCCCTGCCTGATGCCACTTGCCTGGGTCGGAAAGTCTCGTCATATGACCCGCAAGATATAGCGAGAAAACGTACTTCCGGGCAGTTGCTGTAATAATGGCGTTATCAATGATATACTGGGCTCGTTATGTAGATGGTCATACAAAGCTTGCCAGGAAGAGCGAGAAAACCATGGATAGCGACAGGGTGTTAAAGTTCATTTTAGACAAGGAATGTCACGTGATATCGGCGGTGGTTCAAGCTTCAATGCGAGACACTTCATACAAAGTTCAGGTATGTACAAAATATTCAGCCGTCTTTATCCCTACATTTAATCAACCAGGGAAAAACTATGCATCGAATTTGTCTCCAAGTTATTAATTTCGATTTCTACGATCAAGAAATGCGCTACATTGATTATTTTGAACCTTTAATTCGTCATTTTGTTGCTGTTATAAATAACCCCTACCCCCACCTTTAGTCTTTAATAGTTATAGTTGTTTAAAATCATATGTATAAGTATTTCCCACTAAAAATACAATATGTCAAGATATTCATACACGTAAGGTTGCTTCACAGACATTTCACATAATTTCCATTAATTCTTTACAAAGATATTTCTGGAAATTGAAGATGATGATGCAGGAACAATTATATCATCAACCTGTGAATGCCCTATGGGTCAGTTTCGCTGCCACCATGTAGCTGCTGCACTTCTGTTTGGGTAATCATTACTGATCTATTCTCATACACATGTAAATCAGCACTCTTGTGTTAATCATGGTTGTAATAGGTGTTTAATGTATATTGTCAGCTTTTTTGTGCATTTCAGTGTCTGTTAAGTTCAGTTTAAAGAATAAACCTACATGATAGCTTTTCTTAACATTGGGATTAATGATATTTAAGATATAAAAGAGCAAGTAAGACAGATGTGAAGTGCAGCTGGATCAAGCATCCGAAATCGGCACCTCCCAAATCAACAACAACCATGGCGGAAATGTATCCACCCAGGCAACAAGATTATAGGTAAATCACCAGGACACTTATGTAATACATTTTTGTTAAAATGTCAGTGCTAGGCAAAATCAGATTTATATAAAACATATATCATTTCTTTAAATGTGAATTCAGAGCATTAAAAAGAGAAATGACAGATGCCGACAGATCATATTTGTATGATCAGCTAAGTCTTTTGAGTAGATTTACAGGTTTGATCAACAAGTATCATTTTATCCCTGTTTGAGGGAAAATGTTTGCTCTATATGAGGCCCTTTTATTTTTTCATAAATATTGCATTGTTGTTGTGCATGAACGTGAATTTATTTGAAAAAATCCTTTGTTTCTTTCAGTTTGCATATGCATGCGCATGTAACAGAAATTATTGAACTTTTAAAGCTAAACACATTTTTATTAATAAGAATTGTCCGCCATATTTCACTTTTATCACCGTTATCCCTACATTCCCTTTAAAAGCAGATCTCATATCAGTTAAAAGTATTTATGGATACCTGATAGATACACCTCCTTAATACACCTCCTTAATAAGCAACGTAACACCAATCTGAGGAATAGAAAAGGTCATTTATTCATATAAATAAATGACGAATATAAAACAATCCAAAATGCATGGAATAACTACTGCAAAATAAACAACTTAAGTCATGGCACAATTTATAAACAATTATGCAAAACTCAGAGATCCTGTGTTACGTAAAAAGAACAATTATATAAAACTTTTTTGACTAGCAAATTACATACAATATCAAGGTATATATAAGTAACACAAAATTGTGTAAAAAGATGGGGCACATCTGCCAACGATCATAAACAGTTACTGTTTTTGATCAGTTAAAAGTATATCGCTGTAGAGGTCTCACCTGTGAGGATGTACATCTTGCCTCGCAATGCTACTTGGTCACAATGAAATTAACCAATTTTACGCACTATTTCGAGCCAGGAGAATATACTAACATCAAATAAGCAGGTCAATCCATTATTTACATATAGAATATGCACATATACGAAGAAATAAATGCATAAAATCCAGACCATAAAAGAAACATGTCGGCCATAAGTTAAAATCAAAGGGTTTATATAGATACCTGTGTGACTGTACGTTCTTATATATGTTCAGCTTTTAGAAACATTCATTAAATGAATATTTCAACAACTGATATGTAAAGAAAATTATCTTTGCAAGAGAAATGATCTTGCAACATAATTCACCTCTTTGTTATATGGTTAACCTAATAATATATATTCCAATGGACACAAGCATTGTCAAGAAATTTGTTTATCAAAGTGATATTATTTATTTATTATAAAGAAAATTGTCACACTTATACCTATATTGGTTAGACATGTTCATATGAAAATAATGACATCCTTTTAAGTTCTTGGCATTATAATTTCTTTATTTAATCTTTGCAGCTATGCATTGGATTTTGTCGAAGGAGCCTGAATGTGGGGAAATGCCAGAATTGCGTATTGAGGACCAGCTTACAAGTGAAGAGTATATGAATGTCCAGTGCAAGTCTTCATATCTGAGGTACTATTGAAATTATGATACTGCTCTCTTTCTCCATCTCTCAATCTATAAATATTTTTTTCTGGTTCATTGCAATAGGGATAAGCTTGTTATTTATTCAGAAAATGTCATTTAGACTGCATGGATGACTACAGGTCAACGAGAGAATTCGTTATAGGCAGCTGTTTGCAAGTTACGAATAACTGCATCAAATTTTGGGCAAGTTATTGGAGCTATCAGGAGAAATCGGTAATTCATTGATTTCAACATATATTGAATTCTTAAATATTATTATTTATTATATTAAGAAATAATTTAGAATCTTATTTTTATTTTTAGGCTTACTTTATCCTTGAAGAAAAGGTTACTCAGTGCTTACAATCTTGAGAAGAGACCTTCTATTCAGTGGGGACTTGCACATGAAAAGGTTGCAATAGATAGCTATTGTAAACTTTCAGAGGTGTCTGTATTGCAGACAGGTAAACATTTATACTATCAAACTCAAATCTTGGCATAAAATCTATTCATCTTCAATGTCCATTTGAATCATTATTACTGATTGAATGATTTTTTTTTTATTTTGTGACATGAAACTAATTTATTATACAGTTTATGAAAACATTTTATTTTACTTCCCATTAAAGGTATTTGGCTCCATGAGTCAGGGGTTCTTGGGGCTTCTCCTGATGGATTTGTCCAAGGTGATCCCATTACATGTAATATGAATGTCCCCCTTCAAAGTAAACTTACAGCATCAACAGCTATTTTAGAGGTGAAATGTCCATTTTCAGCAAGAGCAATGTCCATAAAGGATGCTTGTGCAAACTTGAAAGATTTTTTTCTAGGTAGGTTCAGAGATTGATTAGAAAGATTTTCATTAAAAAACATTTATAATGTTGAGGTTGAAATTAAATACCGGTATGTTACTTATAACCCATCTTTAGGTTTGATTGCGTTAATAAAACCTAGTAATTTTTAGCTCTTGTGAGTTTTTCTTTAATAATTTTTCTTAATATTTTAGATTGTGACTCTGAAGGCACTTTACGTCTCAAAGAGAGCCATGACTATTGGCATCAGGTTCAAGGCCAACTTTATCTTACAGGAACTTCATGATGTGATTTCGTGGTTTGGACAACAGTCAGTATGGAAGTTATTCGCATTCTTCGAGATGACTCATGGGAATGCCACTTGAAAAACATGATTGAATTTTATTTCAATGTTTTTTTTACCCTCTCTTAATTAAAAAGTTGTAATTCAGATATTTTCTATTTACTGTTTATTTTCCTATTAATACATTAAATTTCTCTAGACAAAACAATTCATTTTGTTTAACTGTTTAATTTTTTTTTTTTTGCATTTTATGATCAAAGCAAACTTCAGCATGTGTCAGTTCACAGTGTGTTAAAGTGGTTAATAACGAAGTGATCTTAACTACACATCATCATTCATATAGTAATGTACAGCAAGAGTTTAACAAGTGCTACATTTATCGACACTCTGCCCCAGATTACTATTTCCAACATCTGCGTTCATCATCTGAAAAGATGGAAGAGGTGTTTCAAAATATTTACATTATAAAATCTTTTGAGCTTTGAGGCTTTAATAAATAAAAAAAATTAATTTACTATAGGCCTAAGCAAAATGTCAAATCAAAGATATCTTGGGACATGGTATAAGAAATGGTCTGAAGCTCAGAATTACACTAATTAGGAATTTCATATTTATCGGCTATTTCCTTCAGTAGAGGAGATTGCAAATTTACAAGTGCCACACATAATTGAAAAATCTTTGTGGACAAATGTCTGTATTGTGAAGGTATATGGTCTAGAATACAGTAGTTCTTGATTCTTTCATTTGCACGATCCACATGGATTCGACTTCTCCCAATCTTGTAACATAACTGTGCTTCTTCCTTTGTAAAATGAGATTTTAATGAAAGGAAAGGTGCCTTTGCTGTGTGGCGACTTTTATAGTTGCTATAAGATAAAGACTGGCTGTTCATATTTGATGGTACATCCTGTGTAATCTCTGTGGCATCCATAGCGATTCTTGCTGAGGAGAACTCCTCGAATGATTTTGGCATTAATCCTTTGCACTTTAACTGGGAAGGTATTCCTACAGTTTTCATCACTCCTTCGAATATAATTTCATGAAGTGCTGCAACATATGTATTGAAGATATTGGATAATGTAGATTTGCTGGTGTTGAATCTTTCGGCCAAATCTAGATCCCTGAGATTCAGACGCAATTTCATAAGGGTCATAAGGAGTTGGTCACTAGTACTAAATCCTTGTACTGTCCATCCACTGTAATAGTTAAATGGACCCATCCTCTCCAAAACATTGACCAACACATTTAATACCTCCGTGGGAAATGATGTATATAATAGCATCTGTAAATTAAAACATGCATGTCAAATAATTTTATTCATACTATCACTACTAGTATATTACATGTGAAATACTTTTAGTTAGGAATTTTAACCAACTTCTTCAGGTAGAACTAAATACCCTATATGTACATGTTATACCTGAGAACTCATAGTTACAAAGAACTAATTTATCTTTAAGAACTACAATGTATATATATATGATTTATAAAATCAACTCGATACATTATCTCTTTTCTTTAAAAAAAACATGTATAGAACAGTCAATTTGAAACGGTGGAATACACTCGTGTAACAAACCTTGTCTGGGTCTTGTATTATGTTTCTTATAGTAAAGGGTTGTTATCTCAGTCTTAGAGATTTTAATTCTCTTTGGAGGTCTTTGACTTTTTCTTCCAAATCATTTACACTTTCTGTGATGTTAAAAAAGGTATAAGCAATTTTTTATTTAAAACTTACTTATGTTGAGAAATGTTTAATAGAGAAAATACGCCTTTGTCTGCAGGCATATAGAATAAATTAACTGCCCATTTCTTCCAACTAGACAGACAGAAAATTGTTATCGAAACTTTTTTTTTACTGTAATGTCATATTTTGAGTAATGAAATTTGAAGTTTGCTCATATTTTTCTTTCCCTAATGATTCAAATTATAATGAAGTAATTAATTTATCTAAGAACATGTGTACCCTTTGATGTCTACGGTAAAGGAACGGCATAGCAGTGATCATGATCAGCGTTGCTGCCTTGCACATCTTTAAACAAAATTTCCACAGGACCTGTTCTATCTGCAAACCAAACAAATTAATGTTATGGGTTTTTTGGTCATTAATAGTTTCATTTTGAAAAATTTTATACTCTATTCTTTATTCATATATATTATTATTTAAGAATATCTCTTTTAAAACTTTTGCAAGCAAGACGAAGTATTCTGATGTTTCTGTATGGGAGTAAAGTGGGGCGCCTGTAAAGTGCGAAACGTCAATATATGGTCTAAATAATTATACAATGTTTGTGGGTTTTGCCTACATACGGAACATGCCTGCTATGTGAAGATGGTCGTCTACGTAATGCGTCTATGTTTAGATATGACTCTTCAAGCAACATAGATATTTTAAGGTCCTTTCCACGTTAGAGAATAATCCCACTTTTTTGAGACACCCTATTTACAATGTACTATCACTACAAGATAAAACAATGACCTCAAGTCGTAGCCCAATAATTTCATTCATTTAAATCCTGCATGCCATGCCCATGTAAATACATTTTTGGGGTAGATTAGAACAATTTTCACCAACAAATTGGTGACAGTCAAGATCGTTGTAGTTATAATCAAAGTACTCAAGTACTTACGGGAGTTTATTTTATCGATTATCATTTATTTTAAAATCAATTTATCTTTCATGGCAATTAGTCTCTAGTCTGTATTGGAATTACGCACTTTTTTTTATGAATTTTAGACTTTTCCGACAAGAATTTCGAGAAACCCTATATGAATCATGTTGTGTAATATTTAAGATAGATTTCAAACTATGTATAAGTAATTGAAGCAATTCTTAAAAATTTATGGATCCAAGCACTATTGATATCGAACTCTAGTCTCGTTCAACCAGACGCTCGGCTGTCTCCGTTAATCTCCGACAAGCAAGAGAGCCTTTCTGCTTGTCGGAGATCGATTTACGGAGACAGCCGAGCGTTTGGTTGAACGAGGCTATATTAAACTCTGGCGTAGGAATACACGAGACTATAAAAATATCTTAGTTGTTCGTATTATATAAAATCTGCAAGACTATTTTCAAAGTGTTTATTGATAAGTTTCCTTGAAAAAACAATGCTTCAGCAAACATTACTTTGAATTTTTCTATTATTTTCAGGAACTAAGTCTTGTCAGCGGTGATGATTTGTGCTTAGGTCCAAACACTAGCAAACCGAAAGTGAATTTCGGTTTGCCAGAGTAACTGCATAGGAGAGTTGATTAAAATCAACTCCCAAAAAGTATGCCTATAATAACTGATACCTGAAAATTTGGTTCAATTTAATTCTAATTAAAATAATTCAAAGATAATATGTTAGATTTTATATTTCAGTGTAAATGAAATTATTTAATAAGTAAAATGAAACACATACCTAACAACACTGTTTTTTCTTAGTTTTATAACATATCTACTCAAAGTAATTTATACAATAGTTTAACGTTTTTGTTAAGAAAACTGATTTTAATATTCAAGCAAAGGGGATTAAAATTGTGCACATAACTAACCATCAAGTAATTTATACAGAAATGAAATCTTAACAACAGAGGATGAGCATAATTCTCTCCAAATCTGACGATATAAAAACTGTGTCTTATTTCAAGTGTACCTTATCTGACCTTATCTTAGTAAGTTTATTATATCTATACCTGTACAATCATGGCTGAATATGTTCATCAAGTGAGTTCGTTTTATTCGTTAATCAATTTTTTTTTTCTGTGAAATTAATTAGTATAAGTGAATAAATACCAAAGATTATTAAATCTTTTATTTCAGCTTCCAAAATCTAGATTTTTGCTGTTTACCACTGTCTGTATACAGACCGTTCTGACATTGACTACGCATGCGCCACCAGACTGTCCTCTGCCCTTGCCCTGCGCGTGTAACGGGAATCAACAGATCGTCTACTGTAGCAACAAAAGCCTTTCTGAGCTGCCACCTATTCAAAAGTCCGAGGGCAAGTGGACATTTTATCTCGATGACAACAGGATCGAGGTCATTCCTGATAACTATTTTAGTGGTGTAAAGGTCAACTTTCTCTCCTTGGAAAACAACGATATTCACACAATTGGCGAGAATGCGTTTCAAGGAAGTGAAGACTCCCTGAATTATCTGCATCTTGAAAACAACAGTATGACCGAGCTTCCAAACGCAATAGGAAAACTTCGGCAACTAACCGCCGTGTCCATTCAAGGAAACCCAATGGTGGATCTAACAGAAACGGTGATCAGAAACCTTACTTCTTGTCTTCAGTTAATCAGTTTTGGATCTAAATCGATGACGAAATGGCCAAAGAATATCAACTTTCTTATAAATATTTTCTCTATAGATTTATACGATGTACAATATCCCGAGCTACCAGAGGACGCGTTTTCTACGTTTAAAGATAACTTGGTGTTCCTAAACCTCTATAATACCGGACTAACAAAACTGCCACCTTCTATAAATGATTGTCAAAATATATCTTCTATGATTTTCCAGGAAAATAAAAAATTATCGGCAAACTCAATCACTAAATCTATAACTCGGGGTTTTCCATTTTTAACATCGATAACTTTTCAAGACAACGGATTAACTACTTTGCCATCCATATTTTCAAAATCGACTAGAATAGGAAGAATTGTAGTTAGAGATGAACCAATACTTTATCTTCGAGATGACACTTTTCCGCAACATTTGAGTAAATATCTGCATTATTTACCGTTTAGTGGTACGAGACTCACTAGCATTCCTTCTGTACTTTCCAACTTAGATTCACTGACAGGGTTATCAATAACAAACAGCCAGATTCAGGAAATTCAAGATGGCGACTGCAGCAGTCTATTTAACTTGGGAGTCCTATACTTAAGCTATAATCCTCTCTCACTGATCTCAGAAAATGCCTTTCTGAACAATAAACAACTGGGTAGCATTGCATTAGACCATTCTAACTTAACGACAGTTCCTAAAGCTTTAAAGAAAGCACTGTCTCTTCAAACAGTGGATATGACCTCATGTCAAGTTGAGTGTTCCTGTGAAAACATTGGGTGGATCAAGTCTTGGAAAAGCATTCCTACGTTTTATGGATCTTGTTATAATCTTAATGGAACCAGTTTGATGATCTACATTACAGATCAAATTCCTAAATGTCCTTAAGTCGATGAATGTTTCACAAATCTATGTTGATGTGTTTATGGTAATAGTAATACAATGTATATATAAAATGATTGTTTTTTAAAGTTAAATTTATCTAATGATATTTTAATGTGTTTTACATATTTTTACTCTACATATTCAAGGATTGGAATATTTCTCAGTCACATTGTCATTTTATAAATTTGATAGTCGTATAACCTCTCAGATTCAAAATAAACAAATGACAATAATTACTTTTTGTTTACTTAAATAAATTGATATTCGTAAGGAATGAGAGCGTTCTAACAGTGTTCTGTTAAAAATGAGTTTTACAATTTTTTACTCTACATATTCAAGGATTGGAATATTTCTCAGTCACATTGTCATTTTTTAAATTTGATAGTCGTATAACCTCTAAGATTCAAAATAAACAAATGCATGACAATAATTACTTTTTGTTTACTTAAATAAATTGATATTCGTAAGGAATGAGAGCGTTCTAACAGTGTTCTGTTTTCAGTCATGATTGTTAATTAAAGCTGTGCTGCATGATTTGATATTTAATGTCATGGAATATAAAAAAACAGGTTTGCACATGAAAATGTTATTAATCATTTGATTTTGGAAACAAATTGGCTTGAAATTTGATGTCTATTTGAGTTTACACGTACTCTCGAATTGGTGGTTATTATTTACATCAATGTTAAGTAAAGGATGAATCTTGGAAGCATTTTACAAGTATTTTATATAGAACTATTTTTCTTCGCAGTTTACGTCCTAAATACATGTACATGTAGTTCACGAATGCAGGCACGTTGCATAAGGGGCTCCTCCCCCCCCCCCCCCCCCCACACACACACTCTTTTTCTCGCAGCAAACATTTTCGTAAATTAATTACATATAAAAAATTGAATTATCATGGAGTTGCCCTCAACCTACGTAATTCCATGAGTAAATTTCATGTTAATATATGATTTCTTTTTATTTGGATATAATTATATTTTCATAAGCACTCGACTGCATTTTGCATGCTATTATAAAGAAAACCAAATTATTCTAACTCCAAAGTTAGCCTGGTAATGTACTCTGTATTTTTGAGGATTCACAGGTTAAAATGCAAATCAGGAATAATTTTCATTAAAATCGAGGAGCGTCTCCAGTGTGTGTCCGTAAGTGAGTTTACCACTCGATGATTCAATATTACAAACGATACACTACAGAACAATGGAGTTTAAATTAGTTCGTTCGGAAATAACCACTGAGGTACTGTTGAGTTAAATGAATTAAAAAAAAACATTTCTCCGTAACTGTGTCTATTTAAATACATTTGGAAAAGGCATTTAAAACTTCCTTAAATGTGCTGCATATGATCAATTAAATATCAAGTGTTTCCACTTGATTGGTCATGCCATGAAGGCATAACCTTAGCGGTTTAAATGTAATACAGCTTAAAGCGTGTACAAACAGAAAGTAAAATCTCTGGAAAATGGAGGTGTTTATGGTTGTGTTTGCAATTTTCATATTATGTGCTCGACCAATTTTGGGCTTTGAAAAAAATAATACATTGGACAAAACTACGCAAGGCTTGACAAGTTATACGTACGTGTATCCAAACCGGGACAGTGTGGTCACACTGACGAGAAACTGTACTGTGAAACCTGTGTCCGAAATGGTGAGACATGACATCAAGGAACTTCTAGATGCTGGAACCAAACTCATAATATTTAATCTTAACTTTCAAAACCATTCCGGAGAGTTGCCAGGGGAAGACGAGTCTGACATTTACAAACCGTTTCTTTGGGAGAGGAGCACTGGTCGGCACGGTCAAGGGATTTTGTTTTTAAAGACGGGTTTCGAAATACTATCACTTACCACGCTAACATATGGCACCGAAAAAATGAAGGTAGAGTTGATGGAAGATCCAGTTGGGTGTCTACTGAATAGAACTATATGGGAAATAGAGAACGGCCTGAGACATATCTTATTGAACGATTTTAAAGAAATTTCCCCCGATGGAAGGGGCGGAAGTTTGGGTGATAATGAACACATATGTAACATGCACATTAAAAACGACGAGCAGCGCGCCGTGTTTTATCATATTTGTTGCAGAAAAAATTCAAAAGGGGAAACGGATTGTCAGGAATTGGTAAAAGATTTTTGGGTTCAAATGTTATTTTACTGTATCTACTTCTTGAATCTACTTGTGATTATGTTTTGTCCCTATCTCATTCCTAAATCATGGTACCAGGATAAGTATCAAACACTGAAATTTGAATTCGATTGCAAAACCCAAATTGAGGTTCGTGTAAAAAAGACTTGCCTAAAAACTGGCAGACCCACTGCAGGAAATGTTGTTAATATTGACCTCTTGTCTTCGATGAATTCGTTCATGAAACAATTAGGAAAAATGGATGACGATGTCGTTTATCCTATGCGTCTTTCCAAGATTCATTTAGATGTCAAGCGTGAACGTCTCATACCTCCTAACGATGTCCCTGTTGGAATTATTAGATCCATTTACGATGCTTTCTTCCGCTGTCAGATCCGAGAAAAAAATTGTTTAAAAACATGTTGTCATCGCAGCATCTTTGAGCCTTTTCGAGGATCTTCGCTTAGAGTTACACACATAAAGTGGTACCGCTGCCTCCAAAAACTAATGCTTATTATTTCCTTTGCTTTGGCCATCGTCCCGTGGATCATTAGAATCGCCATCTTTTACCGGTACGAGGACAACGAGCACGATGATAGGGATGAAGCAGCACGTGACAGGAAGTTAGACGTCCACTATGCATACTTCCCTGGAAGCTTGACTAGTTTTCTCACGCCTGTTCACATCGTCTTTTTATTTTGTTATGCTGTGTTGGCTTTGGATGCTGTTTTGTTCGGAATTTTAGAAATGTTCACATCAGAAATTAAAAGAAACTTAGAATTGGTTCTTCGAAAATGTTTCCGGGACATGCACGAATCTTCTTACTCGAAATCAGTGGGATGGGCAGTAAGAACCATGCTTTATCCTTTGAAAGAATATGGAGTCCTTGGTCTCGTAGTTGTTGGCATTTACTGGCTTTTTGTTCTGCCGGTCATTGCCTTAGTCTTGGCCTTTTACTGCATTCCGACCCTCAATATTGCCATTCGCTTACTGTGTCATTTATTTATTGTTATTTTCCCCGAATTTAAATTTGTTACGACACTAAAAGAGAAGATAGGTGTCGTGGGTCTCCTGCGTAAAGAAACTGTAGCGCGACTGCCGGTGAAATCAACACATTGGTTCCGATTTGTTCAGTTCATCGTTATTCTGTTAAGTCTCTTAGCTCTGCTTTCATGTGTTCTTTTGGTGGTAGAAGTGATAGTTTTCTTTGTTGAAATCGTTGTTTACACATTAATAGGCATCATTCTGAATGCTTCACAAACTCTGAAGCACGTCTCGTTACTTTTTATGCTAACGCTTTACGCTCGAGACTGTTTTGGCGGCGTTACCAAAAAATACCAAGCTTTCAATGAAGCCATCAACAAAGCGCTTCTGGCAAAAGTGAAGGAAGATGTGGACAAGGTAGCTTGGCAGACAGCTGATGTACAGCCAAACACTGCTTTCCAAGTCAGTGTTGACGATCATGGTGACAAACCGACGTCAATAAACCCAATTCTCTGTGTCTCAAATGGCGTCCTAAAATGGACGATTCCCCGACTTCTGCTGTTTCTTGACAACCAAGACAAGCCATACATTACTCGCACCTTCTTCTTCAAGGCTGCCTACATGGATCACGTGGGATGTCCCGGATCTTTGTACAAGAACTTGATCCGAGCAATGCGACAATTTGTGACCATTATTCTGTTTCTCCTTTTTGTTGTCGTGGTCGTCATGGCGTTTGGAAACGAGTATTCTGTGTCTGGGGTCAACCAAATGTTAGCCACGCTCGCTGGTGGGTTTTTGCCGTGGATCTTCCGAAACGTTCTTTTCAAGCCTCCTGCTGACATAGAAATTGACACGGGTAGTCTTAGTTTTCAAAACATGTTTAATAACGTCATCAGAAACCACAGACAAAACTGGCCAGTGGCTGACTTGGTTGCTGATAACTTACAGCTCGAGGGCGACGATTTTGAGAGAAATGAGGAAACTTATCCGAAGAGATTTTCTCCGCAGATTGACCCTGGCAGTGTTTCTATGCTCAATGGAGACATTGATGGTGATAACTTACAGCTGGAGAGCGACGATTTTGAGAGAAATGAGGAAACTTATCCGAAGAGATTTTCTCCGCAGATGGACCCGGACAGTGTTTCTATGCTCAATGGAGACGTAGTCGACGAGAATAAGATAAATGTATTGATCATCAACATGTCAAACAGGACAAGGCTTGAAAATGAAAAAATGGATGTGTAATCTGGGATATTCTTAATTCTTAATACTATAGTATATAAGGAGAGATTTTGAGAAACAATATTCCTCTAGAATTCCTATAGGGTGTTGATGTTAATAATTGCCATTTTTGTCAGTCAACAGTCAGAATATATTGATCTCCCTGCTTTGTGGTGCTTTCTTGTTGATATGGTAGACATGCACTGGTGAAGTGTACTTATTTCCAATCCTATTATGTACTTATTTGCATAATAAAATATTTGTTAAATATATGTAGTGTACTTGTACATTGTTACTGTGTGGGTTTTTTGGTAATTTTTTTTGTTTTTACATTTATCTATATGTACATCGATCTGTTCTTATTTTTTCAATTTCTTTCACTGTACTTTTATTTGTGACTGAAAGCCAAAATATCAATCAAAACATTAACATTATTATTCAACATATTTCATCTTTTTTGTGGGGGTCCGTTTTGTGAACGATGATCTTTTTTATATATACATGTATAATTATGTTTTGATAAACACTTTGTATATGTACAAGTACGTTGTTTTGTTTAACTCGTTGCACGTATATACTAACTTTTAAGTATTTCATATGTTCTTATTTAACGTTCATGGAATATGTCAAAAGAATTTATTGTACATAAATCTTTTTTTTTTTTACATAAAACATAAAAAATGAATTTTGTTTCATAATTTTACTCTTAACTTCTTAAGTCGATCTGTGTATGCATCTGAATTATGACATGTTTAAAAATGACTTAAATTGTTTTTTAAAAAAATACCCGAAAATGCTTGAAATTGTGGCATTGCTTTAGAAGCGCACCAGTTCGGGCAAAACTAAGAATACCCCCCCCCCCCCAAAAAAAAAAAACCCCAAAAGAAAAACCAACCAAACAAACAAAAAAAGCCAAAAAAAAACCGCACAAAACAAAAACAAAATACACAGGCAGAAAAAAAAACCACGGGCGGATGTTTTTACCCTGGAACAATTTGACATATACATTTACGGGTGTTGTATATTTTAAATATGCAACAGCTATGATACAACACACTTCTTCCTTTGAAAAGGGAAATTACTCTTAAACTGACTGCCTTCACTGGTTCATGACGACCTTCTATATTTCGTATTCTGGGGCCGTCTATTACTTAATTTCTTCATATATATATATATATATATATATATATATATATATATATATATATATATATATATATATATATATATATATATATATATATATTTATTTATATTCTAATTTGCAAATTATTTAATAGAAGATGAAACATATTTGACTTATTGTAATATTTTTAGTTTATTAAATTGCATTTTTCGACGGGCAACAAAAAAAAAAAAAAATACGTGTCCGCGATTTTTTAAAAACAGCTAAGACGAATAGGTTACAATTACAAATAAGAAAAGCATTGAGCCGTCTGAATTCTTTTCTTCCAAAAAATAATAATGGAAAGGCCAGGGTGCTATCTATGCCATAAGCACATGTGTTGTGTATTGGGCAGGTGCATTGGTGCTTCACGTACAGAAATTAAAATGTTTATCGAGGATTTGAAATAAAAGAACAATATCGGAATAAAGAAAAAAATCACTGTCATCATATCAAACACACCAAATGCAAGAGATTTAAATCATCTTTAGCATATCTATACATATAGATATAATCTATTTTATATATATACCATCCATTTTCACATTGCCGTGTTATGTGGGCCCATACACACATGTATACCAATATATACATCTGTTTACATAAATGGAATCGTTTGGTTTTAATAAGCCTTTAATCGCGGTTTGCCGCACGAATATGAGAACTAGGGTGGCGTATATTATAGTGCCAGAATGGGTCAACTTTACCATAAGCTGCGGGTTCGACCAATGCTGAGAGAGATATATTTGTATATAACTTAATTACCTGGCTTTAAATCTTATTAACGTGTTAATGAAATTAGAGACCTATTGAATAAACCCCCGGCGTACTTCTTGGCTGACACCCATTAACAGTTTTGGGATTCAAAGAGAAGACGGATTACGCATCGCGGGGAGAGGTTTTTGTGAAAACCTCGAGAAGTGACATCCAACTTTCTTCTAGCTGTCGGAATAACGTATCTATAATTCATGTAAAATGTTCTTTATTTTCCAAGGCTGATGTACGTTTCGGCGGAAAATGGCGGGTTTTCCATTAGTGGAGATTATTGTTTTACGCTATCTCTGTCAGAGTTACGACCAGCGGGGACCGGGTTCCGCAATAGAACTGGAGGACCAAAATTACGTTATGGGATTAAGTACCGTTCTATGTAAGATTCAGGCAGAGGGTGGCACATGTGCATGATGAAAAATATATTTGATCATTTTTATGTAATGTATGTTCACAGACTTGAGCTTTGAACATAACTTTTTTTTTCATTGTTAATCGTTGCTATGGTAACCAACTGGATATCATTCTTGGATGAAAGAACAAACAAATGTGCAGGAAAATTACAATTTTACTGTATTTTCAACACAAAATCCATCAATCACTGCAAATTTCATAAAGAAATTTTTGTTATTTTCAAAAACTATAATAAAAAATGTATTTATTTCAACAATTCAAGTTTTGAATTTTTTTTAATGTTTCTAAGCAATACTGATTCTTGAAATCTATAAATAGCCCAGTTGAGCAATTCTCAAAAATGCCTAAATTTTAATTACTTTGAAGTGGAAATTCATGAAAAAGCAATCAGTGTGTATAATTTCATTGATGAATTCAGAAACTGTAACCATAGGATATGTAAATTATCAAATAAAAATTCTGCGTTTTCAGTTTTTTGATGAAACACACTTTGGGGGAAAAAAGGCGTTTTTAACGTATTTCGACAATTTCTAACATTAAACATTCTGAATATAATCCTCTATCCCCTTAACAAAATTATTTTATTAATTGATAGTTCCACTAAATTAAAAAAGAAATGATATACAGAGCAAAAGTAAGGTATTGAATCATAAATAAGTGACATTATTGGTTGCTATGGCAACATGTGACATTGACCTTTTTGCCTAATAGAGATCTTATGCAAAGTGTATAGCATTATTGCATAAAGTTTAATTACAAAAGATTAGAAAAATACAGATGTCATGAGTAAACATATATTATTACTGGTATATAGGAATTGCCATTTACATTGACCTCAAAATTAATAGAAGGCTGTTTATTTTTACCTTTTGATGCAATCCCAAACAAGAGGCCTAAGGGCCTTAACAATCAACCAGAGAATAAAACAACAATTTAAAGAGAAAAAGTCTAGCATTCAGAAACAACTTATATACTAAGTTCTTATCTGTCTTCCATTTAGATTTTTATCCTGTATGTTTTATTTTCTATTAAGACTCCACCCTATCTCCATGGGTCCTTATTTAACCAAATTTGATTCTACATCAGTGGTTTTGAGAAGAGGTCAAACCATCAACTCCAAACAAAATTTGCTCAGAAAAACACAATAGAGCTTTCAGATCGGGTGAGATAAAATGGAGGATTTTCTAATGATGATGTACAAAATTCACAGCAGAAGCCTAAGGGAAAATAACATCCAAAACAAAAATCAACAACATGGCATTACTAAGTTTGACCACACTATGTTATGGATATGCCATATAAATATCTTAGGATGTAAACTTGACTCAAACAAATGTGATTTGTGTTGACAAGTATGAACTAGGTTCAAGTGATATTTTGAAAAACTTCTGCATTTTGAAGTTCACTTAGAACACTCAGCAAGTCACTGTCATCTAATCCAAGCTTTTCGGCACAAATCACATTTGCTTGACTGGAATTTACAGCAAGTCGTGAAAAAAAGGATGAAATTTGACTTGGTTGTAGCCATTCACACGGTGAAAACTTCTTCCTTCCATCTTCCACCAGATTCCGCATCTCTAATGCAACAGCTGTGGGATTCTCCTTTCTACCACTTTCCTCTCCTTTCTTAAATAAATCAGTCAAGAAATCCTTCACTTTTTGAGAGAATCTGCTGTATCTTTTTTCTTTCTTCAAAGCCCATCCTCGAACTGGCAAATCCACACTGTCTGAAGCCTCTGGTTCATGTTCAACTCTAGGACGAGTAGTTGTCAGCACACTGTTGCACGTTTCTGCCCATAGTTTCTTTGTTTTATCACTTGAAGATTCTGACAATTTTTTGAACACATGATTCCCAATGAGCAAATGCTCATTAAGTTTACCAAAAGTCTGATATGACTTCACACATCCATATTCAGGACAAAAGAACAATTTAGAGTTCATTTCAGTAGGTTCGTTCTCGCACTCCTCCTCGTCATTTGATATGCTATCAGACCGATCATGTGATCCTGATTCATCATCTGTATTTGGCGTCTTGAGATGAATTTTACCATGGTTCTCAGGATAGTTAAAGTCGCTGATGATTTTCAGACAGGTAGCCGACTGGGTTTGTCCTAGTTTCTGAAGACTCTCTGTATCCTTAAAGCACCCCTCTCCAATTCTGTAGGCCCTCCATGTCTTAATTCCTGTTGATGTGAACTCTATGTTCGATATGAAGCTCACTCCCTTCCATGAATGTTTTGTGACTTCTTGTTTGGTGACATCAACATCAACAACAGCAATGCAAGTTCCCTTTACTCCTGCTCCACTATCAATTGCTTCCTTCATTTGGGTTGCTGTACATATATTGTGACCTTCGGAAGAAAATATCCTCATCTTTGACCTCATATGAGCAATTTTAGCATCGCAGTAACTCTTTCCACTCTGTGCTTCACTATAGTCATAACGCTTCACAGTAATACCTAAAATAATAAAATACACAGTCACAAATAATTTTTTTTTATAATATTAATAACTACAGTACATTTACATTACACATGCACATGTATTTTGCTTATAACATGTGTGGAAAGCATTCTAAACACCATAACATGTACAGAAGGTCAAAATGTTAAGATAAATTATGCTTTTATTTTGAAAGTTACTCAGTTTATTTGCACACACCATTGCACTTATAATACTTCATCTTTCCAAAAATAACAATTCAATGCTTTTATATACATGAATGTATATATATACATTCTCAAAGGTTCTTTTAAAGGGCATAAGACTTTCATTTGCATAATGTTCAAACAGATAATATATGACTATAAAAAAGAAATTTAAACATTTGAACCTTATTTTTAAGATTGATGAAATCATGATTACCAAAAAGCAAGGAAAAACACTCATTTCTTAAAAATAAACAACATCCAAAAAGCAATTCCAAAGCTACAACTATGTAAGATGCTTTCATTGTACAATATACATGTATTTGTATACTGTGCAGAAATTAAAACAAAAACCAAAATACCTGTTCTCTCTGACAATGATGGTATGGAGAGCCATATCTGCCCACAATGGTAGCACCCAGCATTGTCTGATCTCAGGTAAGCTTCCGTAATGTTTGGCATATGTTGTTTAATGGTTACTAGTGTATGTTCTAGTAATGAAAGAACAGCAAAGAAGTCCTGTTTCACATAATCCATTATGTGAGTAAATGTCTTGTGCTACAAGTACAAAAGAGTAAAATTGTTTAAGGTACATGGACCTATAATGTAAGACAGTTTCATTTTTCTAAACATAAACAACAAAACTTTCAAATGCCATACACATTTTATACACAAGTATATCTAACACTGTAGGCAAAAAAACCCTGACAATCAATTGACAGACCTTTGCTAATTACTTAGTATAAGAGTAATATTAATACATTAGCTTACCACCAAACTTCCATTTTGATCCTTGAAAACTGCAACACATACATGCCAGTGTACACCTTTCTGACCAAAGAAGTCTTTCATTTTCTCCCGGTACATCTGTGGCAAGTACTTCATTGCCCAGTCTAAAATCACTAGGACTTCGTTGTTCTTCAGGTCATGCAGAATGTCTATTCTTCCATCATCCTGATTCACGGTTCTTACAATATGAGATCTCCAGTCTTCTACTTGGGTAATGGACATTTCTAAATCTTGCAAAAATACCTCTTGCTCTTCTGATGGAGTCTTTATGATGACCTCACGGATTTCTGTCACAGCCTCACCAAATATATAACATCTGCTGCAGTTTTGGTTATGTTCATGATCACATGTAACACCAAGAAGGCTTGATTTGGGGTCACTCAGAGCATACTGTAAGCAGTGGAAAGCACATTCATCCTCTCGCTTGATGTGAAGTTTGTAGTCAGTCTTCAAGTACAGTCGTGCATTAAACAGCTTCTCCTTCATTTCTTTTTTCCATTGTTGAGGTTCATCAAGCTTATCTACTAAGCTGCTCAGACTGTCAAAAGCTGACGAACCATCAACTGCAATGTTATCAAGTCCTTTCAGGCACTTCCGTTTTGAGGCACTGCATGCATTTAGCACTTCATATAGAGTCGACTCACTTAGAGGCTCAAAGTTGATACTAGTGCAATAAGCATTGTAAAGTTTGATCAAATTTGAATGGATCATAGTCCTAACTATATCAGGAATTACTAAAGTGTTTCCAGAATCTAGCTTTAGGTTCCTTGTAGTGTATGATGAAATCTCGTTGAATGATGGGTCACTGAAAAATTCAACCGCATGTTGTAACTTAGCATAATTGATTCGCTCTCTGTGTTGAGAAGATGCTTTTAGTTGAACATCTGATCCAGGACCATATACAAAAGCATGTCTTCTAGCTTTGTCTATCTGATGTTTTGTAATCTCTGGAAATTTTGTCAATAGTTCAGCCTTAGAACACCTGTGTACTATCAAGGACAAAAGTTGACATTTCAAATTTGCATCTTTGATATTGTGGTACATTTCACCAACAACATTGAAAAGGTCATCATCAGAAGATTCTGAACTTGGTAAAACTATTCTCTTAAGTCTTTGTCCTTGATGAGGAGCAATCGCATCTAGCAGAGCTGTACAAGTCTCTTCTGCTTTCCTTTTGTAGTACCTAATAATTACAAAAACAATTAAGATACAGGTAGTTAAGAGTGCATGACACAAAATAGACAAAAGCTACACCTGTGCATATGAGACCAGAGGCATTGTGGGCATGCTCACAATTAACTAATCTTTGAGTAAATTTGGACATAACTTCAAGACACATTTAAACTTTGTGTGAAGAATGAACTAATGTTCATTAATTAGAAAATTATACATCAAACACAAATTTAACACTTTTTTCTGCCTGTAACTTTGAAATTGTCAAAATGACCTTTGCTTAGATTATGACAACCCTAAAGTCATAAGCTATCTTTGTGTCAAGTATTAACTTCTAAGTTGTAGACAGTACATTTTTTGCAAATAACCTTGAACTTGTAGAATGATCTTGGGGCATACTCATTACACAGCCTCAGGTTATAAACAATTCTTTATACCAAGTATGAGATATCACTGAATCTCCATTACAAAGTTAAAGCCCAGCAAAGACAGATGGACAAGCTGATTCCTATAACCCCTCTCCATTATTGTTTGCAGGGGGTATAATAAACAAATGTTATTGTGCATGGAAACAATGATGGTCTCGTATTATTTTCATCCAAGAAAAAAAGTTAAATCTTAATACATTAGTGTAATTTAGTCACCTTAAAGTTCGTTCTTTAACATCCACCAAGTCTGTGCCTAGTCTTGAGCGAAGAGGACTAATTTGACCTTGGCTTATGATGTTGATGGCTGCATTAACATCAGCCAACTGAATTTCTTGAAGGGGAAGTGCCTCCTCTTCCTGACTCCAGTTAGAACTTTGGCTGCAAACTGCACTGCTTTGACTATCACTCTGTTACAAAATCAAAAGTTATGTACATTAATAAATTACAGTTACATGTACTACAATGTATACATGCATATTATGCATGTACATGTACTTTGAAGACAGCAAATTTTTAGTTTTTGCAACATATATATTTGTTTGACATGTGATCCACATAACCCACTTGAGCACATGTAACAATTTGGGGTTCTTTTTCATGGCCACTACTTTCCAATCTCTTCATATGGGTGTGGAGAAGGTTTTCACTCTCATGACATTTACAATTTTAATTGATGCACTTTACAGTCTGACTGCCTCTCCTAATGCAAATGTATGTGAAGAAGTATAACTACAGTATTTCTTCAGATTTTTTGGTGTTTACATGAAATTCATTAAATTCATTCAACACTTACATATAACATATGAGTTGAACTGGGGGATACACGCGTACGTGAAAGATAAATATACCTTTAATTACTGTTTTAAACACTAAAATATCTTTTAAAAAACCACACCCCCCCCCCCCAAAAAAAAAAAAACACCAAAAAACAAAAACAAAAAAACCCAAAAAACCAACAAACAGATTAACTGCGTTTGTTTCAACAAATAAGAAAGTAAACATATATTTAACAATGTTTCATAGTCTTGCAACTTCATATACATCATGCAATTATCATGCATATACATGCAAGAAATATTAATAATTTAAGGATGAACACATATATAGGCCTAATGCATGCATTCATGAAATAATATAGCGTGTATAAACAAATTGACTTGTTTTTTTTTTAAATTGCATAATGATATGAAATAAGACATTATTACTTTCTTCCTAAAATCAACTTGTGTACACGGTTTAAATCAAAGTCTAGTTACAAATTTAAGAATGTATTTCACTCATTACTTCCGCGTAAAAATTTCCTTGATTCTTACGAGCAATCGAAGTTATCTTTCTTTTCTCTTGTTCTTTTTTTTATTTCCCAAATGCACATGAGAACACAATAAAGTGACTCCTCCCCCCCCCCCCCCCAAAAAAAAAATGAATAATAAAAATTACTTTGGCTATGTGTCAGTATTTACATGCACTATTCTTGTAAATATATGTTTTCGTAAAATATTCTATTCAATTTCTGATAAAGTTTAAAAACAAAGTAGCATTGAATTGTGATTCTACATATTTGAGTATTTTTTAAAAAAAAAATACCACAAAATCAGGAATATTGCCGATTATTTCTCGCCATTCTCGTAATATTCTGGTTAGACTGTAACTTAGTGTAAGCTGTTCAACGCAGCATGACGGTTGGTAGTAAATCGGCCCAAGAGGTTCCGAATGTCCTTCTTTGGCGTTGTGGGCGGGGCTAAGCTGATTTGAACCCGCATTGAAAACAAATCGTGATTTCCACCTGAGGAAAGACAAGATGTGTGATCACACAGCGTTGTTTATTTTAAAACACACCACAACAGAAAATGGTGTGAATGTAAATAGAAAGTTTTAACTTGAGTAGCCAGACTGCATGGGAGGAATTTAACGGAGTTTATTTTCTGGAGTTTGTCTTTTTAATTTTTCTGTGATAATCCCGCCTTCGAGAGAGGAAACTATCGAATCGCATTGTGAAAAACGGGACGGGGGAGATAGATCTCTCCTCACGTGTAAAATACCGCTAACAGGGCGAAATGACGGTAGTGCACAGTTGGTAACAGTGAAGGATTTTAATCAGGATAATTTCTTTTTAATTTATTCGTTTTAATTATTTTGATGTGGTTTCTATCTGTGAAATATTTTACTGGGGGATGAAAATGGCCACATTTGGGGGTGCGATGATAGATGAGGAGGAGAGACCCGTGGACTCGGGGGTCATACCTAAAACTTATACCACGGTGAGGCTAAATAAAAATCGTATTCTATATTTTACTGTACATATACCCCTAATGTGCTATAGTAGTGATTAGGGTCCAACAGTGAAAAAAAATGTCAGGTTGTGTATGTACAACCTGGTTAGGTTAAGAACTTCTCATTAATGCATAAAACCTCAAAGAGAAGTTTTGTAACATATTTTTCAGTGATTTCTGTTTTATTTAACACAGAGTCCACCCCTGGCACATCAAGTATCAGCTGGGAAACCCTGCTCCAACTGCAGAGAACTGTGTCCAGGATTTGAACTTCATTTTTGGAGGTGAGTTAGTTACTCAGAAAAGCAGGTGCCCTTCGACAACACTCAAGTTATTTTTTTACTACATCTTCTTTTTTTGTTTTATTAAAGATGAAAATCACAAAACTTGCTGATTTTTAGAAGAAAAAAATCAAGTTATGTCTGGAGGTGTTTTTGCATTTTGTGGGACTGTTGGTGTTTTCTTAAATGTACAATTTTTTTTTTTTGAATTAATGCTTGCTACGTATACATGAAGTTGAAGTATACACCTGCTGCTGGTAGCATTAGTTTTAAGATACGAGGGAAACTTTATATCTCCGTTGCGTTTCTAATTCTAAATACCTATCTGGGAGCCATAATTTGATCATCCGTTATAGCACTGAAAAAGGTGGAGCATTTTAAAAGCGTTTTAGATTACTTGCTGTGGAAATTCTTTTCAGACAAATTCACACAAAAGCTAAAGCAATACAGTATATCTATTCTCCACTAAGATTTACTTATTTAGTGGGCCGAGGCTTTTTAGAATTTATATCATTTTAACTTTTATTGACATACAGAGAAAAAAAAATGCATTTTGGCAAACATTTCCTGACAAATTATTTAAGACCAACATGATGAAATTGTTCAAAAACTAAGCTGGCTATTCTCCAAAAGGCACCCGTTAGATAAATAAAGCCCAAATTAAACTGGTCCCAAAACCCCCCTGCTGTAGTGTATAGTAAAATGAGTAAGGGTAATGCATATGTATACAGCCTTCCGAAACATGATATGTCCTGTATTAGTTTGCATTGGAATGAAAATTCTTTTCAAAATTTAATTCCAAATCTAGCACAAATTCAATCTTGTGTTCACTGTTAATGTATACCGATATATATATATTTATATAGTTTACAAAATCTTAAACCCATTTCATAAATTGCATGTAAATTTACAGCACAGCTATATAATATGTGGATATTTATGTTAGATTAAGATAAAATCTTTTCACTTGATCATGTACATGATGAATAAATTATGATTGATTAGTAATGATATCAGAGGGTTTGATTCTGGTTTGGTTCAGATAGCCATACTTCCCCTAGGGTACATGTAGACATATAGATAATAATCTTGGAGAGAATTAATCTGTTTGGTTTGTATACATGTACATCCTGTGATCTGCATGTTACATAACATTTTTTTGGGGGGGGATGAGGTTGGGTGGTGGTGACATTGACGTAGGGAATTCATATATTGTTCAAATAGCTGTAACAGATGTGGAGAGAGAGAGAGGGAGCATGCATACTAAGTAATCTCTTGTCAAATCTAGAGTAAGAGCTGGACTTCAAATTAAATGACATATTGATAGATAGAGGGATGAAGGTTGAAAAAGGAGAAAGAGAAAACATTAATACATGTATTTTTCTTTGTAACAGTTATTCCCATGACGTCAAAATGTCTGAAGTCTTCTCATTTTGATCTCCAAATGATTTGATTAATGGATATATCCATGACACTGTCTAGATGCAAAATTAATTATGATTAATATTTTTTTGTTGGCAAGGGCAAGGGGTTAATGTGAAACATTTAATACCAGGAAATGCAGACACAGGGCAATCACTGGTCACTCTTGAGAATTCGCGGCCTATACAGGTCTGTAAGTGTACACAGCGATTCATATCTATATCGTAACTATTTGGACAAAGCTTGTATCAATCACTCCCATTCAAAATCGAGTCCATAATGTGTGAAAGGGCCTACAGATATGAATGAAGTAGAGAGCTAAAAACTTGATAAAATATTTAAACAATTGGTGACAAAAGGGGTTTCAGATTCCGCCTAAATCAAAGGAAATTACTTAAGCACACAAGTGCAAGCAAGGAAGAAAATAGATTGAGACAGTGTAATTTTCAAAATAAATCGTTATTATATATATCAAACTGTATATTCGATGGAAAATATTTACTTACTTTTCCCTTGTTTCTATGTCTATATTTGTATAATGTATATATACTAAAATAGATATTATGTGAATATATATATATAAATAGCCCATCATTGTGGACTGTTTATTTAATTTTGAAGTTTTGCGTCAGTCCAGTTTTTATTTCACACAGGAAAGTGCTACATTTTATGCGCGTGTGATTTCCAGTGAGCTAACAGTACTAATCTTAACAGATAATCTCCAAAAAAAGTAGGGGAGATAATAACACACCTTATCTCCCTTTCACCTGATGGTAATGTCCCATCATTTATTTCACAGCTCCTGACCCCCTAAGTGTTGGTCAGTTACGGCCTCCAGTGGGGACGGCTTTTATTGGCCACTGTTTCCTTAGCAAGTAATTTTTCCCCCTTTATCACCAGGCCATTGTAATTCATCAATTGTCCAATATTTAATGATTTTATTGTGGGTTTATTGTGTGAATTTATTGGTCTGATGATGATGGTCCTTAGCTGTTTATGTTGGGGCAATTAGGTCTTTATGGCCCCTCTGGCTTTGATACCTGTGGGGTCAAGGTGTGAAAGTATAGAATAAGTTATGCAAGTAATTACTTTCAAAGCCATGTTGTTGAGACAGGTATTCAAAAGTGGACACCATTTCTCCTCAAGATTAGTGGAAAGATATATCAGACAGTTTTATGTTGATCAAGGAGATTAATCAAAGATAATCTCTTAATTCTGGTCACTTTCAGGGGCTGGAAATCATTTGCCATATGTGAATGTTTTTCTAGATTAACAAATGTTGGGAAAAAGATCACCTTAAATAAACAATATTAAACAAACTGTCCTTTAATCTTTTTCATTTTTCCCCCAAAAATTTGAAGAATCTATGAAAGTTCCTTTGACTCGTTAAGGTAAATAAAACAGAATTGACTTTGATTAAATAATTGACCAACTTGGGTGCATTGTCCAATATGTAGCTTTCACACAAAATAGGGACTTCATTGTTCATTCAATGGTGTCAGAAGCAAAGAACAGATTGAGCTGACTTGATTAAAGGACAGACTTTTATCACCATTTTCTGTTTATATTTACTTATAAGTAGGTACATAATTATCTTCGCTGTAATGACAAGTTTATCTAGGTATCAAACTGGACAACAGGCCCCTTATGTCCCATAGAAACACGCTGTTGCTGGCCATTATAAGTAAAGTTTCTGGAGATTTTCGGTTGTAAACATAACAGGGGGGCAAAAAGAAAAGAAACCCAGACAGTGGGCTGTGGTGCCACATCCAAACACAGAAAAAATTGTGCAAACAGAGAGGAAGAAAGTGGCAGTGTTTACATTTGAGGCTACCGTTGAAAAGCATGGACACAAAGAAAGTTGATGCGAATCTCTGCGATTGTTATTTCTATGGCTAGGATCTGGTTTTCATGCATTCTTTTATAAAAAAAAAAACTTTATGAAAGACTTACAAAATGTACAGTACATTGTTGCTCAGAAGACCCGATCTACCGCTCAGACATCTTTCAATTTTTTGTTTCCATTCGAAGGTTGAAATATGTGCTAGAATAATTGTGTAATTTTAAATTAATGGAAGTTTGAAAAATGTTCCTACCACCTACAGGCGATATATTGAACTCATATTTCATAGAACATTCCACAGAAGCATGTCTGCTATCTACCAGTATTAAATGACTGCCTGGATGGAATTGGGTTTTGTTTACATTACATAATTATCTAAACATTTCATTTGATTTTACACACGCACACATCCACTCACCAACTCCCACTTTTAAATATCTCTCTTTTCAATACTTTTTAATTTTTTTAGCCAACAAATTGCATGCGTGCTCAAAATATGACATATTTATATAATTGCATGCACACGAAACTTTGTCATTATACTCGTTGACCACACTATCAATATTCCTTTTATTCTTCGTAAATTGATTACCATTTACAAAATCAGAATTCCCAGACAATCCCATTTTGGGGATAATTTCGGTATAATCTCCTGGAGATTAACATTTTTCTCAATGATGTAAGCGCCGTAGAATTATGTATGGGATATAGTTTATATCTAGTGAATTTCACACAGAGGGACTCTCATTTCAAGCTTCAATGGTTAAATTTAAGTCAAGTTACAACATAATTTAGTATCATTAGGCGGATAAAAGAGCTTCCGATATTAAACCCCCTTTGAATTTGACGATATCCAATTAAAGGTTGGCTTGTTGTGGTTTTTGCTACATTAGAGATGTTTCAGTAGGGGACTTTTGAGGACTATCGTAGTTTCAATTGAACGAAATGATCAAGACAGTTACACAATGGGAAGAATATAAATAGGGCCCGGGATTTTGCCATTTCATCTTATTAAATTGATTTTTAACCTGTCATTGGGAAAAGAAAAAAACTTGTGTATCATATCTTTTAAAATATGTGGTTCAAATACCGTACTGCTTCTTATGTATTTTTCAGTTTATCGGTAAAGGGAATATTGAGGTGTGCAAAAATATGGAACAAGTATAATTATACACCTTTCATTCCATTGCTGTGCAAATTTTCTGCATAATTTATAGACATGAGCATTTGGCAGTCGAGTGCAGCTAGAGGGGTATATGAAACCAACTTGTTGTTTTCTTTTTTACATGTACATTGCATGGATTCGCAAAGCATCTCAGTAATTTCTGGTATCATAGTGACACAATACCGCCCATGTCAATAGCATGTGGGGAGGGAATTTGATTATCCAGATAAATTATTTTTTCACCTGCAATTAACAAGCCTTTTACTTGACACCTGTACAGGTATAAAAATGACAGGTGTCACAGGTGAGCAATAAACAATACCTTTTTAACATCACAGTCTTTGCCTGTGTCTATCCATGCAAATACACAGATTGTGTATATATATACTGACACTATAATATAGTCAATCGCCTTCTTTTTAGAAAAAGTGCATGCAGTGTCAGTGTTTTATTTCCCTTTCAATATAATAGTCTAAAAAAATGCAATTGTGTGCAGTCATTTTTGTTGTTGTTCCATTTGATGCATGTGTGTCTTCATAGCTGTCTGCTTGCCAATCAAATTCTTAAAGAATGTGTGAAATAAGGTAGCTTTGAAATGACAGCAAAAATTGGTATCCTTAGCTTAAACACAATACAACTAAGTTTTTAAAAACCTTTATCTTGCTTTATAGACTTATTATCTTGTGATAAATTGTTTTACATGTGAATGTAATAATAGTTCTTTTCACTAGCATTCATTTTTTGTCAGAATAAAAGGTAAGGGGGGGGGGGGGGTCAAAGGAATTAATGAATCTAAATGTGCTTAAGTTGTTTGTGTAAAATTAAATTTGTTTTCAATGATAATTTCATCATCATCATCATCATCTTGATCTTCATCATCATCACCATCCTGATAATATTTGATTCTATCCCTCCTCTGTAAGCTTACCCCGTCGATTCCTGGAGGGGGAGATAAGGTTAATTTGTTCAGTTTAATGCCCTGCACTTGTTGAGGCTGTGAGGGAGCCGCCAGTAATTTATTACATACTACTGGAATCTCTTCCCATCCCCACTGACCACCAAACAGCTTGTTCAGCCATGTTTTATTCCTGGAGAATTTGATAAAACATAGTGGAAACAAGTTTAGCGATCAGTGGTTGGATGATAATTCTATTGATTTAACTGTGTGTTATAGATTACAGTTTTAAAGATTTCTTTTTATTAATATTTTGAATGCTTTAAGAATGTATGATGCTATTTAAATGATAGAGAGATTAGAATATATGTACATGTATCATAAACTGAAATGTAAAGTACGCCATTTATTACTATTAAATTGTTTCATTTTTATCTGGGAGCTGAGCTCAGCAAATGCTGACAGTATATTTATAAAATCTCTGATTTGATTTTAAAAAGTACTTATTTCTTAGAAGTTTTGTAGATGCTATAAAACTGTTTGAAGATATTGATTTTCACATGCAGAGGAAAATATCCTTCTTTTGAACTAACACAGTGGCTTATCTCCCCTTTGATCTGCTGACCTAAGGGCCCATAACTCTGGCCCTCACAACTCAGTTTTGACTATGTTTAGGCGTGTATAGTGTTTGTGGAATGTTGTACTGTCTATCATCTTTGAGGTCTCAGCCATCTGGATACGATGTAGTGCAGTTCCTTCCTTTATGATCACCACAAAGATAACCTTAGATCTTTTGCATGGTCTTCAGATCGTTCTGGAGGTATCCATGTTTTGTCTCTGTTACAATTCCCTTTTATTTTCTTTAAGGCTTAAAATGTGCAAGCCATCCAGGGTGAATGCTTTCCTGATGAATTTTCAATAGCCCCATGTTAAATGCTTAATTATGGAATTGTTGAATGAATTATGAGTAACAAGTGACCGGCTTGCCTGTGAGAAATTAACACATGGGTTCCAATGATGAGGGGGTTCCTGCTGTGTAGCCAAACTATTCGGGATTTAATGGCAGTCAAATGGGATCTAGTAGGAGGGGGGGAAGTCTTACTTGATGGATTTTCCTGAACAACATGTCCCATGATGAAACAAATGCTCCAGTGATCTTGTTTGTTTCTACTGATAATCTCACTGCCTGTAACATCTAACATATTACACAAACAGAGGAATGTTTAAAAACTTGCAAAATGTTGTAGAACTTTGTCTCCGTCTTGATGAAAACTGCAGAAAACAGAGAGTAGAAAAAAACCCAGGGAATTTTGGGGTCTTCATTTTTAGAGGCTTGCAGCTTATGACTGATGAATGGCAGACACAAGGGGGAAAAATATCATGGGGGCTCTTACTTCTTTTCACCATAGGAATTGGTGTTATTTTGAAGGAGATAAAATATTAATTTATTACATTGCTGGAAGCTGTCCCCTTTTTATTTGGGGGAGGGGTGTGTGTGTGTTGGGGAGGGGAGGGGGTACAGAGTCTGGGGACCCCCTTATCACAGATTCCTAGAGTTCAGATTTAGTTTACCTTGACATAGCAATTTCCTTCTTATCATGTATACGACAAGGCAGGAAATGTTCAATTTGAACTTAAAATGAGGGTTATTATAAAACATAGATAACATAGCATTCAAAAAATGTGGTCATGTTTAATATCAAATCTATACCAGAAATAAAATTGGGGGTTCTCTCTTATTTCACTTCCATCAATTTTGAATTCGGAGTTAAGGAATTTCAATTAACAGAGATGGAATAAAAAAATCTAGCTTGTATTTCATTCATTGAATGTCTTCTGAATTATTATATGGAAAATATAGGAAGCACCACCCAACAAAATGAATGGAATTGCAATCAGGAGATTCTTTTGCATTTCTCAAAGATGTGATTTTTTAAAATCCTGTCCTAAACAAAAAGCCCCATGAAACACAATAGAAGGAGGGATAGGGGGGTTCCATTCTCTACCAATGTCACAAGAACTATGGGAGGCATTGTATTATCTCTACATGGTCACAGTAACTGCCCTATTTTAATTGAGCACTGAGTTTGATTGAGTACCGAGACTGCTCAAGTTCAGGCCTAATGGTTGTTAAGCCTTGCATGCACATTCCTTTATCTTTTGTGTTGGAGATCAAAATGAGAAGGAATATGGGTTTTGGTTATTTGAATTACCTGGCAATGTCAATATGTCTGTCCATCTTGGTATACATTTTTTAAAAAGTCAATAAATATAAGTATAATTTTTAAACTGTTCATTTCCTCCTTTGAGGGTGCATGAGCAAACTAATTACAGGAAAGTTTACAAAGGTGTCAACTTAAATATTAAAATAACAATTCAGTATGTCTGCTCATGTTCTTGACAAGAAATTTTAAATAAATCCAAAGTATCTTTATATCTGAGTCGCATGAGTTATGATGTTCGTTAATTAAAGGGACAGTTTTCATTTAGTCAGGTCTCCAGGGCTTTTTCTGGGGTTTTGTTTGACCACAGGGTGTGCCCCCATGAGGGAATAATTTGATAAACTCCTAGGAACCTTTCAACCAATGCAGTTCTCATGGTATCTTCATTACAAATCTGTAAGCTAGGAGGCCAATGATGTATTGTAGGGAGCATTGTTGACAAAAGAAATTAGACTGACAATCTGAGAAATGGGGAGAATTTCTTCCCTTCACTTTCTTTAGTAAGTCCTTTCAATGGTTTATAGGATTTATTGAGTGAAAATTAAGGTTTCGAAGATTTCCTATATAGAATGGCTGTCTAAAATGAAGTGTTTTCCTTCTCCATTGTGAATCTTTTTATCTTTTTATGAACTCTGAGGAATTTTTAAATTCAAAATAAATCTTTCAAAGGAAAATTCAGTGAAAAAACATTTGTTTTTACTTGCCATGATCCTTAATTAGGTTATGTCGAAAGATATTTTTTGCATTGTGACAAATTTTTACATTGTAACACAAATATATCTGATATGCAGTTTGGCAACATACCCATGCAGATGTAGGTTACAAGTTCCAAAAGATTGATATATTAATCATGTAATTAAAAATTAATGGAGGTTCTCTTATGAAAAATTAATAACTTTAATAGTGAAAGTGATTTATGATGTTGTGTAATATTGATTATCTGTAAGAGAAGATAATCATAATAGTTAAGGAATTTTAAATTCCCTTTAATATTATGCAAGGTTTATTGACAAGATTCACCTTTGTTTCAGTGCAGTGAAAAAAAAAATGCATTTTGTAACAAATCATTGCACTCCGTCTAGCTGGTGCAATTAGTGCTATAAGGGTAATTAACTGAGTTTCTATATAAAAATCTCTAGAACGTAGAACTTTTATTTGAATTGATTTAATTCTTTTTAAAGACAAAATCAATAATACTTCCAGTCATGATTTGCAGAAAATTTTGATGATGGGAAAGGGGCATTTCCAGAAATATTTTTCAAAGGGGGGGGGGGGGGGGGAGTGTCCGATGGTTTTTTGAGTTTCCCCGGGGGGGGGGGGAGATAAGTCCATAACCATGCAGGACTCTATATTTCTTTTTAAAGAAATGAAGCATGGGAGAAAAGGTAACACACAGTACTTTGGGCTTTGAGATATTTACACTTTGTATTAACAGATATTCTTTTTGATTTAATCATTTGAGTAAATAACATGCAGTATGAATAGAAACTGATCGAATCAAATAATTCAGGAAATGGCTTCTTAATGTGCTAAGAATCAAAATTCTGCCATCTGTAATTCCAACTTTTAACAGCTTTAGAGCTCTTCAGAACCCTTTCGCCAGAGAAGTCGCTTTGGTTTCAATATCGGACAGTAAGAACTTGTTTGTCCTCTGGATTGAAATTTGAATTAAGGTATTTATCAGATAAAAAGGGGTTTTAAATTTAGTTACAGCAAAACAATATGGTTTCATTTGACGCATCAAGTGTTTTGGCGGAACATGACTAACTGTATTCTTGAACACTACTGAAAACAAGATTAAAAGGTACAGCACATATATATATAGCTATTACAGGCCTTTATTTCTCCCAGCGGAGTTGATATTTCTCAAGAAGAGGCTTTATTGCTAATAGTTCATCTTCCTTTTGGCTTTTGAATTCCCAAGTCTCTTGTATAAACTGTCAAAAATGTGTTTCGATGCAGCAACAGGCCTTTAATGCAATTCCCCACCATCATATGCAATATTTATGTGCAGTGAATTACGATACAGTGTAACATTTGACATAGAGCTTGCTTTTTGGAGGTGTAAACTGCAATGGAAAACAGAATCAGACGAGGAATTAATTCAATTTCCTATGACTGATTGCTGCTATCATTAAATTGTTGAATTTGATAAGACTGTATCAGGGCATGTTTTTCGTCTTCTGCTTATATTTACATGCAAGCTCACAAGCTCGGGAGATATTGTGCAACCTTACTCTAGGTTTTTATAGGCTATCTGCATTTGCAGAATAGCACGCGAAACTGATTCATTTTCTCTCTAAGTGATCTCCATTTTGCATATGGGACCTTTCGTGATTTGAATGAGCGAGTAGGCAGTAATAGGAAAGTAGCTCCTCCATCTAAAAACTTTCCAAAAAACTTCGAATTGGAAAGACATCTCCGATTATTATTTTGACATATGGAATGATAGAGGGCTTCATTTTTGATATTCGAAGGGAAAGAAAATCTTTATGCAGAGCTTTTCAAAACCTGACAGCTGCATAAATGCCCTTTGAATCATATGTTGCCATAGTAATGATATTGTTTGTTGTCTGAGGGAATGATATTCCCAGATTTAGCAAGTAGAAGGAAGAATGACTCTTTACATTGTTAGGGCTTCTTTGATGTCTTGAAATATAAAGCTCTCTGGACCTGTTGTCAATTACAGAATACAAGTACTTGGGGTTCATAACACTGTATAGTTTTGCTATTATTGTTAGGTTATGTTTGCATATTTTCAAGTTAGAGTATAACCTGTTGATTTGCTAACTGCATGGTATGTTGGGCGGCATGCATTTAACTTTAGAAAAGAAATAGAAAGATTGGACTTTAACTAACAAGTGAACATGTGTCACAAATTTGCAGGCTACTATATCATGTTAACTTAATTGAGAGTAAATTTTAAACACAAAATTACGAGAGAATTACACTTTTATAGTACGGATTCTGTCAGGTCTTCCATAAGTAAATGTAAAACAAATTTACGGTAAACAGATGTCATTTCCTTTTTCTCCACCCAGAAAGGTGATGTCAGGTCAACATTGACACATCTCGTCTATCAATCAGTGACATTAAACAAAAGTAACTTTTTCAAGATTAATCTATTGGGCCCATTTCATTTCCACTTCTCTGGTCATATAAGTTGTGTTTCTTTTTTTAAAGACTTTGTCAGAAAATAAGAGCAATTCTTGAAATGTCAACATCGCACCAGACTTGATTTTTTTTTTTTTCTCATTTTTTGGGCTAATCTCATGATTTACAATAACAGTACTGATAAGTGCTGTTGCGTGTTTGTTGTGTTTTAAAGAGCGCTGAGTTGAAAGGGAGTCTGTGTTTACATTGAGTAACCGGAGATCTCAGAAAGCTCCTTGTCCGAGCCGCACAGTTCACTCTGTCTTCCTCGAATTAGAATTGTTGACAGTCTGGTGCATATGGCGACCCTTGAACAGCTTTGTTGACATTCCAAGTTTATTAAAGAAAAAAAACATCTGCGAAAAATCTCAGTGTCTTAAATGCATGAGTCTCGAGTCTCGTTCATTACACTAGCTGTAGTAGGAACGCTGATTAACTCCATAACTTTTGGAGATAATTGCCATTAAGAACCTTGAAGATATTATTTTTGGCTGATTTTGATATTTATTTTTCTGCTTTCGACCATCCCATCAAAGGTTTATTTGCCTTCTATCACTGAAAAATCCATCAGCGCTGAGATATATAGAGATGATCATGTTGTAAACGGAATGATTTAACGTTTTAAAGCTATAGAAGTAATGAGATTTGAAATACATGTTTTGAAATATATATATATATTTTATTTATTCAAAGTGATTTATTAGTGCTCTATAAATTGGTTGTACTTGTAAATGGATGAAATAATTCTTCAATTAAGGTAATTTAAATCTTAATATTTCAGTTGATATTTCAGCTTGGTTTGTCACTTTATATGAATTCTTTTGTTAGAAATTAGTAAAAATTATTTAAAGTGAAAAAAATACAAGAATTTATGTGAGTAATTTAGACAAATCAACGCAATCTATGACGAAGATAGGAAATTGATGATTAGAAATAGACTCAGGATACAATATTACGTATTTGATATACATCTTCTCTTTTTTTTAAACAAATCAGCGAAATAAACGGACACAAACGGAATAACTAGTCACAAACTCGCTTGCATCTGTTGGATTCCGATTGCGTAATCAAAAACAGAGGGATCATATGTTTGTGTAATTATAAATGTTTTAATTGGTCTCCAGATGCCCTTGTTTTCTTTGGTTTCATAAGCAAAGAACAAATGAACAGGCCTTTGCTGTTAGAAGTCTTCGTAAGCAATGCGCGCTGTAGAGAAATAGAAAATAAGTTGATTTCAGGAACATGAACAAAAAATACTTGCAGATTTCTAGTGGTTTTTGGCAGTTATGGTTTTCGCAGAAATTATTATTTTTGACATAGGAAAGAAACTGACACATATCATGTTTTTCTGACACATCAAAGATTTCAAATATTGATGACGGATTGCAAAGCATTGTGGGTTTGGAAAATTTTCAATTTCGGAAACATATTGCATTGCATTGATTATGAATGTATTATGAGCTCATTAAAAGATAGCCACGATTCTTTCTCTGATTTTCCAATAATTATACCAAGTACATATAAAATTATTTTTTTTATCCTCAATTTGTTTCAACCTTTCTATTACGGTACCGTAATTTCTTTGATCATGCACTCTAATACTTGCTACATTTACATGTACATAGAGTAATGCATGTGTATATTTAACTCAGTTAATGATTGTACTTGTTTTTTATTTAGAATACATGTACTATTTTTTATAAACTTGATAAGAAATTTCTGCGATATAAATACATGTATATAAAGAAAGAGTCATTTGAGTGTTTTGAAGAATTGCATCGAAATTTTTTACATTTTTTGTAATTTTAAAGATACTTCTAAATTTTTAAAGAAAGAGTTATTCAAAGAGGTTATTCATAGATAGAATCTATAGACGGGTTTGTTCATACAACGTTAGGAATTTAAGCGTAACAAACAAGCATTAATAACCTATGTGTCAAGCTTGTGCAAGTAGAGTGTATCGACCACGTAAAAACACCTTTATTTCACTTTTCCTTCTAAGATTATCTAAAGCAGGGTCATATCATGTCAAGTTAAATCACATGCAAAATCAATGGAATTTTTTTCACCAGATTATTGCAGGGTTTTTTGGTGGTTTTCTTTTTTGTATGTGTCTTGGGTCTAGGGCTTGTTTTGCAGGTGTATAAGGCGGATAAAATTAAAAGAGGTGGTGATTGTAGCAGTTCCTTTGCCAAATTTACTCCTGAATTTCTCATTACTCCAAGATAAATTGACTTTCTATGTTCCAAAATATGTCAGACACACAAAGTAATTGATTTTAATGTAAATATTTCCGCAACTGCGAAGTGCAAGTTTAATGGCTGTGAATTTTTTTGGAGGGAGCTGAAATCTAAGAGTAATTGCAGGTAGATTTTTTCACTGCATTTGAGTGAAGTTTGCAGATACCTTGCAAAGATAAGAGAAGAAAATCCGCATTTGAAGATTTTTTCCCCTTCCTTTTCTTTTTTGAGCCTGTGCAATCTAAAGATATGCTCGCGTTTACATACATGAAGCAGTTTTACTCAAAAATGAAAAATATTCCCCACTGACTTCAGTTGACAGCTTCTTATCTGGACTTTGATAGACCAATCAACACCACAAAGAGGATAAAAATGTTTACATTCCACATTAATTCTGATTCCCCTTTGTAAGACATCCTCTTCGTTTAGCTTTATTCCCGGACACCACTTCAAGACCACAAAACTATCCACTTGTAAAATGGACACTCACGGTGCTCAAACCAGATTATCTCATAAATGTTTGTCAAGGGCTATTTCAGGAAAAGAGGATTATTTTCACAATTTTCAATATGTTAAGTTCATCTTATAGTTGTAACAGTCTTGATCACAAGTGTGAATTTCCTATTTGGATTCAAATGCTTGTCATTTTCAGATACTCAAAATTTGGCAAGAACTGCCAGGTGTCATGTTAATTACAAATATTCTGTATGTATTTCAGATTTTGTTTGGAAATACATGCCGTTTAGGATGTGTGTATGAAGCGCTTTACCAAAAATTGTGTAAGAAATTGGAGTACTGTTTTATTTTTTTGGTGACACATCTCATTGAAAGGTGTCACCATGAGACTCAATTATCAACTCAAACAGAAGTAATTTTTATTTTACATTTCATGAGATAAATGTTTTGTGATTGTAAAACTTCCCCGTCAGCACTGGTGAGGCGTGTTGACCAAGAAGCAATGGATATGGTCAGAATGCATACACATAATGATCAGCTGTATCGATCATAATGTAATGATTCTCAGAGAACCAAAATTCTTATAGATGGTGTTACAAATTAATTCATTTAGCTAAATGATTGCATATTGTTGTAAACTTGTTTTTTTCAAAATGAATTGGATACAAAGTGACATGATTTCTCAAGGGAAATCCAAATATTTTTCTTTTAGTTGACATGAAAAATGAAGCTGCTTCGTTATACCCAGTAATAAAAACATGGCTACATTGCACTTTTAACTTGTGCTATTTAATCTGGGGTGAAGATATATACCTTAAAAAAAAAAGATTCCTAATGCAAGAAAAACGAAGCGCTTGAAGAGAGTTTTAAGGTCTTTAGAGTCATTTCAAAATTACTCTTGTAGGGGAGAAAAAAATGGGGGCATGTCGGGAGTTAACACCATAAAATAGCAGATTGATTGCACAGCGTTTTCTGAGACTGACAGTAATTTGGCAAAGATGGATCCATTCACAAACAGGTCACTGGAACACTATGGTGCAAAAATATTTATCCCCATCATATAACATTTCTTGGTGTATATCTGCCAGAAATATTTTGTTTCAAAAATATATTCTGCTGTTTCAAATAATTTTGCGTTTGGTTTTGAGGTAGACTGTATGAATTCGATCACGCACATTTCGTTCAATTTACGATCTTTGGTTTTCTCCCAAAATGTCAAGTTTGAAAGGTTTATAATAATATAAAATAAATATAGTGGCCTATCTTATCTTTTTTCTGGGGCAATCTTCATGGCTTTTATATATATATTATGTATTTTGGCTTTTAGTGAATAAGCAACCTTAATTTGCTTTTAGCTGACTCCTGAAGGTGTTATCGATTGAAAAACCATGAAAAGGGCAATCACCTTGGTCTTGACTTTATTCACAAGATGGGATGAAGCATTAAAAATCTTTTTTTGATTCATCGAAGAATGACACCATATCTAGATCTTGGAAGACATTCTGATTTACTAGAACTTTCAAAGACTATAGGCCGCATGCAGTATCTGATGAGTCACTTTTAAGTAACCCCTATTTAAGAATGAGAGAAAATGAAGGATGGAGAGATAGACACAAATATTCTGCGTCATAGAGATTTCTAAATACCAGACAGCAATTTTACCCTGGTGCTGAATATACAGATCCTAATGGGTCATTTATTGAAAATGCATACATAGCTTTCGAATATTGATGACGTCTAGGATACATTTTTCGTAATGAAAGATTATCTGACCTCCAAAGTCTGACATTTTTTTCCTATCAAAACTAATTGCCTGGAACCACAGTGTACCAGCTTTGGAAGTTAAGAGTTTTGACAACATTGGAGGTCAAAGGCTTAAGTGCTGGAGTGTTAAGGTGTCTGCTCTGAGATGGTACCCAAAGTTGTCAAGCCAAATTTTTCAAGCACCAGGGTACATTTTCAGGTGCTCTTTTTAAGTAAGACCTGATTGAAGTGCAGGTACCTGTAGTTCTGTACGTTTGTGAACTAATCTGACATATTTTATTCCGATTTGTGTCATTGCCATTCGTACTAAGTTTTGGGTATTGGCCAATCCTTATGGTAGAGATTTGGGTGGTATTTATTTGTGTACATACATATTAACTATCTCCCAAGTTGACATTGCAGATTTTTCGACCATGTATGTCAAAATTTTAGTCACTTCTTGGACATAGTCCAATATCCGTCTACCTGACGGATTCAGGTACTTATCCGATCCGACAACCAATTTCTTGGTGGCCTATTGTGGAATTGCCACAGTAATGCATATTCATGTCAGATGGGATTGAGATACTCCGATACTGTCATACAGCTAGCAAGGCAATCCCAGTTAGTTCTAGATCGACCTTCCAGATATAGAAGGGGGGTATCCATGCACAGCACAGCTGTTTATTGTGTACACATTAAGGTGCAAGTTGAGGGCAATCATCAAAGCTTATAGAGTCTCCTTCTATAGAATATTTTTACTTTTTATGCAGCAAAATATGTGAAATTAGAGCTCATTAAGAGTCATAACTGATGGTTTTCTGACTTTGTAATCGTGCCCTCAATATTGTCCATAAATTTCGAATTCAGTGGAGCAGACTTATTGGGGTGTTTGGTATTGTATGGATGCCTTTGTTGGGGGAAGACAAGATTAAGCTGGTTGAGAAGAATTGTTGATAGATGAATCGATATTTATCTGCTGTCAGAAAAAGGTCACGCTTTATTGATCTGGGAAGCTACCATATAGATATTGGGTGATCGATTCTTCAATGGTGTTATTAAGGATGAGTGGACAAAACTATTGTGAAGTTTAAAAATCCAGACTTTAAAAAGTTTTGTCTCAATGAAATAAGTGTATAGATTCACAGTTTGGTCTTTTAAACATATATAGGGAATATCCTGACTCCTGAGAATTTATAGTCTTTGAGGTGTACACATACATATGCACTTACTGGAATGCAGAAGATTTTGGGTGGCACCTGTGTACTTAATCTTTGAGGTTTATGACATGACATATTTTGTTACTCAAACAATAACTTTTTGATGATATCATCCCATAATGATTATTCAAATTTTATTTCAAGCAAATTAAATTTTTCATTACATGTATTGCATTTTATGATCCTGCTAAACCATTCTAATCATATTTCTGTCCTCAAAATATAAGGATTTACATTATGATGAGGGATTATGAGATGTCAAAAGACAATTTATTCTTCATTGGAAAAAAGTGACACAGAGACAAATATGACAAAAGCACTGTATCAGATGTGCAGCTGAAACTTAAAGCATGCAGTACAATCTAGTTAAAGCCACCATAGATCATTTACATGCTTGTCAAAATTTGATTGCTGGAAATGGCAGACTCTGTCTTCTTGTCTGTGCATCTTTTAATTAGGAACCCACCAAGACCAATTTATTAGCTTTCATTTTTGCAGCAGGGGAAAAATGAGGATCAGCAATTTTCCTATCCCATCCCATTAACCGCAGAACACCTCTTTCTCCTTTCAATTTTCTACCACAAGTGATTTTCTGAACATTTAAGAAAATCTGCGAGTGATTACTGGTGTGTTAAATGAGGGCCGACTGGTGTTGCCTCTATGGTGTGCTTCTCAATGCTTTCTCCCTGCATCAGTCTCGCTTCCCTGCTCCTAGACGCAGCCGAACAACTGCGACTTGGTTAGCAGTGAGTGGTAGGGAATGCGAAAATGCTCCCTCTACTTCTAGTAGCTAGCAGAAAGCTATTTTATGGTGCAGATGTCAGGTGCTGGCTTTGGGGTTATGTGCCAAGAAAGCTACGTACATCAGAAATACGTCTGCTGGAATGTTAACATGTATATATAACTGTCTCTGTCCTTATTTTCACTATCATGTCTGCCGCGTCTTCATCATAATTACAACTTGTAGCTCTGCTGATCAAATCCCTATTTCAACAAGGTTCCCATTTTGAAGATATTTTGATTGAAATTTAATTTTATTGATGGGATAATGGCATTTCTTGTAATATAATGTACAATCCTTTTATCATGGCATCTTTGATGCAAAGCAGTGCAAGTCATGGAATTTGACAAACAGGGGAAACATTGTATTCATGGTATCTGAATATAACCCATGATATATCGAAAAAACATGAATAACAGGTTTTCGAAGCTCTACATAAAGTCATGTAATCGGGAGAGTCGAAATTCTGAATGACACGAAAAAGATCTCTGACATTCAAGAACTTTACTTTGAAGATCGGCCAAGTTTGTGTATTTAGGTTTTGTTAATTGGGAAGAAATTAACTTGTTTTGTAAACACTATTATGGAAGTGCTATTTTAGCATTAGCCCGAGATAACAAGTAGAATCGAGGTAAATTGAAGTATATAGATAACGGCACTCATCCAATTTAAATCCTTTATTTTAATTCAGTAGTCGATGTTATCCAGTATAAACACCGCTGCGAAGACCTGCAAATCAGGAGAACACGGTCTTCAAGTGCACATATCAATGACACGGCTGTATTTACTTGTTTACGAATTTTACGGTTTTTTTTTCATAATGGTTTCATTTTCGGAGCATTATTTATGGTTATGTAGACGAGGAGACCTCAATAGTTATCCTCCAGCGAAAGTTCACGACCATATAAATTCAGGGGATGGTTACAAACACAGGGGTACGTGTTTATTCAGTGAAATTCACCCCGGCTAGGGGGTAGACCTAATAGGGGGATAAAAGTGGACAGTTTTGATGCATAATTGGCTCTAAAAATTTTAAACCCTGTGTCAAAAGTATCCGAAGTGTCCAATTGACAAAATCCTGTTAAAGGGTTGGATGGGTACAGGTAGATCCCAATACACATAAATTGTCGGTCTCTGCTTTGGAGTTGGGTCATAATGGGTGGCTACTACGAATGCTGTATAACTGATATAATATTTTGAAACATACATGGATCGTTAACCAGTAATCATACTTATTAAAACAAAAAAAATAACAGAATTTTCTGTGCTTGTTTCACTTGGTTATATTCCTTTTATTAATACGCAGTATAAACCCGAACACCGTTAGAGTGATTTTCCAGGTTTCACATCAACTAAGTATGCAATGAGTTATAAAAAACTGTACCCCATGCGGTGTGTCATTTTAAAGTTATTTCTCACCATGCAAGCTTTCTTTCTCCTACATTCAATTATGGATGACCTGTTTTCTGAAACTTGTAATCATTCTGTTTCATGCTGAAATGGTTCGCAACAAAGAATATCCACCTTTTATCAAAGTCGTAAAGTCTACAGATGATAAAATCACTATGAAAGTAATGATGTATATGGAACTATTAATAACTTGATGGATTTCTATATGCATGTCAAATTTAAAGGAGTCTGGTATGATTAATAGTTGTGCGAAAAAAAAAAAAATAAATCGCAAAGATTTGTCAACAATTAGGTAGGGGTTACGATTAAAAAATGTATACAGAAAAAGAAAAAGAGGTTGGAACTCTGCAAGACATTTCAAGCCCCGAAGATAGCAATATTCTTGGTGGAAATTATGACAGCGAAGTCAGAAAAAAGCAGACACTTGAGTATGATAGAGAGTGACAGTTGCTCGAACTCGAAACGAAAATGCAACTGAGAGTAAAGCACTCGGAGCACAGGGGCAAGAGCATAGGCTCACATTCACAGCACCTGGTTCACAGTAAACTTAACAGAAGACGAAAGAATAATATTTATTACACGTGGCTTACGCATGGATCAGATAAAGAATTTTTTTTCAAAAAGAGAAAGAAGGGATAAAAAAAAAAAACTAATAATCTCTGGTAGTTCAGAAAATACAAAACACATGCTTTTTTCTGATGTCTGAAGTTTGGACCACCGTCATGTTTCTAAATGTAGATCTACTGCTAAATTGTCGTTTATATACATACTTAACAAGCTTGCAATAAATTATATTGAATATTTGTGCCATGAAACTGCAGGAGATGAATTGCAACAATTTGGAAATTAAATATTGGAAAAAAAATATTTTAGGTATGGGATAGTCAAGATTCAAGATAGCAAAATACCAAAGCAGGCATGTTGTACTGTATTGTTCATGAGGGAAAAAAAAGCAATGAAGCATTTGCTGTGTATTAGAGAGAGCAGTATATATCGACTTCTGCAAATAGGAGGTGTGGCATGTCATTTCTCAAATCAGGGCTTGAGAAGATGAGAAAGCAAACAGGAGAGCCAGCTAGGACTCCTACAATGTCATTAGCTTCAAAATGGTTACATAAACTCCATGCATGATGTAATATTGCACCAAAAACCGTGCTAGAATCTTGCAGCCTGTGCAGGAAGTGATGCAGATGCAGGTAGACTAATGACAAACCGGAGACTTGTTTGCAGTGCTGGCAATTAAATTGGCACCTTATGCTACACCTTAATTTCCGAAAGAAATTAAATCCCATAAAGCCACTGCAGCAAATAAATCTGAACAATGAAATTTTATACATGTATAAGGAAATTGTTCAGGGGGGGGGGGGGGGGGGGAGAGACAGAGAGAGTCTCAGAGAGAGAGAGAGAAGTGCCGGAAACAAAAAAGAATGGCTCATCCTTGGTTTGCAACCATCTGAGGCATGTGGACCAAGCCAAGAAAAAAAAGGTCGCCAGTTGAGGATTTCAATCCTCAAGATAATGACAAGCCTTCAGCTTATGATGTAAAAACATGCTCTAAATTAAAACCAATTATTTGGTTGCTATGCAACATCTTTCTGTGAAGTCAGCGCAGATTTAATAAGATATCAAGTTTTATTAGGGAGCCTTGTTGCTAGGTTTGATTTTGGATTCTATTTTATGTACATGGTGGATGAATTTTAATTCCAAGAAATAGTCGCCATTTTTAAAATTTTTACTTTTAAATTAAATTGTAATTTCTATTTTACTAGATTCCATTTTAAAGATTCCTTTTATATCCCTGAAATGGATTATATAATTCATAGGATGCATACCAATATTTTATTATGAATTTAGTTATGTGACAAGATAGCAATCTGCATGCTATTTTCTTAACTAATCCATGCAGCCAGAAAAATGTTTTAGTTTAAATACTTTAAAGCAAAAATCCTGACTCTAATTAAACTTATTTATGGTAGCTAACTTGGTTATTGTGAATTTTCATGAATTTGTTTTGCTCCAAATATGAGTTTCATACAAAGTGGTGATTTCCCATAAGGCAATTTCTGATAATTGGTCACTTTATCTAAACTTTATTAAGGAACTGTTATGGAAGCTCATTTTGGGAGCCTGAAAAAGCTAGAAAATTTCATTAGTCCCTCAAGACTGTTCCCTTAATGTGTTAATGGTCAGATATTAATTAATTGAATGAGAAAAATTGTCATTTATAATGCAATCATTGATCAATGATAGCAGTGTTGTTTACAAACCATGTGCAAAATTAAAAAAAAGCATATTTGAGTACTCTCTCTCTCTCTCTCTCTCTCTCTCTCTCTCTCCTCCTTTCAAGTTGTTGAGATACAGTACATGTACCACAAATATCCTTTGTGATTTTAGAGACAAAGTAATGTATATTTATGAGTGAAACACAGCAAGACTCAGGACGCTGCTTGTATATATATATGTATATATTCATATTTCCTTTCCTCATCCATCACCCTGTCGGAGGAGCTCTAATAATGTTTCCGCTGATGACAGAACCCCCTCTCTCCAGCCATCCATTGTAAGTTCGTCTTTTAGGAAATAAGCTGTAACAAGGCAGAACAAATATATTATTGAGGATCTTGATTGCAGTACAGAAGGTTTTCTGAAATGAAATATGGGAATCTGAATGTTGTGCCATCATGCAATTATGGAAATGTTCTGGCTGTATAATCAAATGATGGAGTTGGTGCATTTCCCTTAAGAAAGGAACCTTTTCAATATTCAAAAGATGGCAAGACAGGATATGAGGTGGCCATTAAGTATATTTTCAGAATATTTTAGCCCTTTTGCATTCCTTTTTATTCGGTTATAATGAATCCATTAAACTTGAGAGGGAATGAAAAGACTGTGTGGTAGATTATAAAATAAAACATGAATTGATGCAACTTGTGTAAATCAATGATTGCATCCTCTGCATAGTTGAAAACCATTTTACTAATATTACATGTAGTAATTTGATAACTCTGTCCTTTAATGATGAAGTTTTCTGCACCTTATCATCAAACGTTAAATTCTCTATCAAAAGCTTAAAGACAATTTTGACTGCAATGTTCAGAATACAAAATTACCTGTCTGATTTCCTAATTGGGTATAAAATGATACCAGTATTTATGCATGTTGAACAAGGTTAACCAGTATTTATGCATGTTGAACAAGGTTAAAATATTTGTAACTGACATTTATAAGAGAGAGAGAGAGAGAGAGAGAGAGAGAGAGAGAGAAGAAGGAAGAAGCTTTTTAAGACTAATCCATAAAGAGATCCCTTACTGCATAAATAAAAGTACAAATATTTCCTCATGGAACCTAATACATAGACATTTTACCATGATCATAATATTAGTAATCAGAGGAAATAGAGGCTGCGTATGACATTTGAGTGCATTAGGCTTATATCGTTCTCTTGGCTAATAGGTTTAACTCCAGAGGGAGGACAAACTCAATATCCACTTGTTTGGAAGCAACAGATCACGAAACTCTTAGCCGTATTGGGTATAATACCATTGTGGGCATTCGTGGCTGCTAATATCAAGAGTTGTATCGCACAAATTATGCACAAAAGTCATGGAAGGTGATAAAAGCTTTTGCACAAGTGAGAGAAGGACTATGGTAGATGTAGATTTGATTGAGTTGAAAATGATCGCTTTACGTGAGCTAAGCTGCGTCATTTCACTACATAAAATATGTCAGCTATAAGTGTTGAATAAAAGCTTGACGCATGGATTTTCATTTTTATTATTTCATTCCATTAACTCTCTGATTTACATGTTTCTGTGCATTATTAAAAAAAGATTATTGAACGTAATACGATATCATTATCCATGTACCATTCTCAATTGAAACCATAATTTTTTGAAATTGGTTTTTTCGGAAGTCACTTAAAATTTGCCATAAATACATGCAGATAGAAATATTTGTGAATTATGCATTATAAAAGTTTTTAATGCAAAGAAGACCATAAGGACTCGGGCTGTGAATCACGTCAGCCAAGAATTACAATGAGAAAATTTAATAATAATTGAGCGCAATCTCCTCGAATTCCGGGGCCCTTAATGGCTAATATGCAGAGGAAAAATCACGTACAAAAGCATTTTGCATTGCATTGCGATATATTTTTTTTAGGTTTAAACTCTAAATGATGATTCACAGCATTACCACACACTACAAGTAAACCAAGAAATGGATCCGAGACTTAATGCCAATAGACACTCTCAAAACCAGCGTCTTTGTTGATTAAGACACTCAGGCTGCCTTTTGTCTTGTGTATTGGAAAGAACATGAGCATATGATCGGAAGGTGTAATGTCATAATTAGTGTAATTTTCTCCCCGCTGCTGCAGTAATTGCGATTCTCATTAGCACCTGGCCAAAAAAATAAGCACAAATACCAGAATCACATGGGTTATTTTGTCTCAAAACATGGATTTGTTTTTTTCGCCACCACATGCCCCGTGCTAGCCTGTGTGTTAATGACCTATTTATTGGCCAGTATGTGGGTTTGTCCACACCTGCACCTCATGAATGAGCTGTCAGTCCATTATAAGGTCATAGGTTAGTTACCCTGATGTTGTTATTACTAGGAACATGTGCTTCTGCACCCCTTGACATTAATATGGTTCAAGGTGGATTTTGTTTGTATTTTTTATTCCGATGTTGATTTGGAGTTACCAATTAGGTGGGCATTCCAAAAAAAAAATTTTTTTTTGATGTAAACGCATTGCAATTTGAATCTCACTCAGAGTGTCTGGGATACATGTGTATTTAGGGAAAACTCTTATTGGATATCAAAATTGATATACTCATTTGAATATTGATGCATTAGAAAGGACAACACAAGAATTTAGACACTGGTGCAACATATTGCTTTAAACTTTTTTTAGCTGTGACAAATTGATTGGTTGAAAAAAAAGATGATCGTTACTATGGGATATAAAAAATCATTCTCTCCGTTTTTTTCTAGGAAAATCTGCAAGCACTGTAAATGTCCGCCAGAGTCACATGACATGACGAGTCATATAGACCATGACCGCAGTCTGACGCGGCACCATCACGACCCTAAACGCAACTCCACCTCAGACGATGATAGTGGCTGCCCACTGGAAGAGTACGCCTGGGTACCACCTGGACTCAAACCCGAACAGGTATGACCTAATAAAGGAAAGGTCAACATCTCAAGACCTTGACACAAATCAAATGTTTGACCTTCTGTCCTCTCTATTCCAGAATTTGTATGTTTATATTTAAGTTAACTTTAAATCTATAACTTTGATTTATGAGTAATGGAGGGATATCTTGACTTTTGCACATACATATGAGCAGGAAATGAATAATTTGTGGTTAAGAAAGTTATTTCAAAATATGATAATCTGTGCCTTTACAAATGAAAACTTTTGCACTGGAATTCTGACACTTTCATGTGACCATGGAATATACCATGGACCATTGGCAATCAGACCCAAAAGCCATGATCAGGGGATACAGATGTCTCCTATATATACATATAAAGCCGGTAGGAGCTGCTCTCAGCTTCCATATGTTTGGCAGGGATCTCCAAACAAACTCATTAAATATATTGCGCGATGGTGGTGGGAATTATTGCAACACAACATGTTTATAGGCTGAAAAAGATGAAAAATGCATCATATTTTCAAAATATATTGCTGTTGCTGAAAATCCCTGCACCTGTTGGGTTTATGATTGCTGGGATGTTCATTCGGTTAATCGCTGTTCGATCTCGCCTCTGATCTGCAGAAAAAAGGGGGGGGGGGGCTTGCCTCAGAGAATAAGGATATTTCATACAGCAAGATTAGAATGTATCTGTTCGGAGGTTTTGAGTACAATTTTTGTGTTTTCAATAGATTAAGAACATTTTGGATTTACACTTGATTATGAGAGCAAGCTGATCATATTCTTACAAGAATTTGCCTGATTGACCTTAGTATAAATTTTTGCTCCAAATAAATTTTTGAACCTTGCAAATAAAACTTCAGATTACATAAAAAGATTGATGGAAAAGGGAAGATTGGCACTGTAATAGTATTTTTTTTTTAAATTTCAAAAAGTAGTTTGTAAAAAAAATGTTGCCAATATTTCAGTGTCTAGTATACATGTATATACAATACACACAGTGGCTGAAACATTTAATTTCACTTAATTAACTATACATGTAGCTCCTGTGATTTTTGATAATGTTGAATAGGGTTTTAAAAATAATTGTAATATGTGTAAAGAAAAAATGAAGCCAAAAGATGATGAATCTCAGCAGTCAGAGAGCAAAATAAACAGTAGCTTGTCTCCCTATAAAGACTGACAAATGACGCTTATTTATGTGTGGGCATAATGAAGTGGGGATAGTGTGGTGGTACATTTACAGAACGTTGACCTTCCATCCTAGGTGTTTATGGCTGTGTCAGGCAGGCTTGACCATTCATTTCCCTCAGTCTGACGTCTGCTTGTTAACTGAGTTACTTATCTGTAAAATTTGGATACAGACATATATCCATGAACATCTTTTTTTATGGGAATTTTTCTATAGACTTGTCTGCATAGAACAACACTAGTATACTTAAAGCAAGTGAAGTCTTCTTTGTTTAAATACAGCAGTACTTGATCACTTTTTATTTAACTATCCCAACACTTTCTAACTTCCAAACTTGGCACATCTTTTACTGTAAAAATTCACTATGTGGAAAATTCCGTATGTAAGAAGAGAAGAGAACTTAAATCTGAATGGGGAAAAAAACAGAGAGAGAGAGAGAGAGAGAGAGAGAGAGAGAGAGAGAGAGAGAGAGAGAGAGAGAGAGAGAGAGAGAGAGAGAGAGATAAGGTGTCTTTATTTGGTCAGGAGGAAGGTAAGATGAGCTTTTCAGTGAGATCCTCCATGACACTAAAAACATCAATAACCGGAAAGATTGTTTCAAATCAAAAACTTCATTACCACACTTCTTTGTCATTTCTCTTGTTATATTTGTCAGTTTAATGAGATTTTGGCATGGAAGTTATAGTCAAGTGATAAAAATTTCTCAAAGCAGATGTTAAAATTCCCCCATTGTTATCGGAGTTACCCTCTTTAAATTGGAACTATCTGCAAAATCTTGTTTATTTTTTTTTTTTCAAAATGTCCCGCTAAAAGAACATGCTTATCCTTCAAAATTCATTCCTGCATACTTCTGGCAAACCGAATGCTTCACAATCGCCTCCTTTCTAAGTTAAGATGAGAGACATGACAATAGATGTATGAACCTTGATAATCTCGCTTGTTTACCATTGGGAGATCAGAGAGAGTGTTTGATGAAAATCTTGGTAGCTCTGACATAAAACATTGTTGAAAATGTTACTCAATGATGCCTGTAGATCGTATCTGGCGACTTTTTTGTCAAAATCGGGGCTGATATAGCAAGCAGTGTATTATACGTCTTCAAAATAACATTTATCAAGTATTATATGCATGGGATAAGGCTTTTTATCCTCGTTGGAGAAACATAATCTTGTCAGAATCTGTCTAAATATGTTGTGAAAAAAGGAAGATTAGCCTGCAGTTGCAAGTTTTCTAGTTCAACGATCTTCGTTGAAGTAAATTTCGCTCGTTACAGATTATAGAAGCAGTTGCGTAATCTTTTCTCACCACCTTCCTCAATAAATTTCATAATCTACATGACAGTTCGATGCAGGATCACTCACTGCGATTTTGAATGAGAATAATTGAGTTTTCAGGTATTGCCTTTGTACTTTGTAGGTCACAATTCGCAAAGCATCTTTCCACAGCATTTTGATCCTTAAAACTTGTTTTAAACTTTAATTTTGTTTCAAGTATGTTTTAAAACAGGCCCTAAAGCTCAGCGAAGAGTGATTTATATTGGGCCTTGGTTTCTAAAAAAATATGCCATATGCAAGATACCCATGAACATTCATATAAGAATATGCTTGCAAACATATATTAGAAAAAAATTCCGTTACAATGGTACAGAAAAAAGTAAATCATTGTTTTAAGAGAATTTACCATCAGAAATAGCTCTCTGAATGTGATATGTAATATAAATGTATGATAACAAATAAATTTCTGAAATTTTGAAGATTTATGAGCAGCGTTGATAATATATGACTGTAAACCCAATAACATGATGAATTGCATTAAGTTTAATCTTCTTCGCTCAGTTCTCCAACTTCATATTATATCATTTCTTATGGAACATTGAGATGATATCCCTGTTATTTTTCAATCAGATTAACAGTTGAGTGATGAACAGTTGGTACAGTATTAAATTGGGGGGATTAAATGCAGTTCAAACTTAAGTTTTTTTGGCACATAATGGCCTGCTGAGAATTTACACGTCCTGGGGAGTTTATGGTGCCTTAAATTTTAAGTTTTCTAACTTTTATTGACATTTTTCGAAGATCGAGGGGAAAGAGTGTACCAAAGTGTGAAAAGGTACATTTGTACATGCCAGCATATATATATATATATAATACCTTTTGGATGTGTTGCTTTATGATAGGGCATTTAAGTGTAAATCTATTTTTGATTCGTATTGACACACACTATTGTTTCTTGGATGTGAAGTTTGATAGGTTGTTAGACTGATCGCGACTCTCTCTCTCTCTCTCTCTCTCTCTCTCTCTCTCTCTCTCTCTCAGATGTCTGACACCCTGCATATGATATGGGTTTAGTATTGTTCTTAACCAATTAACTTATACAGGAGTTGTGATTGCACAGGTATTTCATACTATGGAAAAGAACAAATGAAGCAGAAAGCTAAAGAAATGAACTTCTGTTACATAAACAGGACTTTGTTTTGACTGAATTTTAAGAATACTTTCCATTATTGTTCTTTGGTTGCCTGGAATGTTCAAGACTACATGTAACTCAGGGATACTAGACTAATCGTTATGACCTGCTTTGACCCAAGACAGTTTCACTTTACCTTTCCTTGTTCAATGGCCTGATGCATCAATATGAGAATTAGGTGGAGAATCAAGATTGCATGCATGGTGGCATCCTTGGTTTGAAGTAAAGAAGATTTTTTAATACGTGAAGTTTTAGAGACTTAGTGCTCTAATCCTTTATAATTAAGTTTTAATTTCTGAAAATAATTGCACTCACTTGATCGAGTCAGCTGGGATTCTGACTTATAAGGAAGGATTATCTTTGTTGGGCAATATAATGCAGATACAATCAATAAATGTGGGGGGGCTTGATTTCTCTTGATCAGGTCTCCTACCGTGCACCTGGGGGTAAGGAATTCAAGGCAAAAGATGTTATGGGCTCTTGAAGTACAAATTTTATTTTAAAAATTTCATTCGTTCAAAGAATTTTGATTTGGAGAAATTTTCGATGAAAAAGTCAAATTGTATCTTTTTTTCCCCCAAGGGCCACCTGCTTTTGATGTAATATTGTTTTGATGTCTTTCTTTTATCAGTTTAATTCAGCCAATGATCAAAAGCATTCTTATTTTGCCATATGAGAGAATGAGTCGGCTTCATTCTGTTTTGCGCTTGTGTTATAGATTGCTTCTAGGAAGATTCCCGGCTTCTAAATGTGACCATTTTTTCGATGCCCATTAATGAAAATTATCGCATATTGTAAACAGAGAAATCATACGCAGTTGGAAATCAAGACATTTTCGTGCTTGATGTTTTGAATTTCTCCTCCTATGCAATACTTGTCAATGAATACAAGTCGTTTTGAAGTCGTAGGCAATAATACTCAATAGGCACAAATTGTTTTGAAGCTGTAGGCAAATACTTGTCAACGAACACAAAGTTGTTTTGTAGTAATAAAAGTATAAAATATTTTGTAATTATGACAAAAAATTTCTAAATATATATAGCAAACATAATTGAAATCAATATTGTCGTCAATAATTAAGAAATATATGACTGACATATCTTGTTTCTAATTTTTAAGAAGCATTTATCAGTTAATCCTTTTCTTTTGTGAATGTATACATTTAAGAATAAATAAGTATCCGATTTTAGTACTCAAATCTCTGCTTGATTAGCCATCAAAAGTGTTTCACCACTTCACCTACATTCAATAAATAAAACTTTCCTTTTTTGAGAGTATATCCACTGGCATTGTGAATGTGCGGATCATTTGATCTCAAGTAGATACCTTTGAAATTTGTAATTTGAGATAGTTTGTAGAATTAAATTAGTTACAGTTCATTTTGATTGAGAAATGTGGATTTGCACTTATGAATGAGTCTTGAAATAGTTCAAGAACCTTGATGACTTTTATAATCAATACTTAATGCTTGTACTTTTAATTAATTATCAAAAAGGTCACTTAGTATATTTTCAAATTTCTCTGAAATGTACCATAATGTAGCATTCACAGGGTATATTCATATAATTTCTAAGTCAAAAATGAAAGTATCTTTTGTAGAATAATCCATTTCTTTCAACTCGTTAATACAATAATTAATCAATTTTCAAATAAACAGACTGCGGAGCGAGTCTGGTTGTTAACATGTAGACACACCCAAGGAGCCCTCGAATCAAACAGAATTCTTGATGCAAAAACACAATCAGTTAAACCTTTAAAGATAAACTCAACAAAAGGCTTGAGGCACGATCCCCCCCCACTCCAAGATGTAAGATGGGAATTGTTCACGCAATGAAACCCTGTTTAGATATCGCCTTTCAGTGGAATAGCGGAGATTGATTTGTTTGCGGGCTAAGTTTACATAAGTCTTATGTTCAATATTTATACATCCAGACAGAGATTTACTTAGGTATTGCCCCCGTACATCTGCTTTGTAGCTGACCCCAAAAACCCGGAATCAACCCAAATAAATGTACATTGTAGCAGGTTTGTAGAGTATTCCCTCGTTTTTCTATTTTAGTTAAAAATACATCCGGCGTAAGTATACGATGAAGTTTTGGCTTTTGTGTGTCAGAACAATTTAGTAAAGTCAGTTCTGTTTATGTTTGTATAGAAATGTAAGTCCCAATTCCTTGGCCAACTTTACATAGTATTACAAGATAGACCCGTAGAATAGAAAACATCAAGATATTACATGCACTTAAGCTTCGAATGAAACCAAATTGGTTGGTTTACTCTTCCTATTAAATGACATCCTTTTGGACATGAAGCAATTGGACATGAGGCTACAAAAGTTACTAGATGGGATCAAGGTGCAACAAGTGTTTCTGTTTCCTATATTGACTATTAAAAAAGAAGGGAGATCAACAATATATGAAAATGAATATATGATGATTTTAAAAAAAAGCAAGATTGGGTCCTTCAGACCTTAAAAATAGCAAAGTCTACATCAACTTTTCTAATAATAACTCTACGTGGGCATTGTCACAACATACTTTAACTGTTGCACATTAGGCGTGTAAACTGTTTAAGATATCATTGGAGTTGGTTAGATGACAAACAAAGCCAAATATTTTCAACTTTGTCAGTTCTTGCTAATTTTTTAATGAATAATTAACCCTGACTCTCTGGAATTTGGAAGACCTTTGCAGCAGATCTTGATGAAATGGAATGAATTCTACACGGGCTCAGATAAATCATATTTTGGTGCTAGAATTTTTCCTAAATGGCAAAAACATTTTATTCAGCGTATATTACACAGGATAAAGGCTTCTAGAGAACTCGTATTTTCGTTCATTGATCGTGACGTCACATGACACGAAGGGTAGTTGACATGGTCTTGGAAGTACAAATCCCACAATTAATCACTATGGTGTTGGAGATATGTCAGAATCGTAATGTTTGCAATGGAATCAAACGGTATAAAAGGTGTTAAACGATAATTGATTAGGGTATTGTTTACAGAATCCATTTTGGCAAGTTCGAATATTAGCTCAGTCAAAGTTAATTGAAAGCGTAAAGAGCAATATTAGAGTGATCAGATGGTTCTTTTTTTAAACTGCTAATTCTAAAATCAATGTCCTTTCTTTACACAAGATGGATGCAATTACTTGCCCTGAATCTGACACTTGTAAATAATTATTTTATTGAAATCAATTAATTTTTTTTATGCCTGGGAACCAAAAAGTTCTTCAAATATTTTGAATGCAATATTTCAGCGAGAATGATTTCTCATCTTGTCAGTTTCTCGATAAGGAATTATTGACGAAGTATCAGTTCCTAATTTCAAATATCAAAGTCCAATATTGCGATAATCTTTTTTCCTGAGTTTGAATAGTATTTTTTTTTTCAAATTCAAAACAAGAAAGGGAAAAAATCAATATTTTGCAATAAATAGACGTGAACATTTTTCTTTTACAATTGGCATTGTAGAGATTATGTAATTTCAATTAAATAGTATGAATTAACTTTTAATTAATTTTGAAATTTGAAGAATGAGGAACACATTCTGATGCTGTAACAATATGTTGTTTGATGTCTGGAAAATTTGGGCTAGGTGACAAAGAAATTTTTTCTCTATCTCTCTCTTTAAAAAAAAATTGACCTTTTGTGCAGCAATTTTCATGCTATGCATGTTCATTGCGTAACTTGTGTAAATGCTAGGAACAGTACACACCAAATTACGTAAGCCATTTGGGATTACACAAGATGCATATGGATTTTTTTTACTCGTAGCTTATAATGGAAATACGATATAGAGCATTCTATAAGGGAAGCCATGAATCATGTCGAGCTCTTCTTTTTTACCTCTATTCAGAAATCAAATTAAGATTGTAATCCGGGGAGATTTAATTAAAATTCAGTAATCGCTGATATAAGCAATTGTTTGTGGTAGAACGGGAGGGGTGATCCAATACGACAGGGCTATAGTCCCACTGTGATCCCCTGTCATTGATAGAGCTAAATTTACGGCTTAAAGGAAAAAAAATCCGGGAAGTGTACATGGAATGAGATGCAACAGACTGAAAAATGCACTGATCAAGAGGGAGAAAAATCACATGGTGCGGGAAAACATTAAAAGGGGTAATAAAATTCCATAGTAAAGCAGGAGACTGGGATTTATTACACTGGAAAGCAAGGAGTTCAATGTAGTAGAAAGGGGAGGAAAAAAATCGGCAGATATGATTTATTATACAGACAAGCCTGAAAAAGGCATGAGCAACGGCAACGATCTAGGAGTATCTGGGAGCTTCGCTTTGTTCCACAGGGAATGGAGGAAGAAGATTCTGACTTTATGTTTCTGTATTGAATAGTACTGCTCCCCTGATGGGGGTATTTTGATCGGAAGTTTGCGATAAGAAATTTTCTTCACTGGTAGATGGGCTGTTAACATGTTGAATTCTGGTTTTCATATTCAAAATTTTCTTTGTGGTTTTTTTTTTTGTTGAAGATAAAGCTTATATGTTACCACACTCAGGATGATATGTTTTGATGAACTTAAAGATTGTGAAAATTTTCATTGCGTGGAATCATTATCTTGATGTCACTTCATCTGTTAGTAATCATACATGTAAGCGCAAGATTCACCCAAGTATCGTAAGATTTTTGCATTAATTAATCGTGACAGATATATAGTGATACCCAATCATTATAAATCATAGAGCCACGATTGTATGCTATTTTCTTTAATAACTCCATAATCTGATAAACCTTACTATCTCATTATTTTATATTGAGTATTGAAATTTTGCCAGGATTCCCAAGCACAGCAGCTTTGCTTAGGAGGTCTCTGTTTGAGCTTTCTCTGAGTTTTCGAAAAACCTGTCTGATGAAGACATGATCTTCGCACAATGACTGTCATCTGCGGAATGTAAATTACAACTTCAGCCTGACAATTTGAGCAAACATTACGGCATCTCGTAACTTTTTGGTGGAAGGAAACTTCACAGAGGCGGAAGCCTCACTGTTAGAGTGGAATAAACATTTGGTTTGCGTATTAGGAGTGAGCATCTTGTGTGCTCTTGCCAGCATCCACTAATTACCCTTTGATTAAAGCTCCCTGGTAGCATTGACTAGAGGGTGTAAATTGCTTGAAATTTCGGCATCAAAGCTGCGATTGCTACTGTCAATCAAATTTTTGAGCCTTCGACTTTATTTGCCAAAATTTGTTTTCAAGTGTTTTTTCATTGGAGTTAATGCAATAACGGGTCTTGGGGTTTGCTCTGTAATGTTTTGCATGGGCTTTGCATCTTCTTGGGGAAGAGTTTAATCCCTAGCATCCTCTTGCAACAGAAACATTATGGCTGACTGTGAAGACAGAAAAAAACCATAAATGTTGGCCTCAATGAATCACTTTGCCCTTCTCTTCCATGAGGTTGTGAATTTGTTGTACATTTCTACCATTACTTCTTATCTCTTAAGAAATTTGCCGAAAACATTTTTTTTTTAACAAGACTCATAAAAGTTCGGGATTTCACCACCAAATTAATGACGGGTGTTGCTAAAACGCGGAACGGAAAACGGAACGGAAAGCGGAACGGAACGGAAAACGGAAAACATCATATCACGTTTATCGCTTTAAAAGGGTATAGACTGACCAGAAACGATTTACTTTGTATCATGTATTCATATCTAATGAATGATTATCAACATGTGGCTGTCTTATTGATATTCTTATAAGTGTCAATCAAATATACATGTAGCATTATATTCAATTGGCGTTAGTTGAGTACGAAATGTTTACGAGTTGAGAAATATTAACATGTTTAAACGAGTAAATTTGCTGTAACTTTTTACTTATTTTTCTTGTATGGTATTGCTGGCATAAGCGTAACGTAGGCACTTAGTAAAAGCGTTTCATGTGTTTTATGAGTATTTTTATATTTCAAATATGATGTATATATATATATGGTTACATCAACACTGAATTTTGGGGGTTCTATACGATCTTAAATCATACAGGCGATACAGTATCATTAGGATGAAAAAAAACCGTACGGCGACGACATTCAAAATAAAAATACATTAAAATACCTGGTACTTAGTGAAACTAGTATTTTTAGCTATGCAATTTTGTTTACGTTTGCATTACTTGGCAGTTGTTCATTCCTGCAGATATATACATATGATCCGAATAGAGAGCTCTATACGTTGCCTGGTTTGATTTTCCGATTATAAGTTGGGACTATAGTCTGTCGATCTCAAAATATTCATGCAGCACATTTGGATGGTTTTTAAAAAAATACACATACCTGTAAAAGATGCAATTGAAATTGATGAAACGAGAAATATCCAAGAAAACTTCATTGACACATTATCATTTTAATCGGAAAAATTCACAGGATCGAAAACAGATTTCTTACGGAGATCTATAATGGGAAATGTTGACACCTTTTCTTCATTTGGAAGTCAATCAGAAGACCTTGCACAACTTTTCAACGTTATCATCCGGGTCTATTGAAATGCAAAACCCTGTAAACTTCTTTATTTATAGCCGTGTTTTGAAACCAGCTGATGAGCTAGAGAGGATCGACGTTTTAAAGAAGGAATGATGAGAATTGCTCATGCTTCTGAAAGGAAACGCTTGAACCCTTAGGTATAGACTTATTCCGCAAAGTGGGAATCGAGGATATTTTGGGACAGAATTCAATATAGTGGTCAATGCATGTACTGTTAATAATATTATTCTTGAATAAATAATTCAGTATTCCTAATTTTAAAAAAAATGTATTAAAAATGACATAAAGCATATGTGTTTAGCATGATTAACAAATCTATCAAGTAAATAACATTAGATAAGTTTTTCCGTTCCGTTCCGCTTTCCGTTCCGTTTTCCGTTCCGCTTTTTAGCAACACCCATTAATGACGCCCCAATTGACAGATAAAAATCATAGTTTGTGTAGCCAGCTGAATTCCAGCTTCAATGAAAAAAAATATTTTTTTTCGTACGAGTATTTATAAGATTCATTCTTTGTTTACTAAATTTTAGATAGCTAGGGCTATTTTGATAAATTATTGCTTTAGTATCTGAAAGGGCTACTTTTTTCCTCTACCAAATGGCTAGTTAACTGTTAATGATACTCCAGTTTGCCTTTTCTAATAAACGAGACAGTAGGGACTGAAAAAAAATTAAAAAAAAATATTATCAAACTGGGAAATGGCTTGCTATTATTATCGGATCAGATTTCACCACTTTTAAACCAATTATTTTAACTAGATCTTTCTGACAATGGCGTCATAAGCAACAGATGTACAGAATTAATAAAAAGACAAACTTTGGCCCCTAAAAAATCTCCTTCTTTTAACCTGTGTTTTTGATGGTTATTAAAGATTGATTCTTGGAAACAAAGCTGTTTCTAAGGGCCGGGAAAATAGATACCTTAAGGGTTAACTGGAGATTCTGTCATGAAAAGAGAATGTTGAAGTGCATATGTCCTCTTTGTGACAATACTGGGTTGACGCAATGATTTTTTTTTTTCACACATATTAACGATTTTTATTTGGTGTTTTGAAATAGTATAAACAGCAGCTGACGGACATAATTTGATCTTTCTTCGCCATTAGTTCGCCCATAGTTCACAATAAGTTTAATGTGTTTTGTATGCAAATCCATAATCCTTTTGCATTGAGCTGGTAACATAATGCAAAAATTGTGTAAATCCCATAGAATAAGACAACATAATTATCAAAATGGTTTTTTTTTCCCCAACAAATAGGTCCACCAGTATTTCTCCTGCCTGCCCGAAGACAAGGTGCCCTTCCTGAACAGCGTAGGAGAGAAATACCGAGTACGTCAACTCCTGCAGCAGTTACCTCCCCATGACAATGAGGTGCGCTACTGTAACACCCTTACAGAGGAGGAGAAGAGGGAGCTACGTATGTTCAGCGTCCAGAGGAAGCGGGAGGCCCTGGGGAGGGGCAGTGTGCGACCTCTACCTCTCACCATGCAAGGAGTCATCTGTTGCAAGGTATGGAGAAAAATATTTGGATTGTTTGAAGGAAGAAAGACAACTCTTTTTCCAAAAAAAATTTTTGTTGTTGAAAGAGTTATATTTTGATTGAACTGTTGAGGAAAATTATCAGGAACTGTTGAGGAAAATTATCAGATTTACTGGTTTAGTGGTTTTTTCGTTCAAATTGTTGTAGAATAGAAAAAATATCTTGTTTTTTGGTATACTAAAACATGATATTTCATTATTAATATAAAAATATTAATTAACATAAAAATAGCCTGAATTTCATAAAATAATCATTATGAAAAGATGAAATCCCAAAATAAATGAAATCTAAAGTTCATATTTTCCATTACAGTGTCAGCAGTTGATATCTGGTGGATCTATGGCTGTCTTTGCCTCGCGAGCAGGTCACGACAAAATATGGCACCCGGCCTGTTTCACTTGTATGACATGTGATGAACTTCTGGTGGACCTGATTTACTTTTTTAAGGACGAGTTTCTGTACTGTGGGCGGCACCACGCTGAGCTGATAAAGCCTCGCTGTGGGGCCTGCGATGAGGTGAGAAGGGAGCATTCATTATCTAATAGGTCAGGGAGGTGTTATTAAAATTAAACAAATAGAAACGTCAGTAAAAAAATAATTTTGTCGTTTACATGACATGTAAGCTATATGTTTTTTTAGAGGTGAGCAGGGAGTATTCATTATTTAAGAGGTCAGGGAGGTATTACATTTATTATAACACAAACTGGAATAAGTCCAACTACTTGACATGTCAGAAGGGAGTGTTCATTATTTGATAGGTCATGGAGGTATTATTATCAAAGGAAATGAAATTACAATTAATTCATGTTTGTGTGTGTCAACTACTTGACACTCATATTGCATTGCAACTTTGTACCATGCTGTACCACCTATTGAAACCAATTACAAAATATGTGATTTGAGATATTTATTTGTAATTGATTTATATGAAGTTATAATTAGGTGTAGGAATTTAAAGGGTATTGAGAAGGGTGGATAGACAATTTATGTCAAGTAGGAAAACCTTTTTGAATTAAATTCCATTCAATAGTGAAACCAGTGTAAGCTTTATGTTGCTCTATGAATGGTATATTGTGGAAAATTGGCAAGTCAAGTACATGACCTATCTACAGTCAATGTTTTTCTACATCTCATGTTTTCCTTATATTATGATTTAATTAATCTGAATAAAGTCTACAGGATCTTTTTATTTTTTAATTTGGTAGATAATTTTTGCGGACGAGTGCACTGAGGCAGAAGGTAGAAGCTGGCACATGAAGCACTTCTGCTGTTTCGAGTGCGACAGACAACTTGGGGGCCAGCGCTACATCATGAAGGAGGGGCGACCGTACTGCTGTGTGTGTTTCGAGCGAATGTTCGCGGAGTACTGTGACACTTGTGGTGAACACATCGGGGTAGACCAAGGACAAATGACCCACGAAGGTCAACACTGGCATGCCACGGAACGCTGCTTCAAGTGCCACACGTGTCAAAAGTCGTTGCTAGGACAACCGTTTTTACCCAAACATGGTGTGATTTATTGTTCGGCGGCTTGTAGTCGAGCTGCCTCCATGCAGACGCAAACTCCGAGGCGGCCGGAGGATTACGTTCACGATATAAATAGCATTCGATTAGGATCTCCAGTCAGTCATGCGTTGCAGGAGCAAGGAACCATGGGAATGCAGGAAGCTTTACGACAACAGTACTCGTTATCTGACAGTCTGCCTTCGTCTGATCGTGACCAAGGTTATGCAACAAGTAGCAATAGTGAAGTGTATGCTCCCGGAATTTATGACACTTCCAGGTCTCAAAATTCACAGGGGCAGAGTAGTAGTGGGAATTATGAACTGAATGTGGATAGCCTAATTGATGCCCTTCCTGTTCCACATGAAGCCAAACTCAAAAAGAGGCTCTCTCAACTCTCCATGCCAGATCTTTCAAAGGAACCTCAATCTAGTCCCAGTGAAGAGAATGGTAAAATGAACTCACAAGCCAGGAGCCGGTCTGGATCGGAGAAAAATTTACATACTCGTTATCATGAATACGAAGAGTTACCGTGTATGTACGATGTGCCAAACAAAAATACGAAACATGTAAACAACTGCCACCCTTCACAGGAGTATCGTTCCATAAGGCCCATGGAGCGCATGCTGGGCCATGGAAACCCTGAGTCTGCCAGGTCGTTCCCGGAATTGAGATACAATTGTGTGAGTGATTCTCCTCAAAACGTCCCACTGCCACACCCAAATGTCCAAGTGAATACTTCCCCATCACATGTGAACAATGGTTTACCCCCTCTTCCAGACAATGTGAGAATGAACCCCATAAATAGACCCCCATCCGGGAGGGTTCCTCTCCAAGTGTCGGATTATCCAAGAAGTCAGAGTTTCGAAGGACGACCTTCAGAGAGGGCACATAGTCGACGTCACAACCGACGACGAAACAACAGGGTCCCCAGACGGGACCAAATTCAGGGTCACTGGCCCGATTCGAACAACTATCGTGATGATGACGATGACTATTGTAGCACCTGCTCTAGTTCTAGTGACTCGGACGATTCTTTTTACTATGACGACAGAGGCCCGAGACCTCGAATCTCGTACGTGGATGACATGAGCATCTCCCTGGGAAACAATAGTGCAATGCGACAGAGAATGATGGGTCGGCACAGAGTCAAACAAAAGCAGTGTGTTATATCATAACACTGGGGGGTAAAAACCCCGAATCCTTGCTGACCAATCAATGTTTTATATTTATTTCTTTGTGAAACAAACCTGGTACTAAGCTTAAGAAATGTGTAACTGTATCAAGGCCTAAATGTGAACCTGTAATTGTACCTTGACAATCATGAATTATTCAAGTAGATTTAAAATAACTCTCCGTGTTCACTGTTCACTATATAAGCATTCTCATTTCTCTGTGTATTTGCTGGGTACCAGTTTTGTTTGTTACGTTTTGTTGAGAACCAGTCTAGTGCTGTACTGTTATATTCCATGTTGTGTTATAATAATTATCAATGTTGATCATAATGTGTAGTCTATGTGTACACTATACGGAGCAGTGGTTTGTAATCGATTGCCCTGGATTTGTTTCATTGAACTGTCAATCAGTAGAGGTCAAAGGTTGTGATTGGGTGTGGTCATATGATGTTATGACCAGTGATAATTTATTTATTCTCTCTTTGTAACTTATTTTGGTTTTTTTTTTCTTTCTGTTTTTTTAAAAATATTTTTATAGGATTAATGAAGTTAATTAGTAGTTAATAGTATTAAAGGTATTTATGGCAGATACCTTTTACTGTGTTCTCTTGGTATCATGTTTTCAACTTATTTTTAATTTGTTTTAGATGCAAAACTCCCCTCTGTGATCATATCTTAAAATTTCTTTAAAAGTTTTATCAATAACAGTTCCTGAATATTTTAAGATTTTGAATACTTTACCATAAAATATTGATAACACCACTCAATTTTTCTTTTAAGGTTACCTTTTAATGAAGGAATTAAACAACTTTAAGAAACAGTTTTATTTTCATGATTTTGATTTGTCAAAAACATTCACATGAAAGATGTTTACTTTTTATTGAAAAATTTTTGTTGAAAAAAAAAAATAGCGATTAAATGAAGCACATTATCTTATTAAATGATTTGTAATATTCAGTTGAGAAAAAAAAATGTAAATGTGTTCTGTTTGATAACCACTTGGCGGCACAACGGGTCATTAAAGCCTCTGGTATTTTTCATTGATTTTTTTTCTTCAAAATGTGCAACCCAAAAATTTGTTTTAAAATGAGGAAATGAAATCATATGTGGCCAAAATTAAATCATAGTATTACATGTACATTTCAGATATATAAGGAACAGTTAATATAAGTGAGCATTTAAATTCTACTTTAAATATTTAACAGATTTCCTTCCAAAAAAATAAGTGAAAAACTTGACAACACAAGAATGTGAGGCAGGAAAAAAACAGAATGCATGTTTAACCAAATTGTGTAATAATATCCTGTTTTTCGATAGTTCTACGAGTGAACCACAATTGTGTGTGTTCCCTAGGTGTGAACTCTTGCAATGCTTTGTGCCTTTTTTTATATGTTTGTTCAAGTTTATTATTCACTATGGTTTTGTACATATATTAGGGCAGAGATCGCTAATAAATATCTAGTAAACCTTATATTAGCATTTTCATTCCATGAGAAGTACATCTCAAATCAAGAATTTTTATACTTAATTTGCCTGGGTAGAAATTTTAAAGTGCACATTTATGTGGTTTCAGCAAGGGACCCCTTCTGAGTGGAGTATGCTAAAATTTCCGAGTTTAAAAATTTTTATGTTGAGAAATAGATTTCGGTGACATACAAAGTTAATCTAATTTTGCATATGAAAATAATCAACCGTTTGGAGAATAAACCATATGTAAATGACTAAAAAATTTGTTGATCACCCAAGGTGCTGATATAAACACTTTATCTACAAAACAAATTTTATTCCAATTTGAAGATCATTCTATATGGAAATATCTTGGTAAAATCACCATTTCCCTCTAGGTTCAACATTGTTACATACAAGTAAAGGAGATCTGCAGTTGATGTTATTTTATCAACAAATAAAAGATCTGAGTGCAATAAAGTGACTTTTGGATAGTATGAAATGGCTGGCTACCCTTCAGTGACAGTTGGTCAGTAAAGAGTTTGCTCAACTCTATATATATAGTGACAGTAATTGTCAGTGATTGTATTGCTAATTTTGAGTTAGTGCCTGTAAGTTAGATCTAATAACAGATTGTCAGTAAGTGGTTAGCTACTCTACATTGACAGTTTGTCAGTAAAAGGTTGGATACTATAAAAATACAGTTGGACAGTAGAGTGTTGGCAACTCTGTAGTGACAGTTTGTCAGTCAAGGATTAGCTTCCTAATATTGATGTTGGTAAGTAAAGTGTTGGCTTCTTTAAAGTGACAGTTGTTTAGTAAGGGATGGTTACCATACAGTAACATTTTGTCAATAAAAATTTGACTACTCTAAAGTGACAGTCAGTTATTTGTGGACTACTTTTAAGTGGCAGCTAGGCAGTAAGGGATAAGCCTTTCTTTAATGACAGTTGGTCAGTTAAAGGTTTGCTACTCAAAACATGACAGTTATATTCAGTAAAGGGTTGGCTTGTTTATAATGACATATGGTTAAGAAGATGTTGCATACCCAACAGTGACAGTTAAAGAACTGGATACTCTGCAGTGACAGTTGGAGAAAGTAAAAGGTTGACAGTTCTTCCATAGCACTTTGTTTGCCAGTTAAGGATTTGATTCACTTTTGGATGGTTTGAATTTGTAATGAGTTGGCTACTCTACAGTAGCAGTTGATCAGTTAAGGGTTTAGTAATTTACAGTGTTATTGGGTTGAGATGAGTTTTAATACACAAGAGTGACAGTTGGTCAGTAATGCGTTGGAGCCAGTGGTCAGCAAAGGTACTCTGAAGTCATAAACGGTCAGTAGAAGATAACTACTCTACGTTGGTGGTTTGTCAGTAGAAGGTTAATTAATATGTTACTAGTATTAAAGGAATAATAGGTTAATTACGATTGGCTACTCTAAAGTAACAGTTGGTAGGTAAAAAGATAAAATATTCTGATGTGAAAGTTGCTCAATCAATGACAGTTTGTCAGTTAAGGGTTGGATATAGCGAAAGTCCGTTTGCCACCCAGCAGTAATGGTTGAAAAGTAAATTCTGATAGTAGGTTTCCTTACTTTCTTGAACCAGGCTCTATGGTTTGTACAACGTTTGTGACAAAAATCTGGGACTGTTCAAGTAAGCATTCTCCGTTGGGACTAGTGATTTGAAGGCACTTTAGCTTTTATAGACATCCGTTGCAAAGTTTTTAAACTGGTTCAAACGAGGATATAAGTGAAATGTTCTCAAACAGAATGTCAGACAACAAGAAAGAACTTTGAATATTGCAAATAGTTGATTGCCTTTGAAGGTTAAGTGACCTTAGTCAATTTTAGTTAACGAATGGATAAATTTTCCTTAAGTCAAAATTGACAAAACAGACACTATTTACATATATTTTTAATTTTATGAAAAATTAAGCGCAACTCAAGTTTTAAAGTTATTCAGTGATGAAATTATATGTACTCGTATTTCACAAAATATTATTTCGTTTGAAAATTTTGCATTGAAAGTGTTCGTGTGTGTAAATGAACTGAAGAGCGAAAATCACACTCTCGTCGTGATTCCAGAACCTCGTTTTGATTTTCCCTCAATTTGATCTGAAGGAATATCATCATAGGTCTGCCACAAAAATTTACACTCGGACAAAACCCTCTCAGAAAGACTTGTTGAAACCCTGCCTTGGAAAGACCCAATGGGGCCAGAGGAGCCCAATGTGGAACTTTGGGAGTCACGTGACCCAAAATGGCTGTCCGATTGCCGTTTGGTCATAAAGATGGGAAGAGGGGTCACGTTTTCTAAAGTGTAATAAAGTGGTTCCTCCTCCCCTCTAGATATACGAGCACTTTTTCGATTTGGGATGACCTCTCCAATCTACAAAATATTCAAGTAATTCATATTCAACACATATATAAATACCATTCAAAATTGGAATTGTGCACTGTTTGAATTTCCTTTAAGGTCTGCATGCAACTTTAAAAGGTGTTATATATATGAAATAAAAATATGTTGATTACTTAGAAAGAGAGGGAAAGAAGAAATAAGAACAAACTTGTAGGTAGTCTGCACTCTCGGACTCGGGCCGAGACGCAGACTGTCTCTGCTGTTGGCGCAGATGTAAATCTGGACATGTGGAACGTCTGTAAGCTTTAAAAGCGGACGACCTCCGTTCACTGGGCAACTCCGGATTGCCTGAAAGTCTGACTGTTTCGTAACTAGGCCGATTCAGTGAGGGTGCCGAATGGGGGTTGCCGTCCCATTTTGCTAAATAAAACACTTGGTCTGGATTTCTGTGTCTGACACGTTGAACTACACTGTATGGATTTTCCTCTAAGGACGTCTCGCTGCGGAATGGGGGTAATATAACGTTGGGTTCTCCAGACTGGATATCATCTGGATTTTTGGAATATCGGTCATCGCGTCTTGGTTTTGGTGGCGCGTCACGTCCGTTTCGAACAACGTCACGTGGGACCGAATACAGTGATTGAAGCGTCACGTTTCTTTCGTTCACTTTAGCATCACATGGACTTGAGTACAAAGACTGTATTGTCACGTGACCGTCATCCAAACTGGCCGCTTTGTTCACTGGCCGTCTCCTCAGTATGACGGGCGAGTCGGATGGAACGGGTTGTGGTTCTCGTAAAGAATAGGTTTTCCGCTGAAAGTTCAAGAACCATGCAATGTTTATTCAGTTATTTTATTGCTTGTTACATGTAATCTTCACAGCTATATTTTTGGGTTCATCAGTCATCTGTAAAAGCACTAATACAATTGTGTTCATGGAATTTTTAATATTGATCATCTTCGCTATCCAAGGGGTTTCGGTCCACTCCGCTCTGCATTTATATAGGGACCAAAAACCCTTGGATAGCGAAGATGAATAACGATTTTTCTAAAAGAACACCAATCATTTTTCAAATTATTCAAATTAAACATTGAATATGAATTTTTTAAAATTGAAATGATGACATATTTAGTTTATTTATATAATTTAAGTATCCTCTTTCTAGAGGTTGGAAAAGTGTTCATTCTGATAGATAGGATCATGTATATATTTTAGTTCTCGGAAGGAATGTAAAATTTGATCATTATATATTAAAACATAAAACTTGACAACAGGAAAATTATGTTTATCAGAATATGGGGTTATAATAAGAATAGTTACATGTAATTTATAAATTTATGTACTTGTTAAATAACATGATTTATGTATTTGACCCAATCAAAATAGAATTATAATGATTACTAATTTTCATATATCAAGAGTTGAGTTACAGCTTTGATGCAACAAAGCCCAACGTCCCATTCATACGAGTTTTTACCATGTTTGTATATATTCAACGCGTGGTATTTGTGTTTGCAAACAATTACATACTGGTATGCATGTATTTATCCTATATGAAACTTATTAACACATAAATATAGAAAAAATAGATCAAAATAGTAACAAAAAAACATGAAGCGATTAATATGATCTAATATATAGTTCGATGTCCTTCCTCGTGCTAAAACATCCCCACCTTTTCCGTTTTGCTGGATCTGTTGCTATCCATGTATGAAAGGTGGAATTTATCAGCCAACTTCTTGATCCATTTTGATCTAAATATACAAAAAATCTTTGATAAAAAAAATTAATTACGTGAATTTATATATGTATAAATGTATTACACTTCTACAAATGTATCGTCTATAGCAATGATAACTTAACAGTTTATCTCAATATATGGCAATTGTTTTTTTTTTCTTTCATGTGACACGTAAATCGATACACTCTTAAGGAAGGTCCAATAATTTGATTTTAAAAAAAAAAGTTGGGTTTTTTGTGCTCTTAGTTTTCCTTTTTTTGTAAAGGAAGTAATTACTCTAAATGAACAAGGAAGCAATAGAGATGAACGAAAATGTGGACGTGGTTTACTGTGTTGTCGAAGCGTGCGATCAGGTTTGATATTGAGATACGTGTACGTAAAAGTGAATAGGCATTCCTTGTGTTTACACGATAGTCGTACAATTTAGTACAAGAGCTAGGGTTTACGAAACATGTACTGGACAATGTTCCTCTCTGTTATATTATTTTCAAAAAAGTCAAGACAACCCCAAAAATTCCATGCATCAACACCATCTACCGGTATTTTATCGATGTTACATGTACATGTAACATGTAGATCAGAAAGCTTTGGTCAAAATAAGTTTTCGTTACTCAGATGGTGTATTGAATAGCTACATGTATAAACGAGTTAACGCTTCCTGCAAAATATCTGCCGCGTTATTTCACTGTCTTAAATTTACATTCTTTAAAAATAAATTAATTTTTCTCTATTTCTTATGAAAGACAGGCCATTGAAACGATCTATAGCTGTTGGTGGAAGAATAAACAGTTTTTATTACACATTTTAAAAACTGCATTTCTTATATGGAAGCGTATTAATGCCACGGTGTGAAAAATGGTTTTCTTTAAAATTCCAATTTTATAGTTGGCATTTCCAACTTTCCGAGATGAAAGTTGGAAATTCCAACTTTAAATATGAAATTTTGAAGAAATGTTGCACTAATACACTTCCGTAGCTTTAAGATACATTGTTTAGCTTTTGGAATGTGAACTTTAATTCAAATGGTTATAATAAATTGATTGTACATTGTAAATTGGTATCTTCTTTGTAATTTTGTTGCTGATTTTCTGTGGATTAGATCTTGGTCGATCAAAACTATAAAGCTTTATTGAGAGTACGAACTCCACAATACTTTAATTCATGTACATGTAGGTAAAAGAAATAATTTTTACATTGTTTATTTGAGTTTTTATTTTACTGTTGCTGCTTTTTTGTGTGGATTATATTTCGATCGATCGAAACTAAAGCTATATTGAGAGCAGTAACTCCACGGACTTGCACGGACTGACCTCAGACTTTCAAGAAACTGTGGTTACCATGGTAACCTTCACATATAGAGAAAATTAGCTGTTACTGTGTAACATTTAACCAACAATAATGATAATATGAGTATTTTTACTCAATTGTTATTGATTAAAAGTTACTTGATGTTTCAAACTTAGCTATCTTACGCGGCTAAATGTACGTATTTTTTCTGCAATGCTACATGTAGCTACCACCCTACACACATTAAGCACCAAAGAAAGCATTTTAATGTTAAAAGTATTGGCTTTTTAACGCTTTTCCCATTTCATGTAATTATGTGCGTACGTCATGCAGTGCGTCATTTGCGTCGTCGATAAAATGTATTGGACTGTACGTTACAAATTTGATTCATAGTGGTATCACAGACAAAGGAAAACGTAAATATATGAAAATATACAACTCTCACCGAAATTTGCAAAGGAGTGCAAAGATTAAAACGAAAAGGAGAATTCCCACAGCTAGTCCCGCGAAGAACATCGAGATCATTTCTTTATCTAAACAGAAAACCAGCCATGATTATGCAAAGAAACAATTCTAAATTCTGTTTAGAAAGAATAATCGAACATTTATATTATTAATTAATTTTAATAATTATGTATTATGTATGCTACTACTAGTTATATCATTACTGGCTGCTAATAAACGCTGCTACTATATATAGAAAGTATGTATCTGATTAATTAGTTTGACGTATCTTTGCTGTTGGGGTGACGTTTCGACGTTTCTTGACGCCAGTGTAAGATGAGTAGTTGAAAGTGGTGTTAATCCTGAAAGTGTAACATGCAAAAGAAGGATCTGCCCCCCCCCCCCCCGCCAACCCGCACCTTCCCCCAATGTACGTTTTGTTTTGTCTATATACTTGTTTGTTTTAGATTTTTTTTTTTGACTTGTCTAATCTATTTAAATACCGGTATTACATATAAAATACACTCAGTCTACTTGAGGATCGAAAAATAGTACTTCGACCTGTATATGTGTATATACACGTTAAACTCTGATATATATGTATATATAACAACTAGATGATAGCTCAAACCCTCGCTACTCACAAAATACTAACAAAACAAAATGGCCAAAAAAGATATAGGAACATTCAGAAAATTTATTATGACCAATTCCATAATTAAGATAATCCACGCAGATAATTAAGTTAAAATTAACAAAGGTAAACTTCTTACCGCAAGTTCCCTCCATGTTTTTCTATGATCTCGTCTTTCAATTTCCTCAATACAAGGAAAAAGAAAAAAAAAAAGTTTAAAAACGAACAAAGAAAGCAATTTCGACGAGAGTTGATTTACAACAATATAATAACGTTTTAAACGGAACAAGTGTCAGAATTAAAACACAGGGATTAGTTCGACAGAGCAGGAAGATGGGGGCTTTAGGAAATACGCATAATTTATGTGTGAACATTTTTAGAGAGTTGCACACAGGCACTTGCATATACGAACGAACAACTGTTTTAAGTAGATTACAAAACATTTTTTTTTAAAATACCCCTCTCTCTCTCTCTCTCTCTCTCTCTCTCTCTCTCTCTCTCTCTCTCTCTCTCTCTCTCTCTCTCCAATGTTTTAGAAATGACCCCAGATCTAGAACTACAACTACAGCTGTATATTATTTACATGTAATATCCTTGCCTGTATTACAAGTATAAGCAGTGTAAATTATGTCAATTATGTATATATATTCTATCACTGCGATCAAACACACGATTTCGGCTTTCTCCTTTACAAGTAGTTCTAAACAGTTTGAATGGCTGAATAATACCATGAAAGAAAGCTATAGAGCAATTCACATTGACCGTGTTTACTGTGGCTTCCTCTCTCTGTGTTATCGTAAGAGTGCGATATGTTTGCAACTCTCTGGTCAACAATAACTCTTTTTAAAAATGTTCTCTGTTTGCTTACTTTCTTCTCCTGATATTAGCAGACTCGAAACACCTGAAATTATCAAATACACAATCTCTTGATCAAGCTTGGTTTCATAATGTACATGTACCGAGAGTTTCTTAAACGGTGGAAATGTTAAGCTACATTGTGACATTGCTATGGATTTTAAGAGGTAAATATCTGAAAAATATTCAATATATTAATGCCACCGATATATGTTTGCTTTGTTTGACAAAGACATCAAATAAATCCGTCTTTTTAGTAAGGTAGGGATTTTTTTTCTTTTTCAAAACTATTTTTAAAATTCTGCAGACAGAAAGATAGAAAGCATCAAACTAATAGTTTTTGATAATGGCCTTTCATGTACATATTTAACCCTTCTAAATAACTTTCCGAGATTCTTTCTCGGAAGGGAAAATTTTGATCAAATTGTCTACCACTTCTGATTTGAAATTTTTAAATATAAAAAAAATTATAATCTTAAAATTTATCATCAAAATCAGCATCTAAATTATTATTTTATTAAATTAACAGCAATTACAGCGACTACACGGCGGAACTGCGAGGACTGGCGTCTCCATGGTTACACAAAGAGCGCCACTTTTAACGTGGAACCCAAACAGGATGGGGTCGTGTTTTCCGTATACTGTGATATGACGTCAGTTCCGGCGCAGACGGTGTTCAAACATGACTTCAACGCTAGAGAGCATGTGGGATATGCCGTCGGAGGCTGTAAGTAATAATTGCAATGTAGAATTTTTTGGATAAAATTTTTCATATCTAAAATAAAAATTCATCTTTTGAACTTTGAGTTATATATCTGTAAAAAATGAAAATATCGATCAAGTGTACTTTTCAAAAGGCACTTGTAATGCAATCCCTATTTTCATTACAACCACCAGTTGTCATTGTTACATAATTGCTTCCATCAAAGTTGTGGGTTTTATAATGATTGAAATCTAACTATGAGTATCAATGTTCCATGCAATGATTATGCAATTATGAAGTGTAATTGCTTTGCTTGTATTGGGACAGTGCACAACTTCCCGCTGCTTGCATTTAACCATTATAATACGTAACACACATAGCCCGAAAAAAATGTGCAGAACAATTGCACTTCATAAAACTATGATCACAGAAAAGGTAGCTGTAATATTCTTCCAATGTTACTTTTGTCTAATGACAGTGACATACATGTACCCTTTAGGAACTAGACAATGCCAAATTTAAAATGATAGCATTTTAAAACAATAAAATAAGTATTATTGAACTCAGACTGGAATGCTACCATTTTTAATTAAGAAAAAAAAACGGAAGCAAAAAAAAAATTCCCTATATGTGGCCGACTCGCTGACTTGTACACGTTAACTTCATTATACAGTTTAATTATAGACATGTATTGATAATTTAAATTTCGAAGTAGGTGAATCATATTGTTGGACTCATAGTTTTAGACAAATCTTGTGACAGAAATCCCTCCAAAAGTTTTCATCAATTTCGTTGTTAGGGTATGCTGATGTTAATCCGGTATATTCCTTGACTATGCAGAACATCGAGAGCGCCATTTTATTGACGTCAAGCTGCCAGCAGTACATAAAATATGAGTGTAACAGTTCTAAACTCCTCTTACAAAGTAAGTGTGAATTATGATGAGAGAGAGAGAGAGAGAGAGAGAGAGAGAGAGAGAGAGAGAGAGAGAGAGAGAGAGAGATATGAAATATGGTCATAGGTCGATTTGCTTCCATTTGTAGAAACATATTCGAAGTGGGAATCACGTGACTCAGTCAAACGTTACTACTGGGGAGATGCAAATCAGCAGTCTGGTTACTGCGCATGCGGACTAACTGGAACATGTGCAGACCCCGCCAAAAAGTGCAACTGTTTGATTGAAGATGACACCCTGAGGGAGGACAGTGGGTACCTCACGGACAGCAGTCTACTTCCGGTGACGAGGGTGGTCATTAGAATGTCGTCCTTCTCTTCTGACGGATACCTTACCATAGGGCCAATGACTTGCGTAGACGGTAATACTCAGACTCGTAACAACAGGGCCAGGGGATGGGATGGGAACTGTCCCTACACTTTATTGAACAAACTGTACATTTTCTGTATTTGTTAACAAAAAATAAATATTAGAATAAACGTTCAAACCAATTTCCACTTTGGAAAACGATGCTACGTTCTACGACGATGTCATACAATAAAGACTTGCATCATTATCACAGTACTTATTGTATTGAACATTCAAAAATGAAACAACTACTAAAATAGAGAGAAAAAATTATATAAATTAACCATGTATTTAATCTACAGTGGACCCAAGAAGTTTCATAGAGACACCAGAAGGAATCACTACTGCCATCACCTGCTCAGTTCTCTTCCTCATATTTATATTTATGGTGGTGTATGCCTGTTACAAAAAGCGCCCGTGCAAGAAATGCGGAAAAAGTCGCAAACAGCGCACCGACAAGTAAGTCCATTTCCTTAATGTTAGTGAAATAGACAACCGAATAATGTTTTGTGCAAGAACAGATGAACAGGTTTAACAATTCCTGAAACATCTACATTTGTATATTTTTAGGGACCTTTTTCTCCAATTACAAATTACAATGCAATTACCAATTACATGTACAATGCAAAATCGTGAAAAAGATTACCTATTTATCCTATGAACAGATATAAAATAGATGAAACAGTAGATAATTAATAAAAATTTAATGCATATTTACTATTTAGTTAAAAGAAATCTATGAATAAATTCGTTCATGAATTTGAAAGATATTTAAAACGGGTTTTGCCTATCCATTAATGTTAAACATTCTTAAACAAATAATACATGGCTGCAATATAGTTAAATTGGATGAAATCAAATAATATATCTTTATAGTTATAATTCAAGTGCTTTCGAACGATTAGATTGGTGCGGAAACATGACATAACTGTTTTAATACATTCTTAATTTAGGTCAACCACGAAACCACATCCTGCAGAAAAGCCAACAGTCGAAGCTACAATTATGCCTGAATCCAATAATTCTATCCCCACGTCTTCGTCAATGGAGGAATTACCCAGGGGTCCTCTTCATGCGATTATGCCGCCAAGCTATACCGTGCACAATTTTCCATTGCAAAATTACAAACCAGGCGAACTTTCGAGACTTCTCGGTGCTCAAAACGAGGCCGAACTCGTTCATCTTCGAATGGAATTGAACGCACGACCTTATCCTCAACAGTATGCCCAAGTTAAAGAGAAACCAAAGATAGAGGCATCTCCATCGGACGATCAAAAGATTGAGCAGAAACACGAATACAACTGGAATGTTGATAGCGTTCTTCTTGTTAAATCGCTCATTGCACGAGAGCAAGCAGCGCGACAGACGAGTGGCAAAAGTCAATTGCAGCACAGTGCAGCAAGTGCAACAAGAGGCCGAGGCGACACCGCAGGAGGTAACCAATCAACGCGCCTGGCCATTAGCAACAGCGCATCAAACGCCAGCAACATGACTGGCAGACACTTAGGTGTAAGCCTTAGTAACATTGAAGATCTTCATGTCAGTGAAAATTCAGTGAACCACCAAGACGAAACCCCGGATGTTAGAGCAAACAACGAGCGTAACACTTCATCTAATGCTCCGTCGAATTCCAATCAAATCAACTATACTAACATTCAAATGGTAAAAGATATTATTGCGCAGGAGAAGCTGGAAAAAATCGCACAGAATAATGCTGATTTTAACCAATCAAAAGGAAACGGTCTTGAAGAAACAAAAACTATTGACCAATCAAATAGCAGCTTTGATCAGCAACGCGATGTTCCATACTCAGAGTATAATGGAGATTGGGACTAAGATTGGCAATAGTTATATCTGCCACCAATAAAACATTGAGCAAATCAGAATTATTTCCATTTTACTTGTTACAATTAAGAGAAATAGAAATTGTAAAGCACATTGAATTCAAAGGATAAAAAATAAAATTGTCTGTACGCTTCGCTATTCAATTGCTGTACAAGTCTTATGCAATAGATAAATTCTCAACATACACGACTGGTAAATATATCTCGCCATATTACATGTACATGTATCTCTAAATCAGTGAGTGTGTCCCTGATTGGAGATATTAAGGTGCCAATGCATTTACACCTTCCTCTGCAAATATATACTTTCAAAAAGAAACCATCCACAATTTGAATTGTTTCAAATCCAGACAGTGCTATTTAAGATAAAATAATATTAATAAATCACTTAATTAACTTCACAACTCAACCGATTCCACTCCAAAGATTGTAAATATTGAAGATCTATTATCAACTGAGCCAAGGATCATATCCACTGGTTACAAACTTCTAGTGCCCAATCTTTCTCAGCACCAAATGTTGTGTTCTAGCCGAGTTTAAGGTCAGTGGATAACATGGTCTCTAGGATGTGGTGCATCTCTCCTCTGTGTTTCTTGAAGTTGTCAATGGCCGTTGGTCTGGCATCTTCCCACCCATACAGGTCTCTACAAAAAGAGAAAACAAAAGATAAAAGATAGAAATACTGTATACAGGGTTATTTTCGGTTTGTGTAATTTTCACCAATTTTCACTTGCAAACGGTTTTGCCCGGTCTTGAATTCGTCCAGACAAAGAGATAATATGAGGCATTGGAATTTGCCCAGTCTTGAATTCACCAGCCGATATCGAGGGCAAAATAGGCGAAAATAAAGCGGGGTGAATATTTCTCTACATACAGTATGTAAATACGCTATATACAGTATGTAAGTACGCTATATTTCATTTCCATTACACAAACATAATTGGTAGACTGACAAAATGGGGAGAATGAAATATTTAAAAAATTTAGTGCTCAGTTTAAAACACAGAGCATTAATTTTCAAGTTACCTATAAAGTGTTCGGACTAATCGCATACGTCCCTGCTCATTGATAAATTCTAGGACTTTAGGGATGGCCTCCTTCCATTGAGCCTTAATACACAGTCTCAACCACCTGGATAATACATTATGAAGTGTTATCAAATTTGATTGCAGTTAGAAGTAATTTCTATCAGAAATTAATTTTCCTGTTAAATGGAAAAATTCATTTCATCATTTATTTCTAATGAGTCTATAAAAAAACAAGAGGCCAATTGGCCTTAACGGTCACCTGAGTAGCATATAACCCATACATAAACTTGTCGAGGAGGCTCATATATGTATTTAATTAATTAGGTTTCATTCTGGAGTAGAAAAATTATAAATTTGTAACGACGACCACCTCCCTGCCTGAAATCTTTCACAAAGAACTATGAAACCTATAATTTTGGCGAAAAACTTAAAGATCTGGTCTACAAAATCCTTTCAGGTGTGTGGGAGTAAAGAAGATAATTGTTTAACATTATATGCATTAACACCTTTACATTCATTTAGGCTCTCCCCTAGAGTCAAAACCCATACTCCATTGGGAAATGAAAATTAAAATGGTAAACATAATTATAAGTCAGTTATTAATATAGATGCGTGAAAATAGAGAATTTTTTTTTTAAACATTATATACATTAACACTTTATTGCCATATTGCCCCCCCCCCCCACCACCTCATGTCCTGAACCCCTGACTCAGTGGCCATGAATTTCACAATTTAGGTAGAGGAGTTAATGGACATCATAACCATTTATTCAGTTTTTTGCTCACATGTGTGAGAGTAGAGAAGAAGATTTTTTAAGATTTAATACATTTTTACAATATGCCATATTGGCCCCTCCCTAGAGCCTGAACCCCTTACAAAGGGGTCAAGAATTTTACAATTTTGGTAGAGGGCTTCATGGACATTATAACCAGGCATTTAGTTTTTAACAAATATATATTGAAGTAGAGAAGAAGATTTTCTAAGATTTAATACATTTTTACTGTATGGCCATATTGGCTCCACCCTAGAGCCTGAACCCCTGACCCAGGGGTCATGTATTTCACAGTTCTGGCAGAGGGCTTCATGAACATCATAGTCATGCATATAGTTTTTAACAAATATATATGGGAGTAGGGAAGAAAATTTTCTAAGATTTAATACATTTTTACTATATGGCAATATTGGCCCCACCCTAGAGTTAGAACCCCTGACCCAGGGGCCATGAATTTCAAAAGTTTGGAAGAGGGCTTCATGGACATCATAATTATGCAACCATTTGTTTCCTCACATGTGTGGGAGTAGAGAAGAAGATTTTTGAAAATTTGGCTGCTTTTTTGCATATTTGGCCCAACATGTGGCACCCCGGGGGTGGTAGAGCCACGCATTTCACAAGTTCGATTTCTCTTACCATTGAGATGCCTCACACCAAATATGGTAACAATCAGCCTTGTAGTTTTTAAGAAGAAGTTAAACATGTAAATTGTTAATGCACGACGCACGTCGCACGACGCACGACGACGAACGAAAACGGATAGCAATAGGTCACCTGAGTTTACTCAAGTGACCTGAAAAATCACATACCTAAATTTGAATTCGGAATTCTTTGTAACATTCAATTTATACAGCTCGTTCATTTTTTGTATTTTGATGAGGGACAATGGAGGCTGTCAAAAAAAAAAAAAAAAAAAACCCTTAAAGCTTCACAAAACGGAATAAATGACAATAAACATATCCTATTCATTCTTTAGGTTAATCAAAATAAAAAAAATATACATATTTTTAGAAATTAAACACCACATAGACGCATTCTAAACTGTTAGCTGTTCTTAATTATCGATATAATCTTGAATACAGAAACTTTCAAATCACAATCTATATAGGAAAAATCATGCATTGACTTTGATCATTATCTAATTGGCTATAAAAGTAAATTTCATGATTTTTAATCACCAGTTAAAAACTGGAGAGGCAATGCATCTTTTCCTATTCATTTATGTATTTCATATTAAAAAGTGTTTTAATAAACTTTATCATTTCTAAAATTAACATAAACGTCTTGAAACATCCTTACGTCTTCCACAAGTAAACCCAGACATTCCACGACTTGTAAAGGGGCCATTGAGGTCAGGTCACTGGAGTCAAACTGATCAAGGTCATTATCTGCGGAGGTCGACCATCTCTGACACAGCTGTTTACAGGGAACTGCAAAACTGTTGTCGTACCTGACCAACACGATAAAACAAAAACAAAAAAATGATAATTGTTACAATGAGAAAAAATACCAAAGCGTATTGTCAGTACAAATTGTTCTGAATATATATATGCTTGCACAATGTTTTAGCTGCAACAATTCTGAACGGAAAATAAATAAGATGCATTTGTATCAACACCTTGAGTTTTAAGAAGCAATTTGCAGTTTCTTACATTGAAGCTTTAAGTTTAAATACTTACCAGTTGTGCATAACTCAAGAAGAGGAAATATTACAACTTAATTTGGAATTACGAGATTTAATCCATTATCAGCGGACAGTTGAATTCCAAAACCAAACTTTAAAACCACATACTTCATCTTGCTGATTCAGTTCAAGGCCTGCCAAAATGACTTTCTAAATCGTCAGTATTAAATCCACTGTCACTTAATACACACGCTCTCTGAGTATCTTCACATTATGTTAGCGACGACAGAACAATAGCTATTATTTTTAATATAATTTATATTTAACAGAAGACTGTAGAAGCTCAGAAAAATACTCACTTTGGCATCACTGGTGGCATCCCCTGGCCGTAGAACCACTTTTCCCACTCCACACTATCAAGCACCTCTGTCTGAGTAAATGAAGTAAGTCTAATTCGGAAATATCCTCAAATCGGATATGAAGCATTTCTTTATTTTTCTGTTTATTAGTTCCTTATAAAAGAATTCTACATCTTTTTTCTCCAAATCCGTTTTCGTTTTTGTCGATACATGCATTCATCATTTGGAAAAAGATTTTTGAAATGTTTATATTTTAAACTTTGGGCTTTTTAAACCAAAGGATTTATTAATCCCAACAATTTTGATGAAAAAGAAGAGGTTTGGATTAATAAGGTTTCACTGTACCTGAAAGAAGCTATGTTTATGAATGTAAACACAAACTTTAAGAATTCATTTACATATAACTATATGTGTACCTTATCGTGGAAATAGGAGTAAAGGAAATCTTTCCACTGGTTGGAATCAATGGACTGCTGTTTGAAATTCTCAACGTAAGCCCGAAGAAACTTTTCAAACACCTCTAAAAGTACACATAGTTTGTTTAGTTCACGACGTACTTAATGTTCTGGGAAACGCATTCTATGGTAAGTAACTGGAATGATATGTAACAGTGCACAATGAAAAACAACGATGACCTCAATCTTTGGTTAATCCTTTATGAAACTTTTTTTCAGTCAATAGATGTACTCATTTATTTGCATTCAAATGAACTACAATGCTTTGAATCATGGTTGATAACAAGTAATAAGCGTCAACTTTTAGTTGACTATATAAAACAACCAAAGGAATGATATACCACTCATCTGTAGAGAAAAAAAGGCTTCATATCAAATAAGGTAGGTTTTCCTTTTTTCGAATATTATTTTGAAAATGCATTAAACCGTTTTCGTTTTATATATGGGTAAAAACTTTTGCCAATATACAAGTGCATTTGACATGTTGATTAACATGTTTTAAGAGAATATGATGTCCTTTTCTTATAAATCTTTCAAAACAAAATTCACCTTTACTGCCCCTGCTAATTATTTCAAGTTTGGTTACATCTAACTAAAAGATTTCCTTCCATTTGTAAACGTGACTTTTTTCTTCAAATTAATTTCTACTCAGGAAACCCTAGCTTTATTTATATTCAATTTCATAGCTACCCATATAAGGGAAATGCCATGTTTAGTTTACCTGAGACATTTTACAAAAATGGCACAGAAAGGTAGCTTCGGAATATTTTGATCTTCTGTTACACGTATCATCATTAAACCTTTTCATGTTAAAAATATAATTTTGAAGAAAATGATGTTGATTTTATTTGTTTTAAAGTGAGACAAGTTTTGTTGTGTAAGGATAGAACTATGATCTATTCTGGTGGCCCAGTGTTGACGGATTTTGTGAATATTTTCCACAAAAGAGTTTACATACTCAAAAAATAAGTTATTCATATTTACGTCCTCACTCAACAAAACAAAATTGACCGTTAAAAGGTAAAACGTGTTTCTTAGTATATATACACGTATTTAAAAAATATATTTAGCCCTGTATATGTCTCAACTCTTACCTCGACCCCCAAGCAGAGTCTCCAGGTAGAACAACAGAGTGAAGCCCTTCTCATAGGGAACGATGCAGAAGGCGTCATTTGGATCCACACCTTTAAGGTCAGGGATCATCCGAGTGTACGGGCCATTTTTCAATACTTCTTCCTTAACATTAGGTCAGAGAACAATGGCATTCTTCTATTATTTATCATTAAGTTATGATCATACAAAAGGTAAAAAAACAAATATAGTACTGAGAATTAGAAAAATGATATCGTTTTTCATTCTGTTTCATAGGTGTAAAATGAAGCATAGAGATTTTCTGTTTTGGATGTTTTGATTTATTCTCATCAAATAACGAGGACGAATAATTTGCCCTATTCAAGATAAATATTCTAACCTGGAAAAACAAAGACATTCTTTCTTTAAAATCCTACACTCTCATCTGTTAGGGAGGGTATGTAAGAGAATACTAGTATTTTGAATTTTTGGATTTGGTAAAGCCCATATTGTCAAACAAATTACTGAATTTGGTAAAATATAAATTGTCAAACGCTGCAGATCTTGTTTTTTTGTGAAACTTCTGCATCCATCACCACAATTATGGTGGTACTAAAAATTGAATTAAAGAATAAACTTGACAATACCCCCTCCGATAAGGGAAAGAAATATTACATACGTATGTACAATAGTGCTTGTCATTCTTTTGTATTAAAGGCCTAGCTATTTACGATTATTTCCTTGAGTTCCACGGCTTTCCCTGCGGCCATAAATTGAGGTAGAGTCTTGTTATTATGTAATCTCCCTGTAACCTTTCTCTCAATAAATTCAGTGTGACCTTCATTCAACCTGTAAAAGTCAAAAGTTACATCTCACCCATAGTGGAAATTATTTGCAATAGGGTGCAGACAACAAATTGTGCTGAAATTAAACTTTTAGATTTACAAAGGTTTTAATGTTACTTCACACTATAAATGCTATTAAATAGAACACTTGGCAATGCATTGGATAAATGGAGTAATATTTAAACTAAATGAAAGATAATCTACACAAATTATCAAAGAAGACCTCATGTTGACGAAAGGAACGTTATTTTCATTCTCTTTTCTACATGTACAGAGATGTATATATACTATCACTTATTAATGACTAGCAATCCATTACCAGAAGTGTTCCCAGTTTTTGTTGGTGACCAGGTTTCCTGTCCAACTATGGCAGATCTCATGAGCTAAGATATCCACTAACGATTTGTCACCGGCCTGTAAAGTTTATAGAAATTTTGAGACAGAAACTTAAAAGGGGCATGGGTACGATTTGAGCTAAAGTTTATTGAATAATATGCTGGTCAAAGCTATTTCAAATGGTCAACCGAAATTTAAAAGTAAGTTGTCAAATTTCCAGGGATATAGAAAACTGTCAATTCTTTGTTATGTAAACAAGGTTCATGCCATGCTTTGGTTTACATTTAGGTTGATGGATAGAAAATATATTAAATTTAAAACAGAATGAGATGTGACAAACAGTGGAAATTGTTTAACTATGCACATTTAATGGAGAAAAAATTATTTAAATAAGTGTTTACTATCATGCAACCAATGTAAACAAAAGCATAGCATGAGTTTTGTTTACAGAGTAAGGAATTGCGAAGCCTTTACCTCACTTATAACTTGACAGCCGACATATGAACTTCGGGTACATTTTAGATATATATAGTTTTACAAATAACAATACTTTAGCCAAAATTCTGACCATGACCCTCAACAAATCTTGAAATGCTCCTCCCGAAACTGAGATGGGATATAACATTTTTTTAAGACATTTAAAGATATAATTTTTCAATCTATATGACTTAAGTTTTAAAACACATTTTTAATGTCTTTTAAATAAGTACAAGAGAAAGAATACTAACTATTAAAGTCGGAGTCACATAAGTCAAGCAGGGGTTCTCCATCCCACCGAACGGAAAGATGGGCGGCAGTACAAGTACATCGTACTGACCCCAGATATAGGGCCCCATTAAAGACTCAGCAATCTGCAATGTCTTCTCTGTCTATTTAAAAGAATTCGAAGTGAAATATATAATTAAGCGTTTGATAGATTAAATAATGTAAATACACTTTATATTACGTAGTGATTGATCTGACAATTAATAAAGTTTATATCAAGCACTATATCTAATTTTTAAATTCAAACTACAGATTGTGACAAAAAGACACTGAAGCAAACATATATCAAAAAATTTAAATATTGAGAATAAAATTTCCTGCAGAGTGATTCAAGTTTGAGCTTTTTACCTAAGTATAAAAATTATATACATCTTTAAGTGTATTTAATTAAAATCTAACTGGCATAGCAAATTGTTTTTTTAACCTCTGAAAACTCATAAGCTGCTTCTTCTATCATTTCCCTCTCTGTCCACACTTTGGATCTCGGGCCAACAATACTGCAAAATCAAACAGAGGTACCTTTTGTTCAAATTCATATCTTTTTAAATGTCGTATGTGCATATTATGCGGCATTCCTAATGTAATATTCAATGTGGTGTCTTCAAATAAATGCTTTTATCATTAGTTTGCTGTGAAGTTTTCTTTATCTTTCACTATTACTTTCTCATTTCTCTAAAATGAAAATAAGTGTAATTGTTAATTTCAATTTTTTTAATACTCTATCCATCAAATCAAAATAAATGTATGTTTTTGTCGAAAAAAAAACTTGTAATTTATTGAAAGAAATTATTACATGTACCTGGACACTAAATCACCCCCAACAATAGCAATGAGATAAGTGCAAACAGGAAACTTCTGTTCGAACTGGTAAACAAGTTTACCTCCGTCGGATGGGTGGGGCTCTGGTTCTGACCTTATTGCACTCATCAGAATGGTTATATCTTTTGGAGCAGTAATCTGTACTTGTGTCAATTGTATATAAAAATTGACATAATATATTCAAGAATAAACTAGTAAATGAATCGACTCGCTGGTATTTCATGTCTTTTTTCTAGAAATCCAAAACATGTATTGCCACTTTGTCAATTAGATAAACATATTTTTCTAATCTGAAGTAAAATTACTTCAATTGAAAATTTCTTTATGGAGAAAAGGTAATACTTTTACTATTAGTGAATTATTTAGACTCAATATGATAACAAGCATTCAATATCATACATATACCGTACACATTTGTTATTGCATAGATTACATGTAGGTTATTCTTTCAAAATGAATAGCACTTGCACCAGAAATAATACATTTTTAAAAGAACTTGATTTCACAATATGAGACAAATCATTATAATGTGATATAATTATGCTATGTTTCATTTGCAGACTCTCAAGCCTGTCCTTTTCATGTATTGTATACAAGTACACGTATTACCTTTGCTGTGTAAGAGACCTTATTCCCTGGGGTATCTTGACAGGGAAATAAGCTCCTGGCATGAATGGCCTATAATGGGGACAATATCCATACATGTAGTTTGTTTTTGTACGGAGCTTTTATAAAAAACAGAAATAGCTTGAAAATATGTGTACAAACTAGGTAAATTAACTCAGGAGGCGATTATGTTAATGTAAAGCGTTGATATTAAAATAATACAGTTCTGGATTGGAGATTGGAATTAAATATTAACTTTCATTTTCATATTTCATTTACCTGCAATTATTTTTAATATTCTTCTGGAATTAATTACACGTATCTTAATAGTATATGTTTCGAGGTTTAATTGTATAATATTTCCTCTCTTTTTTAAAGGAAATCTGATTGGTGGTGTGCTTTTCTGTTTATATTTTAAAAACTGATTATATTTTTAGAACTGTTTATTTATCTTTTATTGTATTTACGACCTATTTTTTTATTTTGTTTTTTGTTTTGTTTTGTCTATTTTTCGGTTAAGTTTGTCATAAAAAAACCCACCTGACTTTGACTAAACAGATATGGGTGCCTTTTCCCTAATGTCTGTTCGGGCCTCAGCCATTGAAGAGCGGGGCACTGAGGGGACGTCTCATAATGCACCCGAATCTTGTGGCTGCTAAAATATATCAAATGGTCTAAATATACAATGGAAAAGAATTGGACTGACATGACAATATACATAGAGAAATAAAACACTTTTCATGGTCCAATACCTCTTGAAACTATAAATTCAATATGGCAATAGATAAAGATATAAACAAATTCAAGCTTTCGGTAAAATAAAATTTCAATCCTCTTCGGAGAAATTCGTTACACAACCATTTAGACGCAGAGACAGGAAGCTGCACTTCTAGCTTGGATCCAAAGATGGCACTGTTTTCTCCTAAGGTAAACTTTAGTTCCTGGCCATAATCTACATCTAAGATTTTTTTAATTGGGATCATTTGTGCGTCTAGGATCTAAATATTGAAAAAAGTTGCTCATTTATCAATGTCAGACTGCATTAGGCAGCATACAAGTATTCTTCAATATCATCATATTCTTATGCCTCTGTGATTCAATTTAAAAGAATGACAACTAGGAATGAAGGTTTGAATTTAGGAAAATATAAGATGTTCTTTTGACCAGTAAGTTTAAAACGAAAGGGGGAGAAAGAGAAATAGAGATTATGTATTTTGTCTTACTAAGTTATGGACCCCATCTTTCATTCTCTTCACCGCTAAATCCACAAAGCCACACAGCGTCCTGGAGACAAAGTCCACATCTAGGTTCAAATGTAGACTAGTTACTCTGCATTCATCTGGTCTGGAAAATGAGGCGGAGTCATCTGGATTCATATCTGTCATGTCAGAAGCCTTTCATCTGTAAATGATTAATGAAAATAAAATGATTACTAAATGCACATTTACTTGATGCATGAAAATGATTATATACAAACTTTGTATAATTCTGAGAAAAAATGTTACAAGAGCGCCGTAGTTTTTAGTTATAAAAAGAAATGAAAAAAAAAAAATATTACATTTAAACTATAAACTACGGAACAAAGTCTTTAAAAAACTGAAACAGAGAGTTAAAATAAAATTAAACTTATACACAGGATCGAGTAATTAAGTTTTAAGATACAATATGGCAAGTAAAATCCGGTAAGATTAATTTTTTTTTTCAGATTTCACGTGACAGGGATATAAATGATATTTGATTTACATTGCAGTCGGTTGACCGATCATACAGAGACCACATGCAGTGGCTTATGTTGAAAAAAAATGTAAAAAAGTGGGTACCTCGGAGGACAAATAATTTTCCCTCCAAGGTATCCACTTTTTTAACGATATTTTTTTTAAAAACCCGTCCCTGTGCAGACACCTCAATTTATAAAAAAACATATATTATTTATGTCCCTGGTTTATGATACACACGTCAGATGTCCTGTTGGTCTTTAAAAAAAAACATAAAAGTTGATTTTAAAAAATGGCTTGGCTAACAAAGAAGCAATTATCATTTTTGAAATAGTATTTATTTATCATTATATTGTTTTTAAAATTTCCAAATTTTGATTTAAAAATACAACCTGCATGAAGTGTTTTATACGATCGAGAGATCTGAAATGAACCATCATGAATTACTCCCCGTTCTATTTTCATTTTCTTTATGCATATATTCACACACACACGCACGCGTCTATTAAAAATATTAAAAAAGCATTTGTTTTAAAAATTAAAGAAAACTTGCAGTATATTGATAACAAAAGCATTATATAAAATGTGCTAAAATTACAAGTACCTGTGAAATCAATGCCCAGTGTTGAAAAAAGGTCATACAAAGTGTGTCGATGTCGGCTGACTAAAAATATTCAAACAGGAAGTGGATTCTTTTTGTTTATTTTTTAAAAATAGATTTCACGTGAGATTTTCACTTTTGAAGTTTAAAGGTGGGATTTATGAAATAAGCCAATGGAGATTGCATTGAAGTCAAGATGGTGTTAGTATTAATTTCTAATAATGGTGCATATTAGGGTGATGATACGTAAGTACTACTCTTCGTGTATAAATATGTTTAAGGCTTCAAATTCTTTTAATGACGTTTCTGTATTAATATATCATTAATTATAAATTAATAAATGTGATTTAAAATCTACTTTTTAAATATTTGACATTTCATTTCAGTGTGAATGCTTTTATAAATCTGTTGATGAAACTGCTTTTGTAAAAATTGATAATTTTGATTGTAAATGCAATCAATATGATTAAATATATTATATTAGTTGTCTTCTTTTATAACAAAATCAACATACGTTTGTGTTCATGTTAAATATGTATTTTTTATTGCTGAAAGGATTTCTGTCCATGAATTGTTTTGCTTACAAACCCCAAGTTATTCAACTTCAGTGTATGACATGTTAAACTTATGAAGTTATACACAAAAACTCATCCATTTGTATTGTCTAATTTTTGGTTTGTATTTAATGATATCGATTTATCGAAACCTACAGCGACCTTAGAAAAATAACGGACTGCACGAAATAATCATGGTAATGTGGGACTCCAGTTACCATACAAGGCGATTTGACTGTTTTATTTTTTGCTAACTTATTGATGTACACCAACAGTAATTGATGAATTTTTACTTACTTTTTACAATCAGTTTATAAATTGTTTAAAAGAAAGATATAAATATAAACAATAATATGCTTTCTTTGATGATTCATGCTAACGCAGGTTATGTATTTTCTTTTTCCAATGTCGCCACCTTCATATTCAGCATGAATCATCTGAGAAAGCATTTTATTGTTTAACTATTAAGAATCCACAAATTTTAATACATGTAAAAGTTGTGGAAAACTGCTGCAGATGAAGCACCATAACACGGACAGGGTACACAAATGTTGAAATGAGGAGTTTAATAATGAAGCCACAAACGTTGAACGCGCCCTGTAAAAAAATGGAGAAAACCGGAAGGTTTCCTTTATCTGTTAATATATATACTAGAATGGTTTCATACTGGGCAAAATTGTTCACTGGGACAGAAAATAAAATTGTTCATATACTTTACAAATACTTATTGATTCAATGTAATAATGACTTTTCTAAGAACCCATGGATTAATTGTATACAATCTATTTATAATAAGTGTGGGTTTTCAAACATTTGGAATGAACAATGTACTGTAAATGTTAATTGGATTACAAATGCTGTCAAGCAAAGGCTTAAAGACCAGTTTGTGCAGAAATGGTCGGCTTATATTGTAAATTCTTCAAAAGGTCATATATAAAACTTTCAAATTAACTTTTGGATATGAAAAATATTTGAGTATTCTACCATCAAAACTTCAAAAAATACTTGTTAAATTTCCTACGTCGAATCAACGACTTCCTGTAGAAACTGATAGATGGTTAGGCATTCCCATTAATGAAAGATGCTGCACATTATGTAATCATGTAATACATTATGTAATTATGGTAATAACAATCGAATAGCTGATGAAATGCACTTTATAGTAGAATGTAATGCTCTTTCATGTATTAGACAAAAATACTTGGAACCTAGATTTTGTGAAAGACCAAACACTTTTAAATTTTGCGAATTATTGTCTACTTTAAAACTTAAAAAAGTCAAAAACCTCTGTTTATTTATACATGAAATTTTTGAATCAGTCTGTCCTCCTTGAACATTTGTACTTTTTCTCATATTTTTCCTCTAATTTGTACTGTACATGTACCTCTGACTCTATACCTACATTTGTGTGTGTATATATATATATATATATATATATATATATATATATATATATATATATATATATATATATATATATGTGTGTGTGTGTGTGTGTGTGTGTGTGTGTGTGTACCTCATGTACCGTCATGTTGACGGTTTGAGTGAAATAAATTGAATTGAGCTGAATAATTAAATGCAACGCCACAAGACAAAATCACATAGTTTATGCTTGTGACTGTTATAGTGGCTCTTCCATGAACTTGCCCTTAGGATGAAATGACAATAATAAAGATATAAATACCATTTGCAGACAAGGCAAGAATATAATATAAGCATTAAAAAATATTTTTTGAAAGCTATGTAGTTTCATAACTGCAACAGTGTGTGCATACAAATTTTCATAATTTTCAACCTGCTAACGCTAGTTACTCTTACGATATAAGGAAATAACTTATCGTAATTGATATCTTATCATAATCGTGATCGACCTGCTGTAAGGTGACTGCACCACATGAAAATTCAGCCATTATTAAAGATACGCCACGTAGATATATTTGATGTCTAATTCGAAGAATATATAGATTAATTTCTCACTAATAAGGTAAGTAGACCTTATTAAACTTTTGTAATGTACAAAAAAATAAGTTGCCCTTCTTAAAGAGGTTCGCTCCTCTCTTTTTGGGCAACTATTTAATGTCATCTCTTATCTAAAAATTTGGCATCATATATTAATTCTTTTTGTATCTTTATATTTTACAACGCCAAATAAACCATATTTAAATAAGATTGTTAAAAGAAAATTATATATTTCCAGACTTAAGTAAGGGACTATATATGTGGCGGAAGGTTTTCAAGAAGAAAATGAACAATTTGCATAACTCGATAGTTTTAGCGTACTGTTACTTTAGCCTCCTTTTTTTCAGCGCAAAAATATACTTCCAGATAGTTTGTGTGTTACGATATAATCATGTTAAGAAAAAACATTTTTGAACAATATTTTTATATTTCTATCGATATTTTTTGGCATATTTAGCTTATATTTCATTGAAGTCAAGAAAAATTAACTCAATTTTTGCCTAAAATTAGTTTATACATGTCATATTTCAATTTTTGCGATGTAACACCTACTTTTTACACTTTTATATTAGATCTAAAATTTATGTCTATTTGTATGCAAAGTTTTGGATAGTTAGCATAACTTTTATGTTTTTATTTGCGTTATAATTTGATTACTCCAAAATTTTATAACAATTTTTACATTTGCTGTTGTATTCATTATGTACTGGCATTTGAAGCCATCAGTAAAGCAAGGTTTATTAAACTTTGACTACGATATTACTTTTATAGTCACTACATGTATTCAACTTCATACCGTATTGAAATCATGATGACTAAATAATAGTTCAAACTATAAATATTTGTTTGATTTCTTCAAATAATCAATATCCATGCCAACTTTAAGCAATAATTTCAGGAAAATTGTCATTTCTTTTTGGGACCCCATACATGTATTTCCAACAAAATGGCATATGACATAGGTCACAAATAAAAAAAATGAAGTTCATAGGTCCCCATCTTTATATCCAAGATGTTTTTTGGATGATTAACATTACTAGTATTTCAGGTGCCAACCTCCTTAAAAATAAAGGTGTTCCAATTATTGATCTTTTTACTTTTGTTTCAAAGTTCTACTTAATAATATTTTCAACGGATCTTTGATAAAAACGATGCAGCATCATAAACTTGTCACGTGTTTAAACGGTGGAAGGAAAGGACTGCTCCAGATTAGGATTTTATAAAATTATCGGTTTTACTTTAATTTTATTTCCCGTTTTTATTTATTTAAAAAATTAAACACAGTTACGAATTGACTTTTAGCTTTTGTTCTAAATCACTGATAAAAATGATTTATTTGCCAGAAAACACATGGATCCCCTTTCTACTGCCCAGGATATACACCGATGTGACCTTTGTGAGACCGCCATAGTACACAGTTACTGTGACTTTTGTCATGCCAATCTATGCAAGCCCTGTGTAGTAGATCATATCTCAGATGGATATGACAAACATAAAATAGTCCCTTTTAAGGAACGAAGATCAACCTTGACTTATCCGAAATGTGAAACACATCCACAGAAAAGCTCTGAATTTCAGTGCAAGAGTTGCGACAACATCATAATCTGTTCTTCTTGTATTGCATCTGAAGAACATAGAGGACACATATTTTTAGAAGTTTCAGAAGTATACAAGACAAAGAAAAAAGTTATTGAAAAAGAGACAGAGGAGTTAGAAAATCGTATTTCTCCAAAATATGAAGAAAATGCTAACGACCTGATAAACCAGCTTGTCAACCTAGATGGAGAATATAAAGAGCTTACAACAGAAATACATAAACAAGGAGAGGTTTGGCATAGAAAAATTGACCTCATCATCAACACAATGTTAACTGAAATCAGAGAGATGAAAGTAAGTCATATACACAATTTACAGAAACACTTGGATAAAATCGAACTAATACAATCAGCCATAAAACAAACTCTCCTGAACATGAATGAAATCATGAAATCCACTGAAGTATCTCCGATTATTGAATACAGCTCTAAAGTAAGAAAATTCAACAAGCTCTCTCTCAAGTTAAAAGCGTCGAAGCCAGCATTCATTCCAAAACCGATAAACCAAGAAGCACTGTATAATTTGTTTGGAGAGATCATCCCATTATCCACTAACACAGAAGAAAATGTTTTGAAATTAAGCTTACCAAAACCGTCAGTCGGTGAACTTTTGGATGAACCAGAGCTTGTTGCCACAATAGAGACTGGACATGAAAAACTACACAAAATAATTACT